>JAQQTO010000056.1:57302500-58502500 GCA_029884595.1 Ormosia semicastrata
GAAAAAGGGCAGTTACCCAAATAAGTATCCTGTGATTGGAGGTTTTTCTAAGTCTTTATATTTTATAAAATATAGGATATGATAGCAGAACTATTTACGTTGACAGACTTAAAAGGTTAGTTGAATAATCAGTTATGGTTTACTCTTAAATCATGGGGAAGTGGAAAATGATGTAGAGGAAAAAAGGGAAAGAGGAAAGGAAGATGCCAGAGGACAATGCTTAAGTAAGCTTTGAGTTAATTTCAAACTGAGTTCTTACCTATTCAAAAGGAAGATGCCAGAGGACAATGCTTAAGTAAGCCTTGAGTTAATTTCAAACTGATTTCTTACCTATTCAAAATAGCGAGCTGTTTCATTTGCATAAAAACTTAATGCTTAACATTTCATTTGTCCAGTAGTTGCAACCTTTTCCTATTCTAAAGTGGGGGTTTGGTTTGTGGAATGATTTTTCATTCCTGGGAGTCACATTTCCTGGGAATTTTGCCAGAAGTGTTTGATTTCCCTTTAATATTCCTGAGTATATTTCATGAAACTCCTGGGAATGTTATATTTATGTAATTGGTTTAGAGACATAATTCCCGAGAAGAATCTTGGAGACTTGGAATTATCAGAGTATGTCATATTATAATGAGTATTAGTTGTGTTAGTGAGGATAGAAGGTTCCAGAGTAGTTAGATTAGTTAGTCAGTTACTAAAGAATATTCTGATAGTTAGTCAGAATATTCCAAAGAGTATGTTAGCTTCTGTTAGCTGTATAAATAACAGCTTTGTACTATTCAGTTAATCAGTTAATACAGTTACCATTCTCTGAACTCCAGAACTTTCTCTCTCTCTCTCTTTTTATCCATTTTCCTTCATTTTCTCTCAGTTTCTCACATTTTCTTAGCTTGCAAGAATTCTCAAATGGTATCAAAGAGCTAGTCGATCCAAACACCATGCCATCACCGGTTGATCTGCCAGTTGATCCACCGATTACTGAAACTTCAGTGTCGCGATCTTCAATTCCACCACTGAATCTTGCAACTTTTTCCCACTTGATCTCCGTGAAGTTGGACACAAACAACTTCCTTGTTTGGATACAACAGATCGAAGCTGCGATCAATGGCTATAGCAGCGATTTGTTGTTGATCCTGATGTTTCACTGCATTTTCTCTTCGATGCAGATCGGATTGTTGGTTGGATCAATGAAGAGTATTTGGATTGGGAACAACAAAACCAATTGCTGTTCTCTTGGTTGCTGTCTTCGCACTTGGAGAACCTTCGAACTCGTGTTGTTGGCTGCATTCACTCCTGGCAGCTTTGAGAGGAGGTGCATGCCTACTTCCGTTCTCAGAATGGTGCAAAGCTGAATCAGTTTCTCTCAGAATTTAGAAAATAGGGATTTCATTCATATTTTTAATAATACATCAATGGGTGAGCTATATACACGAGAACCCAAAGCAGAACAGGAAATGAATTAAAGATTAAATCCCATGATTTGTGGGATGTCCTAACTGACTAAGGAATACAACTTAATGAGCCTAATTCTAGGGATACAGTTTGTATTTGTTATAAAAAATTTCCTAAAATAGTTGATTGACTATACACAGTTTTCCATACTCCCCCTCAAGCTGGTGAATAGGTATTCTCTATTCCCAGCTTGGATACAATATTCTGGAATACTGTACTGCTCAACCCTTTGGTGAGTACATTAGCAAGTTGAGCTTGTGTAGTTACATAGGGTTGTACAATCCACTTTCCAGCTTCTCTTTGATAAAATGTCTATCAACTTCAATGTGCTTTGTTCTGTCATGTTGTACAGGGTTATGAGCTATGCTGATTGCAGACTTGTTGTCACAATATAGTCTCATTGGTCCATCCCACTTGATCTTCAAATCTTCGTGAATGATCTTTAACCAAAGTAGTTCACACACACCTTGTACCATAGCTCGAAATTCTACCTCTGCACTAGACCGTGCTACCACATTCGGTTTTTTACTCCTCCATGTCACAAGATTCCCGCCAAGGAAGGTGCAATACCCAGAGATTGATCTTTTATCAATCATTACCTTTAGCTTGTGCCACATTAACTAAGAAGGCATAAGAAATTGTAAGGCTATTCTTCTCAATGCGAGCCTCATGGAATAATAGTAGATACTCAATATCCCCAAGAGTGTAAGGATCCAATTGACTTGCAATCGAGGTAACAAACGCATCATATTCGTCTAGAAGACCCTCAAGAATCACATCAATGTGTTCTTATGTAGAGACTGGGTGTTTAATAGAAATAAGCAAATCAATGAGAGCCTTGATTCGCAACAGATACTCAGAGATGGATCTCGATCCTTTCTTCGTGTTTCTCAGTTTTGTCTGAAACTGTGGAAAACCGTGTATAGTCAATTAGCTATTTTAGGAAATTTTTTAAAACCATGTTTCTCCTTGACTTTGAAACCTCTGTGTTTCTACCCTGTTAATCATTTGGCCTTCATTGTCAACGATACCACGCATCAGCCGGCCTTCATCGTTGGTTATTTCTGTTCGAAGTAATTGAGCCTTAATTGCCTAGAGTGCTCTGTGCAAACGATGTCAGAGAGAAAAGATATTCGATGTCAACAGTTTGGAGAGTTACAGAACATTCAATCTACATACAGTTTGACTAGAAAAAAATACCTTAAATGGTCTTAACTAGTTCGCACCACACTCAAAGAAAAGGGGAAGTTTAGCCACCTCACAGGTACTGGACCAAAGAAAGGAGATCCCAAATTCGAAGCATAGGACAAAGAAGACTCCATGATTATGGAGTGGCTGTGGAATTCTATGGTCCCTGAAATCAGTGACATATGCGTGTTCTTGAATACTGCCAAGGACATATGGGATGCAATTGCTCAAACCTATTCCAAGGCCAAGGATGCTGCTCAGGTATACGAGGTCAAGGTGAAAACAGTGGCAACAAAGCAGGGAAACAAGACAGTCACTGAGTCTGCCAACCAATTGAAGTCCTTATGGCAAGAACTGGATCATTATAGGGTGATAAAAATCAAATGTTCTGATGATGCATCCGTGATAAAAGACTTCATCAAGCAAGACAGAGTCTATGACTTTCTTGTTGGATTTAACCAGGAGTTTGATCAAGTGAGGATACAAATTCTTGGGAAGTTAAAGGTTCCAGATTTTAATGAAGTCGTGTCCATAGTTCGAAGTGAAGATAGTAGGAGGGAGTTGATGCTTGAACCAAAAATCAGCGAGAGTGCTGCCATGTTGGCTAGTGGAAAATCAGCCACAAATGTTGAAAAAGGACTAGGCTTTGAAGGAGGAAAACCTGGTTAGTCAAAGACCCAAAACCGTGATAACTTGTGGTGCACTTACTGCAATAAGGCACGCCATACTCATGAACGGTGCTGGAGGCTTAATGGAAAACCACCAAGTCGAGAATGGGGTCTACGAGGAGAACAGCCAAGGAACAACAGCAAGGCCCACATTGCTGCAATGTCACAAGGTGAATCAACATCACAAGAACTAGGCAGTCTCAACCAAGAAGAGATTGAGAGGGTGAGATCACTCATTAGCAACCTTTAGAAGCCTTTAGGAATTTGTTCTTTGGCATATTTAGATGAGATTCCTCTTTCAATTGGACTAAGTGCCTCGGGTACAACCTTTACCAATTCTTGAATTGTAGACTCAGGAGCTACTGACCATATGACCCATACATCCAATAATTTTTCCACTTATTCTCCTTCTCCAAGCAGTAAGAAAATCGCCACTGCTGATGGGTCTTTGACCACTGTTGCAGGCATAGGGGACGTCAAAATCAGTCAATTAGTGACCTTGAAAAATGTTCTTCATGTCCCTAGACTTTCCACAAACCTTGTCTCTATACACAAACTCACTCAAGACCTATGTTGCACTGTGATTTTTCACAACAGTCATTGTGTTTTTCAGGACAAGGATTCGAGGAGGATGATTGGACGTGTTAGGGAACAAGATGACCTCTACTACCTTCAAACACCAAGACAGGACAGATTGCACCATTCCTACAGTTCAGAATCTGTTTCAGTCAATAAAGAAAAGATTTGGCTTCATCATAGCAGACTTTGACATCCATCCTCTAGAATTATTAAAACTCTTTTCCCTTCCTTGTTTAGAGGTTTGAGTGTTGAAAATATCCATTGTGAAGTGTGAGAGCTTGCTAAACACAAGTGTGTACCCTTTCCAATTAGTAATAAAAGCAGTTCTGTTCCTTTTAACTCATTCATAATGACATTTAGGGTCCATCTACCATTCCTAATGTTTCTGGGGCAAGATAGTTTGTCTCCTTTATTGATAACTGCACTCATGTTACTTGGATTTTTTTTCTCAAATACAAATCTGATGTTAGTACTGTCCTTCCAAATTTCTGTTCTATGATCAAAAATAGTTTGGGGGTTACTATCAAGAGATTTAGATCAAATAATACAACAACAACAACCAAGTCTTTTCCCACTAGGTGGAGTTGGCTACATGGATCAAACGACGTCATTGTGCCCTATCATAAACCAAGTCTTCAGAAATGTCATTCAAATCTAAATCTTTTTTTATCGTTTCACCTATAGTCTTTTTTAGTCTCCCTCTACCTCTAGCTATTGTGCTATCCTCCACCTGATCTACTCTCCTTACAGGGGCTTCTAAGGGCCTTCTCCTTACATGTCCAAACCATCTAAGGCGAGATTCTCCCATTTTTTTCACAATAGGTGCTACCCCTACTTTCTCTCTAATGCATTTATTCCTAATCCTATCTTATCTTGTATGGTCACACATCCATCGCAACATCCTCATCACCGTGACATTGATCATGTGTTCTTGCTGACTTTTTACCGCCCAACATTCAGTACCATACAATATCGCGGGCCTTATAGTTGTGCGATAAAATTTACCCTTAAGTTTGAGAGACATTTTTCTATCACAAATAACTCTTGAAGCACTCCTCTATTTCATCCATCCAGCTTGAATCCTATGATTTACATCTCCCTCTATCTCTCCGTCATTTTGTATGATAGATCCAAGATACCTAAATCATGTAACTTGTGGTATGGATTTAGATAAGATAATACAAGGGATTATTTTAATCAAACCCTTAACCCTCTTTTTCAGAAAGAGGGAATTGTACATGAATCGTCGTGTCAACACCCCACAACAAAACGGGATAGCAGAAAGAAAAAGTGGTGACCTTGAAAAAACCCGAGCCCTTTTGTTCCAAAAAAAATGTCCTAAAGTCCTTTTGGGGGGAAGTTGTTCTCATAGCCACCCATCTCATAAATCATTTTCCTACCCGAGTTTTGGATTCAAGAGCCGGATGGACATACTCTCAACTTTCTACCCTCACCTACACACTTCAAATAACCTTGCCCCTAGGATTTTTGGATGTGTTTCATTTGTTCATGTCTTTGTGGGATATTCTGCAACCCAGAAAGGGTATAAGTGCTATCGTCCTCCATCCAAAAAATTCTATGTATCAATGGATGTCACATTCCATGAACAGGAGCCTTATTTCACTCAACCATATCTTCAGGGGGAGAATTCAAGGGAAGATAAGGAGAATTTTTTGCTAGATTTGGACTTGTCATTGCTGCCAGTATCTAAAGACCCTCCTTGCACATTTATGTCCAACGATATCCCTGAAAATTCACTTGAATTTGTACCCAGACCTGCACTTGTGCCTGAAATCATCTATGTGCCTGAAACCGCATCTAAACTCATGCTTTAAAGACCACAAACAGACCCTGTTCTTGAGAATATGAGATTTGGCAAAGGCAAGGTGTTCACAAGTAAGAAGATGGCCATCCCGGAACTTGTGCAGGTCCAAGAGTCCAACTCGGAGCCTTTGAATGAGGTAATAATCTCTAACTCTTCATTACAAAATGAAACCGGACTTCATGTGGATAATGATGACCAAAACCTGCCCATAGCCGTCAAAAAAGGAACAAGAGAGTGCACTAAACAACCACTATATCCTCTTGCACATTTCATGTCCTTCAAGAAATTCTCACCATCACATTGGGCCATTCTAGTCAGCCTAAATACCATTACCATTCCTACCACCCTATTCGAGGCTTGGTTCAATGAAAAATGGAAACAAGCTATGAATGTGGAAATTGAGGCATTGGAAAAGAGCAAAACCTGGGAGTTAGTGCAGTTATCGATAGGAAAGAAACCTATGGGGTGTAAATGGGTGTATACAATGAAGTATAGAGCAAATGTGTCAATAGAAAGATACTAGGCACGGTTGGTAGCCAAAGGGTATACCCAAACCTATGGAATCGATTACCTAGAGACCTTTGCTCCAGTTGCAAAGATGAACACAGTCAGAGTTTTGTTGGCATTTGTAGCTAATTATGGTTGGGACTTATAGTAGTTTGATGTAAAAAATGCATTCTTGCATGGAGATCTAGAGGAAGAAGTCTACATGAAGGTTCCACTAGGCTACGGGAAGAATCTGAATGTCAATACTATGTGTAAATTGAAGAAAGCCTTGTATGGCCTTAAGCAACCACTGCGGGCGTGGTTTGGAAGATTTGCAAGAGCTATGTTAGCTATGGGATACAGACAAAGCCAAGGGGTTCACACACTATTTATTAAACACTCTTCTTCAGGGGGAGTCACGACACTCTTGGTGTATGTGGATGACATAATAGTGACGGGAGATGATGTCAAGGAGAAACGGGTTCTAAGTTAGAGTTTGGCTAAGGAATTTGAGATCAAAGCACTAGGAAGACTGAAATACTTCCTTGGAATTGAGGATGCTCATTCTAGGGGTGGGCAAAATATCCAAAAGAACTTAACTAATTCATAAATCAAATTGAATTGAACCATAACAAACTAAACCGTATAAGTCAGTTCAATACAATTCAATTTTTTTTTTTTAAATTTGGTGCGGTTAACTTGTATTCAAAAGCAATGCGGTTTGGTTTATTAACCAAACTAAAACTGCATAAGAAAAACATCAACTAAAATCGTGAGATGATGAAGAAGGAACTACAGGGATCAAGTTGTCTAAGTCGAGAAGAGATGAAGAACAAAGAAGTCAAGGAACCTTGGATCTCAGCAATAACAAGTTCGTCGGAAAGTTCCCGGTAGTGGTGTTGCGTCTTCCGAAGCCGAAGTTCGAAGGGATAGAGCCAAGGGAGCTATTCGACAAGGACCACGACATTATTTTCATCAACGAAAATCGCTTCGTGTTCGACATGGCAAAGAATTTGGGGAGCTCGTCCGTGTCAGTGATCGTCCTAGTGAACAACTAGTTCCACGGTTGCATTTCGGCGAGCCTAGGGAACATGACGAATTTGAATGAGATCATTCTGATGAACAACACATTCTATTCGTGATTGCCTTTCAAGATTGGGTTGCTTCATCGATTGCTCCACCATGACCCTTCCTCCACCAATGACACAAGCACAAGCAAAGAGATGAAGTTGTTTAGTCGCTAAGTAGAAAAATTGGCGGCGATTCCTTCTCTGCCTTTTGATAGTGTTCGTCATCTTAAGCTCTTTCCATCAAAATCCACCTTTGCAGGTCTCTAAAATTGCAGAGACTGAGGTAAGAGAAAGCCACCATTGAATAAGCTTCAATCTGAATTGGTTAACCAATAATTGAACTAAAGTAACCAGTTATTCTTGGTTTAGTTATCTGTTTTACAAATTTAAAACAATTAGGTTTGGATTTGGTGAACCAGTTTTTCAATTTAATGTGGTTCAGTTCAGTTTTTTACACCCAACCAAACCATGCCCAGCCTTAGCTCATTCTAGGCAGGGTATTTTTATCTCCCAACAAAAATATGTTACAAATTTACTCAAAGAAACAGGCAAGACAGCTTGCAAACCAGCAAGCACACCCATAGATCCGAATATGAAACTTGAAACAGCAGAAGAAGATGCTGCTGCAGTGGACAGAGAAATGTTTCAACTTCTGGTAGGAAGATCAATTTATTTATCTCACACACGACCAGATATTGTATATGCAGTAAGTGTAATTAACCAATTCATGCATAGCCCGAAAGAAATTCACCTACAAGCAGCTCATCGGGTACTATAGTATCTCAAGGGAACACTCGAAAAAGGTATTCTATTTAAGAAAAATGGAGGTTTAGTACTTGAGGCATATATTGATGCTTACTATGCTAGATCACTGATTGATAGAAGACTAACATCTGGGTATTGCACCTTCCTTGGTAGGAATCTTGTGACATGGAGGAGTAAAAAACAGAATGTGGTAGCACGGTCTAGTACAGAGGCAGAATTTCAAGCGATGGCACAAGGTGTGTGTGAACTACTTTGGTTAAAGGTCATTCTCGAAGATTTGAAGATCAAGTGCGATGGATCAATGAGACTCTATTTTGACAACAAGTCTACAATCAACATAGCTCATAACCCGGTACAACATGACAGAACAAAGCACATTGAAGTTGACAGACATTTTATCAAAGAGAAGCTGGAAATTGGATTGATTTGTACACCCTATGTAACTATACAGGATCAACTTGTTGATGTACTCACCAAAGGGTTGAGCAGTATAGTATTCCAAAATATTTTATCTAAGTTGGGAATGGAGAATACCTATTCACCAGCTTAAGGGGAAGTGTGGAAAACCGTGTATAGTCAATCAGCTATTTTAGGAAATTTTTTATAACATATACAGACGGTATCCCTAGAAGATGTATTATTAAAAATATGAATGAAATCCCTATTTTCTAAATTCTGAGATGATAGTTAGTCAGAATATTCCAGAGAGTTTGTTAGCTGTATAAATAACAACTTTGTACTATTCAGTTAGTCAGTTAATACAGTTACCATTCTCTCAACTCCAGAACTTTCTCTCTCTCTCTCTCTCTCTCTATTTCCTTCACTTTTTCTCAATTTCTCACATTTTCTTAGCTTACAAGAATTCTCAAAGGAAAATTTTCCAAAATACCCCTAGGCACTTGTCAACTTAGATATAAAAATTCATGAAAATATATGATGGACTGCTTGGTTGTCAAAATCGCAATCTGGCATGTAAGATTGCACAATCCTATGTGCTGAATTCCCAATTTCCCTTGGACATTCTGGGTTGTAAGTCAAAACTTGAAAATCTGAATTTATGGATTGGTGTGCAAACTTGTAAGATCAGCTATTGATCCTAGAAAATTTTGTTTCTGGATCCATTTTCCTCTCATCATGGGCTCTTTCAATTTGGCTGGGTCTAGGTTCAAACACAACCACAATATCTGACCCTTTCTTCATACAATCAACCCTCAAAATCTCTAACCGGTGAGTGTCACGCCTAATCAACACTCAGAGCAGTTGCATTTTTGCATTTGCATCTCTAAGTCTCTCCTCTTGACTTTAAGTGTGAGAAGGAGCATAATTACTTAGGTGTTTGAATTTAGAATTTAGATATAAAAGACTTAAATGTCCATGAACTTTATGTTGTTGTCAAGTTGAAAAGGTGATGTGAGGATGCTATATCCGTACTATAGTTTGGAGGTTAGCAATCCCCTATATATATATTTAGACAACCTTGATCAACGACAGTGGTGCTGTAGTAAAGCTGGAGGGATAAGTGATGACAGGTGGGCAATGATATCTATTTACATTCTGTTCCTTGAAATGAAAAAAAAAAAAACCGTGTCCAACTCTGTAGGAATTTTCTTGACCAAAACATGGGAATATTGCATTCTTGGGAATGATATACTTCCAGGAATATTTTTCTAACCTTGGAAGTATTTTTCCAATTAGAGGTAGGATTTTATGTTCCTTGTTTCGATCCTATGGTCTACAATCCTTAGACCCTCATACGATCCTGGGTAAGATCTATGGACATGACAACCTGGCAGTGGTAGTGCTGTGGTAGTAAGAGTGGAGGGATAATGATAGGAACTTGGTTTCCTCTAGGAAAATATGGAGATGAACTCCTTACAGCAGAGGAAAACATCTGTAAACCCTCAAAGACAGAAGTAAACAAAGAACAGAAATAAAACAAAGGATGGAAAAGATAGAGACACTGCAGACTCTTGGAGGGGTCTGCTTCCTCCCTGCCCAAGGCCCCAATTCCTCACTCAAATGACTGAATGCCTTCTCCCATACCTTTGCCTCCCTTTTATCTTTGCTTGTAACCCTTTTCCCCATCCTTGCCATGTAGGCAAGGCTGTTACAACTCAATTCCCTCTTCTGCCCTTTGTCCTCTATTCCCTTACTACCCATTTTAGTTTTCTTAGCTCTAGTAACCATGGGCTGCCTAACAGATTAGTGATGATGGGTGTGTGTTTTTACTTACATTCTGTTCCCAGGATTGGAAAAAATATATCCATCTTCCCCGTGGTTTCTTGGCCAAAATATTGCATTCCCTGGAATGATAGAATTCCCAGGATATTTTTTCTAACCTCAACCGCAAATGGGAATGTTACAGTATTCCTAAAAATCCTAAATCATTCCCAGGAATAATGAACCTTGAATCAAAAACCCCAAAAAATCAGGTGTATGAATTTGCTTGGGTAGATAAGTTGTGCCTAAGACATTTATAGAATTTCTTATCCTAACCGGAGGAATGTGCACACAATCATAAAACTGCAATGGGAGGGCATACATGCAGATCATAGTTAAAACATTAACTGGCATGATAGTTATCCTGGAAACTATCAATGCGTGCTGTTCTGAGATTATTTTGTCAATATTAGATTTTTTTTCATGGATTTTCACTTTTAGGAGTCGTTGGGTGAATTATAATACATGGAAAAGAGTGACTAGTTTGAATAAAAATGGGATATTGATAGATGTTTTATATTGTTGATGAGATAGCAAATGACATTGGAAACAAAAAGTGGGGAAAATGTTTTTTTTTTCAAGCAGCCAATGGAAAACCAGAGCTTTTGATTTTTTTTAAATAGAAGAATGATAGAAATCCACAACAGGACCTTAATAATTCATAGGTCTCATCATCAATATGTATTTGAAATCAATAGTCATCACTCATCACAGTCTATATCTAAATTTTACAGAGACACGTCATTCTGATTTGATGAGATTTATGATGTCTACTCAATAATTCATAAATTTCTGCCTAATAATGTATGTAAACACCTAAAAGATAATATGGATTTTTCTGTTAGTGTAGGTGAACTGGTTGGGGTTTGGTTTCTGCCTAAACTGCAATGTTTGCAATATTAGTGATTATTTCATAATATGCCTAAAATCCAGATTAACCCCATTGCATGATTAGGATTTATTTCAGTAAATTGCTGTTTTTAATGTTGAAAGGGCTTGTTTATTGGGTTTCATATATGTGTAGTAGTGGTTGCAAGAAATCTTGAAGGCAAGGGAATTAATAGACCTTTCACTATACCACTTATTATTAATTATTAATAGGTTGCATTATTCATTATTACTATTATTATTTGTTAGCATCACTTTCTACTCCATCTGTAGCATACATTAACGCCTGCTGAATAAAATTCTGTTGCAGAGGTTTTGATGAAGAAATGAGAGCCGTGGTTGCAAGAAATCTTGAAGGCAGGGGAATTAATTTGCATCCAAGGACAAACTTGACACAGGTATTTCCTTTTGGGGTTTGCAACTCACAATTATCATGATAAACTAATTCTTTAAAATGTAAAAAAAATTCTCATTACTTTTATTTGAGGCTTAGCTAATGGCAATATATTTTATTTTCTAGTTGATCAAAACAGAGGATGGCATTAAAGTTATTACAGATCATGGTGAGGAGCTTATAGCTGATGTTGTACTATTTGCCACAGGTAAGGATACAGATAACATGGACTTTTAAAATGGCTAGTTTCTAAGAGGCTGATAGTGTTAGTATTTGTATTTACAACCCTAAAATCCTTCAGGCTCATCTCATAGGTTTATTGTGGCTTTAACACTCTCTGTAATGAGATCTTTATTAATTTAAAGATTTGGTGGAGTCTTTCCATATAATCATCCCGTTCAGTTTGTTTGTTGATACTTGATAGCCCACTTTTTATACCCTAGCATAGAATTGGAGCATCATACTTGCTCTAACTTTTTAACTTACATGGAAGTGATAATAATGTTTCCTGCAAGTTTTATCTCATGGAATTTTTGCTTGCCTTTTATATCTCCTTTTGTTGGCTGCAGGTAGGGCTGCTAATTCTAAGAGGTTAAATTTAGAAGCTGTAGGTGTCGAGCTTGACAATACTGGAGCAATAAAGGTTCGCTGCTCCCTCTTTCAATTGTTTGCTTGTTTTCTTGAATGTTCCATGAAATCTATTGAGAATGAGTTGTTCTCATTTCAAGATCTGTATGATATGTGGATCCATTGTGATTCTATAATACTAAATCGTGATCTTCATCATATTTGGTTATATAGATACAATTACAACATATGACTATTTTCTAATGGAACTATAAAGCTGCAAATGCCATAATTTGGTTATCATGTTGATGTTGACTAGTGTGCTGAGCTCTATTGAGAACTCCAAAGGAGTTAAGTATAATGAAATTTGTATATCTAATCTACCCACTTCCCAAGTGGAAAACAGAGCCTTCATATGTTTATGTGCCTTTAAAAAGGTGAAGGAAAGTATTGCGTTTTGGCAAAATTTTAGTTTGACGAAGCACTCCCTTATCAGTTTCTATGTGAGTGGGAATATAGATGTTTGAAACAAATTGATCTTAGGTTATATCATATGAAATGCTTTTGTCAATGACTGAATGTTGAATTGGACAATCGTTTAAGAACTAGAGAATGATTATGACACTCATAATTCTAAATGTTCTGCATTCCATTGTATTTAGGTAGATGAGTACTCACGCACTAGCATACCTAGCATATGGGCTGTTGGTGATGTAACAAATCGAATGAATCTTACTCCGGTGGCCTTGATGGAAGGAACGTATTTTGCAGTAAGTGTTCCAGCGTCTAGCGGATTAGCATACCTGTTTATCTTTGGGTTTGGGAAAGGTGTCAATGGTTGATTGGTCTTACAATGATGTTAATTTATTGTTGTTTAACACATACGTTTATCTTGCTTTATCTGGATATATGCAGAAAACAGTATTTGGTGGGCAACCAAGCAAGCCAGACTACAGTAATATCCCCTGTGCGGTGTTCAGGTCTACTTGGCAGCTATTAACTATTTTTAATGTGTTAACTTATTATAATATATCCCGTACCCTTCTTCTGCCATTGTTATCTTTTATTGTTTTGTTGCATTAATGTATTGCTCATTCTTTTCTGTTTTTCTGCAGCATTCCGCCACTTTCTATAGTTGGTCTCAGTGAGGAGCAGGCAATAGAGCAAACAAATGGTGATGTGTTGGTTTTCACATCAACCTTCAATCCTATGAAAAATACCATCTCTGGGTATGTGTAGTGATTTGGAATTTTCACCCACTTGGTCTTTATTGGAAACCAATGATTTGCACAATTCATGATAACTTGGACCAGAGAACAAGAGTTTTTATAGGAAATGTTTGGTACATAGATTTTAAAACCTTTGGGCATCCAGTCCAGTTATATTAATGTGCTGGATCCAGTCACCATTGATGATGTTTTTGTTTATTTACACCATGGCGAATCTTGTTTGGGATTTTAAGAATGAAAATGTAATAGTTAATCTGGATTTATGTTGGTCTTTGTGATCACTCCAAGCTCTTCAATACTCAGCATTAGTTATATTTGTTGCAGCCCATGTTTTTTTCTATAGTATTATGTTAATTGCTGATATTTTTCAAATAGGCGACAAGAAAAAACTGTTATGAAGCTTGTTGTTGATGCCGAGACAGATAAAGTTCTTGGAGCATCCATGTGTGGGCCTGATGCGCCTGAAATTATGCAGGTATCTTAATGGTTTCACACTGGCTGCCAGCTATGAAATGCCAATTTAGTGTTTTTTTCTCACTAAATTGTTAATTGTTTAGGAGCCTTTATATTTTCCTTTCAGTACATTGTTATTAAGCTTCTCTGGTGAAATCATTGCTTACGGTATACTACAATATCATAGTAGAGTCAACATTGGCAGTGATATTTCTATAACAAGGTCCCTTGTGATACATAGCAGTGTCCATCAGGTTGGGTCAACCCACGAACTTACGAGTTTTGACCCAACTTAACCCAACCCAAAAAATGCAAGTTGGATTGGGTCTGCAGGTTGGGTCGGGTTGAAAAACACTCTAACTCACAATGTACAGGTCGGGTAGCTAGTTTGAAAAGTGCCAACCTGCACAAATTCAACCCACCCAAGTAACATTTTTTTTTTATAGAAGTCTTTTATCCATTATGGCATTTCAAGTTGCTTTCATATGACTTTTCTATAGTTCCAGTTAAGTTTAGGTGTGACCATTGTGGTTACATTGAGAGTGTAACCAAAAAAATATTGATGAGGAACTCATGAAGCATCTAATGGACCATTGCAATGAAAATCTAATAGATCGCTTGGATGATAAAGAGTATGTTGAGAAAATTGAGAATTAAGTAAATGACTATGTTAATCCTGATACTATATGTGATGACATTGACTTCAATTGGTTAATGTGGTTTGTTGTTTATGGCTTTTGGGACTTGTTAGTTTATTTTAGTTTATTTCAGACTTATATATGTTAACCTAAAGATTTCTTATGTTTATTTATCTTGTTTGAGACTTATTATGTTTATGTACGACTGGTTATGTGACTTTTTAGTTTAGTTGGGACATATGTAGTTTTTAATTAAGATGTGTTATGTAAATGAATTTTTTATTTCATATTTCAATAATTATTTTAGCAGGAGAAAAAAAAAATTTAATGTATGTCGGACTCAAGGATTCGTCCCGTCGAGTTGGGTTGGGTTGGGTTGAAGGAAAAAAATTTCTCGACCCACCCCACTGGTTTGATGAGTGGGTCGCGTCCAAAAATGCAACGAAACCCACCCAACCCACCCAACCCACCCATCGGACACCCCTAGTGATACAAGTGAGTTATGGAATGATAGAATAGAATAAGAAATGGAATTATAATTTAAGGCATAGGGTTTGCTCCTCATAAAAACAAAAAAAATGTTAATCTTTATGCATGTTGAAATGAGTAAAAGTCTCTAAGAAGAAGTATAACTAGGGAGGATGGATAGCATTAGCAAGTAGGTATGTGTTACCCTTCATCATATAAGTTTACAAGTGTTGGTGCCTGATTTCCAACGCATGATGCTGTGTTGTGAATGGTGTGGTGGCTACCATGTTGATGCTGGAAGGCCAGTAAATAAAAGAAAAATCTATGAAGTACTCATAGAAAGATGGACTACAAATAGGTAGCAGAAAAACAAACGAAATACATCCTCAATTTCAGATGAAACTTTAAATAGACAGACTGACAGACAGACAGAGGAAGAACATATTTCTATTAGCAACCAAGAAAGAAATAGAGTAAAATAAAACAACATACCTTAAAGGGAGAGCAGAGATGAAATTTTGTTGATGATAAAACAACAACGATTAGAGCCTGATTTGCAGCATTTGTGAGTCTGGACTCTGGACTGAGTTAGTTCAATTTGCTACTATATTTTGAAACAGGAAGAACTGAAAGAAACTGTGACCCCCAAAATTAAAAAGCTCAATCACTGGATGCAGGAAAATTTGGGAATGGAGGAGAGAAATCCCGTTTTTCAGTTTTTGCCATAGCTGCTATTTTAAATGCAGCCAATGTGCATGGTTTGTCATAGTGCCATCATGTTGAAGATGCCATGGCATGAAGATTTCATAGCAGGGACTTCAAAATGTCACACGGTTCTGCCATAGAGGCTGTTGAGTTAGAGAAAAAGAGAGGCATAAGTTTGTGTACCGAAGGAATTCCAAACATACCTTTACTAAATCTTTTAAAAAATCAAAAAGGAAAAATGGAGAGAGATTGAGCAGCCTTCTTGTATTCTTGATTTTTTTTCATGTTCCTTTTTGTATCTTGGCTTCTGTTTTGGAGGATATATGATCTTTGTACTCTCTCTCTTTGCTCTCTAATAAAATTTCTTTTTCTTATTGAAAAAAATAAAGAAAATTTCATACTTCTAGAAGTTATTGCTCTACCCCCCTCCCCAAAACAGAAATAATTATAATAAATAACAATAATGTCTATGATATATCTATCTTTTTGTATGCATCTTATATGCTGTCATGTGCTTGTGTTCATGGGCATCCTTCTAGAAGTTATTGCTCATCTTTTCGCTGTGTTTCATTCTCTGTCACTATTAATTCATGATATTAATATTGGTGATCAATAGGGTATTGCTGTTGCATTGAAGTGTGGAGCTACCAAGGCACAGTTTGACAGCACGGTAAGTTCACTGCTTTCTTGATTGTTTTTCTTCTCTCCTTCTGCCTTATGAGGGCAGTGGTAGGATATTGTCACTACAAGAGCAATGATATAAAGGCATCTGGAATTAGCTAACACATCTGAAATATTTGCACAAGTATGTCTACATTTAAGTGGTGTTAGGAAACTGCAGTGTGGGAAGGTAGATGGTACAACGGTTATTTTGAAACTATAATGTTAGATGATGCAAATAGTGCTCAAAGCATAAGAATTTGAAATTACTGAGATAACAATAGACAGATTTTGAGAGAAGAGGACGGGTGAAATAGAAAAACTTGCAAATTTTGATGTTCAACAATTGCAAAATACAATTCGAAAAGAGAAAGATACAATTGTAATGGAGGGCGCCATAACATTTACAACCATGACCGACAGCTGCAATAGGCAGAGATAAAAAGGAGAAATTGTAGACTACTAAGCCGATTATCAAGAACACCAGATATAACAGGAGAGCAAATTTGTTTCTCTCGTCTGGTACCAAGAATTTCTTCAAATTGAACAGATTATAGTGATGAAGCATGACGGGAAGAGCAAGGGAGACTGGGAGGGTGGCAAAGGGGGTCCGGTGGGATTTTAATGAATGTTTTAATTTAAACCATTTGTTTTTCTTATTGTGTGTGTGTGTGTGTGTGTATAAATAACTTTAGTCAACAAGAAATATGCTGATTATCCTAATAATTGAGCAAGTAGAAATGATTATATCGAGTCCTTACAGTGAAATCTTAATTCTTGATAAATAATTAACTATTGTTTGATAATTGGAGTATTCTTTGCAAAACTGTAAAGCCAATTTCTTTGAAGCTTCAAGATTCTCCTATTAGTCTTATAATTTATATATAATTTATTAGTAGTCAAATTACTAAGATAAGCACGCATCATTCCACAACAATTTTGTTTGTAGTTAGATGGTTTGGATAGAACTGTCATGGCATTGATTTTCTTATCTATACTCTCCTTGATTCTTTTATTTTTGGATTTAATTTTTATCCATTTTTGGTGTATACGATTTTTGCACTATCATTTAATGATATGCCGCTATATCATTAAAAGGGTTTAACTATGATAACAACTATCTGAAATCTTTGTAATGATATGACAGCATTTGGTTGGATGGCTGACTTATTGGGAAGTCCTCGTGTTGCACCTCTTTTAAAACATCAAAATAATAATAATAATAATAATAAGATAAACTAGTAGTCAATCGAAATTGAACTCCTCTATATTTTCCTGGTCTTTTATTATTGCAAGAAGTTTTCTCATTCTCTCTTTCCTCATAACCCTTTTCTTTTTGTGCTAATATATTTTCCGATTGCATCACTTGACTCTTTCCTCTAGGTGGGAATACACCCATCTGCTGCAGAAGAATTTGTGACCATGCGGTCAGTGACAAGGCATATTGCTGCTGGTGCCAAACCCAAGACAAATTTGTGAAAAAAGGTTTTAAATGAAAAGACGATCAGATTGGTGATAGTGTAAAGTTGCAAATTACTTCTTTTGGTGACAATCACTTGGATAGGTATAGATCATTAAAACATCGGTTTTTAATATCCCAATAAAAGGTTTTTTGTTCTAGCAAATTTCATTTTATTCAAAATTCCGTACTGAAAGCTGTTTAATTAGTTGCCAATAAGTGTAAGAATTAGTGATCTGGACTGAGATATACATCATTTGATTCATTCTCCTAGACTTTCTCCCATTGCTTGTTCTAGTTATTAGTTAACTGCCTTCAGCTTCGTGGAAGATATTACTGACTTTTGAGTTACTATTTTGTTTTGAAGCGTAATATTTAAACGATTTTGATAGTTGTGTTAATAATTTGTTCCTAAGATATTGACTACTTTTGAATTGCTTTTTTATTTTAAAGTGTGGTTTATATGTTTATCAGTTTTTATAGTTGTGTTTATACACCATTCGATAGCTATACACCATTTGGAATCATATTATTTACAACTTTGTATGATGGCAGATTTTGTGTATCGTTAATTCCAAGTGACACAAATTAAAATGTCACATTGCACTTGATGTCAATAATGTGTTAGAAAATGATGTAAAAGTAGATGGATTTCAGGATTTGACATATTTCCCCATCAGGATTTATATTTACTTTTGACTTGAGTCATCCTTGTTCCAATGTTTAATTATATTTATCATATTTTTATATTAAGCCCAATTAGCTTGCTCGATTAAATTGATTGCGCATGAAGATTTTTTGGATATTGGCTGCACTTAAGTAGCTTGGTCGTAAGAGGACACCATGGGATCTAAATTTTCCCACATAAGCCTAGTACTTACAATGCTGGGGCTTGGATTGAAATTACGGGAATAACGATTATGTGCTTACAGAAAGTAGAACTTGCCGGAAGTATGTATTCGATAAATTATTATAAGGTTAGCTTGGTTTAGTAATAACAGGCTATATATAAGTTACATCAATGTCGTCATCTCAGATGTTAGAAAATAGCATGACTTTTGTACCCCCCAAAAAAAAAAAAATACCATGACTTTTGTCCTCAAGTTGGATTTTGATGTAGTTTGTGATGGAGTGAGTTGGAATTTCAGCGACAAGGTTCCATATAAAGGGCTATGAGGACAGACGGAGAAATTTGATATTGTGTTGTCCCTTAATTGCTACATTTTAAGGGTAATTATGGATGATAAACCTAACGCTTGAATTCTTGGATAGTGGGAATTGTAGGAAGGAACCCTCATTTTCTTTTCTTGTTCACCCTCGTGGGAGATGATTTAAGTCGCATATTTGTAAGGTTGTTAAGGGTATTAGGGTTGGCTCAGATAAAATGAATATTTTTCCCCATCCATGACTTTCTTAAACGACATCACCAGAACCAGATAATCCACGAGAGGCTAAGATGAGTTCACTATGTGAACTAACATCAGCTGAAGCTTTCCCATAACAATGAATCGAATCCTGAGATCAAAATAAGTCACTAGAGATATTCCACCTCAGACATAGATTCTTTCATTCTTTGTGGCTAAGCAATCATAAGGCAGTGTATAATAATAGTTCTCTCAGCAGTATTGCATATCTTGCCAGATAGGAGAGGAGGCATGGTCTTAATGAAACAGTAAACCATGAGTTGGAAGAGGCTTGTGGTTTGAAAGCCACAAGTGCTTAATTTTTTTCTTGTATAGAAAGTCTCCAGATCCATTTCCACGGAGAATCCCCGTCTACAATAACTCAATGGTATCCAGACGGCTAGGAGGTATCACCATTCATCGAGTTTATCAGAATCAGTAAGTTGCCAAATTTTGACAACGGAGAAGTCAGTAAGTTGCCATATTTTGACAACAGAATACTATTAAATCTAAATATCCTTTGTATTAAAAAATAATTAGAAAAAATCTCAAGATCCCCTCCTAGGTCTGATTGCATGCACGTTAGGTTCCTACTTCCTACCAAGTGCCAATGTAGATAACATGAAGCATGCATCCACGCATAAATCAGAGACACAGACTGATGATATTTTAATAAATAAATAAATAAAGGGTAATAAAACCAAAAGGGGAAAAGGGGGGGGGTTAGATAGACCAAATTCATTTCAGAAAATTGTTACAGAATTAAGTGACACCTGAAAAGTCAATCTAATCTATCAATCACTTGCAAAGTTCGTATGAAGTAGCCACTTATAAAGATTTATAATAGGCATTACCATATAAATCAGTTTCATTCTATCTGAGACCGAGTTTCTGAGTAATTGCATGAATGAGAGTGCTAACGGAGGAGTAGGGTAAATCTTACATTGGACAACTTTTCTAGTTTTATAGATAATTCCACACTAAATGAGAATACTACTATTTAGGCACAAATGCTTCCTGTACACAATGTACATATTACTCAACCAGACAACTTGAGAAACATCATGTACAGCTTGTACAGCTACCTAATTAGCATGAAGAGTGATTACTACCAACTTTGACATCCGAGTAAAATGGTGGAAATCAATTCAGTAACGGGAACTTTACAGGAAGGGTGCGGGACCTTCAAGAAGAAAAGGCAGCTTCCATAGCTTGTAAAATTGATGCAGTATCAAATCTGAAATTCCTGAAGCTCCTGCCAGGCCCCACCTCAAGAGGGTGAGAATCAGATTCAGGTTTTGGTGGCTGGCTATCCATTATTACTGAGCTACTTCCAGTAGAACTGTGCTTGGCTTTCCACACGCAAATTCCTTAACAAAAGTTAAGGTTTGTTAGCAATCCTAACTACCGTAAGAATACACAGTTCGGAAAATCTACAAGGATCAAATGATAAATGCTTTGCAGTACTCAATTTGAAACAAGTAACATTTATGGAAGCCCATTCACAAATGGTTTTCCTTTTGAATCCCTTGCCTATTCACTAATTGTGTATATTCAAATCTATTGTAGCAAAGAAATTTGCACAATATTAGCTAACTAAATTCAATACCAATGCATCTCACTTCCCAAATCTCATCTGTACCTTAAATTTAAAATCAGTGGTCAAAATAAGGTGCTGTGAGACTGCAAAGCACATAATGTCGTGCAATGCATTGAACTAGCTGCTGAAAATTAACTTGAGTCCGAAGACACTAAAACAGCCAGGAGTTATAAGTAACTAAACTTCACTCCATGACCTTGGGCAGTTAAACAAGAACTTTCTTTTTAACTACACTCAGAAGGTAGCTGTGACCAATAACATAATTGATGTTTGTAACCAACCAGCATTTGCAGTAAAATAGGACTTACCTTTAAGAGGCAAATCAGGCCTTGGAGCCATAGGAGGTTGGTGCGCTGAAATCCATGATTTCAATGATCTGCATGAAGGCAGTGAATTTTTTGAACTCAGACAACATATGGGACATTCACTATCAAAATCATATGCAATTGTACTCACGCCAGAAAAGGGGCCACCATATAAAGCTTGAGGCCAGTGATCCCACGAGATATCACATCATCACTTGCTGGTTGAAGTTCATCAAGTCGCTGCCATGCAATTTCCTGCACACAGATAACAAAAAGAAATCTGAGCATTCTGATCACCTACAATTGTCAATCCTATGAAGATAATTTTATCATGACTAAGAGACTTAAGAACCAAGAAAAGCAATCATGTTGAAATTTCTTGACCACAAAACACATTCAATTAAAGAGGTCCAAGAACTTCCAAATTTCAAAGTAAGGTGAACAACCAGTATGAATTAACAAATTTAATCATTACTGGCAACACTGGACCTCAGTCCTCACCTACACGGCTACACCACAAGGGATAAAATAACGAAGCATAATATACAATGTACATAATTTTATTCAATATCAATGTTTTCATATATATATAGAATAATACAACTGGAGGGAGGATAAGATTTAATATCAAATTCAATTGAACAATGCCAACACTTACACAAGACTTGAAATGTTGCATAGTACAAAATTATTTTGGGGCTTGAGACAAAAGTTTACCATATAAAGCAGCATATATTCAAATTATAGGATTTTTACAATTCCATATATCCGTTAGAATTTTAGTTATTACCAAATGGAAATTTCCATTTTATCTATGAAGTTACAAATTAGTGTATTTGCATCTTAAACTCTTCATTTTGATAGAGCACAATCATGTCTTTGATTCATGTAGCCAACCCCGCATAGCAAGATAAGCTTGGTTATTGTTGTTAAATAACATTGCTATAACATTTTAATTTGAGAAATTGGAAACTTAAATTTAGATACACTACACTTTTACAGAGGTAATAAGACTGTTTCTCTTTCAAACTCTTTTTAGTATTCTTAAACCTTTACCTTTATGCAAGATAGTTTAAAGATAATAGTATAAACTAGGAAGTTACTATTTGAAAAATGGGATATGTGGGTTGGGTTGACAGAAGTTGTAAATTGATTTCATATTTATAAATTTTTTAAAAATATTTGGGAGAAACCGATTGAGAAACTCCTTTTATAGTAGCATTAGAAGTGGGCACTCACAGGTTAAAACTAATTTAAATAAACAACAGTTTAAGAGAGTTAAAAACTAGAACTAAAACAAGGACAAATGGGGAATTTAAAGAGTAAGAAACTACATATGGTGTTTATTGACCTGGAAAAAGCCTATGATAGGGTGCCAAGAGATGTGTTGTGGAAAGCGTTGTAGCTCATATTGCTTATATTCGGGTCATCAAGGATATGTATGACGAGGTTAAGAATAGTGTGCGAACACATGGTGAGGCCACATAAGATTTCCCTATAACTATAGAATTATACCAAGGGTCAATCTTGAGCCCTTAACGTTTTACCTTGGTTTTAGATGTTCTTAACTTCTTACTCAACATATCTAGGAACCAATACCTCAATGCATCTTTTTTGCAGATGGTATAGTCATAGTGGGAGAATCGAGAGAGATGTATATCACAAGATCCAAGCTGGGTGGATGAAATGAAAGAATGCTTCATGTGTTATTTGTAATCAAAATGTGCCTTTCAAGTTAAAAGGAAAATTTTACCGCACAGCCATAAGACCAACAATGCGTTATGGTACTAAATTTTGAGCGCTAAAGTGCCAACAAGAGCAATAAGATACTTCTCATTTTGTTCTAGGATTCTTCCTATTCGTAGGTCATTTATGGCACGCGGGAAGAGCTCGCGCAGCTGCCGCAGGATTTGAAAAAGGAATTGATCGAGATTTTGAACCTGTTCTTTCCATGACTCCTCTTAATTAAGACATGAGATCCAATGCTTGAAGTAGGAATCACTTTGATTTCACCATAAGTGTTGCAGATATGAGAATGTTGCATTAAATGAGTGGTCATACAAGAGATAAGATCAAGAATGAATGTACTTGAGAGAAACTAAGAATGACACCTATTGAGGAAAAGATGGTAGAATCGCGCTTAAGATAGTTTGGACATGTGAGAAGAAGACCAATAGAAGCCCTAGTTAGAAGAACTTATCATATGGAAGACAACCCAATATTTAGAGGTAGAGGAAGACCAAAAAAAAACTCTAAGTGAAACCATTAAAGAGAACTTAAATCTAAATGGGCTCTTTGTAGACTTAGTTCTTGACATAACACAATAGTATTTGATCCATGTAGCTGACCTCACCTATGGGAAAAGGTTTTTGTTGTTGAATTAATTTGTATTTTATTCTTATTATGTGACAATTTATTGTTATATCAATAAATTTTGTTATTTTTTTTAGTAAATATCCTTATCACTTAAATGATGCGGCTGCATCAAAGTAATGTGGTTTGGGGCTTGCGACTTCAACCTGCCTTTTGCCTCGTGAAAACACTGAGAAGAGTTAGGAGGTCGAAATTCTGTAGCACTGTGCAATCTTTGCAGTTCTCTGGTGCATTTGGCTGTACCAGAATGCCTGCATTTTCAAGAGTGTATATTTTTCCCTTCATGTGTTATTGAGTAGGCTTGTGTTTATGGCTGCTCTATGGGGCTTTGCTCGTGGTTGTTTTGGGGAGTCGCCATTTCTGATATGCACAAATAGGTTGGTTAGATTTGTTGCTTTTCTGAGCATTCTAACTCTTTGTTTTCTTTTGGTTTCTCTGTTCCCCCTGATTGTACTTTTCCTCTGTCCTCTCTAATGAAATTTATTATTTCATCCTAAACTACTATATAAGAGAGTTCTAGAAGTATGAAGAAGTATCACTCCCTCTGTAATGATAACTTCAATGTTAAGCACATAAGATGATAAGAACCTTAAAAATAAATTCTTAAAAAGAATCACATACACTGATCTCCTTTTTGGTAAGTGGGGCAAACGCTGTATCATCTTTCACACCAGCAATAATGTAAAGCCGCACTCGTTGTTGTCCAAAAATAACCTCAAGGTATTCATCTTTGTTAAGAAGTTTTGAAACATCAAAACCAGTTTCTTCCATGACCTGCATTTACCACAAACAAAAACAAGTAAGGAAAAGCTAAGGCAAGACTCCTAGTAAGACATAAATTAACAAATTCATATTACTTGTAGTTTCTTCAATCTATATCAATTCTGTTATGAATGGGGAACTATCTTTCCTAGGCCTATAGTCCAAATCAATTAAGCAAATGGAAAGGGAGTCATTTACACAGAGAAACTAAGAGAGCGATAACTCCAAAGAAGCATACTTACTTCTCTAATGGCACATGCATGATCTTCTTCATCTTTGCTCTTTTTGCCACGAGGGAAGCTCCAACTTGAACCTTTCCATCCCTTGACTAGCAAGCACTGTCAACAGCAGGCATGCAAGTAAATATGGTTAAACATACCAATAAATAACTCTGATATAAATATTCAGTCCCAAGAATCTGCAATGGAAAATTACTTGCTTGAACCTAGAGAAATTGATGACAAGTTATAATACACAGAAGCTTGAACATATGGAATATACCCCTTCTGGAAAAGGGTGACAACTTAAAATTGCAAGTTCCAAACTCAAATAAACTTAAATGTCTTTTTCTGCATAAAATTTTTATGCTTTTCTTAGAGACATAAAGTAAGAATTTCAAGGCATAATTGAAGTTCTTTACTTCCCTCCTGTTGAGAAACATTAAGGGTTTCAAGGAAAACAGAGGAGAGGAGCTGTGGAGAAGAAAGCAAGATTTCTCTTCTGAACCATAATAATTCTCATACATAACCTAACCCTAATTACCTATTCATAATAATACTACAACTACCCTTTACTTTATATTCCTTAACACCTACTAAACCCTGGATGTTGTTTTCCATAGTATCAATCTCACCTTCAGTAATAATTTTAAGAATTTATAGAATTTTACACTTTCATTAATGTTCAACTACTCAATCACTTCAAACCTAGTCTAGCTTTTCCACATTTTAATTGGTGTGATACCAAACTCTGTTCTTCAGCTCCATTAGAGTATGAACTAGATGAAAGAAAGGCGCGGGGGGGGGTGGGGGGGGGCGCGGAGTGTAAATCATGATTCATGATGTCAGGTTGCATTATGTAATGATTTAACTGAAAACAAGTTAAGAATTCTTGATGGGATTGGCATGTTCACTGAAGAGATGAAGAGATAGCACCTTTTCTTAAACATTTTAAATTGCACTTCAATACTATTGTATGGGTTGAGAGGATCTTCAGTGGAGTTCAACAGGCCATCTCCAATCTTTCATTATTGTTAGAATTGCTTCGCAAAATTATATTCTTAATTATTGCATCTTGAACATCCACTGTTTACACTTTACATCCAATATACAAAGTTTCAAGACCCCCCCCCCTCCGGGACTTTGACATTCACCAGTTGTTCTGGAAACAAGTAATATATATCGTGATTTTACAAGAAGCTCACCAAGTGGAGTAATGAAAAGTATACATAACCAAGTCAAGAATTGACTGTGATTTAGAAACGGTTATTGGTTTTGTCATCCTTGATCACCACTGTTTGACAGAAGTATTCAAAATTTACATTGGATAGAGTCTTCTAACCAATTGAATAGCCATCAAATGACAACTTTCATCCTCCTAAAAACCAAGTATGGAACATAAAAAAATAATTTGGAATTCATAAGACAGATCTTAACCATGTGCATCATGTACACTGATTATAGCAATAGTTAACCAATCATCAGTGAAAAAAATAAAAAAATACAGGAACAAAGCAATATATTCTAGTTTAAAGGAGGCAAATTAATTCAGAGCCATAGTTATAACATAGAGAAGGTAAGCCCCCTGGCACTAGAAAACAAGGTATGCAAATAGATTTGTCTTACTACAGAAAAGAAATAATTAGTACTACTGTGAGCCTTTAGTCTTGGCTTACCCTTTCATAAGTTTCATCAAGAATTATTGCCCCAGTTACAGGAACTCGAACCTTGTAGGAAGTGAAGTCCTTGAATATATCATCTATATGGGCCACATAAGGCTTCAAAACGTCACAACTATTGAACACTGCTTAATATTAAGGAAAAGATGATGTGGATACAGAGAGTACAACAATAAAACTAAACTGCTATGATGACTGACCATCTTTTATCTAATGCCTAGACAACTATGCCTTATAATGTCTAAAAAGTAAATCATAACAGGGATAACCTTCCCTTGCCTGGTTAAAGGATGTAAATGGAAAACAATGTGGTTCCAATATTACTATGCCCTAATAATTTATATTGCCGGCATGTGTATGTGTGTGTGTGTGTGTGTGCGTGCACAAGCAAGCATGTGAGCATAAATCCAATCCTCATAGATGAAATCAAACGAACAATTCATTCGATTTTTATGAAGAAAAAAAAGGGAGGGAGGGAGAAGGGGGGAATTCCATATGTAGATGAGTGCCTGCCTATGCCATTTTGTGCCATACCATGCATAGATAATTTCCACAAAACAGTTTGCTTTCAAATTTAAGTAAACATGCATTTTCCATATTTTGACATAGAAAAGAAGATTAACAAGAAATATGCAGATTTCTATCAAAACTAGAATGTACAGTGTTATGTATGGTTCAATGCAAGAATGATAGGGAAAAATAAAAGGAAGAAGAGAATAATTTAGACTCCTCCTCTTTGCCAAGATTTGATTCATATATTACAAGATATCATGAGAGAATAATAGAATATGTAACTCTTGAAGAGCAACCAAAATTTTTACCAAAATTTCTGCGGACAATCCATGTCCTCTGCTCACATTTTTCTGTTTCACTTCCTTGTCTAAACCAAAAGAAAATAGCATACCATTTTTTCCCTTGTTTAATGAAAAGTAGGAAAGAAAACAGTGCATGAAAGAATTGTCAATAAATTATTATAATTAGACTCTAAGTTATCAAAAGGAATAAGAGTGCAAAATGCATATTCTCCTATTTGAAACAGATAGGACTGAAAACCAAAACAGATGTAGTAAGGATACGTAAAGAAGTGAACTCCTTCAGATTTAATGACTTCAGTGATGGATTATTTTCTACAGAATTATCTTCATAAAACCAATGTGCATACTCCACAAGAAACAAGATCCTTTCAAATGATTGCAGATCTTCCTTCGGCACATTTAACACAAATCGGCTGCAATACAAACAACATAAAATAGAAAAATATAAGACCGAAAAAAAAAACATAGAAGATGCAATTATACTCACAAATCGAGGGAAGAAAGTCAATGCAAATGACTTCAAACGTTACAGAATCGGAAGACACAGAATATAGAAGAACAACAAATGATAAAACTAGATCACTGTATATCTATGCAAAATCATTTCAACAAATCTCTTACCTGTTATTTAAAAAAAAAAATGAAAGGTTACATTAGCCAAAAAAAATAAAAAAAATTAAAAAGACTACCCTTTTGCTAGCAGTGAGTAATCCATAATTAGGCAGTTACAAAACTGAACCTTATACAGTTCTACTGATAAATATCCAGCACATACATAGCAATAAATTCTGCAGCAGAAAAAGCTTTCAATCTACTTCTTGAAGCTTAGTTCACCACCAAAGTCATATTATAACCCAAGATGAAATGGCCAAAAACTTCCCAAACCATCATAGCCATACATTTATCATAAAAAAAAAAGGAGTTTCATCCACAATCACCAACACACAGTACTATCAATTCTTGTTTGTAAGACTGTACTATCAATTAAGTTCATAAAGTATGATCTTTCGGATGTGGGTAAAAAGCAGAAAAATAAAACAATTCAAGAGTTTAAAAAAAAAAAAAAAGCTTCCAACTTTTAATACCCTTTTTCCTGCACTTTCTGGGAAACCAAACAGAGTATCGAGAAAATCGAAACCAGAAAAGAAGAAAAAAATGAGAGACCTGCAGAGATCGTCAAGGAGTTCTTGAGGTGGAAGACCGCTCTTAGATGAAGCACTCGGAGAACGGTGATGATTAGACATGGCTTCCCAGCGTCGATTCTCAAACCCTAAAACCAAAAAATTCTCAAAATGAAAAAGCTTCTTCAGCAATTTTCTATCGCTTTCTCTTTCTTTTTCTCTAGAGTCTGGACTCAGAGCAGTATAAAACCGCATTCGGTTCTCACCCGAACCGGATACCAATGTCTATCACTCACTCAATCTTCTTCGGTTTAAATAATGGGACCGGCCAGGTTCCACCTGAACCGGTTGTCATTACAACGACAAGTAGATATTAGCTACAGTAACCAATTTAGGTTGATCCGAATGGAAAAAATTCGGACTCTTAATCATGTAATTTTGGATACGATATCAGGATTTATGTATATCGTTGGAACAGATCATTATTTAAGCATCTAAGTGTATTAAAAAAGAATAGTATCTCACTTATTAAATGAGAAATAATTCAAAAAACAAAAAAAATGATATTAACTAAGAGTATATACAAATAGAATCAAGTTGGGAACTTTAAAGTTCAAAATTAACTTATAAAAGAAAGAAGTTGATTAAGTTTCGCTCGTTTATATAAACAAGTCAACTTTAAAACTTGGCTTGATCTATTTGAAAATATAAAATTTGAGTTTAACTTATTTAATTTGTTTCTTTAATTAAATCTCTTTTAAAATATTTAAATTTATTAATTTAATATTTAATTAATATCTTCATGCCAGAAAATAAAGTAAAAAGTTAAACATAGAAAACAAAAAAATTATGTATAATCTATTATATAAAAAA
This sequence comes from Ormosia semicastrata, assembly GCA_029884595.1. Classification (NCBI taxonomy): domain Eukaryota; kingdom Viridiplantae; phylum Streptophyta; class Magnoliopsida; order Fabales; family Fabaceae; genus Ormosia; species Ormosia semicastrata. The sequence goes on from JAQQTO010000056.1 coordinate 57,331,361, forward strand.
TTCATAACATTCTTAAAGAAATTTTTAGTAAGTAATAACAATAGATAAATTATTATTATATTTTTTCTCATCTAAAATTACAAACTTTTTTGTGATCAAATGTTTGCTATTTATACAGAATAAATAAGTAATACACACACATATATTAGTTATTCATGAGTTTTTAATGTTAAGTCTATAAAACTTGAACTCAATTCATTTATATAATCGAACATAAATTCAAGTTTAAACATATTATTTAATTAAACAAACAAGTTTAATCAAACATTCAATAAATTAAACTCAAATAGTTCACGAATAATTAAATTTATTTACACCCTTAATTAGTAGGATTGCACACGGGTCAGGTTGGTTCGGGTTTGGGGGAAAAAATCCAAACTAATTAGTTGAGGTCGGGTTGGATTGGGTTGAGTTTAGAAAAAAAATTTCAAGTAACCCGAACCGAACCAACCCAATTACAATTAGGTTGGTTCGGGTCAGATAGTCGAGTTGTTCAAATTTGCAAATAGAGAGGGAGAAGGGGACAGATGATTTTATTTCCAAAACCTGTGAAATGAAAATTAAGCATCTCCATAATGATTAATTGACCAGAATCATAACTAAAAATCAAACTAATGTATCCAAATCATCTTCATCACTCACAAATCAACATGATTCATGTTTCTAATGAACAACAAGGAAAGCTTGTTTGTATTATAGAGATTCATGAATTAAACAAGAAAAGCTATAGCATAAATTGATCTAATTTGGCTTTATACAAGGAATTTTTTTTTTGTTTTTTTACCATATTTCAAACCTAAATAAGTTAACTTAAGCTATCAACAAACTAAAATCATAACTAATAAAAATAAAAAGGATAAAACAAAATAAAATGAAAAAAAAGAAAATAGAGGGGTTCTACAAATCCTACAGCGCGGTGCAGAGGCTACGGCTGGAGGGGTGGTCACATGGTGCCACAGCGCAGTGGCTGTGCAGGGGAAGACGACGATGGTGACTTGCAGCGGCTCAAGCGACTGAGGGGTTTAGTTGCAGATCCGGTCACGGTGCTCCAGTATGATAGCGCAGCAGCTGGATCTGGGTTGGTTGGCTCATGGATCTGGTGGTTGGGTCACAAATCTGGGTGAGAGAAGTGGTGAATCTAGGCGGTGGTGCAGCTTGAGTTGAAGCTCGTGGTGGCTGGGTTGCGGCCATGTGTGGTGGTTCATGTGTAGGGGCATTGACGTGAATATGGCTTGTGGCAAAAGGGGGTTGGTCCAACGGTGGTGGAGGTCTTATGGGTTGGTGGGTTATGATGGTGGCAGAGGAAGGTGGTGACGTGGTGGTTGGAGTTGCTGATGGCATGGTGGCGTGCGGTGGTGTTGGGTTGCTGCTGGCCACGAATCAGGAACGTGGACAAACGAAGGCAGCAAGGAGGGGGGCTAGGGTTCAGGAACGTGGAAGAGGAATTGAGAAATCAAAAATGAAAGTGAAGTTTGAAGTTTCTATGTAAAATGTAAATGGCACAAAACGACATTGTTTAACTTCGGGTCATCGAGTAGTCAGGTCGGGTTCACAGGTTACATTTTTGAACCCATCACCCGAGCCAACTATTGATCGGGTTAATTGGATTTGACTTGATCTGATATGATCTGATGACCCGAACCAACCCGAAAATATAAAGTTGGGTTAAGTCAAGTTGGTCAGGTTGGGTTGACCCATGTGCAACCCCATTAATTAGCACCATTGTGATTCACATAATTATTAAAATTTAAATTATTTAGATAATATATAACAAATTATTTAAAATTTTAAATATTTTATTATTAATAAAAATACTTATATTATAAAAGGTCATGTGACAAGATCTTTTCATAAAACGCATCCCATAGAGTACAATACAATATGTTTCCACTAAAAAAAGATTCATAAAAAATAAATAGATTTGTAAAAATTAATAATTGCTTCAAATCACAAGGCTCTCCACACACGTTGTAGTTGTGTTTCTAATTTGTGAAGAATTTTTACTTTGGTTCAATCTCAGTTATCACTAATCACATCTTGCAAATTAGATAAAGAAATAGCTAATTTGATACCAAAGAAAAAAATGAAAACTATTAGAAATAAATAGTTAGATTATTGTATTCCTACTATCAACAAATCATCCATAGTAGATGATCTCATCAAAAGAAACAAAGCTGAAATCATACGTAGTAATACTTGTCTCCTCCAATTCGGTTATAGTACTCTTTTCATGAAAATTTAACTTATATTAGTGATGAGTAGATATTTCTTATTATATTATTAATCACTTCAAAGAATGTTAACTTATATATATGTACTTCGTGTAATTTATTACCAAAAATATAGAATTAAGAACTTCTCTTATGAAAGCCTAAACTCTAACACTCTATAAACTCCAAAAATAGGTTAATTAGATTTTATCATCAAAATAAGAATAATAAAAATAGATGTTAAACCAAACAATACATATCTTTTCATCCATCAAAATCATTTCCTTTGTTTGATTTTCAAAGTTTTTCTTAATCTCATAAACAAAGAATCATAATTCATAACCTTGTGCAAGCACCAAATTATTGAAGTGATGAAATTCATTTGTCATTTGTAATTAACGAGGTTTATGAAAGAGATAATGGGTAGTCAGAGAGGAAAACATACCTTCAACTTCCAGCAAAAACAATGGAAAGTTAAAATCCATTTGCCATCTATAATTAACGAGGTATAATGGGTATCAAGAGAAGAAAAATGTAATTTACATATCAGAAAATATACCTTAAACTTTCAGCAAAAGCAATGGAGAAGGAGGGGAGAAAACTTTTTAAATATTAGGTTCCAAGTCACAATGGGTTCAAGGCTCGCCTAACCTCGTGCTTCAGCGCGAACCTCACAATTGTAATTGATCTCGACTACAAAGGGATGTAATCACACACTAATAGAGATGGGCTTGCTTGGTAATGGTGCTCATGCACCAGGACGAGTCATGTGTATCCTGACGTGATCACAACTCAATATTTTGATAGTGTCAATCTTAATCTAATCATGACTTGATTAGTGACAAAGTTAAAATCAAGTCAATATGATATTTAAACAAAATGAATAAATTTAGACATTATGTATAATTAAGTCATTAAATTTTAAAAGTAAGAAATTAAAATTAAAAAATATTTTATAATATATATTTTCAAATAAATTATATCAATATAAAAATATTAACATGATTTACAAAAGGTATTAATTTAAGTAAAAAAGTTTAATAATTTATCTTTAATTTTGAAATTATGTCTATAAATATTATTCAGGTTGACTAACCCAAAGAGTGGCCTGAGCTCGATCAAAAAACACCTGATCAATTTTTCAAAAATCAATCTCGAAACCACTTAACTAGCCAAATTGGGTCATCACATTGGGTTGAGTCTTAAGCACTTGCTTGCACCACAACAATCACCTTACAAATTGGTCAAATAAGGCGATTCGAAGAGAGAATTTGCATGCAACGCAGGTTGATACTAACCCTTTGTTTGGATGTGGAGAGAAAATGGAAAGAAAGAAAATGGAAAGAAAGAAAATAGAGAGAAGAGAAAATGAAGAGAAAAGTTCATTTTCTCTACTATTGTTTGGATGAAGAGAAAAAGAAGAGAAAGAAAATGAGAACCTTTTCTTTCTCTTGTTAGGTTGGAAAGAAAAGTGAGAAAAAGAAAATAGAATTATGCTAAATGACATTTATACCCCTATTATAATGTAATTAAATGTATTTTATTTTATTTTACATCTATGATCCACTTCTTAAAAAATTAAATTAAATAAACAATTAAGCATTTAGCAAAGCAATTATATTACAATTAAACAAAAATGGAAGCACATAAACTTAAGTATTTACTGAAATGCACTTCACATTACAAAATGTTTCCAACTATACTGAGAATAAAAAAAAAAAAACAAATTTGTGTGTGTATGAATACAAACCAGCTCTTCCTCTCTAATATCTTCCACAAACATTGGAATTTTGTCTTTCCTCTTGCTTGTTTAGACTGATTACCAAATGTAGATCTTCACCTGCATCCTTTAGAAAACAATAAGCTAAACTCTCTTTCAACTTCACTATTATAGAAAAAGAAAACTCATATAAGGGAAATGCCAAATATTACTTAGGAGAAAAGAACAAAATAAAGTGAATCAAACCTATTTCTTTAGGGTTTTTTTGTGCTCAAGCTCAGTTGATTTTCCTTTAGGGGAGTACATACATAGGCTTTGGAGTTTCTCTTCATTGGCATCTAAAACTGATGAAAAGAAAAGGAACAAAAATAATGTCAATTAATAATGCTTTGCTTTCTACAAGAAAATCAACCTTCAATTTTTCTATGAGAAATAGAAACCCCCTCTCTCTATACTGACATATCTATCTATCCACACATGCACACAACACACACACAGACAGATGAAGAAAATGTTTACAACATAGACAATCATAGTAGATTTAAACATTAGCTAGCTTAATGTATGAGCTTGCCTCTCTTGTTCGTTTTTCATTTTGCATTTCCTTTCCTTTTATCTAAGGAGGATTTAGAATATCATTTTACTCTTTTACTTCTTTCTTTATCTCTAATAATAATATTTATTATTTTATCCAAAAAGTACAAACATCCATCAAGTACCAAAAATGCTACATAGAAGTATCAAGAACAAAAACGTATAGAACATCCATCCAACTAGGTGAACAAGATCAAGCATCCTTTTTAAAGTCTAACCAAAGAAAGGGAAGTAACTTTTGGACTGAATCAATATGTCTTAATATGGTAATTAATCAATTTGCACCACAGATTCATGCAGGGGCGCTCAAAACTACATCCTCCAAGAATATTGGTGTAAGGCACTTCAAAAACGGAATGAAACAATTTTGATTTTCACAACCAGTCTATTCAATATTAAAGCCAAAATAAAATACCAAATTTAAGACATAAAGATCAACTTCTCAACAGAAGCAAAGTATTTTAACCAATCTTGGTATTATAATCCTAACAAAACGCAATACATGCATGAAATAAACTCCAAATTTGCAATACATTTAGAAAATAAATGCAGAGGAGGAAAATCAAAATCCCTACAATAGCAGACTTACAATGAATTGGAATTTGAGTCCAATTTAGTTAACAAAAATACTTAAAACAGGGCATGCATACACAAGTAACACAAACCAATAGGTAATTAGCAGCATGGAAGAACAACGTGTCCCATAAACAAAGCAATTCCACTAACCCCACAATCCAAAAGAACTTAAAAAATAGAGTTCAAAGTTCAAAGCACAAGAAGTGTCAAGATTTCCAAAAACAGCATCATAACAATAGCTAAAAATTCCAAAACAAACACAAGCAACAACAAGAAGTAAAAACAGAGCATCACCTACCATCATACATGCTATTGCACACTTAGCTCTTTCTAGAGGATCCCAATTTTTTTTTTTACTTCAACTACGGCTAACCAAAGAAACCAAAAAGAAAAAGCCAAAAACACTATTCTTTTCCCATCGCTGTTCCTTCCTCTGCTCGGGACCATCTGGTTAGTTTGCCTGTAATTGCAATACCAAAAGAACCCTTCGCCTGCACAATAGTACTACCCCACACCGAACCCATTCGAAGGTAAACAGATAACAACAGCGCTACATCAATATACCAAAACTGAATAGAGTAATCAATTAAAGCAGAGATCTCCAGAAAATCGAACTGAAAACTATGAAAATATAAAAACAAATACTGATCTGTTTGGGAGCAGAGAAAAGAATGGAAAATAAGTAAGAAATAAGGTGCAAGATGGAAAGTTTCTATAGAAAAACAAACCTAAATGAACGAGAGAGAGAGAGGCGCGGTGATGATGAGATCTGAGCGGCAGTGGCTAGATCTTAGCGACAGTTGCTGGAGCTGAGCGGCAATGGTAGCGGCTGGATCTGAGTGGAGGTGGTGACGAGTGGTGGTGACGAGCTAGGAAGGATGCCGCGCAACGCAGCGGTAGTCTTTGGGGAGAGAGACGCGCGATCTTTGGCGTCGCACGACAATGACGCGAGGAAGAAGATGGAGGGGGCCTCGAGTACGAATGGCTAAACGGAAGAAAGGAAGGGAGATGTGGCGCCGGCAGTGGCGCCGTAGGAGAGACTCACTGCCAGGGAAGAAGATGGGGGGGCATCGGGTAGAAATGGGAAAACGGAAGAAAGGAAGGGAGATGTGCATATTCTGATAATGAATATGAGGGTATCATCGTCATTTGAAGTGGCCAGCTCTCATTCTCTCCCATTTTCTGCGCATCAGAGGAGAGAAAATTTTTTATGTGGGTCCCACATGAATTTTTTCTTTCCTCTTAGTTTTCTCTGCACGTCCAAACGAGAGAAAAAGGTATATTCCCCTCATTTTCTCTCTTCCCATTTTCTTTCTACTCATTTTCTCTTAAAACAAACAAAGTGTAATGGTTAAGGTCCTTGTCTTGATCTTTACTTTCTCCATGGACATGATCGTGTTGGTGGGCAACCTTCTTCATGAAGATCCATCCTCCTTCATATTTTCATTACTTTTCATCTTTTTCAAACATTCAATTTTAATAAATTAGAAAAAATACATATTTTATTGCATATATTAATCTTAAATAGATAAAATAAGAATGTGCATTAATAAAATACCCTTTAAATACTATTCTTTTCATATTTATAAAATCTATTGTATGTAAATTTTATTCTAGCAAAGTTCTAATTATAAGAATATTTGAATAATTTATTTTATTTAATTTTTGTATATTATATTGATAATATAATTCTTTTATTTATACTAATAATATTTGCATAAGATCTGTCCAAATTTTTATAAATATATATATATATATATATATATATATATATATATATATATATAATGTGTTGAATTTTCATCCAAATTTTAAACTTTTACCAAGCAACAAAATTATCAAAATTTTTAATATTTTATTTTTTCATATTATTCATTATTAAAATTAATCTATATTTTGTACAGTAAAATCACCTTCAGAGGCATTTAATAATATCATTAACTACATATAAATCTTGAAAGAAGATAATAGAATAGTGAACTTAAAAAAGACAAAGTTTAAATGTGCATAAGATAAAAATTAATCATGTAATAGATAAAATTTAATCATGTAATAGTGATAGCATATTATAAAATTTCATCGAAAATTAAAAAATATTTTTAATATATATAATAAATATTAAATAAAAAATTTAAATTTTAAAATAAAATAATAAGATAATGAAATAAAAAAAGACAACAAAATTACTGTGAAAGTGTTAGTAAAAAAATTAATCAAGTAATAGTGAAAATAGTATATAAAAAAATTGCATTAAAAAGGTAAAAAAATTATTTTCAATAAAAATACTAAATATTAAATAAACATTTTGTTAAATTTAAAACAAAACAATGAAATAATAAAATGGAAAAGAAAATAATACCACGGTATTTGTGTTAGCAGTAAAAAAATATAAATCAAATGGTAATCATAGCATATAGTAAAAGTATTATGTTAAAAAAGGACAGCAATTTTAGAGTGTAATATTGGTGAAAAAGATTAATCAAGTAGTAATGATAAAATGTAGTAAAATTATTAAATTACTATGAGAAATCTTTAAAAAAATACTTTGAAAATTAATTATTTTAATAAAATTAATAATATAAAATTTAAAATAATCCATGCAACGTACACATAAAATAACTAGTTTAATAATATAAGTCGTACACTTACAAATGTGTTGATCCTTCACATAAATCAATATTTTAACGTAAAAAAACGTGATGTGAATGAAATCGAAGCCCCAAAATTAATTTCTAATTTAAAATAACATGTCTATCTCTTTTGAGGAGTCAAATCAAATTAATAATGTAATTATGTAAGATCTCATCTGATGATTGTGAGATCAACGCGCAGTCTTCCCCTCGCTATGTTACTGCAGCCTAAAATAGCTTGACTAACTACATAATTGAACTTTGTTTGGCAATCTTGACAATCCATAACAAGTCTGCATCCTTAATTCCTTATAGAGTCTTGAACAGATAAATAGTCCATACTATCTCATCCTTCTAAATAGCCTATTCGACAATCATCCTTGAATCCATCTAAATTTTGGGTTGTGAAGTACTACTCTCAAAGGTAACTCCCACTTCCTAAATAAATGTTGCATAGCCCATGTACACAGAATTTACTTGCAAAGGTACTATCTCATCGTTTGATAAATTTTTAACATTTAAACTAATGTTTTCAACCTCATGCCTTAAGCTGAAGAGTGGCAATATTTAAAAGGATAAAAAAAAGCCCATGATTATGATTTGCAACTATCAGGGCCATCAATCCACACAGTTTATGCCATAGCTATAGCTAAAAACCTTCCTTGCTGCTTCTATTTGGAGGCCAGCGTCCAGAAATTCAAAATAAAAGAGGGCGAAGCAGCAAACCAACTCATAAATGCCATGGCTGTTGCTGTCTCAAACTTGCTACAATGGTTCCGTGCACACTCATTCAGATCATTGCCAATAAGGACTGTGATACCAGCAGAAGCACAAGCCGAAGAGAATGTAAGTGTTGAAGTAATCTGCAGTAGAATTCACAGGAAAAAAAAATTTAGATTCACAGAAATAAAAGAAATTAAGGAAAACACCATATATGTGTGCCTTTGTACTCTCTTTATTCTCTATGCATTAAAGTATACCAAATTTTTAAAAAAAAAAAATCCCAATAATAGGCTAGCTGAAAATTTTGACTTCCACATCATCCCCCTCATCATACCATAAAGTGGAAATAATATATAAATAACTAAATAATCAGCTTCATAGCTAACATGGATTTTGCCTATGTACAGTGTTTATAAGTCTTTATCAAATCATATTAGTCTAATGGTTAGGAACAAGTCTTCATTTATATTTCCTTAAAATGATTATTGTCCCTGGTTGAAGACAAAAGTAAAACAGACAATTATCAAGTATCAAGTATATGGTTATAATTTTTATGCACGATGACATGGAACTTTTTCACTACACAGTACTGCTACCATGGTTACATCATGTTTGGATGACTAATTAACTCGTAGTCAAGGTTCTTCTACAGAGTACTGCCGGCGAGAATGGTAAGGAAAACACCAATTTTACAAGATTAATTGCACAAGTTAACTAAGTTCACCAGCATCATCTTACCCCATCACCAATAGAGAATAAGCTGACAATTCTGCGATTTCGGTAGCTACGCCTTACTAAAATGGCATATATATCAGCAATTGCCAAAAAGAGGCTCCACAAGCTTTGCAGGCTGACAGCAGCAACCAGGTAGCTGGTACAGCAAATATGACAAAACCTGTTATGCTATGATGAAAATGAAGACTATGAAAATGGCACCATTATCAATCCTAATGATCACCTTTGCAAACATTACAGTAGAGATACAAACAAAGATTTAACGAAGTGGAGTTACCCTACAATTTGAATTTTACCGTGTCTTCCTACAATTCATATAATGAAGTCTTCATATACTTTCCAAATCTTTTGTTTTTGTTCCTTACCTTAGATTTAAGCCTCTCGGATTCATACTATGTATTTAGTTTTAGACAAAATTTAATTACTTCTCAATAGATTAGGGACACAAAGGCTTTAACAGATCATCAATAGGACCTATAGATGGAATAAAATTTGTAAAATTCTTACCCATGGCCAAATAGGAGCTCGATCCTATTATGCACCCCAATAGGAATCAAGAAGAAAGAAAATAAAGCTGAACACAAACAAAAAATACTGCATAAGATTTACTAGAACAACTAAAAGAAAAAAATTACTTTACCAACATCTAACCGTTTATAGATTTTTAAAAGCACAGGGTTCCAAATGGCTAAAAATAAGAATTAGCCCCTATGAACTCCCAAATGGGGCAGGAGTAATTGCCAATGACACCTCCTCCCAAAAATGCAAGACAATCCCCACCAATAACATGAAACCTAGCTCCATCCTTCACAAAGTTGATTTCAGAACAGAAATTTTCTCAAAAATTGGAAGAAGGTCCAGACATTAGAAAGAAACAAAATGGTGCCTCTGAAAAATAGAGTTTCCTTTTTATGAATGGCACAACAACTTCTCTATGTCTGTCTCTGAATTTCCATTTTCTTCAACAGTACTCCTTTCTGAACCCTATTTGAGTCATTGGCTTTTTTTATATGTTAAAACTCATTATTAATAAACAATATTCTTGAGTATTTTAAATGGAAAAATTTTATACAAAGGTAACAGGTTTAGGGTAAATTTTGTTCAAAGTCCTTAGGATTTAAGTAAACAGTATTTCCGAAGATTCTTAATACAGAGTTGTTTCCATAACATGGTAAAACCATTATTGAAAATCCACTATTAATATTTGTTGCACAACAACAATAAATGAATCAATATCTAGTATCCTTTCATAAAAGATTAAAGAGTAAACCCTCACTTTAGTCCCTGAAATTATATGCACCGGTCACATTAGTCCCTGAATTGTTAAAACTGACAATTTAGTCTTTGAAACCTCAAAACGTCAGTCCCGTTAGTCCCTGTGACTTTTCCAGTCAGTTAAACTTAATGGACACCCATACGTGGCACGTTAAGTGCCAAGTTGGACGCTGATGTGGCCTCCTACCTCCCCCAAAACGATGCAGTTTCCCTTGTGTCCCAAAAAACAAAGGTCTCAAGAATGAAACGACCCCGTATTGGAGGTGGAGGAAAATTTTTCAGATCCCCCACAATTGCAACACTGAAATTTATGATGATGATCAGCATTCATCAGCTCCCAATCTCAGAGAAAATACCATAGCCCCTGCTACTCCTTCTTGTTGTTTCAGCACACCCATCTCCAAACCAAGGTTTGATGAAGGGTTCTGATGGATCAACAACTTGGTCTCGTGCATGTTGTCCAACAACTTTCATTGCTGGAATGAGAGTTAGAGTTGTGCTCTGGTGGCACAGGGATGGTTTTCGAGGAGGAGTTGTTCTTGGAGGGTTTGTTGTTGTTGGAGCATTTTGATGGGTTGCTCAATGAGGAGTTTGAAGGAGTTTTGTTGGTTTGTGTTGTGTGATGAGTGATCAGATGAGGAGATAAAATGTCGTTGCAATTGGGAGAGAATCTGGATAATTTTGAGTAAACATTCACTTTAGTCCCTGAAATTTCATGCACCAGTCACATTAGTCTCTGAATTTAAAAATCTGAAAAATCAACCACAAGTTTCTGGGTTTGTTCAAATCAACCACAAGTTTTTGAATTTGTTCAAATCAAAGACAACTTAGCATGCAGATGACTCTAATACCTTTTTTAAAATCCAAAGCTAGTACCTTTTTTTAATTGGGTTTAGCAATCTCATAGGTGAGGGAGAAGTAGGGGGAGGGAAGTAGTAGAAGAAGAACATATGCAGTAGAGGAAAGGAACCGTAGAGCACTTGGTGAAAACCATGGTATAGAACCCAGATTTTGCAGAGGTCAACTGAGATGGTCATAGGGGTCTATGATTTTGATGAGCAAACATAGCCTTGAGATTGTGTTGTTGGCCTGAAAGCATTTAAATCCATTCAAATTTTCGAGTGTACACTTGTGGTTGAGTTCAAGTCTCAAGATTTGGTCTGAAAGCAAGAATGGGGGGATGACAGAGTAGGGAAAGAGAGAACAGAGGGAGTGTTTTTTTTTTTCAAGGACTTTCACACAATTTCTTTTATTTTCGAACCAAACTTGTAATACAAACTTTCACACTATAACTTCATGTGAAACTGCGTCGTTTTGGGGAGGTAAGAGGCTACGTCAACGTCCAACTTGGCACTTAACGTACCACGCGTGCATGTCCGTTAAGTTTAACTGACGGGAAAAGACGCAAGGACTAACGTGATTGACATTTTGAGGTTTCAGAAACTAAGTTGTCAGTTTTAAAAATTCAGGGACTAATGTGACCAATACATACAATTTTAGGGACTAAAGTAAGGGTTTACTCAAGGTAAAATCACAATTTGAGGTAGCATTAACCGGAACTCTCATATTCCAATCCTGATTTTAGTAAATAGATCTTCGTTTAATGTGCCTAGCAAGATTTTTGGTGGTGTCTTCTGAATTAGAGTATAATATCACCATCCAAGCTTATATTCCCTTATTGTAAACCCTAACCACATATTTCTTTTTGTAAGCTTAAAATCCTTAGACACCTAAATTTGGTAAACAACACTGAACTATATGCTCTGGAGTCAAGGATAACTAGCAGAGTCCAGAAGTAGTAGTATTTAAGAGAAAAATGACAGAAGATATGCTTAAAATCTCTAATACCAAACAAATTTTTAAGAACAGTGATAGCCACTGGATTAGCAATATGATGTGCCACAACAACAAAACAATGTAAAAACTCAAGGCTGAAATCTGAATAAAATATTCACAATTAATGTCACTTCTCATACCAAAGAGAGAAAAGTGGGTCAATAAATATTACATGACTACTGTCAGCCCAAAGATGAAAGCAAGGGAAAAAAATGGAGTAAACCATCGCTTTAGTCCCTAAAATTATATACACCGATCACATTAGTCCCTGAATTTTTAAAACTGACAACTTAGTTCCTGAAACCTCAAAACATCAGTCACGTTAGTCTCTGCGTCTTTTCCTGTCAGTTAAACTTAACGAACACACATACGTGACACGTTAAGTGCCAAGTTGGACGCTGACGTAGCCTCCTATCTCCCCAAAATGATGCAGTTTCACACGAAGTTATAGTGTGAAAGTTTGTATTTACAAGTTTGGCCCAAAAAAAAAAAGAAATTGCCTCAAAGTCCTTGAAAAAGAAATACTCCCTCTATTCTCTCTTTCCCTACTCTGTCGTCCCCCAATTCTTGCTTTCAGACCAAGACTTGAGACTTAAGTTCAACCACAAGTATCCACTCAAAAATTTGAATGGATCTAAATACTTTCAGGCTAACAACACAATTTCAAGGCCATGTTTGCTCATCAAAATCATAGGCCCCTACGATCATCTCAATTGACCTCTGCAAAATCTGGGTTCCATACCATGGCTTTCACCAAGTGCTCTACGGTTCTTTCCCTCTACTGCACTGTTCTTCTTCTACTACTTCCCTCCCCTTACTTCTCACTCACCTATGAGATTGCTAAACCCAATTAAAAAAAGGTATTAGCTTTGGATCTAAAAAAAGATACTAGCTTTGGATCTAAAAAAAGGTACTAGAGTCATATGCACGCTAAGCTAGAAACTTGTGGTTGATTTGAACAAACCCAGAAACTTGTGGTTGATTTTTCAGATTTTAAAATTCAAAGACTAATGTGACCGGTGCATGAAATTTCAAGGACTAAAGTGAATGTTTACTCGAAATTTTCCAGATTTCCCCCCAATTGCAACGGCATTTTATCTCCCCATCTGATCACTCATCACACAACACAAACCAACAAAACTCCTTCAAACTCCTCACTCAGCAACCCATCAAAACGCTCCAACAACAACAAACCCTCCAAGAACAACTCCTCCTCGGAAACCACCCCTGTGCCACCAGAGCACAACTCCAACTCTCATTCCAGTAGCGAAAGTTGTTGGACAACATGCACGAAACCAAGTTATTGATCCATCAGAACCTTTCATCAAACCCTGGTTTGGAGACGGGTGTGTTGAAACAACAAGAAGGAGTAGCAGGGGCTATGGTATTTTCTCTGAGATTGGGAGCTGATGAACGCTGATCATCATCATAAATTTCAATGTTGCAATTGGGGGGATCTAAAAAATTGTCCTCCACCTCCAATACGGCGTCGTTTCATTCTTGAGACCTTTGTTTTTTGGGACACAAGCGAAACTGCGTCGTTTTGGGGGAGGTAGGAGGCCACATTAGCGTCCAACTTAGCACTTAACGTGCCACGCGTGCGTGTCCATTAAGTTTAACTGACGGGAAAAGATACAGAAACTAACGTGACTGACATTTTGAGGTTTCAAAGACTAAGTTGTCAGTTTTAAAAATTCAGAGACTAATGTGATCGGTGCATACAATTTCAGAGACTAAAGTGAGGGTTTACTCGAAAAAAATGAATTACAAGAACAGCTTGTGTCATTAAACTTTCCCATTGATCAACAACAGAACAAATAACTAACTTTATTAAAGCAATTCATCATAACAAGTACACAAATAGAGCTTAGTTTCATGCAAAGTTTAACAACATCAACCTTCTCAAAATCATTCAACCCAAAAAGCAATCTTGATCCAGTTTCTACTTGACATGATGGTGAACAACATCGAGAGCAATAGATGCCATCACAAGGGGATTAACATGTCCTTCGATTCACTAAAAGAGACAAGTGGAAACAGTCATTTAAGGTCTAGAAGGCATAAAACAGGATGACTAGTTCCACATAACAACCAAACCTTTAGAGAGAGAGAGAGAGAGTATGTTCATTCTAACTAAAAGATTCCCAAAATCAAATTCCCTTCACTTTTACATAAGAAAGCACTCAATCAACTTCATGGACTCACAAACAACACCAAATGGATTCAACACATCTCAAACCACCCAAAAAATTGAACACCCATTTTAAAAAAAAAACCAACTGGGGTGCTGATTTCCAAAACCAAATTCAAGCCAAAATAACAACTATCATCAACCCAATTTCAGACCACATCAACAAAGGTCAAATTAAAAAAAAAAAGAAACAATTTCATCGCCAAAAGAAAAGGAGGAAGCATTGAGAGATAGAGAGAATACCGGAAAGCAGTGACAGAAGGGAAATCAGAGGTGGTGGCCATGACAGAGAGGGAAGCAAGTGCAAAGGAGAACTGAAGGAAGCGCAGGATGAAGCCACCGAGGGTGCCAGGCATGCCCTGCACGTCCTTTAAGGTTTGCCTTGGCATTGCATTGTCAGTGAGGGGTGGGGCTTCGATTGGTTGAACTGAAGGCCGAACCATGGACATGGCAATTGCCAAAGCATAAGATTAGGAATGGAATTGGAAAATCAGAATGGCCCTGCTGCAGTGTCTGCTAATGCTCTCTCCACTCCAACAAGAAGAAGTGGATCAACAAAAGGATCTTTTGCTTTTCTGGGTATAATGCTTTACTGTACTGCACCAAGCATTGATGAAAATTTTACATATTTTGTGTTCAGTTGTGATATTATCACGATTAATAGTATATACATTTTTTTTTTATAATTTTTTAATATTATTTATTATATTTATTTTTTATTATTATTTTACTAAATTTATATCTTTAAAAATAGTATTAATAATATGTATATTTTTAAAAAATATATGAAAATATTTTTCTTTATATTGGAGTGATGTCAGTGATACAAATATTTTTCAGACTTCACCCAAATTAGCTCATTCCTTTCTTTTTCTCTTTCTTTTTTTTTTTTTCTTATTATTATTTATGCTTAAATTAAAATTTAGATACTATAATTTTTATTTATTTTTAATTTAATTTTTATAATTTTTGTAAATAAATTCTTATACTTATAAATATTTTTAAAATAATTTCTATCATTAATTATGTTATAATATTATCATAACATCGTCAATTAGCTAGCCAATTAAATTTTTTTGTCTACTAGGTATTACTTTAAATGTTCATTTTTTTGTAAAATGGCTCATAAGTGTTCTTGCATTCCAATAAATACTCTTGTAAGTGTTCATTTCTTTTTAATAAGTACTCATTTGTTAAGTATGTATTCTTTTATATGTTCTCTTTTATCTTTATAAAATATTTAATAGTGATTAAATTAACTGTATAATTACTAAAATTGACACTTGGGACCACTTTGAAAATGTTTATAAGTGTAAAGACTTATTTGAAAAAAAAAAATCTATAAAAACTAAATTAAAAATAAGTGAAAATTATAAATATTAAAGTTTTAATATAACATTTATTTATTTTATTTAAGGGGAGGCTCTACTTTGTGGTGGGATAAATTATTTTATGTTTTTGGAGTACAATAAAAGCATGTTTTAGGATCAATTTCTATCATTAATTTTAAACTAGTTGAATTCCCCATGTATTACACAATATTATTGAAGGAATGATGTCACATATAAACACTTACATACACATAATCTCATATTCTCATATTTGCAGAGTTTTGATTATTGATTATAACTAGTTTTATCTGGTTTCTTACACATATATATTCTAGTTCTACCATATATCTCAAGTGTGAGGTGATGTAAGCATATTTGATGTGTATCAAACATTATCCTTATTGAAAACATAAAAAATTGTAAGACTAGGGAAAGAGAAGTCTCTTTGAGAAAATAAAAAGAATGAAAAGCCTCTCATAAGTTTCATATCTATCATTCAAATGAAAGAAGAATCAATGGTTATAATTGTTGCTAAAAGGAAAAGTGATGATGAGATAGTTTTGGGTGGGAAAAAACATTGTAAGGATTGAATCTTTTTTTATATATTTATAAATAGATTAACTTAAAATTTATGTAAATTTGTTTAAAATTAATAGTAAAAATTCTTTTTGGAATACGCATTGATTGTGCTCTAAAAGCATGCTAAAATTAAGACTAGGGATAGTGCAGTTGGGGATTGAACCATGCGCTCCATATCATGTCATATGCCCTTTATTATTGGATCTAGATCAAGTGCTGTTCTTTTTTGAATCGCACCTCCTATAGTTGTGATCCAACATAAGGTTGCTCATGACCCTGTCCGATTCGATAACCCGTCCGAACTCGAAGCTAATTAGGTAGGTTTTGGATTATAATTCAGGTTAGTCCATCTTGACCCAGTGCTAAATAATGCTTAAAAACATATTTTTTTTCTTCAAAAAATTAATGATAACTTATAAGACTTCTAGACATAAATTAATATATTTTTCATAACAAGATAATATTTTTGTTTTGATGTAATTTATTTTGTAATATATATTGTAAAATATACCTTAGTTTTAGTTTCCTACTTCCAAAATTTTATAATTTAGTTATATATAACATCAAATTTTGTATATTTGGTCTAATTATCAGGTTGACCTAATCAATAAGTCAACCCATGACCAAGTTGAGTTTGGGTCCAAATAAATGACCCGATCAACGTATCATATTAGGTTCAGGTCATGCTTAACCTATCCTAATATGTCCCACAACCACCTCTAAATTCCAATGGTAGGAAATTCATACGCCATGTTTACTTTTTAGTATTTTATTATAGAAAAAAAATTAAAGGCCTAGATCCTCTATAGTTATTTTGAAACTACATAGGATTCCGATCCTTTTATTACTTGAATTAATGCTGATGGGCTTCTCTCTCTTACTTCTATTAATAGGGTTTTGCTAATAAGTGCTTTAAGAAAGCCAAAATATGAAGTTTTAAATAAAAACAAAGCATTCAATACTTTAAAATTTGAAAAAACTTTACTTTTCCATTTAAAACTTTTTATTTTAACTTCTTTAACAAAACTCTTATTAATAAACATCAATTGCTCAAATTTTGGAATCCACGAGGTTTTTGCATAGAATCTTCTATGCAAGAAGGATTTCTGTTTGTGTTATTGGATTAGGCTCTGGAAGGATTCACTTTAAAGAGAAAAAGGGAAAAGTTATAAGTTGTAACATGTGTTTTTTTTTTCTAAAAAAAAAGTTATAACATGTGCATAACAATCTTATAATTTATTATACATATGCATGTTTTTTATCATGATATCAACTATTAATTTTCTCATCAACAGTTATAATTCTTAATTTTTCCTTCTAAAGTGAATGCTTTACTTTAATAGAGCCAAATCCAGTGTTATCCATTACAAGGTTATTTTCTTTGTTTATTTTCTTTTCCATTTTTGTGAACACCTTACTTTTATTTAGTTAATTAATTAATGTAAAAAGATTTTTTTTTTATAAAATGTCCTCGTATGCTTTGGATGTGAGACTACTTTTTGCTTAGTGTAAGATGGCTTTGTTTTTGCATTGCTTTTAGTTGCTTCACCAAGTTAAACTTCCCCAATAATAGTGAAAATAAAAAGATATTTTTGGTGTAGTTGGACTATTGTTACTAAGTGCATTTTTATCCTGGAAAAGAGGTATGGTAGAGGATTAGTCTTTTCTTTCCTGGTGCTTTGACACTTGCCTAGCTTGGAAGACATGTTTGCATACCAAGACTTTCTCACGCTAAAGCATCTGTGCACCTAAGCTTCCTTATGCCTAAGCAACTGTGTGCCAAGGCTTCATCGTGCTAAAGTTTGCTATTGTCAAAGCTACCACATGATCGAGGCTTTCCCTTACTGGGCCTCCTTGTGCCAAAACTGCCACATACATAGGCTTTCTCATGTTGAAGAATTGGCACTACTGCTTCCTTATGTTGAAGCTTTTATGAAAAGATGCTTTCTCTTGTGAAGTCTTTGTGACTAAAGTTTCCTTATGCCAAGTGTCATTGCACACCAAAGCACTTAAGTACAATATGAAAGTGCATAAGGTAAAGTAAATATAAAAGCCCAATGCGCTCCAGATAATGGCACTATGCAAGCCCTAAGCACTCTTCCTTTTGACTTTAATGGCTCCTTATTTTCTTATACTCATATCAATACAAAGAGTATTTGACTTGTTTTCTTGATATAAAGAGGCTAAGCTGAAAATCTCCTTTGCTTTAACCTAAAAGCACAACATGAAGTTGAATCATGTGCATTACAACACCTTCCCAGAGGCCAAAAAGAAACAAGATGCCCAGGTGATGAATTTACAAAAATTCATATTTTTACGGTTAAAAATCTTGGATTTTCATCATCTTTTAATCTTTTTTATTTAGTTTTATTCTCAAGACTTGTTATGTTTTTACTATTTTAATTGTATTTTTATTACGTGTTTTTATGTGTTTTTATTAGGTAATTGCACATGGAGAAGATTGGGCATTTAAAGAGCAGAAAAAAATAAGAAAATCCATTCAGAAACCTAGCGCTTGAGTGCTAGGCCATCACCGCTTGAGTGCATGTTGCGCACAAATGGATACCTAATTAGTGGGGAAACTGAGCTCTTGAGCGTTGAACGCGTAAACTGCAACATGAATTTCTTTTAAATAAGAAAGTTTTGCCAAATACAACACACTTTTTACACACTCTTATACACTTGGACAAAACGCAGCAGTCGTCAAGAGACACAAACCCTAATGTGGTGTGAGCGCAATTAGGCTTAAAGATTAGAAATTTTCTTCAATATTTTCACTTTTCTACAATAAAGTGTGTCATATTCTTTCATTTGTGTTCTTCTTTTTCCATGTGTAAGTAAACCCTTTTTTGTTAGGTTGATGATGGATCTTGAACTTTGATGATGTAACTTCTTTTATGAGTTTAATTTATATTTTTATTTCATGATTTATGTGTTTATCTCTATTCTTAATACTTTTCTAAACCTGATCAATTTGGAAATGATCTTTTGAGTTGATGTATGATTTGAAAAAATTTGCATGAACCTAAACCTTGTGATAAACATCATAACTTCTGCAATCGCTAGGAATAGATGTTGTGAGTTATGTGGTCTTTCTTTTAATTTCCTCGTTCTTGATAAAGCCTTTCTATTTGAGATTAGACTAATGGATTAGTTAATTCCAAACAGTATAAAATGATTAATATACCAAGGGATTAGGTATTAATTAATTTTGAAAATTGATCATAAATCATTGAAATAGAATATAGTTAAATCAATATTTGAATGTGCATTTAAAGAGTTTAAGTGAAATCTGACCCCTAACATTTTCATATCATTATTTTTTAACTCAACCCAATTAATTAAATTTGGCTTTTATTATTTTTGTTTATTCTTTCTTTTTATTATTTTTATCAACTCTCTTTTTGTTAACTTAAATAGTATTATTTTCAGTGAATTTAGTAATTAATAACTTAATTCTCGTGAGACGATACTCTACTCACTTTTTATTACTTTTGTGATTTAGTGCACTTACCTATATCACATCAAGTTTTTCCCAGATAATGGAAAAATAACTTTTCACCAACTAATGAGGCCCTAAGCACTAAAGCGGCTCAAGAAGAGAGCAACGCTGCCTATGAGGCCCTAAGCTTGAAGCAGCTTAGGAAGAGGTCCGCGACATACCTGCCTCCTAAAGCGGGGAATGGGCATCCTAATCTACCAAGTTCAAAAAGGTTTGCGGCGTACCTACTTCCTAAAGCGGAGTATGGGCATCCTGACCTAACAAAGCTGGTAGGTCCATAGCGTACTTGCTTGCTAAAAGTGGAGCATGAGTGCTCTATGTGCCTGTTCATGCATCAGTATAAAATGAAATACATTCACTTGCTTTTTCTATAAATATATGACTAATTTAGTATTTATTCACTTTCAGGAACTTGTAAAGAAGAAAAAGGAATGAGGACAAAAGTTGCACCATTACTCATTCAAGGTGTAAGGTACACCACGGTTCAAGCATAAAAGGGAAAAGATGGCCAGAATCAACTATATGAAACTTAAATGGTGTGGGGGCCACGTTCCAATTACAAGATGTCTTACGGTGGAAATAATTTGAAGAAGAAACAGAGTTGACTCCAATTGAAAAGTGCTCAGTGACGAACTAGTACTTGGGCCCAAAATCAAATTGGTTCAAACAATGAATACCAATAAGCAAGCAGTTGGGCCCCCACGGTGAAGAGAGGCTTAAAGGAGTGAGGCCCAAGGCTACGGATGCTGAGTGAAATGGTGCACTTCGATTTATTGAGGGGGTAAAAGAATTGGAAGGCGCTACACTACAAAAGGGGAGGACACGTAGCGAAGAAAGAGAGTGGGGAACAATTATTAGAGGACGCGTAACAAAGAAGGAAGCATGGCGAACAATTTTTAGATACGATTTTGGGGAGAAAACAAGATAGACAAGAGGTAACACAGAGAGAGGAATGTGTGGGGAAGAATTATTGAAGTTGGACACAACACTATTCATCCATTCAGGTGCCTAGTTCTTTTCTTCTTCTCCTCTTTATTCTTCATAATGTCTGTGTGGTTAATTCTTGAGATTGTTGATTTTGTAAATATGTTGTTTTAATTTCTTTTTCTGGGATCTAACGAATCTTATTATGTAGTTTGATTTAAATTGTAATTTTTTCTTGTTCTTGTGATAAATTTGATTTTGATTTTCTAATTTTATGCTTAGTGTGCACATTTGATTGGGCATTATTTGTGTTGATTTGGTCAACCCATTACGCAGTAGCCCATTGTCTTTTAAATTTCGGGACACCAAATACCCAATGTCTTTTAAACTTCGGGACGCCAGATGCCCATTGTCTTTTAAATTTCGGGACACAGTAGTCCATTACCTTTTAAATTTCGGGACGCAGTAGCTCATTGTCTTTTAAATTTCGAGACACCTGATACCCAATGTCTTTTAAATTTCGGGACACCAGATACTAAATGTTTTTTTTAAATTTGGGGACACCAGATACCCAATGTCTTTTAAATTTTGAAGCACCAGATACCTAATTTTTTTAAAATTTCTAAACTCCAGATGTCTATTATTTTTTAAATTGCAGGACACTAAATACTCAATGTTTTTTAAATTTCGGGCCAAACTCACTGTCTTTCAAATTTCGAGTGACAAGGTCACTCAATGTCATTTATGTTCCCATTTTTAAACTTATTTTTCAATAAACATCAATTAAGCTACGACAGCTTGTTGATAACATGGTGACGTCTCTAGCTTTACGCGGAGCTTCATCCTTGTAGGATTAACAATGCTGTAATAACTCGTAAACTCACATTTGATCTCACTAGTTTTCAATTGTTGTCTTCCCCATGTACATTCACATTATCCTATGCATTATCGGACGAAATTTAAGTTCACATCTTTATTCATTTCTTACAACGATAATATGAAAAACTATTATTATTCCTAGTATTTAATAAGAAATAAATAAAGAAAGACAATTATGAATACTTAATTTTGTCTGGGCCTTAAAAAAATAAATAATTATTCACATTCTTGATTAAATCTTTTAATTATGTCTTACCTTATTTATCACTTTGTCTCAAAAAAAATATTAAATAAAAAAATAAAAAAAAGATAAAACAGAAAATAATAATAATGATTGATGTCGGTTTAAAAAAAAAAAAATAAAAAAAAAGAAAAGTTTGCTGCAGCCTACATGTGAATTGTCAGAAAAGCTCACGAATAAAAAAAGTTTTCTTTCTGCCTATAAGAAGGATCGGAGTATAAGAGAAATAGGGAGTGGAACAGAAAATTCTTGAAGTTTATGGGGAGGACTTTTTTTTTTAGAGCAGGGTGAGAGAAAGGAAAACTTAAAAAAAAAAAAAACTTTTGTGAGGTTTCTGAAGAGAAGTTTTGAGCAAGAAGGTAAGAGTTTAGTGTTTTAATTGGAAATTAGAATCAGAGGGCAGACAACTAGATTCTTCCTCATTTCCTGTTAAGCTTCAAAAGGTGAGAATATCTTTAATCCCCTTCTGTTTTTAGCTTCAAGATAGACTCTGTTTTTAATTGATTTTCTATTTTTAGCTTCAAGATAGACTATTTTTAATTGATTTTTGTTGATTTGCACCCCTGCTTCACTACACGCATAGTATCACATCTTGATTTTGTGTTTACATTTTCAATCTGAAAAAAAAATGTACTGAGATAAAGGGTAAGCAATAAAAGGGAAATGAAAAAAAAATCAGTAAGCCTTTTTTTTTTTTTTAAAAAGGGGAAACAGCACCATCCACAACCCCATTCACGGCCAACATCACCAAACCCAGTTAACTCATCACCTTCAACCTTGCAGCCATCATCACCAAACCCAATTAACTCACCATCTTCAACCTCAAAACCACTTCATCTTCCTCATCACCATAACCACCATAGCCAATCTTCAAACCCCCACCAAACCGTGGAGCTTCATCAAATCCTCATCATCAACACACAAACTCCCTCATCCCCACCAAGTCACAATCCATCCCTCATTACCCTCTCCTCCAGATCTGAAAAAAATAGCACCATCCACAACCCCATTCACGGCCCCCTTCCCCAACCACCAAAAACCACCCATCTTCAACACCTCACCATCTCCACTCCCAAACCGTGAGCCCAAGCGGGACCACCGTGACCCCTTCATCATCTTCATCCTCTAACCTTCAACCTCAACCCACCACCACACCACCTCCATAGCTACCCATCAACCAACCTTCACCCAACCACCAAAAAAATCACAAATCCACAATGACCTACGCCTCCAACCACTAAAAAACCACAGATCCACCATGACCCAGTCGCAGACCCGCGACCTCACTCCACCACAGCCGCCGCTTGTGAACCGCAGCTCAGCCTCATCGGCGCACCACCATGCTCACTGAACCGGTGACCCGCGCCCATAGTCGTAGCAACCCAAGCAGCATGCCCCCTCTAAGTCTTGTTTTGGACACAAACAGAATACCGAAGCCCCCCCTCCTTTTCTATTTGGAAAAAGATACTCTTACACCCCTAAAAAGGAGTGTATTACTATTTACACTGCTTTTGATGAGTGTGATTGAGTGAGAGAAAGTGATAGAAAAAAGTATGTATGATGAATGATATTAGATGAGGTGTGAAAAGAGGTGTATACACTGTTTGATGTAAGAATATAAGAGTTGTTTCTGTTTTGTTAAATCCAGAGACTAAATGTCTCTTTCCCCTTTTTAGGTTAAGGCAACTAAAGTAACACAAATGGGCTAGCAGCCCACTTCTTTTTTTTTAGGTCATTTTTTCTTTTTTTTGGTAAAAAAATGAAAACTGTCAAGAAAAATAAATAAATAAAAAAAAAAAAATATATAAAAAAAATATATATCTTAAGTTTAATTGATTATGTTATTTGGGATTAGGTCTTCTGTGATAGTGTTTACTTTATTTAATGATATATTTTATGTTATGTCTTGTAATTAATGAGAGGTTAAAATGAAAAAAAAATAAAAAAAATAAAATAATAAAAAAAGATTTAAAAAATGAAAAAAATATCAAAACTGATGAAAGTGAAATTATGGATTAATTAGAGTTGAGTGGTGCCTATTTTGATCAATTTGTCGTTCGTTTGGTTTGTTGACTCACTATTATGCTAATTGACATATTACTTTATTCTAATTGAACCTTGTTGAAAAGAATAAAATGAGATTAGTTGAATTGTGACAGTTTGTTAATTAGTTGTGATAGCTTGATGATTCGTTTTTAAAATAAAAATGAAAAATCAAATGAATTTTATAAACAAAAAAAATCCTTTTAAAAAATTAAAAATAATCGACCCACACTTATTTTCTAAAGAACTACGTAACTTTGAGTTTCTCATTGCATTTGAGGATACGTAGGAGTAAAATTTTTATTCTTTTTCCTAAGTTTTCCAATTTTTTTGATTTCAAATAAAATTTGTGGCAACTCCTAATTTTATTTCTTTCTCGCTGCTCCCGTCGCGATCACGGTCGCGACAATTGGCGACTCCATAAGTCAATTGATCCCTCATCTAATTGAGATTGCCTGTGAGCACCTAGTCGCCGTGATCACCTTCATTTTCAGCTTCACTAATACTCCACGAGAGTATGAAAAGATTACAATTTAAATTAAACTACATAATAAGATTCGTTAGACCTCAAAAAAGAAAATTAAAACAACATATTTACAAAATCAATAATCTCAAGAATTAACCACACAGACATTATGAAGAATAAAGAGAAGAAGAAAGAAAGAACTAGGCGTCTGAATGGATAAATAGTGTTGTGTCCATCTTCACTAATTCTTCCCCCACCTTCCTCTCCCTATGTTACCTTTTGTCTATCTTGTTTTCTCCCCAAAAGCGTATCTAAAAATTGTTCGCCACGCTTCCTTCTTCGCTATACGTCCTCTAATAATTGTTCCCCACTCTCTTTCTTCACTACGCGTCCTCCGCTTTTGTAGTGTAGCGCCTTCCAATTCTTTTACCCCCTCAGTAAACCGGAGTGCACTGTTTCACTCAGCATCCGTAGCCTTAGGCCTCACTCCTTTAAGCCTCTCTTCACCGTGGGGGCCCAACTGCTTGCTTATTGGTATTCGTTGTTTGAACCAATTTGATTGCCCAAGTACTAGTTCGTCACCTAACACTTTTCAATTGGAGTCAACTCTATTTCTTCTTCAAATTATTTCCACCGTAAGACATCTTGTACTTGGAACGTGACTCCCACACCATTTAAGTTTCATATAATTGATTCAAGCCATCTTTCCCCTTTTATGCTTGAACCGTGGTGTACTTTACACATTGAATGAATAATGGTGCAACTTCTGTCCTCATTCCTTTTTCTTCTTTACAAGTTCCTAAAAGTGAATAAATACTAAATTAGTCATATATTTACAAAAAAAGCAAGTGAATGTATTTCATTTTATACTGATGCATGAATAGACATTCCTAAACACTTTTTATCAAGGATTGAATGAGAACATAGTAAAACTGAATGATATAGCCTATGAATACATCATAAAATACTTGAGTAATAACTCTATTTCACAGAGTTATCACACCCCAAAACTTACGATTTTGCTAGTCCCGAGCAAAACATAGCAAGATTACGTTATCTTCTCATTCTCAGCATCAAACACCTATACATTCACATTCAACTCCCAATAATTTTGATTCCCGCAATGCTCAAGATAATGTGGCATTATGTTAGATCTTATATTCAATGATTCAAAGTTGATTCAATGTCAAGCATGCATGCCATCTAATCGTCAACTTAAGCTACCATGTTTCAATTTTTATGCAAAAGATTTCTCGAATGATGATTAAGGAATCCCTTCCTAAATCTAGCATGCACATCCAAGAAAACTCATGATGATACCCAAGCAACTCCAACTCAAATTTCCTTAAAAATGTTTTTCATCTCTCTCTCTACTAATGTAGAACCAAGCATGATTAATGATCAAAATGGTCTTTTCAAGCTTGTAGTGTAAGGTCAGGGTAATGGGTAAAGAAATGAAGAGAATGATAAAATAAACATTAGGACACAATCTTACAAAAGACCTAAATGAGCCAAACAACAATTAGCACAAGGTACATCTTCTAACATATGAACCCCAAAAGCTTATTTCTTTTTCTTTTTTTTAAAGATAACTTTCCATCATTTCAAACTTTTTTTTTAACTTCCCTCTTCAAGATTTTCTTCATTTCAAACCACAAAATTTGGTAGGTTAAAAAATGTGCCTATGGTAATGCATCCTTTTTTTTTTTTTGTAATGCACCCCTTTATGACTCAACTAAGCATTTACAAGATATGCTCTCAACACAAATAATGGTGGATAAACTATAATTAAGGGCTAAATGGTAAGGATAATGTGGGTAAAGAACAAAACATAAAAGCCAACACATTTACAAGGTTCAAAATGGGTACTAAGGATATTCATGAATACAAAGGTAAGCTTGAAAGGCTCAACCAATCCAAATAATACCCTAATCATTTCATCAAATATGCTCAACTTAGAATTTCGTCTCAAGAGAGAATCAAACTGTTGGTGTATGCCCTAGAGGCTAATACATTTTCTGTATTTACATACATTCTATTATGCTATTTTATATATGAGGCATTTCATTTATTGTGTTCTTTTTTGATAAACATAATAAAGTCCTTAGAATAGTAAGTTTGATGCCATAGGACATCAAGTGGATGACTTGATCGTGAGATCCTTTTGGTTACAACACTATTCTAAAATGTCCCTAGTCAAGTATTATTGTTAATTAGGACAACAATAACACATTGAGACTAGTATGTGCAAGATGATGACCACATCTCACGGGTCATGGATATGAGATATCAAGTCTTCACATGGGTACATATTAGAGTAATGATATATTGATCGACCCACCATGAGAACGCTACATGGATCGTTACGTGAGTGTCATAAGCGATTCTCATAGTGACAATGGTGTTTGTGGTCCTTTGACCGAAATCACTACGATTCCTACATGAGGAGTTGTGTGTTTTAATGCCATCAAACGTCATCGTAACAAGGTGATTATAAAGTTGATTATTGGACGTACCGTAAATCATGCAGGGGGGATGTGAGTGACCTGGATGAAATTTGTCACTCCTACATAACGGAGTGATATCTTCGGGCCCCCTGATTGAGTGAGACTGCGAAATGCATGGCCATGCTCAAATGAGTCAATATGAGATATTGATCTCATTTGTTGTTACAAAATCTACTCGAGTATCAGGAAACGAATGATTGGACTATACAAGGGTGACGCATTCCATGCCTTATGTTCAATCTAGATATCTTGACAAAGGGACTAAACGACACAGAAACATTGGTCACGAAAAAGGTTATGTCAAATCACTGACATTCTTATTACTTGGATAGCAGCGATATGTTGCTAGATACCGCTCACTGCTTGTAATATTAAAATGGGATTTTAATATTACTGCCAACGTAATAAGAACCTGCAGGGTCACACACATAAAGCGGAGACTAAAATTGGAGCAATGGATCCAAGTTGGACTCTGATTCAAATATGGGCCGACTCATACAGATGGGTCTAGGGTTGCACATCGCTCACACTCACTTAAGGCAGTCACTATTATAAATAGTACTGCTAAGGGGGCTGCTAATAGACATAATTCTGAACCCTAGCCGCACCTACAGAATAGTGAGTGAGAGAGAGCGACAAGTTTCTTCTCTTCTCTTCGTAGCTAGCACTGTGTGAGAGACGTGAGGCTCCTCTTTGCGAAAGTTGGACGTTCGTGAGTCTGTTCGTGTGGATACCGCAGAGACATCGTTTCTATTACGGTGTTAGTGATTCACGCTTCAAGAGGTAAATCCTTTAAAAACTCGGATTATGACTTTTTCGCATGGATCCTCGGTGGGAATCCCTGTTTTTCGCTGCGTGTTGTATCCGCAAAAATTCCCAACACAAACACTCCTTCAAAAATTAAGTTTTCATCACAACAAGGCAAATCATAGTTTTCTTTAGATGTGCACAACTATTATTATTACAGGATTCACAATCATGTAAAGGAAAATGCATTTACATATCAACAAAATACTATTAAATTTCAAATGGCAGGCATCATTTCCCAGAATCAACAATTAATCTAACAGTAAATATATCATAGATCTAATCAGCCACATTAACATTTAACATTACATTAGTGTCATATCAGATATTTCAATGCAACACACACAACATGCACTGATATGCAAACCCCCCCAAAACCTAAACACAACATTGCCTCTAATGTTGGATACAAGTGAAATTAAAATGAGGACAATGATAGAAACAACCTTAAAGATGGACATCAATCATCTACATCCTCAAGATCGTCTTCAACTGGCGGTGACATGTACATAGGAAACTCATCCATAGGCACTCCACTATGCTTAGCCTGAAAGCGCATCATTGACACTATGTAATCAAATTGGGCTTGCATGGTTGCAGATAACCGTGCAAGCTGCTGCTCGTTGTGGTCAAGGTGGTCTGAAGTAAATTGAGGTGCATATTTGGGAGGGCGTGGCTAAGGAGGATGGGGTGGTGTCTCATATGGACTGGCTAATGAAAACAGAACTCACAAGTTTAGGTCTGCTTTGGGGTGAATTAAGTCCTCAATTAAGGACCATGTGACACCAGTCCGCCTGCATAGTGCAGTAATCAAGGAAGGGAACCATAAACCCAGTTGACTTGAAGTGGCAACTGCAATGATTTGGCTGTTGATCAACTTGCCGATATCAATTTGAAATTTTGCCATAATAGCATACAGAAGAATGGCTCGCACTGTAGGAACATGTGACAATTGAGTGGTGGGGAGAAGGCGATAAACAATAAAATGATACTAAGTTTTCACATTGGACTGCAAATATGCTCGAGGTACTGAGACATATCAGTCACCTGTCATCTTCCATCGCGTACCCGACAAAGAGTCGGGTGGTCAAATCCTCCATATCAACATCACCATTGATAAAGCGCTGATAGTCACACACTTCAAGAGAAGCACGTATGTCATAAATTGCTCTGATAATATTCGGCTCAAAAGAAACTCGCTTCCCGCGCACATGCACAATGCTATTCTCATGGAATGCAGCATTAGCATAAAACTCCTTAACCAATGGATTTACGTCGGCTTCAGGGCGAGCACAAAATATCTCGCAGTGGTGATGGTCAACAGTAGCATTGAAGTGACGAATTCGCTCGGGCAAGTTAAACCCCCGCTTCGGAATAAAAATCTTTCAGACCAAAGACTGTTCATGACATGCTTGAGTTTTTGGTAATACAAATCGGTGACGATCAAAAGAGGGTTGCCCTTGGGAGCGACTGTGCTTAGGTGCCATTAAACCTACCAATAAAGATCATGAAAATAATGAGAATTTAAACCTCAAAAAGTAATTGCAGGAATAATGAAATGCAGTCATTAGAGCACAACACTTGCATGAATGAGTCACAAACATGAAAACAACTAAATACACCATTATGCAAATGGAAAATGTATGCTACTATCAACATCAAACAATTTTTTTTTATATAACATGAAAGACAAAACAAAAGCATATTTACAATGGGAAAGTGTTCTACTGGAACGAACTTGGGCATTAAAGCAAACCCTTAATCCAAAATTTTCATAATCAACCATAACTGAGACTAAGTCAAAATCAGCATAATCAACATCCACACAGACAAATCACAGGCTTGCAACAACTTATATGGTAGCACTCAAATTCAATCGACTAACGCCACGCATAAAACCAAGGCAACAACATTTTTTTTTAAGAAAAATTGAATAATAATAAAGAAAAAGAAGTTAGATCACCTCGGTGTGTGGGTGAGAAAACCACAGAGGAAGACAGTTCCTTATATATATATATATATTGAAGAACAACTAAGAGAAGAGGATGAATACTTACCAGGATCTACAAAAATGAAAGATGGGTGGTAGCAAGAAAGAAAGAAAATGGAGGAAATGGGAGCCATGATCTGTGAGGGAGAGGGAAGAAAATGAAGGAATTGGGAGAGATAGAGAATGAGAGATTATGGAGAAAGAGAAAAGATGAGAATAAAGAAGAAAGAGAAAAGATGTCATAATAAAGGAGTGGGGCTACGACTGTCATGCAACTTCAGATTTTAATAAATTATTTTTTGGTTTTTTTTAAATTTTTTTACCAAAACTCAATTTGAATTTGAGAAGCACTGTTCATGCAGCACTCAACTTTGAGATGCTATGACACCTAATTTTTTTTTAACCAAAGAATTAGAAATTTGAGGGACTGTATGCGCAATACTCAATTTTTTTATGCCACGACACAAGAGTCTTTAGACTCTCAGTGTGCATGCCCGCAAAACTAGAGCCTTGAACAGACAATATCTCCAAAAGAAACAAAATGCCCTTGAACATTATTGTTGGAAGTTGAGTTGTTTGACGTATGGGGGATAGACTGTATGGGGCCATTTGTACTGTCCTTCGGTCAATTTGTATATCTTGGTAGCGGTTGATTACGTGTCTAAATGGGTTGAAGCAGTAGCCTTGCCTAAGAATGACTCTAAGGTGGTAGTGCATTTTTTGAAGAAGCACATTTTTACTCGCTTTGACACTCCAAGAGCTATTATTAGTGATGAAGGCTCTCACTTCTGTAATAAGCGTTTTCAAGAGCTCTTAGGAAAGTATGGAGTCACTCACAAGATTGCCATATCCTATTTTATCACCCACAAACAAGTGGGTAAGCTGAGATTTCTAACCGGAAAATTAAGAGAATATTAGAGAAAACTATGTGTCCTTCAAGAAAGGATTGGTCCAAAAGGTTGGAATATGCTTTGTGGGTTTATTGCACTGCTTTTAAAACTCCTATGGGCATGTCTCTGTACAATCTTGTGTTTAGGAAAGCTTGTCACTTACCGGTAGAGTTGGAACATCATGCTTACTGGGCTATTAGAAAGTTAAAGTTTGATCTTCAAGCTGCCGATGAGAAACGACTTCTCCAGTTGAATGAACTAGATGAATTTCGCCTTCGAGCTTATGAGAATGCCAACCTTTACAAGGAAAAAGTCAAAAGATGGCATGATAGACATATTGTTGAAAAAAAGTTTGAGCCAAGTCAACAAGTCTTGCTATATAACTCAAGGCTCAAATTATTTCTTGGGAAGTTGAAGTCAAGATGGAGTAGTCCATTAGTGGTAATGAAATTGTTTCCTCATGGAGCTATTGAGATTGCTCCACCAAATTCCTTATCAAGTTTCAAGATGAATGGGCAAAGACTGAAGCATTACGAGGGAGGGAGAGGTAGCTCGACACAAATCCTCCATCACCTTGACTGAACCTTGAAGATTCAGAGAAAGTCCAACTCAGGACTATAAGTAGGGCGCTTCTTAGGAGGTAACCCCAGTTCTTTTACCCTATATTTATTTAGCTTATTTTATTTTTGCATTCATAGTATAATTATTTATCTTCTTTTGATTTTTTTGAGTAGTTAAATTTTTTTCTTATCTTAGTCGAAATTTGAGTTCTTTTTGGTTAGAGTGTGTGCTGTGATGATGGTTGCTTATCTTAAGTA
Organism: Ormosia semicastrata; assembly: GCA_029884595.1. Lineage (NCBI taxonomy): Eukaryota > Viridiplantae > Streptophyta > Magnoliopsida > Fabales > Fabaceae > Ormosia > Ormosia semicastrata. Next base: position 57,362,828 of record JAQQTO010000056.1, read on the forward strand.
AAATGCTGATCATATAGGAATTTTGAGCAATTTTTGAGTAGTTACAGGAGTGTCGCAGCTCATACAAACAAGTGCCACGACCCCAGCTTGCAGGCCATGGTCACTGAGAGACTAGAGAGTGAGAAGCTGCGGCAGCAGAAAATTTTGTGCCGTGGCTCTAGTCTTGTGGGCATGCACACTGAGTCTAGAGACTCTTGTGCCGTGGTATAAAAAAATTGAGTGTTGCGCATATAGTCCCTCAAATTTCTAATTCTTTGGTTAAAAAAAAATTTTGGGTGCTGCGGCATCTCAAAGTTGTGTGCCACATGAACAATGCTTTTCAAATTCAAATTGAGTTTTGGTAAAAAAAAATTAAAAAACCAAAAAAAAAAGTATTGAAATTTGAATTTGCATGACAGTCGTAGCCTTTCTTTTATTGTGACATCTTTTCTCTTTCTTCTTTATTCTCATCTTTTATCTTTCTCCATAATCTCTCATTCTCTATCTCTCCCAATTCCTTCATTTTCTTCCCTCTCCCTCACAGATCATGGCTCCTATTTCCTCCATTTTCTTTCTTTCTTGTTACCACGCATCTTCCATTTTTGTAGATCCTGGTAAGTCTTCATCCTCTTCTTTTAGTTGCTCTTCAATATATATATATATATATATAAAAGAACTGTCTTCCTCTGTGATTTTCTCACCCACGCACCGAGGTGATCTAACTTTTTATTATTATTATTATTATTATTATTATTATTATTATTATTATTATTATTATTATTATTATTATTATTATTATTATTATTATTATTATTATTATTATTCAATTTTTCTAAAAAAAGAAAAGATGTTGCCTTGATTTTGTGTGTAGCATTAGTTGATGTAATTTGAGTGCTACCATATAAGCTGTTGTAAGCCTGTGATTTGTCTATGTGGATGTTGATTATGCTGATTTTGACTTAGTCTCAGTTATGGCTAATTATGAAAATTTTGGATTGGGGGTTTGTTTTAATGCCCAAGTTCATTCCAGTAGAACACTTTCCCATTGTAAATATGCTTTTGTTTTGTTTTTCATGTTATATAAAAAAAATTCTGTTTGATGTTGATGTTAGCGTACATTTTCCATTTGCATAATGGTGTATTTAGTTATTTTCATGTCTGTGACTCATTCATGCAAGTGCTGTGCTCTGATGACTGCATTTCATTATTCCTGCAATTACTTTTTGAGGTTTAAATTCTTATTATTTTCATGATATTCATTGGCAGGTTTAATGGGACCTAAGCGCAGTCATTCCCAAGGGCAACCCTCTTATGATCGTCATCAATTTGTATCATCAAAAGCTCAAGCACGTCATGGTCAGTCTTTGGTCTCAAAGATTTTTATTCCGGAGCGGGGGTTTAACTTACTCGAGCGAATTCGTCACTTCCATGCTACTGTTGCCCATCACCACTGGGAGACATTTTGTACTCGCACTGAAGCTAGCGTATGTCCATTGGTTAAGGAGTTTTATGCTAATGTCGCATTCCATAAGAATAGCATTGTACATGTGTTCGGGAAGCGAGTGTCTTTTGAGCTAGATATTATCAGAGTAGTTTATGATATACGTGCTTTTCTTGAAGTGTGTGACTATCAGCGCTTTATCGATGGTGATGTTGATATGAAGAATTTGACCACCCAACTCTGTGTGTCGGGTACGCGATGGAAGATGACAGGTGATTGATATGTCTCAATACCTCAAGCATCTTTGTGCTCCGATGTGAAAACTTGGTATCATTTTATTACTTGTTGCCTTCTCCCCACCACTCATTTGTCACATGTTCCTACGGTGCGGGGCATTCTTCTGTATGCTATTGTGGCAAATTTTCGAATTGATATCGGCAAGTTGATCAGCAGCCAGACCATTACAACTACCACTTCAAGTCAGCAGGGTTTATGGTTCCCTTCCTTGATTATTGCACTATGCAGGCGGGCTAGTGTCACATGGTCCTCAACTGAGGACTTAATTCACCCCAAAGTAGACCTAAACTTGTGAGTTCTGTCTCAATTAGCCAATCCATATGAGGCACCACCCCATCCTCCTCAGTCGCGCCTTCCCAAACGTGCACCTCAATTTACTTCAGACCGCCTTGAACACATCAAGCAGTAGCTTGCACGGTTATCTACAACCATGCAAGCCCAATTTGATTATACGGTGTCAATGATGCGCTTTTAAGCTGAGCATAATGGAGCAACTATGAATCAGTTTCCTATGTATATGCCATCGCCAGCTGAAGACGATCTTGAGGATGCAGATGATTAATGTCCATCTTTAAGGTTGTTTTTATCCTTGTCCTCATTTTAATTTCAGTCGTATCCAACATTAGGGGACAATGTTATGTTTAGGTTTGGGGGGTTTTGCATATCAGTGCATGTTGTGTGCGTTGCATTGAAATATTTGATATGACACTAATGTAATGTTAAATGCTGATGTGGCTGATTAGATCTATGATATATCTGTTGTTGGATTAATTGTTGATTTTGGGAAAGGATGCATGCCATTTGAAATTTAATAGTATTTTGTTGATATGTAAATGCATTTCGCTTTACATGATTATGAATCGTAGAATAATAATAGTTGTGCACATCTAAAGAAAACTGTGATTTACCTTGTTATGATGAAAACTTAATTTTTGAAGGAGTGTTTGATTATCTCTTGAGGCGAAATTCTAGGTTGAGCATGTTTGGTGAAATGATTAGGGCATTCTTTGAATTGGTTGAGCCTTTCAAGCTTACCATTGTATTCATGAATATCCTTAGTACCCATTTTGAGCCTTGTAAATGTGTTGGCCTTTATGTTTTGTTCTTTACCCACATTATATTTACCTTTTAGCCCTTAATTATAGTTTATCCACTATTGTTTATGTTGGGAACATATCTTGTAAATGCTTAGTTGAGTCATAAGGGGGTGCATTACAAAAAAAAAAGGGTGCATTACCGTAGACATATTTTTGAACCTAGCAAATTTTGTGGTTTGAAACGAAGAAAATGTTGAAGAGGGAAGTTTAAAGAAAAAAAAAGTTTAAAATGATGGAAAGTTATCTTAAAAAAAAAGAGAAAAATAAATATGTTTTTAGGGTTCATATGTTAGAAGATGTACCTTGTACTAATTGTTGTTTGGCTCATTTAAGTCTTTTGCAAGATTGTGTGTCCCAATATTTGTTTTATCATTTTCTTCATTTCTTTGCCCATTACCCTGACCTTACACTACAAGCTTGAAAAGACCCTTTTGATCATTAATCACGCTTGGTTTTATAGTAGTGGAGAGAGATGAAAAATATTTTTAAGGGAATCTGAGTTGGAGTTGCTTAAGTATCATCATAAGTTTTCTTGGATGTGCATACTAGATTTAGGAAGGGAATCCTTAATCATCATTTGGGAAATCTTTTGCATGAAAATTGAAACATGGCAGCTTAAGCTGACGATTAGATGACATACATGCTTGACATTGAATCATTAAATATGAGATCTAACATGATGTCACATTATCTTGAGCATTACGGGAATCAGAATTATTGGGAGTTGAATGTGAATGTATATGTGTTTGATGCTAAGAATGAGAAGATAAGGCAACCTTGCTATGTTTTACTCGGGACTAGCAAAATCGTAAGATTGGAGGTGTGATAACTCTGTGAAATAGAGTTATTACTCAAGTATTTTATGATGTATTCATAGGCTATATCCTTGAGTTTTACTATGTTCTTATTCAATCCTTGATAAAAAGTGTTTAGGAATGCCTATTCATGCATTAGTATAAAATGAAATACATTCACTTGCTTTTTCTGTAAATATATGACTAATTTAGTATTTATTCACTTTCAGGAACTTGTAAAGACGAAAAAGGAATGAGAATAGAAGTTGCACCATTATTCATTGAAGGTGTAAGGTACACCACGGTTCAAGCATAAAAGGGATAAGATGGCTAGAATCAATTATATGAAACTTAAATAATGTGGGGGCCATGTTCCAATTACAAGATGTCTTATGGTGGAAATAATTTGAAGAAGAAACAAAATTGACGCCAATTGAAAAGTGCTAGGTGACGAAGTAGTACTTGGGCCCAAAATCAAATTGGTTCACACAATGAATACCAATAAGTAAGCAGTTGGGCCTCCACGGTGAAGAGAGGCTTAAAGGAGTGAGGCCTAAGGCTACGAATGCTGAGTGAAACAGTGCACTCCGATTTACTAAAGGGTAAAAGAATTGGAAGGCGCTACACTACAAAAGAATGCTGAGTGAAACGGCGCACTCCGGTTTACTGAGGGGTAAAAGAATTGGAAGGCGCTACACTATAAAAAGGGAGGACGCGTAGCGAAGAAGGAGAACGGGGAACAATTATTAGAGGACGCATAGCGAAGAAGGAAGCGTGGCGAACAATTTTTAGATACGATTTTGGGGAGAAAACAAGATAGATAAGAGGTAACACAGGGAGAGAATGAGGTAACACAGGGAGAAAATTCGATTTCTTGGAATAAAGATTAAGTGGTAATTGGTTAATAATTAACATAAATTTTTTATACAATCTTTGTAGGAATGATACTTGAATATTCATTCTTATTACTTGTCGATACGTGCGCTTGCGTAGTCTAACTAAATGGACAACAAGATCACATTTCATTAGACATTGGACTTGGCCTTATTGGGCCTAAACCTTAGTCCGAATTAGTTATGCATAAAGGGGAAGGCAAGACTACACAAGAAATCTTGGTTGGAGTTGAATCATTTTATAGGAATTGGGGTGAGGAAAATAGCCCAATAGCCCCTGTAAGAAGAGTTATGCCTTAAGTGGTTTGGAAATGTAAGGAGAAGATTCTTAGAAGCCCCTGTAAGAAGAGTAGATCAGGTAGAAAATAACCCAATAGCTAGAAGTAGAGGAAGATCAAGAAAGACTATAGGTGAAATGATTAAAAAAGATTTAGATCTGAATAACATATCTGAAGACTTAGTTTATGATAGGGCACAATGACGTCGTTTGATCCATGTAGCCGATCCTACCTAGTGGGAAAAAGCTTGGTTTTTGTTGTTGTTGGGGTGAGGAAAATGATGAAGAGAAAATGGAAAAAAATAGCTGGGGGAAATTGCAAGTGCAGCAGCTAGGTGGAAAATGGAAAATGCCTCTTGCTGGTATGATAAAGATTAACGTAGATGCAACATGTTTTATTGAACAAAACAAAGGGGGTGGGATTGATTGCTAGAGATGAATTTGGAACCAGTATTGCTTGTAAGCCTTTGCCTCTTCGTTTGTTGGCTCATCCATCCTTGTTGGAAGCGCGTGCAATCTTGGAGGGATTAAAACTAGCTATCTAGCACAAGCGAGAGTCTATAGTTGCACAAAGAGATTGAAGGAAAGTGGTAGAAGACCTTAACAAGGTTCTTGTTAAGAGTCCTACATCACTTGCCTCAGTATTTCAGGTGCGATTTATATATTTGTTGGGCCACTCCACTTAATATCAATTGGTGTTTTGCCAAATGATTTTAGGTTGGAATCTCACATGGTATTAAAGTTAAGATCGCATCTTCGTCGCCTACTTTGCTAGGCTTCTTTCACTTACTTTGATAGGATCACCTGTTTCGTCTAGGCATCTGTGGAGGAAGTGTTGAGAGTCTCACATAGTCTATCTCAATATTTTGGGTGCGATTTATATATTTATTGGGTCATTTCACTTAATACCAATTGATTTTTTACCAATTACTTTTAAGTTGGAATCTTACAGTTCTAAAGACCTTTCTAATGTAGGAGCCATATATGATAACATTAGAGAGTTAAAATCCTATTTCACTACCTATATTTTTGCTTTTATTCCTAGAAAGACTAATGAAGCTGCCCATAATTTAGCTAAATAGGCTAAGCTCTCCTATGAGGGATTGGCATGGTTTGTCAATACCATGCCAATACCACCATCCTTACTTGATGATGTACTTCTTCTGAATTCTCTTTGTTAATGCAGTTCATTACGTTCATCGCCAAAAATAATAATAATAATAATAAAAACAAACCTTTCACACCCGAAACGGAAGTTGGCGTCCAAAAGAATTGGATTCGGGAAGGTATATACAATGTAGCTTAATGCCCTTTTGCTACCTCTATATTTTTTTTTAGATACAATGATAGTGATGAGGCTTGAACATTTGACTTAATGTAAACTACCAAGGCCCCTCACTGTTGCCTCCATAATTGATTCTTCATGCTGCAATTTTTTCTAGCTTCTCCATTTGTTACTTTATTAATGCTAGTGGATAATTACATAGCTACCCTCATCTAATTTTCATTTTTTCACTCACAAATCTTTTGAGAGTCATTTTCATTTTGATAATTTTATTTTAAAAGTAATTTTACTTTATACTATTTAAAAAAATTAATTATTTTAAATTAACTTATAAAATATCATTCCCAAACATAAACCAGTTGTTTTCATATTAATTCTTTTAAAACCAATTTCTTTAACATTAATTCTCTTAAAATCAATTCTATTAAAATCTAAATCAAACAAATCCTTATTTATTTATTTATTTAATTGCCATGGAGTCACTGAATGCTTGAATGAACATATTTGACTACTTGTTACACGTTTCTTTTCATTTAATGAAAATTTTTTATATTTTTTTAGAGGAAGAGATTTTTCTTTCTGAAAGAGGTTTATAACCATTGATTTTGAAAAGGGGAGAGAGAATACGAGTGAAAAGAAAAATAAGTAGTTGGAATATTCTTGAGAAACAGAATTAAGTATAAAAGAGATTCCTAAATTTATTCTACATTTTACTTACATACATCATATTACTTATACTACATCATAAAATTAGTGTGGCGTATTATTTATACATTAATAATAATTTATTTAATAAAAAATCTAGGTAAAAATGAAAGATAATAAAAATAATGTTTTTTTTACATTACATGTCATCTTATATCATTCACATTTATTGATGCGACATAATTAGAATATATATATATATAATAAAATGAAATTAATTATAATTAAATAATAAAATTATATAAATATAAAATAATATGTATATAAATATACAATAATTATATTTTTATCTCAAACAGTCATACATTCTTTTCACACATCATTTAATATCATTTATTATACATATTTTTTTATCACTTTCTCTTACTTAATCATATCTATTCAAAATGATAGAACAGTACTTACATTCTTTTTTTGAGGTGTAAGATGATCATTTTTCATAAATATATGTATTTAGGATTAATGAGATAATAATAAGACATGCACCATAAGTTTGATGTATCGCATTCAAAATCGTCTTTTCATGGAGTGTACTCAAGAATTGGTCTTACGTACAATGCCCTATTGGAAAGTCCATGTGGAGAATGTTTATCACCATTCAAATCAGGTAAGAAATGCAAGGTTGTTCTATTTCCACGGTGCATGTGTGCAGTTTCAAATCACATAAATGAGAAAAGAATCCTTTTTTTTTAATGAAAAAGAGGAGCATTTGACTGCCGTGAAAACCAGTCACCTAATTTCCTAGTAATACTTTTGGCTAAATCCTAGCATTCTAGTATTGTCAATAAAATCAAAATATATGAACCCATTGATTGTTTGATTAAAGTTTTTTCCAAAAATAATCAATTCTTACTGTGATTTAATTGTTTGATTAAAATTTTCAAATAATTTTTTATTATATGTATCAATTCTAATAAAAGTAGTTTAAAAGTGATTATTACGAAATTAACGTGTTAAGCTAAGTGAAAAGAATTTAGGTCTCTTAAGTATTTAATATTAGATTCAATTTTAAAATTCATATATATGAAAATAATACTATTATGAGGGGTTTCTGCATAAACGTTTGAACATATCTTGGGAGATTAGTCTCACCTATCAAGTAGAAGTACTCTGAGAAATCAAAAAAGTGATTATTATGATAAACAAAATTAACATTAAATTAAAGTTTTAGTTTTTACAACTTACACTGATTTTTAATCTAGTCCTTTTATATATATATACATATTTAAATTAGTCTTCATACTTATAGAAGTTTTCAAAATAATCATCACCATTAACTTTTTTTATAACATTATTATAATACCATCGATTGACAATTGACTATCAGAGTAAGTGTTTTTTTTTATTTAATAGGGATTCTTTTAGATGTTCAATTTTTCTGTAAAGCGTCAAATAAGGTGCTCATTCATTCTAACAGGTGTTTATTTCTTGATTTCTTCTAAGTAAGTACTCCTTTGTCCAATAAATATTCTTTTAGATACTTTTTTTTTATGTAAAATGTCTAGTAAAGAGTAAATTAATGGTGTTAAAAAGGAAGTTAACTATAGGGACTATTTAAAAAAATTTTGTAAGTGTGAGAACTGACTTGAAACCATAGCCTTAAATTTGCTGGCCAAAACATGCACTCACATGGTGAACCAAGTTTATTTCTTTCAAGTATACGGTTCTTCTTAGGGCAGCAATCATTCCACTTTTCTTTACATTCAAAACTCAAATTTTAACAACCAAAGGAATGTGATAAACTAGTAAAATTTCAGCTTTGACATACCACTAAACTATCATTCAAAAAGAGATTTAAAATATAAAAAAAAGTCCAATTCAAGGACTGTTCTCAAAACACAGAAATAAAGAGAAGAATAACACACAAAATCATCATTCTAACAAGTAAGAAACTCAATTCTTATACGCCTCTACCCATGTCCCACAGATTTACCCCAAACATAATCACCAAAAGATTAACAGTCCAAAGTCCCAAAACTAAAAGTATAGTCCTTAGGGTTTCTTAAATCATAACTCCTTTGATAGCTAATAGGCAACTGTATTGAATTGCCCCAAGTAATAAAGTGGTAAGACTGAGTATTGTTTTTCCAAGGATTGAGAAGTGCCAAGTATCAAATTCACTAGTTACAAAGCTATCTAGACGACCAAATAGGATGAGAACCAAGTAATTTGCATGAAAACGAAGAAATGAACAAATAACAATATTTTTGGGAATTTTAATAGATGAGATTTGTGATGAAATTCAAGTGGGTAAAAGCACTAGGGGTTGATTTCACTTAACACTTACTTAATTTCATTAAACTCATGTTAATCTAGTTGAATCCCTTAATTGATGGTTAAAAATCACTTAATTAGTCAAAAGTCAAAACTCAATTCCTTGGTAAATTAACTCTCTTATAATTATCCTAAATTATCAATTCCTTAGTCAATTCATGCAATTAGAAGGATCAAACAACAAATTCTCAAGCAAACCACATAGTCAACTATATACATTTCAAGATATTGCTAGATCATGACATTAATCACAAGAAGCAAATAGTAAAAAGAGATTTCTCAATCCTCAAAATAGCCAACAATTCAATCTATGAGTGATCAAATCATAGAAACATTAAGAATAGAGATCAATGCTCAATTAAAGAGAAGCAAGTTTAGATTAACATCAAAATCCAATTACATTAATGTTTGGGTTAAGCTACATCTCCTCCTAGCAAGGAAAGATTTAGTTATCCATGGACAAAAACAAAAGGAAAAAAAGGGAGGAAGAATAAATCCAAGAACCCATGAGAAAGATGGAATGCATTCCTTGATCTCCTCTTGGAACTCTTGGGGTTGAAGCTCCTAAGCTCTTAGAATGGATGAACTCAAAAATAAAAGAAGAAAAATAAAAGTGTGTATAAATCCTCCAAAAGTCTTGTAAAAAATCTATTTATATTGGCAACTTAAGTTTCTGTTGCAAAACATACGTGGTTTGAAAACTTCAGCATTTTGCAAGAGTGAGCCCACACATATGCGTGGGTGTTCCACGCATATGCATGGTTAACTCAGATTTCTAGGTGCTGCCACCACGCATATGCGTGGTTTTGATGCTTTTATCATTGCTTCCACATCTCTTTTGACCCTCCAAAAGTTGGTATTATACTTTAGGCTATTTATCAAAGTTGTAGGGCTTTGTCTTAGTTTTTCAATGCAGCCAAAATCATCCCAAAACAAGGTCTATAGCTCTAGTTATGATTAAAATACTGCCACATGGTCAAGATGCCAGTTCACTAGCTTAGCCCTAACTTCCATCAAACTTTAAATGCTCATCCTGATAGATTCAAGGAAAGTTGTCAACATGAAAGTAATAGATATTTCTCTTAGCTTTCCAATGACTCAAAAATCTTTTTCCATTTGTAGGTATAAATCTTCAAATCCACTCCATCTAGTCTAGTAAAGTCAGTATGGTACTGAACTTGACTTCCACATCTTCTTGGCTTGGCATGATTCCCTTCATTCTTGGTACACCCTTGGGTAATGAACTTACATTCAAAGATCAAAATACACCATGATAAGATTCCAATCATAAATGATATATAATTAAACCAATTTAACTCTAAATCAAGCCTAACAAACACTAAATCACATGGAATTCAAGATATTTAAATAAACTCACAAACTTTGCTAATTTCTAAAGAAATCAAGGATTTAGCATACATTTAAGAATAAAAACAAAGACATAATAACTCTATTTCATAGAGTCATCACACCTTCCAAATAGATCCATTTTTAGTTAGAGAATAGATAAAAAAAAAAAGACAGCAAAATAAGAAAAAATCAAAATAAGTGGAAAAAGAAATGAGTGATCATGTTGCATGCAGGGCAAGACTTGGGCATTTTGTGTGCTTCCAGGGCAAAATGCGAATCCTTCTCAAAGTAAGATTCAAACAAAGAATATCACCTCTTTGAAACCTATTTGATGAATTATAAGAAGATGAAAAGGAGAACAAAATCCAAGAACACATTTTTATCATAATCCCATGATCAGAATTCAAACTTAGCTCCTGCATGACACTCTAACCATTAGGGCTTGTCAAGGCTTAGAAGAATAAAGAAGAATAGAAGTAAAATAGTCAAAAATGAAAAAATTACAAGAAAAAGATAGACTTTCTTAACTCTTACCTTGATGATTGGTTGAATCCTTGTGAAGAAGAGAAAAAGTGAAGAAGTGTTGATGGACCTTGGCCTCTGTTGAGTGAAAGAGGTGAGCAAGAAAAAATCTCAATCTCTTTATTCTCTCACATTTCCTCTTCCCTCTTTCAATTGGTGTTTTGCGATTTATGATGAATGAGGGAATAGGGAGAGTTTTTGAGCTAAATGGGTTAAGGTGAGGAATGGCCACTTGAAACCTGGACTCCTTGTAATCATTTGTAAAAACCCCTTCAGCTTCCTCTATGGTTGACACCGAACCACCAGGTGTCATGGGAGAAAGGCAACATTGCCTCTTCCCTAGATGGCTTCCTTGCCTCCACTTGGTTGGTTGTTTTCAAAACAACCATTATTAGGTGTTTAATTGGCTTCTTAAATGAGTTGTGACTCTTAATTGCATATTAAGAAACAATTACAAATTCCCATACATATCATGTATTAGTTTTAATTAGATTTTTATTATAGCTTTAATGCTTTGCTAACAATTCTATTCTCATTAATTCTTATTCATTTCGAACTTTGAATTTTATTAGAACAAATAATATTATGTAAAATTTATTTTCCTCTTATGTATCTTTATTATTATTAATTTAAAAAATTATATATATTCTTATAGGTATATTTATTTATTAAAAAATATGGTATGTTACACCGCTCAACTTCATCTAGAGTTTCTATGATCATCCTTACTGAGGGAATTGTTATTTCTGCTAGGAGCACTGCCTTTGCCCTATATACCAATGCAAAGGGGCTTGCCTTAGTTACTCCATGCTTGTTGGTTCTATAAGCCCAGAGCACCAGAGACAAATATCCACTCCAATCTTTCTATACATCATGCACCATTCTTTTTGTTTTTTTTTCTTTGCTCATGAGAGTTCCAATAAAGAGTGGCATGCCCTTTCCTTCCTTCGACTTAAGGCATATTTCTTCTAAATCTTCTTCATGCTGTTTTGTCCTATCTTGTAGTTCAAGCGGTTTTATTTGGGCATCACTGAATATTTTTGCCTCTTCTTTTGTTTTAGTGACCCTTTCTTTGGTGGGGCCAACAAGGCATAAGGACGAGGCCTTTGTCGGCCTTGTGCTTTCCTATAAGATTTCCCAGGCCATCTCCCTATTAGGGAGGCACACTTTCTAAATAACACCCCCAGATGGTCCCTTTGCACCTTGCACCCAGATGCCCTCATCTTTCCTACTTTGAATACTAGATCCGCCTTCAGTTCTTGGGCGCTTGAAGGCTTAGGTGGGGTATTTGCTTTCCTTTCTCCTTTCCACCTTTGGTACTTTTAGTTTGACCATTTTCTCCCTTTGGATTCTATTGATCCCAGGCAGTGCAACTTTATCGAACAACTGGGCGTCCACCAAGTGTGCCTTTGCTGCTTCAAAAGGCACCTTGGTGGATGAGATCTCAATGCCTTTTCCTATGAAGTTGGATTTTACACATTGGTGCAATATGGAAGGAACACACTGGTGTAAGTTTATCCATTGCCTTCCTAGTAATATATGGTAGCTGGGTGAGCCATCCACTACTTGGAAAGAGTTAAATGTTTTTATAGGTCCTACTTGCAGACTCACCATGACACATCCCCTAGTCATTACAGGCACTCCTTGGAACGTATTGAGAATCATGTCTGATTGCTTGAGGCGTTCTGCTAGAATTCCCAATGCTTCAATCACAAGCGTGGGAATTATATTGACTTTTGAGCCATTATCTACTAATGCTCGCCTTACATGGTGTCCTTCTATAATTGCTTCTACAAATAAAGGCCTGTTGTGACAGTAATTATATTCAAATGTTCTAGGCTCCTTGAATACGATGGTCGTGGCATACAACCTTGCTAGCCTCATTAGTGGTACATTTACACCACATAGATCCCTTCCCCTTTGCTTCACTACCTCAACAATAGTATGGGTTGCTTCAACTTACGAGTTTGCATCAAAGACCAACTGCCCAAATAACATACGAAATCCTCTAGTTTTAGCTAATCCTATAATGATCAAGGCATCTTAGGGCCTTTCCTCCTCTATTCCTTCTCACATTTCTATTGTTTCTCCTAAGATTATTGCATGGAGCCCGTGACTAGGCAGTGGTTGTCTATGAACATTTTCATCTTCCATCAGCTAACTTCTTGGCGAAGACCTTCATGGTGATATAACAATTTATAGTGCCATGATTATTGGTCCTATGCAGGATGCAGAACTCCAGAGTCTAATATTCTTCATCTATCAGGGCCTTGAGGTGTGTTCTTGGGGTTAGTATTTCGTCTTTGAGCCATTCTTCCACCATCTAGTACACTTGTTGTTTGGTCAGTGACATAGGTGGGGGTTCTTCTTTCTTATTAGATTCGCGGGAACCACCTTGAAATTCTTCTTCTTTGTGCATTCCCCTAAGGGGAAGACATCAAAGACAAATTCAAGTTCCTTGCTTCGTTTGCTATGCTTCTTCATCATGTTAGCAATATTTGCCACCCACCTAAGTAATTTTGAAAATGTGTTAACCCTTCCTAATGACAAAAAGATATGCAATCCATCCTCAACATTCTTGAATGCAACTGTGTACCAAGTTCACCTTAGGGATGGTTTCTCGACATTGCAAGGCGCAATCCTTGTACCGCTTGATAAAGGATACTAACCCTCTCTGTTTTTCTACTTGACCTACCCTTAGTCCGTGATGTGTAATGTTGTCTCCTTTTCTAGGAACTTATTGCAAAATTAAGTGGTCATCTCTTCCCACGAATAGATAGAGTTTGGGCAGAGTATCGCATACCAAGTGAATGCTCACCCTGTCAATGACTTAGAAAACTCCTTCAACCTCAGATCTTTGTCCCCCTTCTGTATTCCTAGATTGTCTAAGAAGGACATGATATATTCCTAAGTGCTCCTAATTCCATCAAACTTTCTGAAGGTAGGCGATACATACCCAGGTGGATAAGGCTTTTCAGCGATTTCAACGGCCAAAGGAGGCTCTACTTCTAATATTGCCACAGGGCCTTCTTTTTGTGATCGTAACAGTCGCTTCAGCTCCCTATGAGTTACCAGGTCCTCGTTTGCAACATGCCTTGGCTCCTCTTGCCTTCCCCATCACCTTTTTCCTTTGATGAGCCCGCGAGGGTCACCACTCCCCTTCTTACTTTTAATCCTGTCATCCATTCATGCAGATTGGACTATGTAGTCACAATGGAGTCAAGCATTGAAGCTGTGATAAGGACATGAGGCACATTCCCTACCAACTACTGTGAGGGTGTCTCCAGGTTTCTAAAGAGGTCCTTGATCTTGTTAGCTTGAACTATCTCACCCTCAATATGTGCAACATCATTTGCCATCGGGGGGTTACCGTCATGGGCATCAATTGCACTTGTTCTCTGTCATTGTTGGTGAAGTCTTCCAGTAAGAATGAGAGTCTTCTAGTTGTGTTATCTAGGGTTGCAATTGCCATTGTTGCACCTGTCTCCCTAACTAAGTCGCCAAAATGTTCTAGGCTAGATTTTGATAAAGTGACAAGTATGAAGAGGTAATTACAAAGTGGAGAGAAATGGGAATTGATTCTAGTGGATCAGATCGAGAAGTTGGCAAAACACTTATGAGAGAAATTTGGAGGGTGGAGATTGAACTTTGCACATAGATTCAATAATCTACCCAAGGAATCTTCTGCAATTTACTGTTTTCTTCATGGCTTTATATAGCGTATCTTTGTACGTAAGGGACAAAGAGCATTTAAGAATTAGTATCTGTCAAGGTATAAGGCTAGGATTTTGTGTGTACATGCCTCTTTTGATTTGTTTAAGGTTATTTTCCCTTTCTAACTATGGAGATAACGATAGGTTAGCTTATAGGTGTGAGGTTATCACTCTAGTTAGCATAAATGAGGTAATTTAGGCATAATCAGAGATTTTAATAAGTTTTGGCTTCTTGCCCCTGGGCGGATTCGTGATCTCAAGATGATGTTCATCCAAAACGGCTCTCACATAGTCTCGTGTTCCAAGGTCTAAACACCTTAGGAGATTGCTTCCACCTTGAATCCCTCCAAGGCAGTAAAAAATTTTCAAAGTTCCTAAAAAAAGGACTTGATGAGCTATCCGTAAGGCATCACACTAGGCCTTTGAGTCATCATGCCTAGCATACTTCTAGTTCAGTTTGAACCATATATTTAGCAGTAGTTTTTATTTTTAGCATTATCTAACTAGATGGAATTTTTACTCGTAACACCATGAAACATCAACATTGACCTTACACTAGCCATGATTTAGTTTGCTCCATTTGGTCAGAGATTCCTGCAAATGGACCCTTGGATCGAAACTATTAGGTCTCGTTTGGTGTAGCTGTGCCTTATATGATAAAACATGGTAGTAAAAGATAATAGAATTAGACCTGATAGTATATAAGACCTGATAAGCTCTTATCCTATTAAGTGGTTGATGTTATCGTATAAATGAGCAAATTGTACAAAATATTATTCATCATGACAAAATTATCCTTTTATAAAAAAAATTAAAATAATCTTCAATACACCCTAATTGTTCACCTCCTTCCATGGAAGAAGGGAAGATTCATAAATTTGTCAATCTCATCTAAGAAAATCTTACCAAAAAACAATCTCATCTAAAAAATGATTCTATAGGCGAAGGTCACGAATTCGAACCCCCTCGACCTTCTAGTCTCACAATCGTTGATCACCTAAACATGAAAAACAAACGAATGCATTAGATCTAGCTCAAATTCGCATAAAAAAGGTTAGAAAAAAAGCATTGAAATCAATCGATCTTCACCTTTAAGAATCAAAGATGAAGATGAATGTACTGATTGGTGTGAGTAATAAAAGAATGATTATAATACACAAGTATCATAGATTAAGTAGCATAAAACAAATCAGAGAGCACGAATCAAATGGGATCAAGAAAATCCAAATCTGAATCATGTCAGATCCAATCCCTACAACAAATGGACCTTCGATTTGACGATCTTGCCATAGAGCAAGAAGGCTTTCTTAAGGGCCATATTTATTCTCATGGATTCCCAAATTTTTTGTTACAAAGAAGAAATTATAGCAAAATACTAGCTTTCTACTCTCCATAAACTCAAAATAGGAAAAAATTTGGGTAGATGTGTTGGTAGCAGCCATAGTGCTCATGGTGATGCGACACTCATGGTGGTGCAATGCTCACGATCACTAGCTCTATTTTAGGTTCTGTTTGCTGGTGATTGGTGGCCATTGGTATCGGTCTTTTGGTGACTGATGGTGAGATAAAGCTAAAGATGGTGGTCAGAAGAAATGAGAGATGATGGTGGTGGTTGGAACTTGAATAGGCTGTAATGGCAGTAACTAGTGATGTTATTGAGAAAAGAGATGGGGGTAAAGTTGAGATAAAAATGTTATCATGTCTTATCATGTGATAGGGATTAGGATAATGATATTGGATTATAACATGATAAAAAATGTTAACCTGATTTGATTATATTATTAGGTGAATGTACCAAACACTTGATAAGACTTGATAATATTGACTTATATTATCTGGTCCTCGTCATACAATGCATCAAATTCACCTTTAGACTGCATTTAGTGCACCTGATAGTATAAGACATGATAATATAAGACAATAGAATAAAGTCCGATAGTATAAACAAGCTAATAAGCTCTTATACTATCAAACATTTGATACAAATAGTATAACCAACTTGATAGTATATGTAACTATCTACTATTACCATATTATCCTTCACCTTCTTACCATCTCCTTGGTTTCTCACCCAGTTCCACTGTAAAGGAACCTTACCATCCAACTAAGAAACCTAAAAAACCCCATCTTCAATAAGCTCTTCTACCTAAAATCCAAACCCAGATCGTGACCCACCATGGAACCTATGTGACCCACCAGCAACCTAGCCATCATCGGCCACCAAACTAGAGTCACCAGTTGCTAAGCCACTGACCACCACTTGCTGCCCCACCATGGAACCCAGATTGTGATCAGCCCCAGATTCGTCGCGAATGACTGTATTCTGCCATGGCTGTGAACCAGAACGTCGCACTTGTCACCGGTGATGCACAACCACCAGTCGCGCCCTCAACCCAGATTCGTCGCAAACAGCGCTGTGGTTGGTCACCGGTGGAGATTTGGTGGTGACTGGTATTGCTAGCTTGGACGAAGCACATGGGAGGCGACAAGCTTTGGGCTGCTAGGTGCGAAGCTGACTCCTTTTGGGTTACTGGTTCGAGTTTGACAAAGGGGTGACATGTCCTGATGGTTTAGTGGCGGAGATGAGAGGTGGCTATAGTAAATCCATGGTGGCAGAGGGGTTCGTTGGCCGGGGGGACGATGGTTGTTCCAGGTGGTGGGGATGGAGTTTTTAGCAGAGAAGGAGAGACTTGGACTGAGAGGGATGAAATTGAGAGATAAAGTGAGAAGAGATATTCTATCAGGTCTAATTAGGGGATAAAAGAGAAGATAGAATAATCAGATCATAATAGAATAAAAAAAATTCAACTTAATTTAATTATACTATCAAGTTAAACTACCAAACACCTAACAAAATCTAATAATATTAACTAATATTATCAAGTTCTCATTCTGATGTCATCCTTACTGGCACATCATTAGGCTTCAAGTTGAGAGTCGTCTATAGCACTGCCTCGTCATGCATCTGGGCTTGTTTTCTAAGCCATACCGGTTACGTTGCCACCATATATTCGACCATAAAGCACATAGTAACGCCACATGGTCCTGGCTTAGAGAACTCCATAGCAACCCGCCCACTATAGAATGTTGCGTTGTTAGGTCTACAATTATACTTTAAAAATAATAAAATTTAAATTTAAAAGTTAGCACTAATTATTTTACATTTACTTTTATAATTTAATCTACACCTTTATTTTTGTTACTTTTAACTACATTCGAAGTGTAAACAGTGACGAAGCTAGTCTAAGAGAGCACTAACAATTATAAAAACTTATGATATAAATCTATTCAGAATATCAGGACATACATAAAAAATAAATAATAATTAACTATTATCATAGTTGAATTAATATATGTATATAATTGTTGCTTTAATAGAGAAGAACTTTAAGGTTTATCATGAAAACTTATTTTTCTTTTAAAAAATTTATCTATATTGACATACTCTATTAAAAAAATTATAATTAGCATCGTATTATTCCATAAATTTATCTAAAAAGTTATAATTATAACACTTCAAATTTTCAATAAAACTACATTACACAACTTAAAATTCTAAATGTCAATAAAGTCAAATTGTGAAAATAAGAACTAAAAACATCAAAGACATACAAAGAGAACAACAACTAGATATTTCTAAATATAAATCCAACAAAAGAGATCATGGAAGGAAAAATATATAACTAAAAAAGAAAAATAAATATGCTAAGTAAAACAAAGAAAAACAATAGAGACAAACAAAAGAAGAACAACTTCAAAATAAATAAAAAAACTCCATCACTTTCTTAAAGTAAAAACACAAAAGCTCCATGCTTAAAAGATTTCTAAGTAAGAGTGGAAAAATTAATAAGTACTTAAGGTAAGAAGGACAACTTTGGTCCATTGAAAAAGAAGAGGGTTTTCATTCTTGATCTCTTATTAAGTTGCTGTATTGCTAACCTGTCTAAGAAGATAGGAAATTTGAAAAAAAAAAATCTTCTTTAATTTATGAAGTTTAAATAGTGGGGCATGTGGGGCTAATATTTTCTCTTTAGGAAGTACTGAAGTCTTTTAATTTTTTCAATACTTTTTCTTTAAAAAAAAAATTAACGGGCTCCCCCTCATAATATTGTGGCTCCACCACTTGAGAACAAACATATTGGTCGAAAAAAATAATAAATAATCTAATAAAAAACCAAATTTGTGATATTATGATCATATTTAAGTCTGAAAGACCTAAGCAGGTGTCCTATGCAAGTAGCTCACTTGGCAAGGGATGTGGACATGTAGGGAGAGTTGAGGTTTGATCTCCACAAGTGTTCTGCATCCCAGTTTCTCTTCCCTTATCCCCACTCCTCTCCTAAGCCCCTAATGGGGCCACCTAGGGGTTGTAGGGGCCTATCCACCAGATCTATAGAATAGGTTCTCACTTCTAGGTCTTACAAAAAGAAAAAAAAAGTACCTAACTAGGCAAGAATTGAACAGCAGCTAGGGGTGTTTAAGATTCGTCTCATCTTGATAATCCATCTCGACCTGAAAATTAATTGGGTTAGGTTTGTGTTACTAAAATTAGATTCAGTGTATTTTTAGATGGACTCATGTCACATTTTGGGTTAATTCGCTCAATGTCACATAATATTTTAAAACTTATAAATTTTTTAAGAATTAATGATAAATTATAAGACTTTTAAACTCAAATTAATACGATTTATTTTTTTATTTGATAAATTAATACATTTTCATAACATAATAATATTTTTGTATTGATATAATTTATTTTAAAATATATATTATAAAGTATCCATTACTTTTGGATTCATATTTCAAAAATTTTATTACTTAGTTATGCACAATATCAAAATGTGTACATGTTGTGTAAATATCAGGTTAACCTAATCCTGACCCAAGACTTAGTCAGGCCATAATCGGGCCAAGGTAGGTCTGTGTCCAAAAGAAATAACCCGATCAAAATAACTGGTTAAATTCTAGCCAAACTAAACGTGTCCCATGAACACCCTTAACAGTAACCAATTGACAACTTAAGTTATCATGTAGACAAACTTTATTTGTATCGCATGGGTTTGAATTCCTTTTATAACACTAGTAATACTTTGTTAAGCAATGCCTATCAATATTAAACATGTGTAAGATTGTTGACTCATATTAAGAATGTACCAATATCTAAAAAGTATATTTATACATGTTAATTATTAAATAGAGTGCGTAAGAGATGAAATGATAGGCAGTGACTATCCAAAAATTTCTCTTGAAAACACATATAGCGAAGTTTGTTGTGCCATCAAACGCTGAGCTTGAATTAGTTGGTGTGGGAGAATAAATCTTCTTATGTGTAGAGAAAAAATTGCATACACCTAATGCGCTTAAGATAAATACATTAGACTAATTATATTATTAATAAATAAATATTATAATTAATAAAATATTATAATTAATCATATAATTAGTCTAATACATATAATTTAAGTATATTAAGTTTATGCAAATATTTTTCCTCGAGTCAGTTTTTTATATAAAGAGATATGACCATAAAAACTTTAAAGAGGGCCTACAAATTTTGAAAACACCCTACCTATATAGGATATTGGTCATGTGAAAAAACCCAGATAAGAAGATTTATTCCCCGTGGAAGTGGGGACACCTAGACAATTGACCGACAGCCACTACCAGTTTATTATAGTAGTATTGGGCATGGCTAACCCAATTTCTCACCCTCTCCTGCCCTTGTCATGTCATCCCATGACTCATTCTCACTGTAGCAAGCAGCATTCACAGAATATTGGGAGTTTGGGATACTTTGAGTAAGTAGAGGAAGTTGGACAAAAAGAAAGAGATACCAGACCCTCCACGAAATGCTGTCTATTCCTTTGGGAATCTCAGTATCCTCAACTCCTATAAACACCTCCAAAATCTCACCTTTCAATATTAGTTTTAACAAGAAACCAACTTCTTTCCCATCCAAGGTTTCACCTTCCTCTAATGAATTCTCTCTATTTTCTCTCTCCCAGTCAGGTACTTTGTACAAGTGCTTCTTGTCTTGTCCTGGCTACATAGCTTAATTGTACTGTTGGGTTATGTTATGCTTATGCATATTTTTTAAGTTATTTTTGGTGTTATATTATTTTCAAGCAATTCAGTAATATGGGTTGTTGAATTTGTTGTTTTAGCATATCTATGTCAAACCCTTTAATTGTGTTATAAGATGATGAAGTGGATTGAAGGTTGGACATTTACAATTTATCCAGTTCTGGGAATCTGCTTATGTCTGAACAATTTGAAAGCCCTGGTCAACTTATCTTATTAGCAAGACTAGCAAGGAAAAATTGAGGGGAAAAGGAGCAAATATATTTGGAGGAGAATTAAAACAGAAGATTTTCAATGAGTATTGCATTGCATTGAATCATGATTATAGAAATGTTCATTTTTTCTTTTTTAATAGAAAAAACGAAACAGAATTGCTGCCATTGCTGCTATTTTCATCACCATAGAATGGTTATGCCATTTTGCAAAATTATTGGGAAACACCCCTCATTCAGTTCATGTAATTCAAACCGTTTTTGAGTTTAACATTGTCAACAATGTAGAGCATCATATATAAGTATAGTTACATTACATTATCCAATTTTCCATTGTTCCTACTTAGGTTTTGATTTCACCTGATTCTGGGGACTGAATGTTGTCCTACTTATTATACACAGAAATGTTAACTTTACTAGAAGTTATTCTCTGGTGTTTGAATGTAGGATTATGCAGGGCCAGTCAAGTTGTTGATTTGTTCCCAACTGTGTCTCCTGAAATTATTGTCCGCGAGGCAAGGTTAGAGGACTATTGGGAAGTGGCAGAGACTCACTGCAGCACCTTCTTCCCTGAATATTCATTCCCATTAGATTTTGTGCTGAGGATAGACAGGTTGGTGGTGGCTATGTTAGCAGCTATGTTAGCAGGATTCTTTAGGCCAAGAGGTTGCAAAAGAATCTGTTTGGTTGCTGTTATTGGCAGCTCACATGACGAAACTTTCTTATTTCGAAGTGGGGATTTCAAGATTGGTGGTTTTGATGGGAAATTCAGCCTCAACAAGGGATATGTGGCTGGTATATTAACAGTAGACAATTTTGCAGACTTTCTACCTAGAAAGGGGCGACTTCGGCGGAGAAGGTGAGTGCAACACTGTGAAATGGTTATTGGAATTGTGTATTTCTCATTACAATACAATGAATATATATATACAAACAAATATCAATCAAATTTACAATCAGAGA
This sequence comes from Ormosia semicastrata, assembly GCA_029884595.1. Classification (NCBI taxonomy): domain Eukaryota; kingdom Viridiplantae; phylum Streptophyta; class Magnoliopsida; order Fabales; family Fabaceae; genus Ormosia; species Ormosia semicastrata. Next base: position 57,384,711 of record JAQQTO010000056.1, read on the forward strand.
AAAATAAGGAGCTGACAATCAGCAAATAGCAAAATAGGAAAGCTATATTATCTCCTAACATATCGCCTAACACTTACTCTTGGAACTTGGATTAGTGAGAAGTTATTTGTCTTTAGGCCTGATGACATTATAATGTTGTCAACTTTTCACTTGTGTGAATGTATCTTCATGCTTCACCATCTTCCTTAAGAATCTGATTTCTGAATAAATTATTCATCTTATGTTTGTACCTTGGCAAATAAAATTACTATCTCAACCTACACAATTCCAATTTGGAAATGGATACTGATATATTAATTCATAGTTTGGCCATGAAACAAAAGATGATACATTTCATCAATTATAAGCGTCAATATGATGTGGGTTGTATCCTCTTGAATCAAATTTGATTGTCCACTTTTGTTTTGGTTGGTGCATAATGCTCAAGCCTCAAACTTTCAACTGAAAATTTTGCCCTATATTTACCTGGTCATTTACTACTGTACTTTGCTATGTCTTTTAGCCATTGAGAACCCACTGGGGAATTATCCAGCCTATTTCTTATATAAATCTCCTGATGAAATCTCCTAAAATGGACTTCTCTTCAAAGGGAAGAGGGCTGGTTGTTGACCAATCTTTTAAGCAAATATGACCAGTACAGTATGTTGTTGACCAAACTTTCAACTATGACGTGTGGCCTTTACAGCAGCCCTAGGAAGTCTCATTTCCTGCAAAGTTTCAGAGCGAACAACTCTTGTTGTTTGAGTATGGCAAAATGAATTCCTCACAGGAATCAAGGCACTACACATTTTGTAGGACTTCCTTTCAGCTTACTTGAGCTTGCACCTTTTAGAATGTATGTATGAAATATTAGAATAGTCATTCTTCTTATAGAAAATATACATTATATATTGACTGTTACACCAAACATAGGAAATGTTATCTGGAAAATGTTATTTTGCATCAAGCAGATGAAAATGTTTTTCTAAAATGTAATTTCTACACCAACACCAAAAAATGCAGAAAATATTTTCGAGAAAGTTATTTTCTCTTAAACATGCAGACCTTAGCTACATTTAGCTCGTCCATTTTTTAAGTCTCAAATTTATAACTGCTAAACATATAGACCCTACTTACATTCAGCTTGGCCATTTTTAAGTTTCAAAGTTATAACTGGATGATATCCCTCTCTAGCACAAAACTTATCTGCATTTATGTTACTCATTACATGTAATCTTTTATCTCACATGCAATGTTTCTTCTTGATAAAATTGTAGCTTTTGCTTGGTTAAAATGGAAATTCTGATCTGTTGACATTGCTCACTATGGTAAGAGAGGACTCTGTCCCACCTAGAATCTTTTGATTTTAATTTATAAAGCTTTTGAACCCTCCATTACCCTTCAAAACGGTTATCTTTGATTTTGTTAATTCTGTATATGGGCATTACGGATGATAATATTCTTGGTTTACACTTTATTTTACCATGTGAATCCTTGTTGATGACAGTGAAATAAATTATTTTTATTCTAGGACTGCAATTGCATACATATCAAATGTGGCAGTCCGGGAAAAATTTCGGCGGAAGGGAATAGCTAAAAAATTGATAGCAAAGGCAGAATCCCAGGCCAGGAATTGGGGTTGTCGTGCTATTGCATTGCACTGTGATTTTGATAATCCTATGGCCACAAAGTTATACCAAGGCCAAGGTTTCAAATGTATCAAGGTGCCAGAAGGAGCAAACTGGCCTCGGCCAAAGACCTTACCAGATATCAGGTTCAACTTCATGATGAAGCTTCTCAACAACTCAGTAGCTTCTAATTAGATATTTTTGAGGAAGTAATATTTATGTTGTAATTAAAACATATAAATATATATAAGGTGTTAGGAGCAGACTGTCTGTTATTGGAATGTATATATGCAAACCAAGGAATTACATGCATTTTAGATTGCACCAGTGGCATTCCATTCTTTAGTACCTGAGTACAGAGACAAACTGCTATGATAAGGATTGGAATGATGATTGGTTCAACAGTTCCACCAAAAGGTCACAGGTAATTTGGTTTTTCATTGGTAGATCATCTATAGGTACCACTATGTGGCATGCCCTAGACCTTGGAATGAGGCAATCTCTCATTCCCCTAATCTTTCAATAAAAAAAATGATTTTTTTGACCAGCCATTTTAAAGTCCTTTAAGAAATGTGTAAATAGGCTTATTTTCAATATATGTGCTATTTTTTTCATATTATTATTTTTTATATTACTCTTACATTATTCTATTTTTTTATAGGGTTTGCTTTAATTTTTACATAAAAGACTTCTGTATATGGGTCTTGGACAAGAAACAATTTTAACATAATATTTAATGTAAAAATATTATATAAATGACAAAATAATGTGTAAAAATATTTTCATTTTACTACCCATCCATTAAAGGAAGAAAAAAATTATGCCTCTCATTGGTTTCTTTTAGGGAGTGGGGGAAGTTTGGCTTTTACCAATAGAATATTTGAGGTCTTGAGTTGCATTCCACATTTCCACTCAACATACCTTTTTTTGTTGTCATATTTTACTTGGTCATTTTTTTGTGGGTCCACCCAACATATCACATTTCCACTCAACATACTTGTTGTCGAGTTTTAGATTGTATAGTGAACTGTTCTGAGCCCATTGGGCTTGGGCTATTGAATTTATTTAGGCCCATGGCCTGTGAACTATTGCGATCCTTTCCTTCCTGCTGCTCATTCTTAAAAGAATACATTTGAAAGTTATGCCCAACATTTTGTATGACTATGAAATCATTATTGGAATATAAAAGCCCATTCATGCAAAAGTAACAATCACCCCCAAAAATATTATAACAAAAAAAAGCAAAAATAATAAAGAAAATAAAAATTGGAGTTATAACTCTTTTTTTGGTCCGAAGTGGGGTTATAACCATAAGACTTTAGATACACTTGAAAGTGAAACTAGAAGTGAATCTTAGGGCTGTTTGGAATAACTTTTTGTTAAAAAAAAAAAACTTAACTCAGAACAACTTTCAAGAGCAAAAGATAGAAAGAAAATTGTTTGGCTGAATAAATTTTAATATAGTTTTTTAAAACAATCTCTATCCGGACAATTCAATGAATTTCATTTGTGTATAACTATTGAGTTTACAAACCATTATGTAATAAACTCTGAAAGAACAAACTACTATAAATATAAGTGGGCTGCTGTAGTTCAATGCTTGCATGTTAGGTAGAATTTGAATATAAAATGATAGCATTGCTGTAAATTTCAAACTAACAGGTAAAACAGATATGCACGGTTATATTATAATGAAGAAGAAAATGTAGAAATATGAAAATCATAACAGCACATGATAAGAAACACAACACACTCAACAGAGAAACACAACAAAAAATGACAACTCAAATCATGGCAAAGAGAATGAAAGAGCAAAATTGTGGAAACCAGATTTCAGACTAGTCAATGCTGTAACATACTTCATGCTTGTGCAACAATATTTCCATAAGACAAAATAATTAATATTACAATTTGAATTGATGTAATTGTTCGGAATTTACATTAATTAAGGTAAGTTTTAGCCGTGTAGAAGTTATATCAGCTAACCCTTTTTACAACCATGGTCTTAGTCTTACTTCATAGTTCGTAGTGCTATTACTGAAGTAATTGGTCAGAGACAGTTGAACTCCATAGCCACAAGAAGACAACCTAGAACAAAACTCGTATCCATGTTTCAAAATGATGCTTTCATTTTTGTTTTTGGGTACCAACTTTGACTCAACCAATTACAACAGCTAGTCCATTTCAAAGTTCCATGTTCTATTATCTTTTATTTTATTTACCAATTAAAAATGAAGACTCGAAGCATATATCCAACCATGTGAGCAATCTGATATATCTGTGGTTGACTTAGGAAGATGACCTTGAAACTTCTTGGATCTTGATTGATCACTAGAAATAACATGGCAGGGCTAGCCAACTAATTCCAGCCTTCATAATCCAGCATTGACATTCACATCCGTACAAAATCTTTGTCCAGCACAGAACCACAGCCTGTGGCGATGTTGGAGGGTATGGGATAGTTGAATTGAGTTGTACTTCTTGACTTTTGGTTATCTTTGTTTGCTTATATTATAAGAGTTCGTTATAAGGTTTGTTTATCGAGTGTTTTAAAGATGAATAAAAAAAATATAAAGTATTAAATAAAAAATAAAGTATAATATATAATAATTTCACCTTAATATATTTTTTTCTTCTGCCTTTACAAACTGGTTACAGAACTCATATTATAATCAACTTTGATATTCTTATTTATTTTTTTTTAACATAATTTTTTATACTCCTCTTAATACTATTCATCATACATATTTTTTCTTAAAAAAAAAATCATCATATACTTTTTTATGAGTGTATACACTATGACACCTTTACATTTAGTGAAAAAAGTAATAAAAAAAATAAATATAATAAATAATATTAAAAAAATATAAAAAGAAATAATATATTATTAATAATAAAAATATCAGAACTATTTTTTATTATTATTTTTACTAAATCACACACTTTAAATGAGAGGTATAATTAACTTTTTCCTATTATAATAGTTAACAACCATATATATAATTTCACATGAGCTTTGAGACTGAGATCCCAAGGTATTATTTACTCTTTCCTGCAACTGCGGCATACTCGGGGATCGGAATGTCTATTCCTTTTAGCCTTTTCTTAGGTGTGTTGCATTTTAATGACACTACAGTTACACATCAACTTCTTTATGAGGCTTATGCTTGCTAATTGCTATCCACCCCTTGCACCCTTTAGTCATTGATGGGAAAGACAACCATTGATCTGATGGGTGCTGCATTGAGATTAGCAACACCCTCCAGATCAGATAAATTGATTATTAGTACTAATATAGCCTTAATTTGATAGCAATTGATCAGATAAATCATCAGTTTTTTAAGTTCATTTTGACAATTTAATTTGAAGCCCTTAGTTTTGAAATTTCTAATTATATTTGCGTTTGCAATCTTACAAAACTCTTTACAATGTTGGGAGTTTCAGTTTGTGATAAACAAAAAAAAGAATAGAAATTGCCATGTAATCATGGAGAAGAAATCTTAAAAGAAAGTTATCAGATATGTTTTTGTGTTTCTTGTAGTGGAGATACAGACGAGCGCACTATATGAAAAATGAGAAGAGTTAATTTTAATTATTTAATCTCATATAAATAATTAAAATTAAAAATTATTTAAATATTATATAATTAATTTAAAAATTATATAATTTTATGTTTTAATTTTGACTATATATTATGTTTATTTGTGTTTTTTTACAAGAAACGTGTTTTTTCATTAAAAAAATAATTCTAAAATATGTATATATGTTTGGATAATATTTAAAAAAACTGAATCTAAAAAGAAACAACTTTTTTTGAAAAACATAAATGAATTGTTTTTTAAAATAATCAATTATGCAAAGATACAATAAAAGAAAGAGAAAATAAAAAATATTTTTTATAATAATATCTAAAAATAAAACAATTTTTACTTTTCATAAAAAGTTTCTAAAAAATACTTAATTATTTCTACTATTTTATAATTACTTTTTTAAAAAGGCTTATTTTTTTTACTCTCACAATAAAATACTCTATTCATTTGATATGTTCCTTTTGCTGCATTCTCAGCTGTGCTTTAATTATTAGTGATGCAGTATTTGTCTTAAAAGTAATATTCTTGATAACCTGATTTCGCTAACCGTGAATTAATTGAGAAAGTTTGTAAAAGGTGCAATATCTTATATTTGTATATACTTATTTTTAGTACTCAAAGATATAGATAATATTATTTTTTTCTTTTAAAAAAAGTTGATATTGTCAAACTCAAAGATAAAAAAACAAAGTTTACATTAATTTACTTCTCTAATTATTGGACATTGTTTAAGAATAGATAAAGTGAAGATTTTTTAAGTGGTTGAACCCATAAATTTAATTTCTTAAAGGTTTTGGTTAAGACATGATATCTAATCCATTATTATTATTCTCTTTCAATCCATTTGTTTTAGATCTTTTGAATATTTTGGACTTCACTCTTTTTAACAAGTGATATTAGAGTAGCTGATTTGATTTGAGCCAATATTAGAGTCGTTGGTGTTTGTTTTTGGAGTCACGTGATAGTGACTACAAATAAGAAGGTGAGGGTTTTAAAATTGTAAGCTCAACATCATTCTTTTATTGACAGTAGCGAGCTGTAAAAAAACTTTCATTGAGGAATTTTGCTTACTTAACGATATGAGTTTTAGAATCGAATCAGGTTGACCGGTTGGATTGGAAAACTGGAAATCAATCTTCTAACTATTTTAGTTAATCTTCAAAAATTGGATTTTCAAAATATGATAAAATAAATAAGAAAGTTCAACCCGTTTGAGCTAATCACATTTCACAAAGTTGAATTGGTCCTTTTCTTTTTTGAAAATATTCATTTTTTTAAAAAATTATTTAAATTTTTTTAAAGCACTAATTATTTGATTCCCAACTTATAACCAAAACTCATCATTTCTCCTCTTAATTTGTCTAATGTAGAATAAATAAGAACTTGTAATATATTAAAAGTTTGATTTTAATTTATAATGAGAAGCTACATCTATTATTGTTTTGACTTATTTGATTTGAGACTAGTATATATATTAGAAAATTATATTAATATTATTATAATATTTTTAGTTTAATATTTATTTATGTGATAAATCAAATATTTAATTATGTTAGAAAAATATTTTAATATTTTCTTTGGTATTATTTATACAATTAACATATGTATATTATATTTTTCTTACACATTATTATATATTTATATAATATATATGTTATAAATATAAAACACTGATTTGACCTTGGTTTAACTCTGATTGAACCTCAAAATCATGATCCTCTCTCTTTTCCAGTTCAATAACCGGTCCAGTTTTAAAAGCATTGCTTAGCGATATCTATTGGGTAGTCATTTGTACTCTGATTTGGATACTTTTTCTATATGTTATTCATGATAGTGTGAGTGTTAATCTAATATACTCTGAATTTTATTTTCTTATATCTTTTGGTTGGCTGTTTTACCCCTTTGTGGGTCTTTGAGCATTATTGCTTTGGTGATTTCCACCTTTTGACACTGAGTAGAGGCTTTTGTGAGATTCCTTTTGTCTTGAAAGACTCTTTGTTGTACTCCTTGATATTTTATAATGAATATTTTTTTGAACTAGATCCCGTGATTTTTATCCTTCACATTGGGGGGTTTTTCACGTTTGTTCTCCTTTGTTTATTTTATTTTCTGCATTCTTGGATAGATATTTTGGCTTGCCATGTATTTTACTTCTCACAGGTTCTTTCAATCACAAAAGGTTTTACTTTTTACCCATTTTTGTGTTGTTGCTTTTTTTTGTGTGCACATCCTTTTCCCAGCAGTTGGTATCAGAGTTTTTTTTATTTGAGTTTTGGTTGATTGAATAATGGAACCTAATCACGTTAGAATTATTAGTTTGAATGACACGAATTACCACAAGTTGAAATGAAAAATGAAATATCTACTCTTTATGAAAATGTTACATTTATCGATTTTGCTACTCAAAGACATGAGAATAAATTTGATGAAGACTGGGCTTTTGAGCATAAGATGGTTTGTGGCTTTAATCGGTAATAGGTAAACGATAATGTTTTGAATTATATTGCTAATGATTCACATCCTAGAACTTTATGGGACAAACTTAAAACCTTGTATACCTCCAAATACGAGAACAACAAATTGTTTTTGCTAAAGTAGGCTATGGATTTGAGGTATAAGGAAAGTATTTTTATCTTTGATCACTTGAATGAGTTTTAGGGGTGCTTTGACTAGTTATCTGGCATGAGTTTTAAATTTGAAGATGAAATTTTAGGACATTAGTTGCTTAATACTTCACCTAATTCTTGGAAAAATCTCTATGTGACTTTGGCTAATTCTACTCTTGGTAGTATTATGACCATGGATTATGTAAAAAATGTTGCTTTGAATGAAAAAAGTTTGACGATGAACTCAGTAGGCATTCTCTTCATAGTCAGAGATTTTGGTTATTGAAAATAGGGGGAGAAGCAAAGACCAAGAACAAGTTAATAGAGGTAAAAATAAGTGTAGAAGTAAATCAAGGTCTAAGTATAGAAATTTTGAGTGCTCTTATTATGGTAAAAAGGGTCATATCCAAGAATTTTGTTTTTAGTTAAAGAAAGAGAACAATAGTAACAAAGGCAAATAAGAAAAGAATGATAATGAGAATAATGATCGTGTTGCCACCACTACTGCAGAAGATATTGTGATTGCTATGATGAAAATTTGATTAATGTTGTCTGTGATGATACAAGTTGGGTTATTAACAGTGGTGCTAGTTTTCATGTAACATCTATGAAGAATGTTTTTCACATTTTATACTCTTAGTGACTATGGGATTTTGAAGATGGGTAAAGATGATTCGTCAAAGGTGATTGGCAATGGTACTATTTATTTGGAAACTAACAATAGGGCAAAGAATTTTGAAGAATGTCAGACATGCACCAGACATCCATTTGCATCTAATTTCTACTAGTGTTCTTGATGATGATGGTTATTTTAGTACCTTCGGTGGTGGATAGTGGAAACTCACTAAAGGTTCTTTGGTTGTGGCTCGTGAAAACAAGTTTTTAGGTTTGCACTGAACCAAAGCTGCAATTTTTGTTAATGATATAAATGCAGTTGGTTGTGATAACTAGTCAAATTTATGACACAAGAGGCTTATCCACATTAGTGAGGAAGGACTTGATTGTTTGGCCAAGAAGAATCTACTTTCAAGTTTGAAAGGTACAAAATTAGAAAAGCATGCTCACTACTTGGTTAGGAAACTAAATAGGGTCTCCTTCAAGAACCATCCTCCTTTTAGAAAATCAAAGGTGCTTGAGTTAGTGCACTCAAATCTCCATGGTCCGATGAAGACTAAAACATTTAGTGGTGCACTTTACTTTGTTACTTTTAATGATAACCATTCAAGGAAACTTTGGGTTTATGCCTTGAAGACTAAGTGTGGAAATAGGTTTGCCCCAATATTTTAATATGTTAAGTTTTGATGATGACAAATACAAGACAAAAAGAATGATGCTTATGCTTTATAGTTGTTCTTAAAAGATATCAAATGCATCACAAAAGAATATTGATCATGTTACATAGATGTGCTTAATGAGATATATTGTATCATGCATGATGATGTAATTTATCTAATTATATTTCATCTAATAATTATGCAATGAGATATATGTAACATTCATCATATAATATATCCAATAATGCATTATATGAGTTGTATTGACTTAATATTGGATTTGGTTCTATTTTGATGAAAATGTGTAACGTGTTCTTTGTTGCATCCTATATCGGCATATCTATTTGTAATTGATAAATATCTTATTTGAATGTGTTTATGAAAGTCTTATATGCATGTTAGACTAACTATAGTTATACATTTATGAATCATGCATATAAAGATATTGAGTTATGAATTTGGACTAACTATACATGTTTAAGTGAGTAATACTTTGTAGGATAGTCCAAGTACCAAGAGTGAGCATTGCAACAAGAAAGTAAAAAGATCACAATTATGCTCAACTCAAGAAGGATGAAAATAATAAATATGTTCCAAACTTGTGCAAGACATGAAGAGAAGCAAATTTCGGAAGCTTGGATTATATCAAGAAGCCAAATGATAGAAAATGCAAAGATTAAGTCCCAAGGTTCTTTAAGAATAGCTTATAGGACTTAGATCTTGTGTAAAGGTAACAAGGAATCACACTAAACTCAAACAAGTTTTAAACATGTTTATAGGTGTTTCTAAAATGTTTAAATGCCTAACAAAATGTTTTTGGAAAGCTAGCTTTTGTAGTATTTCAAATCTGTGAAAATTAGTCAAGTTTGTATTTTGTAAAACTGACATTTAGTTACTCTTTTGATCATAACTTTCAAATTACTTTGAGTTTTATTTTGAAATATTTCATATGAAAATAGACTCAAATATCTTTCCAATGAATAGTCATTTGCTTTAAACGGATAGAAAATGAAAAAGTTATGACCAATTAAAATTTAAGTTTTGAAAATCTAACCTTTGATTACTATTTTGATCATATCTTTCAAATACTTTGAGTTTTGTTCTAAAACTTCTTTCATATGAAAATAGACTTAAATATCTTTCCAATAAATGGTCATTCACTTTAATCGGACAAGAAATAAAGAAGTTATGACTTTTTAAAGTCAATTTTCAAAACCAGAAAATGTTGTAATCGATTACACAGGCCATGTAATCGATTACACAGGCCATGTAATCGATTACAACGTTGACAGAAGCCGTGTAATCGATTACATGAAGTGTGTAATCGATTACAAAGTGCCCAGAAAGCTTGTAATCGATTACATGAAGCTTGTAATCGATTACCAAGTGCCCAGGAATGTTTCTAACGACTATAAACGGCTAGTTTTCATATAAAATCATTATAAAACACTACCAATGGCTATTTTTATCACTTGGGCTCTATATATAAGTGTTGTATGAAACTTATACACCTCTTGAACACTAAAATTGATCCTTGAATCATAAAAATCATATTTTGAGCTTTAAAGTGTGAATCCTTTATACCCATTGAGCTTCAACTTGTATTATCCACTCTTGAGAGAGTTTTCTTATTATCCATACTTTGTTCTTCAAGTTGTATATCCACTCTTATGAGAGTTTCTATTCTTTCTTTTCATCTTGAAATCATTGTAAGAGGGTGAGGTATCCCTCAAGAGAGAAAAGGGTGAGGTATCCCTTATAGTGAGACTCAAACATAAAGGGTGAGGTATCCCAAAGGTGTTGTGAGTGCTTTTCATTGTAAAGGTCATCAAGCACCTAGAAGCTTGAAGAATTGGAGGTTCTAGTATAAGGGTGAGGTATCCCAAGGTGTGAGGAGTGCTTTTGCATGTACAAATATTTTCCTAGCACCCGTGAAGTCTAGGAGATAGTGAAGAAAATCTCAAGTTAAGCTTGGGGACTGGACGTAGGCCATAAGTGGTTGGTGGCTGAATCAGGATAAATCTCAGTGTTTGCTCTTCTCAACTCTATCTTTTTATATTTGTGCTTTAACTATATATGCTTGAGTTGATCTTGATATCTAGTTTATTTGCTTGATTTATCCTTTAACCCAAGTTATATTTGAGTAATCCTTAATAGTTGTACCTTTGCTATGCATGTTCCGCTGCATTTATTAATTGAGTGATTTAAAATGCGTAATTTGTCAAAGTTGCATTAAAACTTGTCATCACCCAATTCACCCCCTTCTTGAGTAATGGTTGCCATGGTTAACAAGTGGTATCAAAGATTCGTGCTCTGGTAAAAGCTTAACCGCTTGGAGTTAAAGATCCTTATTTGTTTGGCAACCATTAAAAGCTTTTCAAATGGAAGGTTTTGAAATTAATAAACCACCATTCTTTGATGTTGTGAATTTCATTTATTGAAAAGCTAGAATGGAAATTTATATGCAATCTATTGATATTGATTTGTGGGATATTGTGTTTGATGGATTTACTTGCAAATCAAAACAAACTTGGAATGCCTATAAAAAGAAATGATTTTCTTTGAACATTAGAGCTATGCAAATTTTGAGAAGTAGTTTAAATAATGATGCATATGCTATAATTAAGAATTGCTCTAGTGCTAAAGATATATGAGATGCTCTTGATTCTATCTATCTTGCTAATAATGATTTTGTGTATAAAGTTGTATATAGAGAGCAAGAAGAGCAAAATCCTCTAGAGGAAGACAACATTAAAAATTGTCCTCAAGAACATGTTCAAAGCAAGAAAATGAGCTCAATGTCTCTTGGTGATGATGGTACTCAATTTGAAGAAGAGGCAAAGTAAAACAAAATTGATAAGGAAGATGGTGATTCCTTTAAAGAGCCAAATATGCTAGAAATTGAGACTACTTCATATATGGCTAAAAAGAACCTTGAGGTAAATAATGTTAAACCATATTATAGTTCTTCCTATGATGAGCTAAAATGTGCATATGATGAATTGCATGATGGTTTGTTACTTTTAGAAAATAAAAGCTCATCTTGTTTGGAAAACATTTTCTCCATTGAAAATGAAATTGATATCTTGAAAAATGAATATGCTTTTCTTGATGAGGAAATGCCTTTAAAATGTGAAACCTCAACTTCTTGTGAAAAATATTTTAATGTAGAAAATCAAGTTGAGAACTTATCTTCTAAATTTGCCAAAGCTAATAGTTCTATTTGCTTACAATCCATGTGTGTTAGTAAGAATGAAATTGATGTTATTCCACATGAAAATTCAAGCAAGGCTTATGGCAAAAATAGTTTAGAATGTAATAACAACCAAAGGCTCAAGTTTTTCAAAAATGATCTTCAAAGGACCAAGCCATCATTGAATTCACTTGTTTGCAACTTTTGTGGTCATCTAGGACATATTTTTCATTTATGCAATTATAGAAAAAATTCTTATATGAGAAATAATATGAAATGGGTTCCTAAAGATCCTAAATGCCCTAGTACTAACATTGAAGGACCCAAGATAAAGTGGGTACCAAAATGTCCTCCTAGTGTTTCAATTATGCAAAAAAGTTCTCAAAAGGATAGACAAATTGGTCAAGTGAAAAATGAATCATGAAGGGGAATGCTTCCAAAGTCCATTTGTAGAAGTTTTGATCAAAGAAAGAAGATGATTTCAACCAAAGCTTCTGAAGTACAAAATGTGAAACTTGCAAAGGTCAAAACACTAAAAGAGAAGCAATGGGTAAAGAAAAGAGTTTCCTTGATTACCAAGGCCAAGGTATCAAATGTTTTTACCTCTTATGCACATTTACTTAAAAAGACAATGAATATAAGGTATATTCCTTGTAAGCCTTAGGTAAATGATAGAATCATGTGCACTTAATAAAATATGAATATTTTATTTAGCACATGATTATATTAATTCTTGTTATACCATAACTCATTAATTTGTTTATATCTTGTTACATGAGATTCTACAATGCCTAGGTTTGCTTGCTATGATTTGAATTATCTATATATCATGAAAGTAAGCTTGCTTTTAGTTATGTACTTAATGGTAATTGATTGTTTAATTTGTTGTGCTCAATTTATATTCTATGAAAAAATTATTTTTTTTATGAGAGCATAATGGATTAATAATTAATGACTAACCCCTATGGATCCAAAATTGGTGGATACCAAAGAAATTACTTTGAATTGTGTTGTAGGGTGACCATTAGCTCAAGCATACAAATGAAGTGAAATACAATTGAGGTTGGGAAAACTTAAAATGGTCCAAGTTCTCCAAAAGTGGTGAAAAATATAAAAAGAAAGACATGGAGAACCACAACATTCTCAAGGGACCTTGAGGCATAGAAGTTGGAGTCACCTACAAAAACTTAAATAGTACACTTTTGGTGATATCAATCTTTTATCCTTACTTATGCTTTAATTTGAATATCATGTAATATTTGGATAAGTAGATATTTATTTTATGCCTTAACATGCCTTAAATTGTGTTTTTCCAGCATTATATTTTAAAAGTGTCTTTACATATGCTAACATGCTAAATATGCACACATCTTGCTTGGAATGACATGTTATGGTAATATCTTTAGTCTTGAGCTTGTGATCAATTCTCTTTGTTTAAATATTGAAATTCACATGCTCATGAGCAATTTTAATCCTTTCTCTTTGATGCCTACTTGTCTTGTAAACTCACTTGGAGATTGGAAAGTAAAATGTTATATGTCTTCTTGTTTGATAAGTTTAAATCTTGAAAACAAGATGTAAATGGTTTCAAAAGTTATAATTCCATGGTTTTTCAATTCTTTCATTACAATAAGGGACTTTTTGTTCTTGATTGGCATGCGTGCATACTAGAATTCTTTACTTGATATTACATATCTTACATGATCATTGTTTGCCCCAAAATGATTATATAAGTTTTGATGTTAATCATGTGTTTCTTAAAAAAACTTGAATCATACCTTAAATTGCTTAAACCATATTTTTGGATTCAAGTGCATATGTCCTTCTTTTGTTCTCTTTAGAACTAACTTTGCATGGTTGATAATATGGTATATGATTTTTCATTATATATCAACCTAAATTATGTTTGTAAACGAGATTAAATGATATTTGATGCTAACCTATGATTTAAAGAACTTTTAGAGTTAGCTTTGCAAGTGTCTCTATGTGCTTCAACTATAGTCATCAAATATTGAAATGTCAAGCATATATGGACAAAGAGAAGAGTTGGATGAAAAAGGACATGAGGAGATTTTCTTCAAGAGTAATGGAATGAAATACTAAATGGAAGAAAGTTCAAACTCAAAGATCCAATAAATGAAGAATATTCTAAACTAGGCATCACTCTCTCAATAAGTATCTCTATCCCTAAGTTATTATGGTATTTTATATGCTATGTGTTGTATGATACTTGTTGATAATTTGATCTTAAATTATTAGATATTTTCCTTACATGAGAAGTATACTTAGCATTGACAAAGTGCCTAATTGAATATTAACTTGCTATTTTTGTCATTGCATATAGGGTGGATGATATTAGTTCTATACATGCTTTGATCCCTATAACATATTTCATCATGGTGAATGTTTGATATCTATGATTCTCTTGATCTATGGTTTCTTAGTGGTATAACACCTAAGAGAATTATGCTCTCATTTTGAAAAGAGTTTATGGCTTAACTAAAAAGTTTTTTTAAAAGTAAAATCTCTTATCAAATTTGAAAGAAGCATTTCAAGTTCCATATCCTTGAGAATCTTTTAAACTTGTCTTAAGAACTTGAAAGTTTTTTTTTTCCTTATATTTGTCTTGAAAATTTGGAAATCATTTGATTTGTGCTATAAATGTAGTATTCTCTTTTTTTACTTTGAAAAGTCTTATTAAATCTTGAGAGAATGCTTAAGAAAGTTTTCAAATAGATCTTTTGAAATGTTCTATAGAACTCATCTTGATACTTCAAAAGATAAGCCTTGTTCTTCAAAGTATTTTATTTTCTCAAGACTCTTACTCAATGAAAAAGAGATGAGATTTACTTTCATATGTTCTTTTAACTTGGGTTTGATCATTCTCAAAGAATATGTGGCTTTAATATTAAACCTCTCTACCTTTCTAAAATACTTTTGAAAGTATAATGTGCTCTTGTAAGATTCTTTTTGAAAGGGGGAGAAGTTTTTAAAATGATTTATGATTGATGGATTAAGAATATGTATCTTTCCTTGCTTTTCTTTATGGTAATATTCTTACATGGTCTTGGCATGTATATTTCCCTTTATCTATCTTGTACTTTAATAAGGGGGAGCTTATCTTGCTTATCTTACATATCTTTCTTCCATCTCCTTGTTGACCATAAATATATGCATAACTATGTTAAACTATTATATTTAATATTTTGATAATATGCATATTTTGAGGGGGAGCCTAGTTCTTAAATTATTATTTATATCCCTTGGCTTACATCATTATTTGACATGAAGTGCTTTATTATTAATACTATCAATATGTCAGCAAAAATCATCTCTTATTGTCTTTCCCTCTATAAATGAAAGAAGGTAAACTTTCTTAAACTTCATATCTTTTGATTCTTTCATTGAGAAGATCCTACCATTCTTGACAACATGAGTTTTATCTATAGGGAGAGAAAATATTATATTTCCTCCTTAAGCCTTTTTGTTGATGTCAAATAGGGAGAGTGAAAATTGGAATGAAAAATATGTTCTTGTGCTTATTGCTTGATATGCTTACATGAATATCTATTCTTCTATATTGCTCAATATATTTTTCTTTGGTGATTTATCATCATCAAAAAGGGGGAGATTGTGGAAATAGATTTGCCCCAATGTTTTAATATGTTAAGTTTTGATGATGACAAATACAAGACAAAAAGAATGATGCTTATGCTTTATAGTTGTTCTTAAAATATGTTAAATGCATCACAAAAGAATATTGATCATGTTACATAGATGTGTTTAATGAGATATATTGTATCATGCATGATGATGTAATTTATCTAATTATATTTCATCTAATAATCATGCAATGAGATATATGTAACATTCATCATATAATATATCCAATAATGCATTATATGAGTTGTATTGAATTAATATTGGATTTGATTCTATTTTGATGAAAATGTGTAACGTGTTCTTTGTTGCATCCTATATAGGCATATCTATTTGTAATTGATAAATATCTTATTTGAATGTGTCTATGAAAGTCTTATACGCATGTTAGACTAACTATAGTTATACATTTATGAATCATGCATATAAAGATATTGAGTTATGAATTTGGACTAACTATACTTGTTTAAGTGAGTAATACTTTGTAGGATAGTTCAAGTACTAAGAGTGAGCATTGCAACAAGAAAGTAAAAAGATCACAACTATGCTCAACTCAAGAAGGATGAAAATAATAAATATGTTCCAAGCTTGTGCAAGACATGAAGAGAAGAAAATTTCGGAAGCTTGGATTACATCAAGAAGCCAAATGATTGAAAATGCAAAGATTAAGTCCCAAGGTTCTTCAAGAATAGCTTATAGGACTTAGATATTATGTAAAGGTAAAAAGGAATCACACTAAGCTCAAACAAGTTTTAAACATGTTTATAAGTGTTTCTAAAATGTTTAAATGCCCGACAAAATGTTTTTGGAAAACTAGCTTTTGTGGTATTTCAAATCTATGAAAATTAGTCAAGTTTGTGTTTTAGAAAACTGATATTTAGTTACTCTTTTACTCATAACTTTTAAATTACTTTGAGTTTTATTTTGAAACTTATTTCATATAAAAATAGACTTAAATATCTTTCCAATGAATAGTCATTTGCTTTAAACGGATAGGAAACAAAAAAGTTATGACTAGTTAAAGTTTGAGTTTTGAAAATCTGACATTTGGTTACTATTTTGATCATATCTTTCAAAATACTTTGAGTTTTGTTCTAAAACTTCTTTCATATGAAAATAGACTTAAATATCTTTCCAATGAGTGGTCATTCACTTTAATCGGATAAGAAATAAAGAAATTATGACCTTTTAAAGTCAATTTTCAAAACCAGAAAATGCTGTAATCGATTACACAGACCATGTAATCGATTACAACGTTGACAGAAGCCGTGTAATTGATTACATGAAGTGTGTAATCGATTACAAAGTGCCCAGAAAGCTTGTAATCGATTACATGAAGCTTGTAATCGATTACCAAGTGCCCAGGAACGTTTCTAACGGCTATAAACGGCTAGTTTTCATAGAAAATCATTATAAAACACTACTAATGACTATTTTATCACTTGGGCTCTATATATAAGTGTTGTATGAAGCTTATACACCTCTTGAACACTAAAATTGATCCTTGAATCGTAAAAATCATATTTTGAGCTTTAAAGTGTGAATCTTTTATACCTATTGAATTTCAACTTGTATTATCCACTCTTGAAAGAGTTTTCTTATTATCCATACTTTGTTCTTCAAGTTGTATATCCACTCTTGTGAGAGTTTCTATTCTTTCTCTTCATCTTAAAATCATTGTAAGAGGGTGAGGTATCCCTCAAGAGAGAAAAGGGTGAGGTATCTGATGCGTGCGGATGTAGCGATTAAAATTTAGATAAAAATCAGTTGTCAGGCCCACCAGAAAATAAAAAACCTTACAACTAGTTGTAGTTAGAAAGGGTCGATCCACAGAGAACCAATTCATTAACACTATCAAGTAATTCTCAATTTAAACTCGATTGACAATAAATAGTAAATAAGGGGTTTTGGAGTTTTGATGAAAAATGAACAGTTTCAAAGTCAATAATAATAAATGAACGATGAAAACAAAAATATAAGAAAATTGGTTAAGAGATTGAATCCACCACTAGATTTATATGATGATGTAAATCCACATATCCTTTTATTTCAACATGCTCAATTATGTTTTTATGCAATTGTGAGAGTAAATATCTTGAGTTTTCCTTACGTGTTGGCCAATTTAACCGCTCAAATTAACTCCTAATCACCCGATTAGTCATGAGTAATCCTTACAACTATCCAACAATTGCATTAAGATTTAGAAAACCAATTACATTAAGATCTAATCACACAGGGATTAAATTACTTAGAACATATATTTCTCTAGATCTACTAAAACTTGCATAATAAACCCGGATCTACCACTTTTATAATGGTTGCAAATAGCACAAAGATAATTATACCCACATGAACATCATACATCCCACTAGATCTCTAAAAGCTTAACCGCGCATAATTAAAGATCTACCACTTTGAAAGTGAAAACAAGTATAAAAACCTTCATACCAACAATAGATTTGAAATATATGAATAAAAACATTCTTTGTGTTGAAATAATCAAATATGCAAAGTTTACAACATCAATACTAGCGGTTTCATCATGCAACTATTGAGAGGTTTAGTTATACATAGCTAGAGGAAATAACAAGAAAAACTTGAGAGAAATGAAGGAGAGTCCAACCTCCAACATGATAAAAATGTTAACCAATGGTGCCCTTTTATAGAAGTCTAGGGTAACAAAATGACAAAGGTAGTGGATGGATGAGTGGGTTAGTGGAGTGGAGTAGTTGAGTGGATTGGTTGAGTGGGTGAGTAGATGAGTGGGTTGGTTTGATGGAGTGGATTAAATATTGGTTGAGTAGGTTAGTTAGTGGATGAG
Source organism: Ormosia semicastrata (assembly GCA_029884595.1). Lineage (NCBI taxonomy): Eukaryota > Viridiplantae > Streptophyta > Magnoliopsida > Fabales > Fabaceae > Ormosia > Ormosia semicastrata. Next base: position 57,403,462 of record JAQQTO010000056.1, read on the forward strand.
TGGATGAGTGGTTGAGTGGAATGATTTGGTTGAGTGGATGAGTGGAGTGGTTGAGTGGTTGAGTGGATGAGTGGAGTGAGTGGGTTGAGTGGTTGAGTGGATGAGTGGAATGATTTGGTTGAGTGGAGTGGTTGAGTGGATGAGTGGTTGAGTGCGAAAATTCCTTGGTCTGACTTGGAAGCCAAAAATGACCGATTATAATTCAGATTCATGAAAAGTGCTCTTCATGAAAGTTGTAGATCTTTGTCTTGGCTATAACATGCATATCTGGATCGTCCAATTTGGCTTCCTACAGCCCAAGATATGACCCAAATACCACAGGTTACTCAAACCCAACTTCAGCACCTCTGTTCCGACTTGCAAGCCCAAACTGACCCATTAGACTTCATTATTTCAAAAGTTGTTCTTCATGAAAGTTGTTTATTTGGGTATTGACTATCAACTATCCAAATTTCAGCCCATCTCCATTATTACATCTTGAGATATGATTTTATGAGTGCACACCGTTCGGATTCTAGTGACAGAACCCGTATTCTGACTTCCATGTAAACTTAGGTCCCTTAGACATCTGTTTAGGACTTCGAGCTCTTCATCAAAGTTGTAGAGCTTTCTCTTAGCTTTCCTACAAGATAAAATTCATGATTATCAGATATCAGGAACTCAAGTTATGACCAAAATATTAGAAAAGTGTAAAATCTCAATAATGCTGAAAATATTCAATTAGGACCAATTTGAGCTCAAACTCACAAAATCATACTAAACTCAATCAATTAAGAATATGGAGAGTGTAAATGACTAAACATAAGGGTTTCTTAATGAATAAAATATGTGATGATCAGTATCCCTTATAGTGAAACTTAAACATAAAGGGTGAGGTATCCCAAAGGTATTGTGAGTGTTCTTCATTGTAAAGGTCATCAAGCACCTAGAAGCTTGAAGAATTGGAGGCTCTAGCATAAGGGTGAGGTATCCCAAGGTGTGAGGAGTGCTCTTGCATGTACAAAGGTTTTCCTAGCACCCGTGAAGTCTAGGAGATAGTGAAGAAAATCTCAAGTTAAACTTGGGAACTGGACGTAGGTCACCAAAAGTGGTTGGTGGTTGAACCAGGATAAATCTCAGTGTTTGCTCTTCTCAACTCTATCTCTTTATATTTGTGCTTTAACTATATATGCTTGAGTTGATCTTGATATCTAGTTTATTTGCTTGATTTATCCTTTAACCCAAGTTATATTTGAGTAATCCTTAATAGGTGTACCTTTGCTATGCATGTTCCGCTGCATTTATTAATTGAGTGATTTAAAATGCGTAATTTGTCAAAGTTGCATTAAAACTTGTCATCACCTAATTCACCCTCCTCTTGAGTAATGGTTGCCATGGCTAACAAGTGGTATCAGAGTTTCGTGCTCTGGTAAAAGCTTAACCGCTTGGAGTTAAAGATCCTTATTTGTTTGGCAACTATTAAAAGCTTTTCAAATGGAAGGTTTTGAAATTAATAAATCACCATTCTTTGATGGTGTGAATTTCATTTATTGGAAAGCTAGAATGGAAATTTATATGCAATCTATTGATATTGATTTGTGAGATATTGTGCTTGATGGATTTACTTGCAAATCAAAACAAACTTGGAATGCCTATAAAAAGAAATGCTTTTCTTTGAACATTAGAGCTATGCAAATTTTGAGAAGTAGTTTAAATGATGATGCATATGCTATAATTAAGAATTGCTCTAGTGCTAAAGATATATGAGATGCTCTTGATTCTATCTATCTTGCTAGTAATGATTTTGTGTATAAAGTTGTATATAGAGAGTAAGAAGAGCAAAATCCTCTAGAGGAAGACAACATTGAAAAATGTCCTCAGGAACATGTTCAAAGCAAGAAAATGAGCTCAATGTCTCTTGGTGATCATGGTGCTCAATTTGAAGAAGAGGCAAAGTAAAACAAAATTGATAAGGAAGATGGTGATTCCCTTAAAAAGCCAAATATGCTAAAAATTGAGACTACTTCATATATGGCTAAAAAGAACCTTGAGGTAAATAATGTTAAACCATATTATAGTCCTTCCTATGATGAGCTAAAATGTGCATATGATGAATTGCATGATGGTTTATTGCTTTTAGAAAATAAAAACTCATCTTGTTTGGAAAACATTTTCTCTATTGAAAATGAAATTAATATCTTGAAAAATGAATATGCTTTTCTTGATGAGGAAATGCCTTTAAAATGTGAAACCTCAACTTCTTGTGAAAAATATATTAATTTAGAAAATCAAGTTGATGACTTATCTTCTAAATATTCCAAAGCTAATAGTTCTATTTGCTTACAATCCATGTGTGTTAGTAAGAATGAAATTGATATTATTCCACATGAAAATTCAAGCAAGGCTTATGGGAAAAATAGTTTAGAATGTAATAACAACCAAAGACTCAAGTTTTTCAAAAATGATCTTCAAAAGACCAAGCCATCATTGAATTCACTTGTTTGCAACTTTTGTGGTCATCTAGGACATATTTCTCATTTATGCAATTATAGAAGAAATTCTTATATGAGAAATAATATAAAATGGGTTCCTAAAGATCCTAAATGCCCTAGTACTAACATTAAAGGACCCAAGATGAAGTGGGTACCAAAATGTCCTCCTAGTGTTTCAATTATGCAGAAAAGTTCTCAAAAGGATGGACAAATTGGTCAAGTGAAAAACGAATCATCAAGGGGATTGCTTCCAAAATCCATTGGTAGAAGTTTTGATCAAAGAAAGAAGATGACTTCAACCAAAGTTTCTCAAGTACAAAATGTGGAACTTGCAAAGGTCAAAACACAAAAAGAGAAGCAATGGGTAAAGAAAAGAGTTTCCTTGATTACTAAGGCCAAGGTATCAAATGTTTTTACCTCTTATGCACATTCACTTAAAAAGACAATGAATATGAGGTATATTCCTTGTAGGCCCTAGGTAAATGATAGAATCATGTGCACTTGATAAAATATGAATATTTTATTTAGCACATGATTATATTAATTCTTGTTATACCATAACTCATTAATTTGTTTATATCTTGGTACATGAGATTCTACAATGCCTAGGTTTGCTTGCTATAATTTGAATTATCTATATATCATAAAAGTAAGCTTGCTTTTAGTTATGTGCTTAATGGTAATTGATTGTTTAATTTGTTGTGCTCAATTTATATGCTATGAAAAAATTATTTTTTTATGATAGCATAATGGATGAATAATTAATGACTAACCCCTATGGATCCAAAATTGGTGGATACCAAAGAAATTACTTTGAATTGTGTTGTAGGGTGACCATTAGCTCAAGCATACAAATGAAGTGAAATACAATTGAGGTTGGGAAAACTTAAAATGGTCCAAGTTCTCCAAAAGTGGTGAAAAATATAAAAAGAAAGACATGGAGAACCACAACATTCTCAAGGGACCTTGAGGCATAGAAGTTGGAGTCACCTACAAAAACTTAAATAGTACACTTTTAGTGATATCAATCTTTTATCCTTACTTATGCTTTAATTTGAATATTATGTAATATTTGGATAAGTAGATATTTGTTTTATGCCTTAACATGCCTTAAATTATGTTTTTCTAGCATTATATTTTAAAAGTGTCTTTACATATGCTAACATGCTAAATATGCACACATCTTGCTTGGAATGACATATTATGGTAATATCTTTAGTCTTGAGCCTGTGATCAATTCTCTTTGTTTAAATATTGAAATTCACATGCTCATGAGCAATTTTAATCCTTTCTCTTTGATGCCTACTTGTCTTGTAAACTCACTTGGAGATCGGAAAGTAAAATGTTATATGTCTTCTTGTTTGATAAGTTTAAATCTTGAAAACAAGATGTAAATGATTTCAAAAGTTATAATTCTATGGTTTTTCAATTCTTTCATTACAATAAGGGACTTTTTGTTCTTGATTGGCATGTGTGCATACTAGAATTCCTTACTTGATATTACATGTCTTACATGATCATTGTTTGCCCCAAAATGCTTATATAAGTTTTGATGTTAATCATGTGTTTCTTAAAAAAACTTGAATCATGCCTTAAATTGCTTAAACAATATTTTTGGATTAAAGTGCATATGTCCTTCTTTTGTTCTCTTTAGAACTAACTTTGCATTGTTGATAATGTGGTATATGATTTTTCATTATATATCAACCTAAATTATGTTTGTAAATGAGATTAAATGATATTTGATGCTAACCTATGATTTAGAGAACTTTTAGAGTTGGTTTTACAAGTGTCTCTATGTACTTCAACTATAGCCATCAAATATTGAAATGTCAAGCATATATGGACAAAGAGAAGAGTTGGATGAAAAGGGACATGAGGAGACTTTCTTCAAGAGTAATGGAATGGAATACTCAATGGAAGAAAGCTCAAACTCAAAGATCCAATAAATGAAGAATATTCTAAACTAAGCATCACTCTCTCAATAAGTATCTCTATCCCTAAGTTATTATGGTATTTTATATGTTATGTGTTGTATGATACTTGTTGATAATTTGATCTTAAATTATTAAATATTTTCCTTACATGAGAAGTATGCTTAGCATTGACAAAATGCTTAATTGGATATTAACTTGCTATTTTTGTCATTGCATATAGGGTGGATGATATTAGTTCTATACATGCTTTGATCCCTATAACATATTTCATCATGGTGAATGTTTGATATCTATGATTCTCTTGATCTATGGTTTCTTAGTGGTATAACACCTAAGAGAATCATGCTCTTATTTTGAAAAGAGTTTATGGCTTAACTAAAAAGTTTTTTTTAAAAGTAAAATCTCTTATCAAATTTGAAAGAAGCATTTCAAGTTCCATATCCTTGAGAATCTTTTAAACTTGTCTTAAGAACTTGAAAGTTTTTTTTTCCTTATATTTGTCTTGAAAATTTGAAAATCATTTGATTTGTGCTATAAATGTAGTATTCTCTTCTTTTGCTTTGAAAAGTCTTATTAAATCTTGAGAGAATGCTTAAGAAAGTTTTCAAATAGATCTTTTGAAATGTTCTATAGAGCTCATCTTGATACTTCAAAAGATAAGCCTTAAAACTATATAAGTATTTTATTTTCTCAAGACTCTTACTCAATGAAAAAGAGATGAGATTTACTTTCATATGTTCTTTTAACTTGGGTTTGATCATTCTCAAAGAATATGTGGCTTTAATATTAAACCTCTCTACCTTTCTAAAATACTTTTGAAAGTATAATGTGCTCTTGTAATATTCTTTTTGAAAGAGGGAGAAGTTTTTAAAATGGTTTATGATTGATGGATTAAGAATATGTATTTTTGCCTTACTTTTCTTTATGGTAATATGCTTACATGGTCTTGGCATGCATATTTCCCTTTATCTATCTTGTGCTTTAATAAGGGGGACCTTATCTTGCTTATCTTACATATCTTTCTTCCATCTCCTTGTTGACTATAAATATATGCATAACTATGTTAAATTATTATATTTAATATTTTGATAATATGCATATTTTGAGGGGGAGCCTAGTTCTTAAATTATTATTTATATCCCTTGGCTTACATCATTATTTGACATGAAGTGCTTTATTATTAATACTATCAATATGTCAGCAAAAATCATCTCTTATTGTCTTTCCCTCTATCAATGAAAGAAGGTAAACTTTCTTAAACTTCATATCTGTTGATTCTTTCATTAAGAAGATCCTACCCTTCTTGACTACATGAGTTTTATCTATAGGGGGAGAAAATATTATATTTCCTTCCTAAGCCTTTTTGTTGATGTCAAATAGGGGGAGTGAAAATTGGAATGAAAAATATGTTCTTGTGCTTATTACTTGATATGCTTACATGAATATCTATTCTTCTATATTGCTCAACATATTTTTCTTTGGTGATTTGTCAACATCAAAAAGGGAGAGATTGTAGAAATAGGTTTGCCCCAATATTTTAATATGTTAAGTTTTGATGATGACAAATACAAGACAAAAAGAATGATGCTTATACTTTATAGTTGTTCTTAAAAGATGTTAAATGTATCACAAAAGAATATTGATCATATTACATAGATGTGCTTAATGAGATATATTGTATCATACATGATGATGTAATTTATCTAATTATATTTCATCTAATAATCATGCAATGAGATATATGTAACACTCATCATATAATATATCCAATAATGCATTATATGAGTTGTATTGAATTAATATTGGATTTGATTCTATTTTGATGAAAATGTGTAACGTGTTCTTTGTTGCATCCTATATAGGCATATCTATTTGTAATTGATAAATATCTTATTTGAATGTGTTTATGAAAGTCTTATATGCATGTTAGACTAACTATAGTTATGCATTTAAGAATCATGCATATAAAGATATTGAGTTATGAATTTGGACTAACTATACTTGTTTAAGTGAGTAATACTTTGTAGGATAGTCCAAGTACTAAGAGTGAGCATTGCAACAAGAAAGTAAAAAGATCACAACTATGCTCAACTCAATAAGGATGAAAATAGTAAATATGTTCCAAACTTGTGCAAGACATGAAGAGAAGAAAATTTCGGAAGCTTGGATTACATCAAGAAGCCAAATGATTGAAAATGCAGAGATTAAGTCCCAAGGTTCTTCAAGAATAGCTTATAGGACTTAGATCTTGTGTAAAGGTAAAAAGGAATCACACTAAGCTCAAACAAGTTTTAAACATGTTTATAAGTGTTTCTAAAATGTTTAAATGCCCAACAAAATGTTTTTGGAAAGCTAGTTTTTGTGGTATTTTAAATCTGTGAAAATTAGTCAAATTTGTATTTTGTAAAACTGACATTTAGTTACTCTTTTGATCATAACTTTCAAATTACTTTGAGTTTTATTTTGAAACTTATTTCATATGAAAATAGACTCAAATATTTTTTCAATGAATAGTCATTTACTTTAAACGGATAGGAAACGAAAAAGTTATGACCAATTAAAGTTTGAGTTTTGAAAATCTGACCTTTGATTACTTTTTTGATCATATCTTTCAAAATACTTTGAGTTTTGTTCTGAAACTTCTTTCATATGAAAATAGACTTAAATATCTTTCCAATGAGTGGTCATTCACTTTAATCGGATAAGAAATGAAGAAGTTATGACCTTTTAAAGTCAATTTTCAAAACTAGAAAATGCTGTAATCGATTACACAGGCCATGTAATCGATTACAACGTTGACAGAAGCCGTGTAATCGATTACATGAAGTGTGTAATCGATTACAAAGTACCCAGAAAGCTTGTAATCGATTACCAAGTGCCTAAGAACGTTTCTAACGGCTATAAACGGCTAGTTTTCATAGAAAATCATTATAAAACACTGCCAATTGCTATTTTATCACTTGGGCTCTATATATAAGTGTTGTATGAAGCTTATACACCTATTGAACACTAAAATTGATCCTTGAATCATAAAAATCATATTTTGAGCTTTAAAGTGTGAATCCTTTATACCCATTGAGCTTCAACTTGTATTATCCACTCTTGAGAGAGTTTTCTTATTATCCATACTTTGTTCTTCAAGTTGTATATCCACTCTTGTGAGAGTTTCTATTCTTTCTCTTCATCTTGAAATCATTATAAGAGGGTGAGATATCCCTTAAGAGAGAAAAGGGTAAGGTATCCCTTATAGTGAGACTCAAACATAAAGGGTGAGGTATCCCAAAGGTGTTGTGACTGCTCTTCATTGTAAAGGTCATCAAGCACCTAGAAGCTTGAAGAATTGGAGGCTCTAGCACAAGGGTGAGGTATCCCAAGGTGTGAGGAGTGCTCTTGCATGTACAAAGATTTTCCTAGCACCCGTGAAGTCTAGGAGATAGTGAAGAAAATCTCAAGTTAAGCTTGGGGATTGGACGTAGGCCACAAGTGGTTGGTGGCTGAACCAGGATAAATCTCAGTGTTTGCTCTTCTCAACTCTATCTCTTTATATTTGTGCTTTAACTATATATGCTTGAGTTGATCTTGATATCTAGTTTATTTGCTTGATTTATCCTTTAACCCAAGTTATATTTGAGTAATCCTTAATAGTTGTACCTTTGCTATGCATGTTTCGCTACATTTATTAATTAAGTGATTTAAAATGCGTAATTTGTCAAAGTTGCATTAAAACTTGTCATCACCCATTTCACCCCCCCTCTTGGGTAATGGTTGCCATGGCTAACACTAAGGACCAAGTACTCGATGTCTCTAAATAGTTTCAAGCTTCTGTTGAAGAGAAATAAAAAAGAAACTGAAATGTATTCATACTAATAATGGTGGTGAATATTGTGGACCTTTTGATGAGTATTGCATACAATAAGATATTAGACACCAAAAGGCGCCCCCTAAGATTCCCCAGCTCAATGGCTTGACAGAGAGGATGAATAGTAGGGGTGTTCTTGGATCGATTTTGAGGCAAAAAACCATCCAATCCAAACAAGGTAAGTATCACCGGTTCAGTTTGGATTGGATGAATTTCAATAACCAAACCGATCCAATCCAAACTGATTTTAATCGATTTGAATTGGATTGGATGATTCAGTTTTTAACAATATGAATGACAAAATTATCCAAAGCTAATCAAAATCAGCATCTGAATCCTCTTCATTTGGTTGTGGGATAGCATCTTAGACATGGTGGTGCTTGTGGATCGTGGGTATGTGGTGGATCTAGAGGCATATCTAGGTTTTGGTGACTGAAGTTGCTGGTTGACAGTGACTCGCAGTGGAGACTCAGGTGCTGGTGGCTTGCGGTGGAGGCTTAGGTGCTGGTGACTCGCGATGGAGGCGCGCGGTGGAGCCAGATCTGCTAGTGGCTCGCGGTGGTGATGCATGGTGGAGCCAGATCTGCGACACGGGGTGGAGGCCAAAGTGGGGAGGATGGGGTCGAAGTGGGGATCCGGCTCACGGTGGAAGTCGAAGTGAAAGGGATGGGGCCGAAGTAGGGATCCAGCTCGCGGTGGAGGCCGAAGTAGGGGTGGGGTGAAGTGGGGGAAGGGAAAGGGGGGATGGGCCGAAGTGGGGAGGGGAGGGGGATGATGTTGAAAGGAGTTTCAAAGTTTGATACAAAAGTCAAAATGGATGTTGAAAAAAGAGGGAGGGATAGCAGAGCAGGTAAAGGAAATGAGGGGTGTTCTTGTAATTTTAAGTGACATTATGGGTATTTAAGTAATTTTAAGTGTATATTTAGTGTAATAATCGGTTCGGTTCAGTTTAAATTGATTCTGAAAAACTGAACTGAAAAACTGAACCAAACCAATCGGTTCTTCAAAATTTCATCTAAATCAATCCAATCCATTTCGGTTTTTGTCAGTTTTCAATTTTTTTTTGGATTAGTTTGGATTTGAACACCTCTAATGAATAGGACATTAATGGAGAGAGTTAGATGTTTACTTTCTGAAGCAAAGGTGCCTAGATCTTTTTAGGGTGAGGCTTTGTATACTGTTGTACATGTTATTAAACTCTCTCCTGTTATTACTTTACAGATTGATATTCCTGACAGAGTGTGGTATGGAAAGGATGGCTCCTATGACCACTTATATGTCTTTGATTGTAAAGCACTTGTACATGTGCCAAAAGATGATAGGTCCAAGTTAGATGTCAAGACTATGTAGAGTATCTTCATTGGCTATTGTCATGATCAATTTGGCTATAAGTTTTATGATCCAGTTAAAAAGAAGCTTGTTAGAAGTCGTGATGTTATTTTTATGAAGGATCAGACCATTGAAGATATTAATAAGGCAAAGAAATCAGAGTCTTCGAGTACTGATGGTTTGGTTGATCTTGACCAAGTTCCTAAGACACATATGCATGATGTAGTAGAATTTGACAATCATGATGATGCCTAGAATCATATTCCAAATGATCTAGTAGAGGATATTGATGATGATGATGTTGTTGTTGTTGTTGTTTTTCCTCTTTAAATTTATTATTTCAAGTCTCTTTTGTATTTTGGGCTCCCTTCTTTCTAATAAGTGGTATCAAAGATGCAGGTTTGGTTTGGGCTAGTATCTTTATCTCGGTTGTTGGTGTTCTCATGGCTTGATGCCGCCATTAGAGAAAAGAGTCAACTTTAAGCAAACCATTGACCTGTTACTCTGCTTGAGGTTGAATGTCTTTTATGTGTGGACTCGCACTTAAGGGGGAGATTATTGAGAATTTAAGTGTGAGTTTCAAGCCCACATTGTTTAAGAATGGACAAAGTGAGAATTTTATAAGTGGTTGGACCTAAAAACTTAATGCATTAAGGTTTTGGATTAAGATATAGTGTTCAGTTCGTTGTTATCTTCCTCTTCAATTCATTTGTTTTAGATCTCTCTAGTATTTTGGGCTTCCTCTTTCTAACACTAATCACATAAAGTGATATTAATTTGCTCTAGTACGATTTGGAATTACTTTTCATGATTAAAAGACAAAATTGATGTCAACTTCTTTTGGAGGTCTAAAGTAAAGCAACCTATATCTTTTAAAAACTAAAATGAGTGTTTACTCTATATTTAATGATAAAGTTCTTTTTTATAAACAAAAAATTATTTTAATGATGAAATTGTAGGTTACTATTTTTCATCATTAATATTTTACAAAAAAAGAAAGCAAAAGCATGCCATCTTAATTGGAAAGAAATTGATTGGAAAGAAATTGATTGGAGGTTATTTTTAATTAAGATGATAAGGTAACAATTAAGGTTGGAAATGAGTCGAGAGCATAGTCAAGTCAAGCTTAGCTTAGCTTAGACTCAACTTAAAAAGAATTTGAGTCTATTTTTTTGGCTTAAGCTAATCTCACTTAAAATTCATGAGCTACTCAAGCTGATATCAAGCTTATATATAAGGAGCATATCAAGTAAGAACATTATCTTATTATGAGAGGTTTGAGAAGTTGATTTTAACCATTCAATCTCACATAGATTATCAATATTAAAATTTAATGAAAGATCACATAACTATTTAAAAATGTTTCATAACTTTATTTTCTAATCTTAACTATACATAAATGACCTAATGTTTAAGATTTGCAGCTCTCACTCACAATAAACCACCCATCTCACTTATTCTTTTGGGTTTTTGAGAATATCCTCACACCCTTTCGACTATGAAACAAATATATTTGATCACGGAACGATACGATTAAGCCTTCTCTTCAAATAACATCACTCATTTCACTTAATGTGCTCCATATATACATGCCCAAGTCTCGAGTTAGCTCATGATCCTACCAATAACGGTGCCATTGAAGAGATACTTTGACTATGAAAGTGATAATGTAATAAATTTATTAGCTATCAAACTTTTATTAGGTTTTTCCAGCTAAATTGAAGATGAACATTTTTTATTGGCGGACTTCCATTATCTTGTTACTTTTAGGTTTGTTGATGATAACAACATATGTTGCTTTTTTTGGGATTATCAATGAAAAATAAAAATATAATTGAATTTTCAATTTTATGTATAATTTTACTAATTGCTTTTTACAGCTCAGGTTATTTTCTTCTTCATTTTGTTATTTATTTAAAATATATCATGTAGTGTTTATTAGATTTTTTAAAAATTTTACAATAGAATTATAATTTCACAACAACTATTCCAATGAAAAATTTTAGAAATTCTTTTACATTTCAAATCTCATAAAATTCTGAAATTTCTCATCCAAACACTATACGAGCCAATTCTATCATAAGAGACAACTGTCTTTTCTTTTTAATTATTATACTTAAAACAACTGGTGTTGACACATTTGGTAGTTGGTATTCAACACCATTATCATTTTTTTTTTGGAGGGGGACAAAGGTTTAACATTAGTTGTTATTATATATGGAGTATCTTCTTAAACTAGATACTCTTCAAGCTAAGGCACACGATTTTTTGTCCAATAGTGGGGTAGACGGAAAACAAGCAACGGAGTCTACAACAAGGTGTCCTTGCCCACTTCAAACCCTGTTTATTACTAAATTCTGAGAAAAATGTTTGTTTTACATTCTTAAAAATATTTTATTTTAAAAGTGTAAGATTATTTATATTTTTTAAGAGATAAAATTGAGTGAAAAAAATAATAAATAATATGTATAATAAATAATATTAAATAAGGTATAAAAAAATATTATTTAATATAAAAATATAAGAGTTGAAATCCTTAAGAACCCATTAGATGATAGAGATATTTTTGGTGAGGATAAATGTAACACATCATATTTAGGCACATTCATAAAAAGTTGGAGAGAGATGATGTAATGAGTGATGAGTAGGTTTAATGGGACCAAACTATCATCTCTTTTTAATTTTTTGTGAGTGTATCTAAATATGATATGTTACATTTGTGCTCACCTAAGAATATCTCTGGATGATGATGCCTGCATTCTTGTCATTATCAACTTCAGCTTAATAGGATATTCAGTTATATTCACCCTAATCTCTATCTTTATTGCCATTTTATAATGAGATTCTTGTCTTAATGCTCCAATTCCGTAGAAAACTTTGTGTATAGTGTATCTTGCTGAGATAACCAAAATGTGGGCCATACCCTCAGTGAAATTCAAAGAAGAAGAAACCAAAAAAGGAAAAGTTCTATCTTGTATTTAGGACAGCAGTTGCTGATTAGTTGACTGTCTCTTAAAGTAACTACAAATAGGAGAGTGATTGAACATTTCTTGCATTGCAAAAACCAAGCATAATTTAAAGGAAGCTAATTCCTCTCATCTTTGCACAAGGGAATTTTCTTTTTCAACAGACAAAAAAAAAGTAATGGGAATTTTGTTGCATACGTTGGTGCTTTGATTGTAATTTGAGTATACAAATCTATGTATAATTTATTATAAGACAGAGATTGCAATGACGGTATTTACATTGAGACTGCCTTAATAAAAAATGAGTCAATATAATATAATATTACTTCTCACAATATTTAAAGTCACAAATAATCACAACCGCGTAAGTGTCTTTATTTGATTACGGTTTCATTTGTCAAACTCAAATACTAACATTGATGCAATTGTGGACAGTTGCAACTCAGAGTGATATGTATATGTAAGTAACACTACTTTCTTATCCTTGTACATGGTAAAGAGCCAGAAAGGAGAAGAAACTTAAATATTGAATTAAGAAACAAAGCCAATCACTTGAAAAACATTCCTTGACAGAAATACAAGAGTTGATATCATCCCATAATTCGAAGAAGTGGTATTCTCCCAGACCTCCTTAAAGAAATCTAGCAGAAAAAGGGAAATTTTCAGTTAGGAGCAAGTTAACGAAAATATTCCCACTTTAGTACATCACAGTTGTAATACATTATAGTTATTTTGTTATAAAATATATTTATGAACCAAATGAGAAATATTTTTGTTGACTAGCACCTAGGTAGAATTATGGCAAAGGAAAATCAGCACCTATATACAACAAAGGAAATCCTACTGATATGAGTGACAGCTGAAATTGTTACGAATAGTTAGCTTCTTTGATGTCTTCAAGAACTCACTGGCACAGCAACTGAAACACATTCACTAGTTATAATGCCAAACATAATAGGTTAACGTTTTCGGTTCCAAGATCAGATTTGTGCTGATCTTTGTACCAGGGAGAACCTCCATCAGAGGAATTCTCTATTGGACTATTTTGATGCAAAGCAGAACCCAAGCCATCAGAAGCATTTGATGTCTTCTGCAAAGTCCCTTCAGATGAACTATTATTCCCATTTGTACTAGCAGAGAAACTGTTAGAGCTCTGCTGTTCAGTGTAAATAAGTTGTCCAAACAACAAGATGTGAGATGATTTCACTTCATTGGGTTCCTTCAAACTCTGGCCTGAATTTCCCACAGTCAACAGGCAAGATGTATCACCATTGTTCTTAGTGCTGCTCTTATAGGTGCCATAAGGAGGCCTAAAAGGCTGCGCTGAGTGGTCAAGCCGTGGGAATTCGCTTTGAAGCATGTCTGCTTGCAGCCTGTTGAAGGGAAAATCAGATGGAGACAGTCCAAATTGAGCATGCCTGGCTCCCTGTATGCCTGCAGAACTGTTATCTTGAATGTTACATAGGGAGTTTGTATGACTGAGAAGATTGCTGGAAAATGATGGCATTGGAAGTTGGTTGATGAGGTGAAAATCTGGGTTCTGTAGAAACCGAGGTTTCTTTCTTGGGGGTGAGAATGGAGAGAGATGGAAGGTGGGGATGTTTGAGACTAGTTCAACCAACCAAGGGTTTACACACTTAACGTTTTGGAGTAAATCTGGTTCATCCCACACCACCTGAAACATGACATGAAGAAATTTAGAGCAATCTAGATAATTTTAAGAAAACTACAAGCTAAATAGTACCAACAAAAAATTCTCAGAAGAAAACTATACTTGAAATATGCATTAATGCTTTGCGTATAATTTTTAAATATATATCATATTTATACTGTATATTAATGTAAAAAAAATATTAAATTAATTTATATGTGATAGTAATATTTTTAAAGAATACGGAATGAATTTATAAATAAATTAAAAATGAATATGTGAATAATTTGAAAATAGTAGAGGTATAATGCTAAAAAGGTTCTCAGACCTATAAGTTCAATCAAGAATGGCATCCAATAATTTTTTGTCACATCCAATTGACTCATTCAAGCAACTGTGGTTCTTGGCAGGGAGAATTGTCTGAACTGAACAGACATACTTGAAGTGATTTGCCACTCATGTCATGCGCATTAACTATTAATAAAAAAATACTTGACTGTAGTTTAACAGTAGATAGATAATATTAGCCAGTATTCTTTTTCTTTGCTCAGTGTCAAAACATTTAAATCATAAGTGTTGCTTAACAGTTGATATAGACAACAGAAGAAATCAGTATCATGCAGTAAGTAGTCAATAGAAAAGGCCTTAAAAATAAGGAAGATAAACAAAGACTTTGTATCAGAAAATTCATATCAATATGACAAACTGTAAACTTTGTTCCATCTTTTAGCAGCAGTGAACAGTATAATATAAGCCTTTTTTTTAATTGAAAAAAAGTCTACCATGGAAGAAATCCAAGAAATAGATCTAGTTTCATTATAATTAAAAATTAAAGATGTAATTTTACCATTACTCAGAATCAGTAAATTTAGCCTCTAAAAAAAGAGTTGAGGAAGGGGATCTGAATATTACAATAATAGTAAAAGGAAATAAATTGAATAACAAGATTCAAGCTATTGGATCTTAGGGACAAGTAGCAAATGAAAATCTAAATGGTGTACCTGTAGAAGACGCCATGGAGAATTAGGCCAACGAATGGGATCTGCAACCTGGACAGAAGATATGGTTCCCATGAACCAGCTGATCCTAGAAGAATCCTCAGTTTCAAAAGGCATCTTGAATCTCATCCCAGAACACCACTGAATTTGCATTGCAGCCCTCACAGCAGAGTCCTTAACACAATACTCAGGTGTGCTAGCCCTTGGGTAGTACACAACCTCAAAAGGCCTGCCATTAACAGCACAAGTGACAGCTTCAACAACAGATTCAGCTGCAACTCTTCCCATCAATTCGTCACCACCTTTTCTGCTCACCAACAACTTGTTCTCATTCTCACCCAAGAAACCATAATTCCCACCACCAAATAGAGGTGCTACCTGGTTGTTCCAACCAGATGAGAACTCACTCCCACCACCAATCCCCCCTTTCTTGGCCCTCCTTATCCCAACACAAAGATCACCATTCTCTGCCCTCAAAAACACAATAGAATCACCAGCAACAAGCTTCTTATGGTTCACAAAATTGCTCCATCCGGTGGTCAAAAGATGCCTCCTTGGTGTCCCTCTATAGATATGCCTAAACTTCCAGCACTGTCCATGCACATCCTTGGCAATAATGGTCTGAACAGGAGGTTCTGCAAAATAATCCAACCTTGGGAAGATAGTCTCAGCACAGTAACGTGGCACAGAAAACCCCCCACCATTGTTGGCATCAGATTGTGTCAATGTCTTGGCAAAGGAAGATGGTTTCTCTTGACTCTCAACAACTCCAGTGATTCCTATGAAACAATCATCTTCCAAATCCAATTCATTTTCCCTCAAAGGGGTCAACCTCAACTTCACATAGACCTCATCAGTGTCAGGGTCTGCCATGTATTTCATAGCAGACACCCTGCAAGGGATGAGTGGGGGAAGTGGGGTGTGCCCAAAATCGACTTTGCCATGGGCGTGTTCTGCATGGCCCTGAGGAAAGTAGAAGACTTTTGAGTTGAGAGGTGGCATTTGAACCATGGGACCAGCACAGGCATGCCATAATTGAGAATCTAAGCACTTTTCTGAGACCCTCTCCATGGAATCCATAGCCACAAATATCTGAATATAACACAACTCCTTGCAGTTTTTGTCCTTCAAATTGATGTAAACTGCAAATAGACACAAAAGACAATCAACAACAGGTGAGTCTCAAGAAAACCAAGAAAAGATTTGAATTTTGATGTAAATAAGGTATCTTATGTGTTGAGTGCTAAGAAGATGAACATGAAAAAAATAATAATAATGGAATTTCTCATGTTCTTAAATCTTTAAACCAAATACAAGACCCCCAGAAAGACACGAACAAAAACAGAAAAGGGTTCTTACCAATTTTGGCATTAAAGATAGAAAAATGAGAGAGGAAAAAAAACACTTGATGCAGAAGATGATCAGAATCTGATGGTAACAGAAGGAGAAAAGAGGAGATGAATGAGAAAAAGGAGTGACAGAGAGAGAGAGAGAGAGTGTGTGTGCGCGTGATGTTGAGGACAATTTGAGTGTTATGACTGGTGTGGTAAGTGAGAGAATTTCCAACTTTGAAGTGAATAAAGAGAGAGAGACACACACACAGTACTTGCTCTCTACCTCACGCGTCTAAGGTTCTTTTTATGTTGCCGACGAGAATATGAAGCAGACAGTTTTGACAGACAAGAATATACATGAAAATCAAAGATTACAAGTTTACAACTACAAAGTGACATAATTAAAAGCAAAAACAAAAAATGGCAAAAGCTAATTCAAATCTTTTTATTTATTTATTTATTTATGCTTTGTATTGTGTATGGCTCACTATTTCATCCGATGGTGTGATTAGGTGTAATAAAAGTGAATTGTAATTTCACATCAAACTCTACTTTAAGTTTAAATATTAGAATTATCATTTTGAAAAAGGATATATTCATTTATCACTTTTAATTTAAAATTGTATGAATAATTACATGTACAAATTTATAAAAAAATTAAGTCTAAACTTTGCATTCGTTGTCTAAAGATGTGAAGAAATACACAATGAGGATCACTTCGACTACAATATTATCTTATTACAAAGAAATATACACAAATTTTATTATGTTAACACTTACTATATTAAATTATAAAATTTATTAATTTTATTTTAAATAAATTATATTTTTCTCACTTCAATAAAACTCTTACTTATTAGTGTTATTCCACTAATGGGGAAGAATCCTTAAATAAAAGACATGGAGGAAAAAAAAAAATTCACAGAATTACTTTAATTATCAGATCGAGAAATTATATCGTTAAAGAAGTGATTTATTATAGTAGTCCATCTAAAAGATTAACTGGAGACAATATTTCCTCTCTTTTTTTTTTAATTCATAAAATCAAATAGTCAACTCCTGATTTTTTCAGCTTTTGATTGGTTTGAACCAATTTTTTCTTTTTATCCATTTAATCGGATTTGACTGAATAAAAGGATCAACATGTTTAACCGAACCGGTTAAGAGGCTGAGTCACCAAATTTCTTACCTGACCAAGTTCCGAATTTACAACTAAGTTTTGATTTGTCAATTGCATTTTTCTTAATTTCCCCGTTAACTGCCCGTGTGCTAATATTTGGTGTGAGAATAAGACTACATATTTCATTTTTTATATTATTAAATTGAGTACTTGGTTAAAAAAAAACTAAATTCCTAATTCTTTGCCAAAAAATCAGATATGGGTGGTCATAGTGATGTAATTGACTTCATACATAAAATAAATTGTAATTTACCTAGGAATTAAAGATATCAATAAGCATTTCCTTTTCTAAATAATGTAAATCTACTATGAATAATATAAATAAGTTGGTGTTCTTTGCTCTTTTGTTGTGCATTGCTTTCCCTTTAAAATTAATACACGCTTCAGTTGAAATTTCGTGTTCAGCAACTGTTAACAAACTAAATGTCATATGAAACAAAATTTTGGTTGTATAATTAGTAATTTTATAGTTGCATTTCTTTTTCTAAAAAAAAATTGGTAGTATCTTACCTTTCAGAAATATATAGAATGGTACACTAACCAACTAAAAGGTTGAATAGAACTCACCAACAAAGAAATCTTGAAGTTGAAAATATTGATACTAGTACTAGTATTTAATGCAACACTAATCAACCCAATGAAACTTTCAATGCGTACGTACAGAACAACGAGTAAAAAAGGAAACTTTCGATGTGTAATAAGTATTCATGGGGTCAACAGGGAAGCAACTCCACATGCTACACAAGAAAACTAGATTATTCTAACAAATTTCAGAGAACAGAACCATCCAAGAATTTGTGTACTAATATTTAATATTGGCATTACCAGTGATTTGAGTTAATGCTGAATAAAAATACTTTTAAGCATCTTTAAAACCACTCCGGGTTTGATGATGTTATGCTCTGAAATCAAGGCAAGCCAAAACTGATACAGTAACTCTAGTCAACTTCATGGTGTCCAATGCCCTAGCTATTCGGCCCTAAGCACGGTTCTTAAATGCAACCTAAACTCAACTCAAAGGTGAAGACTTAACTAGCTAAGATAGAGAATGGTCAACACCACTGCTAGGATGTTGCATCCTTGCACTTATGGATAGCCTCTGCCTAATTTTTTGGGTCAAGAACAAGATTAGTTCCTAATAATTTGCTGGGATAAGAGGAGGACAAATCACAAATGGATACTTAAACAAGTAGTATATTTTTTGTTGTTTCAAATAGTACGTTTTTTCACTCAAAGTTTCTAGCCTTTCATATTATTGAAAATGAAAGCCACAATTTGTAACTCCAAGGATTAGGGATTCAATTCGGGAAATATTGTACTAAATGCGTAGAAACTTTCTGTTTCCCATGTTACGAGATCTTAATTGTTTGGGAGGACACACTTTTAGAATACTTAATAATTTTATGTAAGTGACATAAATTTATTTCCAAATAGCCGTTTATCCCGCATTTCGTGCGGGTGCTTACGTAAGAGCATTTATAACTTTTACTTTAAACATATATTTGTTTTTTTATAGTAATAAATTGAGAGTAAAAATATATTTATGTAAACTCAAGTTATTAATACATGTAAAATATTTAACTAATGCATTATAGATTCATTTAAGTTAGCTCAATATTACTATATTGATTCATCCATTCATAATCATTAGTAGTGATAGAAATTTATTTTCAAATAGCCGTTTACTCCGCATTTCGCAGAGGCAGTTATGTAATAACATTTATAATTTTTGCTTTAAAAATATATTTAAGTCTTTTAATAATGATAAGTTAGGTAATAAATTGAGAGTGAAGATATATATGTGCAGATTCAAATTATTGATATATGTAAATATTCAACTAATGCATTGTAGATTTATTTGATTCTGCTCAATATTACTATATTGATTTATTCACTTCATAATCATTAATGAGTGACATAAGAGTGACATAAATTTATTTCCAAATAATAGTTTATCCCGCATTTCACTCGTGCTTACGTAATAACATTTATAACTTTTGCTTTGAAAATATATATTTTTTTATATAATCATAAGTTATGTAATAAATTAATAGTGAATATATATTTGTGTAAACTCAAGTTATTGATACATGTAAATATTCAATTAATGCTTTCTAAATTCATTGAAGTCAGCCCAATATCATTATATTGATTCATTTATTTCATAATCATTAATTATATATTAGTGAGATTATTTGTTTTTAGGAGGCCGCACTACCCATTTAACCTATGTGGCATAAGTACTTGGAGCTAAAAATCAGGTAATTACATGATATTTTTAAGGGATGGAGATCATTTGTTTTTATTTTTTGTCTCATTTTTTGTTTTTTATTTAAATTTTGATAAATATAAAATAAATTAAGTGAGAATGAAACATGTAATTAAATTTAGAATATTTATTATAATTTAAATAGAGAGACAAAAAAAGAGACAGAAAATGAGGATAAATGACCTCATCTTATTTTTAAGTGCTCTTGAAGTAAAAAAAAATCTCATAATTTATATCATTTAATATGTATCACTTTATTTATATAAACTATTATTGTCTCCTATTTTGACTAATGTTATAGTTGAGATAGTACAAATTTAATAGTATATAACAAAAGAAATCTCTTTCTTTCATATAAGAATTTCTTATGATGAGATGCAATGCATCTATGAACTTCGTTGCATAGATGATCTTATATATGTTTTTGTATTTGAAATTAATGTTTTCAGCTAAAAGGTAGGTGACATGATATTTATAAAGGTATCATGAATATTTTATGCATATTCATAAAATTAATTTTTTGTGGTTATGAATATTTTAGGCTTTTTAAGATTTATTTTAATAAGTATTTGTAGTTTTGTTGTTAGGTATATTGGCCGAAAATGTTTTCCTAAGCTTCTTAAAAATGTTGGTTATTTATTTGGAGGAAGTTACATTAGCACTTGCATACGATGTGGCATTAGATAGTTTGGAAGAGTAAACTTTTTTTTAGAGGAAACCACAACATCACTTAGGATGATTTGGCATGCATTATGATGTGGCTCTAAATAATTTAGAATAGTTATTTTTTTATAAAAGATGCCACATCTTCACTTATTATGAGTTGGTATTAGATGAGTTTTAAAAGCCTACTTTAATGTAATGTTAGATTAAAAAAATAGTTAGATAGTACTTTAAGTTGGTTTTAGATTAAGTCTTAAAGAAACTTTACAATAGAAAAGGTTTGGAGAACCGATGCCAAGTTTTATTAGTATCGGTTAAGTGACATGTATAACAAGTCAATAACTTCCCCATATTGTCTGGTATGTAGTCCATAAAAAAATATACACTCATTTTTTTAAACATATATATGTTAATTTGTAATTTTTTAATAATTTTAATATAGAAAACTACCATTATAATATAAGGATATTAGAATTTATGATTCTCAAAAATAAGAAATTAATTATGAAGACACTAATATTTATTCATAAATAAGAGCAAACTATATTCTAAGAGTATTAGAGAGATTTCAAAATTCACTTTCTATTTCTTTACTTTTCTTTATTATCTTCTTTTACTTTAGTGATTTTGAGAAAAGAAAAAACTCTTTACAGTTAGGAACAAGACATTGAGTTTTACGCAGAAATTGTTTCTTAAATATTGCTAATTTCTAACAAGTTGACAGTTGCTATAATTGCAAAACTATCCTTTCCCTTTTACCCAATAATAGTTTAACTCATTAACTTAATTTAATTACTTATTAAACTAATAAGATAAGTCACATATCTATCACATGAGACATTTAACCCAATATTCTCCCACTTGACCTATGTGACATTACCTTCTTTATAGTTTAATAAGTTTGTAAAAACATAAAATGAATGTATATATATAGCCAAACTTTTCTTTCCATTGGATATATTATTTATCATGACCAAGAATTAAAACTAACACGAGTCATGATGGTCATATATCATTTAATCGACATAGTCACTTCTATGTACTATAGAGTTAGTATTCTCCTTAACATGATCTATAAATGGGAAGCACATAATTGGTCTAAAAATAATGTATCTATTAAGTACCGAACCTATTATTATCATTCATATTCAATCATGTATACAAACTTGGAAAACAGGTAAGATAAGAACATATTCATTCATGAACTCAGAGTGTCAAAGTACATAAAACATAAACATTAACATAATATACAATAATGCCTACTTGGAAATAATGTTCATACTTTCAACATATCTACTAAATGTTTTGGGCGGTAACCTTTTTGTCAAAGGATCAGTAATCATAAAATTGGTGCTAATGTCCTCTATTGATAATCTATGTTTCTGAACTTCTTCTTTAACGAAAAAATATTTCAATTCCATATGTTTAGTACCTTTATATTACTTATCGTTTTTAGAAAAGAAGACAGCTGCAAAATTATCATAATAATTTTTTAGCGACTTGACAATACTGTCGACTATTCTAAGTCCTGAAATAAAGTTCTACAACCACTTAACCGGAACTATGACCTCAAAGCATGCCACAAATTCAGCTTCCATAGTGGATGCAACAATGACTGATTATTTTGCACTCTTCCATGATATCGTTCCTCAGGATAAAAGATACAAATAGCCAAATGTGGACTTTCCTGTATCTACACAACTGGAAAACTCTAAATCTAAATATCCTACCACCTCAAGATGATCAGATCTTCTATAAGTAAATATGTGATCATTCGTTTCTTGCAAGTATCTTAAGACTGTCATGGAATATTTCTATTCTAATCACATAGCTTACCTCTCCTATATCTTTCATTTCAAAGTTATTAAAGAGAAACTCCTTGTACTTAATAGAATAAGTCATTAGTTGCAAGCAAGATGCCATCAACATACAAAATTAGAAAGATAAAGTTACTGTCATTGACCTTCATATATATACATACCGATCAATAGTATTTTCCTTAAATTCGAAGGATACAATAGTATCATTGAACTTAAGATATCATTGTTGGGAACTTGCTTAAGTCTGTATATTGATTTTTTAAGTTTACACATCATGTGTTCTTTCTCCTCATCTGAAAACTTATTGGTTGATTCATATAAACATCTTCTTCTAAATTCTCATTTAGAAAGATGGTTTTCATATCTATTTGATGCATCTCTAGATTATAATGAGTTACTAATGTCATGATAATTCTGAAAGAATCTTTCTTGGAAACTGGCGAGAATGTTTCCCTATAGTCAATGTCATCTTTTTGAGTAAAACATTTAGCAACAAGACGAGTCTTGTAGCTTTTAAGGTTGCATGAGAGTCACACTTAGTCTTAAAGACTCATTTACACCCAACTTTCTTGCACCATTCAGGTAGTTCCACATGGTCTCATACATCATTATGTTCCATTGATTTAAACTTATCTTTCATGGCATTTAACTATTTATCAGTATTATCACTATTAATGGCTTGTGAAAACGAAATTGGATCATTGTCATTAATTTCCAAGTTATTTTCTGACTCTTGTAGATACATCACATAGTTATTCAGAATAGCATATCTCTTTTCTTTTTGGGATCTTCTTAATGTTATTTCTTGTGATTGTTCTACTATAAATTTATTGTTAACCTCAGGATCATTAATTTGTTATTCTTCTTGAATGTTATGTGGTTCAACAACATGAAGAATAACAATTTCATAAGCAGAAGCACAAGTCAAATGAACTTGTACTCTAACTTCCTTAATCTTCACATTTCGTGAAGCTTCACTCCTACTAGTTTTATTATTCTCAATGAACCATACATTTTCAATTTTAACAATTCTTGTATTATGGGTAGGACAATAAAATCTATACCCTTTAGACTTTTCTAGATAACCAATGAAATATTCACTGATTGTTCTTGCATTCAGTTTCTTTTCCTATAGATTATAGATTCTTATTTTTGTCTGGTATCCCCAAATATGCAAGTGCCTTAAACTGGATTTCCTACTTGTCCAGAGTTCAAAAGGTGTCTTTGGAACTGCCTTACTAGGAACCCTGTTTAACAAATACACGACAGTTTTTAAAGCATACATCCACAACGACAAGGGTAAAGATGTGTTACTTAACATGCTCCTGACCATATTCATTAAGGTTCAGTTACACCTTTCTAATACACCATTTTATTGTGGTGTATCTGGTATTGTGTATTGAGTACATATGCTATATTTTTGTAGGAACTTAGCAAATGGACCTGGGTATTGTCTAATTTCATTAAATCTTCCGTAATACTTACCATAATTTCTATCTAACCTTATGATTTTTACCTTTTTGTCTAATTGTCTTTCAACTTCATTTACATAAATTTTTAAGGCATTTACTGCTTAAGATTTCTTATGTAGTAAATAGATATATCTGTAATGTGAATAATCGTCAATAAAGGTAATCAAGTACTTTTCTTTACTGAAAGAATTGACATCAAAGGGTCCATATATATCGATGTGTAGAATTTCAAGAAGCTGAGTGCTTCTTGTGACACCTTTCTTTGTATATTTTATTTGTTTTCCCTTAATGCAATCCACACAAATACTAAGGTTAGTGAAATCTAAATTTGGAAGGATGTCATTCTTTACCAACCTTTCCATTCTTTCTTTAGAAATGTGACCCCAAACGTTTATGCCACAAGTAAGCAGAATATTCATTCACTGAAATACATTTAGTGTCAACATTATGATGTAAGGTCATAAGAATTTCAACATATAAATTATCAAGATTCAATTTATATAAACCATCATAAAGTATACTAAAACCAATTATATAAGTATGTTTATACAAACTAAAACATCTATTACCAAATCTAAAAGAGTATCCAACAACATCAAGTTTAGACAAAGAAACTAAATTCCTAGAAATAGTAGGTACATAAAAAGTTTCAAATAAATCTAAATGATGTCTAATGCTTAGGATTAAATGGTAAGTCCTGACACCTTCCACTAGAACCTTCATTCTATTCACCATAAAGATGAACTTCTCATTTGGGCTTATAGTTTGGATTGCAAGGAATCCCTGCATCGTATTAGAAACATGAGTTGTACATCCAGAATCAATCTACCAAGTATTATGAGGACTTCAGTTAGATTTGATTCGAAACATACATAAGCATTAAGCTTACCTTTCTTTTCGAACCAAGCCTTACGTCTTGGGCAATCCTTCTGGAAGTTTTCAGATTTCTCATAGAAATGACATCTATTATTGTTTGACTTTTTCTTCTGGATTTTGACTAAGGACTCATCAATCTTTAATAGTCCTTTGCCCTTTCCATGTTTCTTTTCAGCTTTCTTTCCAACTCATTGATGGTTCATATAATGGATAGAATGATTTCATTGATTCTTAAGTTTGGTTTCTTCCTTACTAATATACTTTGTAATTCATGCACATTCCATTTATCTTTCATCATATTATCGTTCATTTGGAATGAACCATACTCAAGCTGTAATGAGTTCAGAATGAACCGGATAAGGAAATTTTCATCCACTTCCATTCTCAATGACTTAAGTCTTACTTCAATGTTTGTCATTTCAATGACGTGCTCATGCATAGTACGAGAATCACCAAATTTCATGGTAGTTAAAGTACTCATTAATGTCCCAGTAAGAAACTTGTCAGCAATTTATAAGCGCTCTTCCATAAAACTTATGAATTTTTAATTTTGGGAAGAGCTAACTTGATGTTGTTTGCTATACTCATTGCATAAGCATCAGACTCATTCTGTTTGACCTTTCTCGAGCCTTATAATGAGTTTTCTCTTCATTGCTACTAGCAGTAGATTTCTCAACTTGAAGTGTTAAATCAAGATCCATTACACTGAGGTAAAATTGGACTTATTCACTCCAACCACAGAAGTTTAATCCATTAAAGATTGGAACAGACGAAGCAAACAAATTTAAAGAAATGGGAACAAATACTACAATGATTACATGTCTAACATTAATGCTTTGAATCATAAATTAACACACTATACAAATTCAGACAACAAAGTTATTAAATTAATAAGATAAGTCACATACCCATCATATGAGATATTTAATCCAATAATATATACACTCATTTTAATCCTTCATATATATAAAAAATGACATTAATTTAGTACTTTAAAAAATTGATAATAATTTAGTTCCTCCATTATAAAGGTGATATTAATTTGATAATTTAAAGAAGTTGACATAAATTTAGTCATTTAATTATAGATAATGACATCAATTTGTTCTTAATTCAAAAGCTCCATTAACAATATTTTCACAATCCACACACAGAAAGAGAATTTTAATGTCACTTTTATGATTGTGAGACTGAATTGATATCAATTTTATTTGAGAAATTAAAGTTATTACATGTATCTTTGCACTAAAATGAGTTACTTTTGTGTAAACTCAATTAATTGAATAAAAAACACGTCAAAAGAATAAACTAAATAAAAAAGAGTAAATATAAAAAAATATAGTCAATATTTAAGTTATTATCTATGGATTGCTGGCATTGATTATACCGATCGATTAAAGTATTCCTAGAAGAAGATTGAAGCACGATTTGGATGTTGAGATAGGTAGTATATTAATTATGAATAGAGCTATTAAAATAAGTTGGACCGATCTAATTTGGGTTGAATTATTTTTGAGTCAGATCAGATCAGACTATGTAAATTTTGGATTAATATTTTGTTAATCTAATTTATTTATTTTTAATATAAATGAGTCAACTTATCCAACCTAATACAGATAAATTATTTTTAATTTTAAACTAATATTTATTAACCCAACTCATCTACTTTATCTAAGTAGGCCAATTCATTTTTACGACTCTAATTATCAAGAAGTGGACAATGATATCGAGCGAGCAATAAGTGAATGAATGAATATAGATACAACTTACAAGACATGACACAAACACTAGTTGCTTGCAAAAGCCAAAATATCCGGCAAGCTACACAGGTCGGTCAGGTTTTTTAAGGCAATTCTCATTTTTACAAAGCTACTTGTTTAGGCAACAAGTGTAAGAGTACTGGCATGCTACTTTTACCGAAGTATCTATGTCTCAGAATTTTACCAACCCATCTCACGCGATCATTTCTTTAACTTGTACAACAAAATATTAGATTTCATTTGATCTCTACATGTGACTAGATATGTACCTCATTGTCAAGAAGATATTCACATAGTTTCTACACTCCTACAAATTATTAGTATATTCAATTTTTTTTAATCTAATCAAAGTGATCTGAAATAAGCAACAAAATTATATTAATTTTTTTATAAAAATACTTTTCATCTTTTAATCTATATAATAATATTTTTTCTATTTTTCTTTTTCTTTATGTTCCACCAATTTTATTGGTTTACCATTCACGGCAACGTAAAACATTTTAGTGTATAAACAATATTTCAAAATATTTCCAATTTTTATGATTAAATATGTTTTGGGGAAGTGATGGGTTCCCACTTCATTATTGGTAAAATTCTCACAAATGAAGTTATAAAAAAGATGGACAGAAGTTACTACAAAAAAGTTAATTTTTATAATTACTATTTGGGAAAGGAATGAATTTCCCACATCATATTTATATTGATAAAATCAACCCAAATGAACTCTAAAATAAAAGATGGGCGCATAAATTACTATAATTTTTTTAATATTTTGGTAAAATAATAATTATTAATTAAATATGTATGAAAGTAACACATTATTAATTAAATAATAATAATTATTGTTAATTAAATATATATCCAAAGACTGCTTGTGTTTAGTGAGCAGTTGTGTTCAATAACTACTCATGATTTAGTGAAAATCTCAACTTAGTGTTGGGGACTGAAACAATAAAATTTTTTGGTGTAAAGCTCTCTCATCCCTTATCTTGTTGATATTACTTGATCTGATATACTTGTTCATCTACTCGACAACTATATGCAAATTATTAATTATATAACCTTTGTTATGAATACACTCAACCAAGAGTTTGAAACTTAACTTAATCACTGGTATTGAATTCTATCTTTACCTATTTCTCTTTATTAAGTTCTTCTAGACTTCTATCAGTACTCCGTTTCTGTTCACATATGGATTTTGCAAGTTAAGGATTAAGCTTTTACCATGACCAACTAAACCAACAACGGTTATTGAATTTCAGCTTCCGTATATTTAAATCTGTTTAAAAAAGCCACCTTCAAGTTGTTAAATCAAGTTTATGAGTTTCAAGAAGTGTTTTTGGAAATATCCATTGAAAATTTTCGATTGATATTATCTCTTGGTTATATTTGACTAAATTAAAAAGAGTACCAGCAACCCTTCTTAACTACATTTTGTGTTAGTTGCAACTCTTCTCAACTTCAAGTCAATAAACTTAAGAAAGGTTTGAGAAAGTAAATTGTGTTTTGTAAGTGTTTACTAAAATTTTCGACAATAACTAATTAGACTAAGATAAATCCTTTGTCTCTTGACAAAGTTTAATTCTTGATCTCAATTCGGGGAAGGGAATCACTTCTTTTTGGGATTCTAGTCTAATCTAATATCTTAAAAGGATGTAAATGATGATTTCAAAGTTCAGAAGATTATGTAAATTCAAAATCAAATGTTTATACGTGATTTAAGTAGTGTAAAATACTAAGTAAAGAATAGAGAGTAAAATAGCTTAAAATACATGCAATGAATAGTAAATATATGTAAATTGCAAGAAAGTAAAAAAATTAATTAAAAAAATCAAATGATCTCAAAAGAACACTTGATCAGGAGTAGAAAAGAATTTTGCAATAAAGTAATGAAAACAATTAAAAGAAATCAAATGATCTCGGAAGAACACTTGATCAGGAGTAGAAAAGAGTTGCAATAAAGTAAAATGACTGAAATTAAATGAATTGAAGATAAACTTGCTTTGAATTGATAAATTGTACAGAAATGAAAGTGGATGGAAACATACTAGACTAGACTTGCATGCTGTTTGCTCGAAATGTCAATGGATGTGAGAGCGTGAGTTTACAAGTGTTTGTGAGCAATGAATTTTCAATCCCTAAATGTTTCCATCTTTTTGGTATTTATAGACTTCTTAAGTAATTATCTTTTTTACAAGATCTTGACACGTGTCTAGAACTAAGATAACTACCCAATGATTGGTAATCTTTGTTTAATAATCACCAAATCTTTGTCAGCGATCCTCGTGCGACAAGCAACTACTTAATCTCAACCATTCAGCTTTTTGTTGTCTTGATCTAAAATTTGCAACCACTATTAACTTCTAATTTAAATTCAAAAATCTTTCTTTTTGAATTCAAACTTTTGATTTTTCAACCACTTTCTGGTTTTCCATCTTGGTCAAACTCCTCTATCCTTTAAGAATTTATTAAGTGTAGCTATTTCTTAAAATCTCAATGTTTGAGACCTACTTGAAGTTTCCAAAATATCATTTTTGATATCAAACCGACACTAACATTTGGCTGTTTTAACTATTTTAACTCCAAGTAGAAGTTATCTTGATACCGAATCGAAATTACCACCTTGGTATACTTTTCAAATCTCGATTTCGATATTAAATCGAAATCTCAACACCTATTATGAAGTCAAAATGACCCCAAACTAATATTTGCATCGAAATCAATACTACAACTTCGACCAAACTGATATTTGAATCGAAATTAATATTACAACTTCGACCAATTGATATTATCGAAATTAATATTACAACTTCGATTCTTATTCAAGAACAAGTCCATATGTTCACGCTAAGTCTTTATACTAAACTAGCGAAATAGCAACATATCAAAAACTTGTTTATTTTATACCAACAATTGCCCCCCAATATTTATTCTCGAAATATGAGAGATAAATCTTTTAGCTCTTCGAATATTGCTTTCGATTGCTACTAGACAGGAATTTTACTAGGAACTTTCTTATTTTACCTTAATTCAACATAAAACAAAGCAACTGAAAAGTCAAACGGCAAAATCTGTAACTTTGAGATTTTAAATCTCTGCACACGTAAATAGTTACTATGTGGCTATTGCTTCTTCTGCCAAAGTTCAATCAGTACAAGCTGAAATTACCTTTGAGGAAGAAGCAGAGACTATATACATCGATGATGATGAGGATGAAAATGACATTCAGAAACGATTGAAAGATATTCTATCCAAATAATCTCTATCCGCGAAATCCCATCATTCCACAGCCCATTCTGAAGTCGAGGTTCAAAGCATATTTGCCCCCTAACTCCTAAGAGAATTGATTGATCTTTCCAACCTTGGGATAGATCACATCATAGCTGCCCAAGACAAAAGGGAAAAATTATCTTGCCTTCTCGACCAACTGAATCAAAGCAAACATCTTTTGGATTCAAATGCCCAATCAGTGGTCCAAGAGTTAACTAACCTCACAAAGGACTTGACAACCAAATTTCCTAGCATTCATCAAGTTATCACCAATAATCAAGAATTACTCGAAAAGAAGAAATAATTGATGATAACTATAGCTAAGGTAAAGAGAAAATGTCACCTCTGTTCTTTCATCAACTCGGCAAAATATTAATCAAAACGAAGAACGAATTGCTAAGCTTAAACAAGAACTTTGATTACTTGAAGAAGAATAAGGTGAACTTCGAACCCTTGCTGAGAATTGTGCAAATCAAGAACGAGCTCTCGAAGAGGACTACCATCGATTGAACAATGAAGGTAGTTAGGTGAAACAGGCTATTCAGAATTTAGCACATTCCCTCGAAGCAGCTTCTAAGGAGAAGACTAGGATTTTAGACGTTTGGGCTTCTTTATTTGCAAGGCTTTAATAAACTTTGCATATCTATTTTTGTAATGACAATTTTAAAGTTTCATTTTGTTTTAATTCGAAACTATAATTTCTACAAGATTTTAATTTCATGAATGGTTGGCCTATATACCTTTAAATATTTACCATTTATCGAAGCAATCTTTTCATTTGACATTATATTTCTAGTCGAATATGCGTTACCAGAATAAACCTTTTCGATTTGATATGGGCCTTCCCAATTAGGTGACCATTTTCCAAATAACTTCGATTTCTTGTCCATAGGTAAAATAACCTTCCACACTAAATCATCTAAAGCAAACTCTTTTCTTTTGACTCGAAGATCATAAAATTTTACAATTCTTTCTTTTTGTCGAATCAAATTCTCCAGAGCAATTATTCTTTCTTCATCTAATTGATTTAGTTCATCAAACATCAAATTCTAATAATCTTGGGTAGAAATTTCATCTTGACGTTGTAACCTAACTGACTGAAGATTGATTTCAATTGGTAAAACGGCATCATGACCATAAACTAAATGATATGGCATTGTACCAATAGCTTCCTTAGGAGAATTTCGATAAGCTCATAAAACTTGGCTTGAAGTCTCATGACAACTTCTTGGCTTTCGACCCACATGTTTCTTAATTAAATCGATTAAAATCTTATTAGCAGCTTCGACCTGCCCATTGGCTTGCGCGTAATAAGGGATCGAGGTGAGAAGTTTAATATTCCTTGTCTTAACAAACTCACTAATAACACGACCAGTAAATACAGTGCCTTGGTCAGCAGTTAAAGTTTGCAGAATACCAAATCTATAAATGATATTTTCTTCGATAAAGTTAATAATCTCTTGTTAAGTAACATCTTTTAAAGGAATCGCCTCAACCCACTTCGTCAAATAATCAATGGCAACTAAAATATACTTGTGCCCTTTTAGAAGATGATGGATGAATCTGGCCTATTAAATCGAGAGCCCATCCTCGAAACGGTCATAGTTTTATAATCGAATGTAAATCACTTGCAGGAACATACTGAATGTTTCCATGCCTTTGACATTCCTCACACGACTTAGCGTATAAATGACAATCTTTTACCATCGTAGGCCAATAAACTCTCTGTCTGCGTAATACCTATTTCATTTTTTCACCAGCTTGGTGAGCACCACAAATACCTTCATATACTTCTGCCAAGGCTGTATATGCTTCTTTTTCGCTCAAACATGTCAATAAATTTCCATCTATTGAATTTATAAAGTGAATCTCCCATTATAACATAATGTAGAGCTTTATATTTTAATTTTCTTTCAACTGATCTATTTGGGTTTTGTAAATAATTAATAATTGGCTTTCTGTAATCAATATCATCAATATCCTCGAGTAGACATACTTCTGAATTCTTGAACGGATATAATTTTTCTCTAATTTCGATTAACTTAACCAAAGTTGTAGGCGAAATCTTGTAACCTGAAGCTATTTGGGCAAGCTCATTAGCTTCAAAATTCTCTTCCCTTGGAATATGCTGTGTCGCGACCGGAGATCGCGGCGGGAATAATAGCAACTCGAATTGGATTTTTAGAAAATGAAAATGGGAAAATGGAGTCGCCACCAATTTTATTTGAATTTGGAAAAATTGGAAAACCTTTCTTTGAAAATGGTCTTTAGAACCAGATTGGATTCGGGAGTCGGTTATGCTTAGAGAAGGGTGGAAACTTAATCCCACAGCACCCCTAATGCACCCGTCCTAAGACGGTACCTTAAGTCAATTGTGTAAATTATTAACAATCCTTGAAAATATTTATTTTACCCCTTTTTTACAAACATTGTAACTAAAAAAGCGAAACCACAAAATTGTGAAAATTTAAATTTGGCTTGACAGAAATGAAATTCTGCTCCTACGTATCCCCTGGTGCAATGGGGAACTCAAAGTTACGTAGTTCTTTAGAAAATAAGTGTGGGTTGGTTGATTTTATTTAAAAAAAGATTTTATTTGAAAGCAAATCCATTCTTGCACAAGATTCAAGTTAGCACTAGGCTACTCAATAAACCCTTATGATCCAGAAGATAATGAAGATAGCATTCGCTATTCAATCATCGTCATCGGTCATTGCATGGATTAAAAGATTTTTTATTTTTTTTAAGGGGCATGCACAAAAACAAACAAGTACACACGATTTTTCATGAACTAGATAAATAATAATAAAAACAAGATTAAACATGAACATCTCAAATCAAACTACTTTAAATAATTTTTTTTAGATTTTTGCTCTTTTCTATTTTATTTTTTTTATTTTATTTTTTTTATTTTACATACTAAACAAGAAATATCCACTAACAACAAAAAATAACATTAACATCCTGTCATGCTATTGAATATACGTAAAAATGTGAAAGAAAAATTAAAATCTAAATAATTAAGATATCTTTTTCTTCTTTTTTTTAGAACAGCAAATATAACAACAGAAAAAAAAACAAAACTCACCTTCCCTTTTTAGCAGAAAAATAGCAGAGGAATGACGCCTCTGTTCCTTCACGTGTGGCCTGTGGTTTCGTGGAGATGAAGATGGAGGGTGCTGCTGGCTTTGATGAGGAGATGGTGAGGGCTGCTGGCTGCTACGATGGAGCCTCTGCTCCTACGTATCCCTGTGAACTTGCCGCGTCAGAACCCAGAGCAGCGGAGGCCAGAGGCAGCAGTACACGATGACTATGATACGTGAAGGATCAAAGGCATGGAGGGGGGAAGCTTCGTGATACTGTTACGGTGGTAACTTAGTGGCGTGTCTATCCTTGTAGGGAACGACAGTGGTGATGATGAAACGATGATCTGCACTGCGCGTGGCTGCTGAGTTGTGGCCTGCTTCCTTGATGATTTCTCACGTGTGCATGGGTTGATGGTGGAGTGGTGGAGTTTGCTGTTGGTTTGGATGAAGATGGTGATTAAAGGGGAGCAGGACGTAGTTGAGATGATGAGTAGGGGTGGGCTGTTTGAGCTCACGGTGAGGGTGGTGGAGAGTTGATGTTGGCCGAGTTGACTCGGTTGGGAGGAGGTGAGGTTGAGG
Organism: Ormosia semicastrata; assembly: GCA_029884595.1. NCBI lineage: Eukaryota > Viridiplantae > Streptophyta > Magnoliopsida > Fabales > Fabaceae > Ormosia > Ormosia semicastrata. The sequence continues at coordinate 57,436,982 of JAQQTO010000056.1, forward strand.
AAGGTGATTACGCGATGGTGGATAGGGGCGACTTGCTGCCGTGGATGGAGTTGTAAGGGAGGATATGGGTGGTTATAGTGGAGTCATGGGAGATGGCGAGTGAGGGGAGGATTCACGTAAATGGTGGAGGGATTAGGAGAGGGTGGTGTCTCACGATGAGGAGAGTGGAGTATGGTTGATATGGGTGAGAAGGCGATGGTGAGGATGGTGAAGCTATGGAAGGGGTGATGATTTACCGAGTTGACTCGGTTGTGGATGGGAGGTGAGATGGGTGGCTTTGGAGGTTGATGATGGTGTTTGGGAGATGAAGGATGTTTGAAGGTGATGAGGGAGGTTGATGATGGTGTTTGGTTGGAGCTTGCTTGCTGCTACGGTGGGAAGCTTGGTGGCCGTGAAGGGTCTTGCATGGAGGTTTACGATGGTTGCTTGGTTGGAGGTCGCTTATTGCTACGGTGGGAAGCTTGGTGGCCGTGAAGGGTCTTGCATGGAGGTTTACGGTGGTTGAGCGGGAGCTTGGCTTGTGATGAGGAGGGAGGAGGATGGAGGCTGTTATGGGTCTTGCATGGGTGTTTTGGGAGGTTTCACGTGGAGGTGCAAAGGGTGGTATGGTGGGGGTTGTTATGGCTGCATGGTGTTGATGGAGGGATGAGGAGGAAGATGGAAGTTTATGATGAGGAGGGATTTGCATGGTGTTTGGGAGGCTTCACGTGGTGGTGGATGGAAGGGTTACAAAATGAGGTGATGAAGGTTGAGGAATGGGTTTGTTTATGGTGGGGTTCACGGTTTACGTATGCATGGAGACCGTGAATGAGAGGTTGCTCACGATGAGTTACGGTGTGGGTGAGGTTGGAAGTTATGGAGATTGGGTGTTGATGGAGCAGCCGTAGAGGATTATGGGTTTACGTGGGTGAAGGGTGATGGTGAAGGGGTGAGGCTACGGTGGTCACGGTTTTGGTTGTTGGAGGCTATGGTGGCTGGTTACGTGGATGGCTTGGATGAAGATGGTGGTTGGTTGGAGGGTGGAGACTCACGTGAGAGATGTATGGGAGATGGAGTTGATGTGGTTCCAGGAAGGATTCACGTAAATGGTGGAGGGATTAGGAGAGGGTGGTGTCTCACGATGAGGAGAGTGGAGTGCAGCGCCGAAAGTGAGTGAGCAGGAAAAAATTTTAAAAAAATATGTTGTGGGTGTGTCTTTGGAAAGTGAGTGGAGAGAGATGATGGAGTGGGTGAGTGTGTACGTGAGTGAAGAAAAAATGAGTGTGTACAGTGAGGAAAATTAGTGAAATGTGAGTGGGGAACAATAGAAAGTGGAGACTTTTTTATTATTTTTTTATTATTTTTTTATTTTTATTTTTATTTTTTTATTTTTTATTGTAGTCCGGTCAAAATTGGGTGTTCACAGTTGCCCCTCTTTACTTGTTTCTTATTAGATAAAAGGAAAAATTGTAGTTTTTCATTTTATCGTCGTAAGAAACGAGTAAAGAAATGAACTCCAATTTTGTCCGGCAAAGCACAAGATGTAAAACAAATGCGAGAATAACATGCAAAGCGTCAAAACGCTCAAGAATTAAAAATCATGGAGCTGATGCGCTCAATAAAAAGCTCGACAGAAAGTAAAATGCATGGAGCCGATGCGCTCAACAGAATTAAAAATGCATGGAGCCGATGCGCTCAACAAAGAGTAAAATACATGGAGCCGATGCGCTCACGAAATTAAAATGCGAGGGAGCCGTGCGCTCAACAGAGATTAAAATGCATGGAATGCGTGGAACGGTGCACTCAACAGAAAGTAAAAAGAACATGTAATGTATGGAGCCAATGCGCTCAAAGAAATTGACAGAAATTTAAAATGCATGGAGCCGATGCGCTCAGGAATTAAAAGACAGGAGCCGATGCGCTCAAAAGGTAAAAGACAGGAATTAAAAGACAGGAGCCGATGCGCTCAAAAAGTAAAGACATGAGCCGATGCGCTCGAAAGTAAATGACAGGAGCCGATGCGCTCAAAAAGTAAATGACAGGAGCCGATGCGCTCAAAAAGTAAATGGCAGGAATTAAAAATGCATGGAATGCATGGAGCCAATGCGCTCAGGAATTAAAAGACAGGAGCCGATGCGCTCAAAAGTAAATGACAGAATTAATGACGAGAGCCGATGCGCTCAAAAGTAAATGACAGGAGCCGATGCGCTCAAACAGTAAATGACAGGAATTAAAAGACAAGAGCCGATGCGCTCAAAAAGTAAAAAACAGAATGCATGGAATGCATGGAGTGATGCGCTCAAAAGAACTGATGATAATTAAAGTGCATGGAGCCGATCGCTCAATGTAATTTAAAATGACAACAACAATCGAGTCCGAATTTAAAAGACAATGGGCAAGCTATGTCCGAAATTTAAATGGCAATGGGCAAGCTATGCCAGAAATTTAAATGGCAATGGCAGCTATGCGTCCGAAATTAAATGACAATGGGCAATCTATGACCCGAAATTTAAATGACAATGGGCAATCATGTTGCCGAAATTTAAAAGACAATGGGCAATCGCGACCGAAATTAAAAGACAATGGGCAATCATGCGTCCGAAATTAAATGACAATGGCAGCTATGCCCGAAATTAAATGGCGATGGGCAAGCATGCGTCGAAATGACAATGGGCAGCTATGCCCGAAATTTAAATGGCAATGGGCAAAGCTATGACCCGAAATTTAAATGACAATGGAATAAGCATCTTGATCAAAAAGATTTTTTTTTTCTCATTTTCTTTTCTTTGTTTTTCCTTTGCTTTTCTCTTTTTTTCTCTTTTTTTCTTTTTCTTCTTTTATTTTTCTTTCTCCTTTTCTTTTTTTTTTTTTTGCTTTCTTTTCAGAATTTTAAAAGACAATGGGCAACTGCGTCTCGAATTTTAAAAGATAATGGGCAACTGAGTCTCGAAATTTAAATGACAATGGGCAACTGCGTTCCGGAATTTAAAAGATAATGGGCAACTGCGTCCCGGAATTTTAAAAGACAATAGGCAACTGAGTCCCGGAATTTAAAAGACAATGGGCAACTGAGTCCCAGAAAACAGGATTTTTCTTCTCTTTTTTTTTTCTCTTTTTTTTTCGCTTGCTTTTTTTTATTTTTCTCATTTTCTAAATTTTATTTGAAAAACATTTGAACCAAGGACGACTTTGGAAAGCTTTGACCAATCAAACTTCTTTCCTTCTTCTTCTCCTTTCCTTCTTTTTCTTTGTTTTTCACTTTCAACTCTCCTTTCGAGAAATAGGATGAACCATTGCTTGACTGATTCCTTGAGAGAAAATTTTGCCCCAGTGTTTAACCTTGTCTCTCATTTAGTTGATTCCCTGCAACTGCTTGATAACTCGGTCCTTGTTTGCGTTGCTACTTCCTTCAACACAGCTTCTCCTTAATCCTTAAAAAATTTTGCCCCAGTATGGCCAACTAAATGCAAACAAAATTGCCCCTGTGTAGCTGATCACACACAATTCAAAATTGCCCCAGTTTGGGTGCACCCTTCAAGGTGTTTCAGGCCAACTTCCTCTGAGATTTTACCCATTCATTTGCCCTAACTTTTGTTTAGACCGACCTTTCAGGTTTTCAGACTAACGGGCTCTTTTTTTTTTTTTTTTAGCTCGGGTATCACCTCTTCCATCAATTGGGATTTTCCAAGATCTCTTCGATCTGAATTGGTCAATAAGCAATTACCATTAGATGGTCAAATCATGGTGTTATACTCATGGTCACTTTACCTGAAGCATTATGTCACAGACACTCATGAATTCAAAAAGTACAACAGGAAAGAAACGAACAACTTCCAGATTGTTCTTAGAAGTTCGACTACAGAAAGGATATTATTTACAACGGTTAAAGACACAGGAAATAAAATAGTAAGAAAATCAAAAGATTTTTTTTTCGCTTGAGTTAAGATTCGACAACTAGACATCATTAATTATCAAACACCCCCCACACTTACTCTTTTGCACGTCTTCGGGCAAAACATAAAAAACCAAAACTAGGGAACAAACAAAACAAACTCAAAAGGTAAAAACTCTAAGAGACTCAATTTCAAATGACATTCAAGAATGAAGAGCAATTTATAATTCAAGTAATTAAAACATTCATGAGATAACACATCTTCACATCTCAAATCAACAAGCAAGGATACTTCAATTGAAAAACATGAGTAAAGAATGATAGATCCTCACAGAATTTATTCTCAGCCTCTCAAGTGTTTAAAAGGTAGGTATTTCACTCAATTCGACCCATGAAAATTGCCTACCATAAGCTTGCTTATCTTCTACTTCTCCACTACTCAAAACACATGCACACACAAATCATGAGGACTTTATTCAAGGTTGTAGTGAGGTCAAGGTAAAGGTAGAAGTAATATGGATATGTCAAGTTAAATACCCAAGAGAATAGAAGAGCATTATGATACAGTTAGAGTGGAGAAGATGTTTGAGAACATTCAGTCTAACTTTCCCAAGATTTTCTTAGTTTTTTTTTCTCATACAGGACAATGACCAATATCTAACTAATGTTTTGTTAAAGATCAATTGGTAGATTGAATTCCTTTAGGCTTGAACATTCTCCTTCTATTCCTATTATTTCCAATCATCCACCCTCATTCTAGGTATGAATATATCACATGGTGCATTCTTTTGATTGTAGCAATAATCACTCTTTTTTTTTTTTTTTTATAGAAACATATTTTCTTTTTTTTTTTTTTTTTTTTTTTTTTTTTTTTATAACCAATCTGCACATGCACCCCCACACTTGTTCAAGAACTCATCAAATAACAAAGTCAATGCTCTCTTATTCCCTAAGGTTGGGTTAGAACATGGTTTTTCATTTAGGGCACGTAATGAGTTAGAAACAAAGAATGGTCAAATAAGCTCAAAGGGGCTAAGCAAAGGAAAATATGCAAGGTTGGCTATTTGGCTAAACTGGCTAAGAAAGAGGGCCTCAATCATGTTCATGCATGCAAGTGAAACGCAGCCTCAAAAAGAATCAAAGCAAGTTCTAGAGTGATCATTATCATGAGTGAAAATCACACAAGAAAGAAGAGAATGGCATAAATGTTGAATCCATCCATTAGGCTCAAGATCTCACAAGATATAGTTCTATCATTCTCAGTCCACCAATTCAACATTCATAACCAAACATGTGATTTTTAAGAAAGAAGACAATTTACTCAATCATGCAAATTTTCCTGAATTTCAATTGCCACTTCCACATAAACTAGTTATCTACCCCAACTAAAATGCGTCTCAAGAGTAAAATCTACTCCCTACTCGCCATCCTTAATGGTTTAGAAAATTACTGACAAACATGTAAACATATTAATACATACACACACTTTTTTTTTGTTTTTTTTTTATATATTTTTTTTTATATTTAGGCACACAACGATCCTTCCCCCCAACCAGATCAAAACATTGTCCTTAATTTTAAAGAGAGATATAGAAAAGAGCAAAATAACCTGATAAGAAGTGAATCAACGCCAAACAGAAATGAAGCACACAGTCAGTGCTGCATTTGACCCTGATAAGAAGTGAATCAACGCTGCGTAAATGAAGCACAGTCGGTCTGCCGCATTTAACCCACGATAAGAAGTCAAATAATAGAACTTTAGTACTTCCACAATTTAATACTAATTACTACCCTACTACTCCTTACTCTGCCACCAATTAAGATGCGTCTCAAGATAAAAATTACTCCTTACTCTGCCATCCTTAACTGGTTTAGAAAATTACTGACAAACACAACAAACAAATTGACAAACACACTTTTTGAATTTTTTTTTGGTTTTTTTTTTGTTTTTTGTTTTTTTTTTATATTTAAGCACACAACGATCCTTCCCCTCAACCAGATCATAACATTGTCCTTAATGTTAAAATATAGATGAGTAAAGGATAGAATAAACTACCTGTTGGAGAAAGCGGACACAAATGTAAACAGAAAAAAAGTACAATAAAATCAAACCGATTAAAGAGAAAGTGTCAGATCTGTCTTGCTTCTCTTGTTACTTCCTTCACTGCTTCCTATTGACCAATCTATCTGAGCCAATACCTTATCAGGTACATACTCAAAAGCTTCCAATTTATCAATGAGCTCATCAATAGTGGAGGCAGAGATAAGAAATTGTCTTGAAGGAGTGATAAATTTATGTTCCACAGCTTTGTCAAGGAAAAATAACAAAAGGTCAAAGAAATTATTAACATTCAACAAACCAATGGGTTTATGGTGGATGTTCAGTTCAGCCCAAGAGACAATTTGAAAAATTTCTTTTAAAGTACCAAAACCACTGGTAAGACAAGAAATGCATCAGAATTGTCACCATTATTTTCATGCGTCCATGCATGGATGTTACACAATTTCTTCTCCAACCTGTCTTGCCGGTGATGTTACTTTCGGCTAAAGGTTTAGGAATAACACCTAAAACCCGATTGCCTCCTATAAGAAACAAGTGAAATGACCCCCATTAACCCACGACAACCTCCCCCATATACAAGATGAATCTTCCTCGCAGCAAGTGCTCGACTAAGAGTGCTAGCTGCGTTTACATAAACTCTAATCCCTTCCCATAACTCGACCCACAAAAACACGGACATTTTTTAGGTTACGAATAGCAGGCCCCATTCTATACCCTTCTTCTCTTTGAGTGTTTCGAGTTGAAGATGAAGGAGAAGATGGAGTGTTTAAATAAGAAAAAGAATGGAAAGGGAAATAATTGCACCTAGAAGGGTAGGTCGGCTGTTGTCAGAAAAGGTTGAATCTTTTTTTTTTTGTTTTTTGTTTTTTGTTTTTGTTTTTTTTTTAACTTTTTTTTTGTTTTTTTTTTAAGAAAATCATCAGGGTAAAGAAATCTAGAAACTCCCGAAGGATCCCATCCAAAAGATCGTCTGTCCAAAACCAAAATTCAACAAAATCATACAAAGATAACAAATAATTACATACCTTTATGTACAGGTTTCATGGCAGATCTTTATACTGCGTCATGAGTGCAAGTAATACCAAGACGGCTCACCAATCTGGGCATTCTTCTCCCTCCCGCTTGTGGGATATTTTGGATTGAGCTACGACGCCACTAATTAAAGTGCGTAAATCGACTACCACCAACGACCACGGCCCGGTGAGAGGTCGTGAAGAGCCCATGGCATTAAATCACGGGATTCGGCTCGGAGGCATTGTCACGCAAGAATGCAAACACGGACGCTTCTTTCGTCCATCGCCAGCGAGCCTTTGGTTAAAACACAGGAATGCTTGCGCGGCTCTCGCAGAGCATGGCACACGAACCTTATTTACCGACCGGCGTGCGAAGGTCCACCCGAGTCAATGACGGTCCGCCACTCTACCTTGGCGGGGCTCCTAATCTAATTAAAGACCAAGTACAACCGAAGTTTCGCCTTTTTTTTTTTCATTTTTTTTCATTTATTTTTTTCATTTTTTTTGAAAGATAATATATACATGTTGTTGTGATTGTGGCTCACATCTTCCTCTGGTTTCACGTCCGTAAACGGCTTAAACGCCTTCTATGAGTCGAGGATAAGCTTCCCATCCAATTTTCTTATAAATTGGCAAACAGTGGTCTTTTTGAGTCGATTTCGAGACCGTAACGCTCTTGCTCGTCCTTGAAGAGATTCCACAAACTAAGAAGTTCACGCATTTGCACAACTCCACAAGAATGCGTCTCAAGAGTCAATAAGATATTATCTAATGACTCCTTACTCGATCCATTCTTAATGAAGAATATTTTATCTTCTCTATTTACGAAACCATCCCCAAAGAGTGACATCGCGTGTTGCAATTCCATCGTGCACACTTGTAACAAACTTTCATTCTTTTTGCTCTTCTCCTTTTTGAAAATGAACTTTTACCGACACCAGGCATGTATGGGACAAATGAATCGAAGATTCACCACTAAACGAACCTTTGCTTCGATTATCCGTATATCTTTCGGGATGCCCTTATACATTAACAATCTCGATCTCTCACACCTAACTTCGTAGACTTTTGTTAGAGCATTTAGAGGAGAGAAGGAAAATATTTTCTTAGATTTGAGAGAATGACCTCCATTTTGAAAGGAGAAGAAATCGGTTATTATGGGGCGAAAAACAAACCGACACGAGAGTCACGAGTACCGTTATCCGCCATTTAACCTAGGCAACACGAGAGAACTCAACAACTTGACGTTCCGAGAAAATGGTTGAGTCTTGGTCCATTAACTTTTAATACAACACCATTCCTAGGATTCTCAATGTCTATGGCCCCACAAGATACACGTGTTTGACAACAAAAGAAACGCGCCTCCTAGATCTCGATTTTCTAAGGAGTAGGTGCGGATGAGAATCTTAAAGCAAAACTTTATTGACCAATTTCCGCAACTTTTGCAAAAGGTGCAACTGAGACCTTGAATAAAGAAGGCCAATAAAATCCATACTGCAAGATTTTCGCATTGTTGTCTCCACATGCTTCTTAGATAAAGTTTAATGGCACTACCTACCTCATTGTCGGGTACACATTTTGTTGTCTTTTTTTTCTTCTTTTCTTTTTTATTCATAATGCGGATGGAGAAGGTTCATCACCTCCATTTCTGCATTCTCTGGAAGTTCTTGAAATTATTTGAGGCGGTGTCTTCTTAGTCGCGCAATAGTTGCCAAACACGGTAACATCATACAAGGAATGTCATGCATAAGATGAGATGAATGAAATGAAAACATTTTCTTTTCAAATGCATGGAATGAAATGCATGATTTTTTTTTATATATATATTTTTTAGAATGTTAAAGATGCCATGCATGAAAATTTTTTTTTTATGAAAATGCCCGATTTATTTTTTATTATTATTATTTTTCAAATGCTAAGGATGGCATGAAAATGCATGATTTTTTATTTTTTTAAAGAATGCTTGGAGTGTCATGAAAATGCATGATTTTTTTTTTGAATGCTAGGAATGCATGATTTTCTTTATGCAATGTCATGAAAATGCAAGTTTTTTTTTTTTTTTTTTGAATGCTAGGGATGTTATGCATGATTTTTTTTATGTGCAATGTTATGAAAATGCAAGTTTTTTTTTTCTTTCTTTTTCTTTTTTTTTTTTGCAAGAATGAATGATATGAGAAACAGATAACTAAAGAAAAAGAAGTACGCTCCCTTTTGTGTCCTAGTCAGGTGGAACCTAAGATTTGACAGTCACTATGCTCAATCTATCAGTGCAAGATTTTCGGGACAGGTCTAAACTTCTAAAAAGTCATGGTTCCCAGATTGCCCTTATTTCGAAAGACAAAGACCCAAATCATGAATTAATCACAAGTAGGGATAAACCCTCTCAATATGATTCGTCCATGATAATGGTAACAATCTGAGTGGTGTCTCAACAAATGTCAAGTGAGCATAAAGCCCTCAATAACAAAAGCGAGACCCCTCCTACTCCTCGGGTTCGCACAGACTCGGGTATAGAGCCCAAAAAGTGTGTGAGGTAAGTGATAGTGATGTGTGTGAGGGAGCATACAAACCTGTACAAAAATTTTAAAAGATAAAACTACCCCAACCTGCAGAAGGGTGGAAACTTAATCCCACAGCACCCCTAACGCACCCGTCCTAAGATGGTACCTTAAGTCAATTGTGCAAATTATTAACAATCCTTGAAAATATTTATTTTACCCCTTTTTTACAAACATTGTAACTAAAAAAGCGAAACCACAAAATTGTGAAAATTTAAATTTGGCTTGACAGAAATGAAATTCTGCTCCTACGTATCCCCTGGTGCAATGGGGAACTCAAAGTTACGTAGTTCTTTAGAAAATAAGTGTGGGTTGGTTGATTTTATTTAAAAAAAGATTTTATTTGAAAGCGAATCCATTCTTGCACAAGATTCAAGTTAGCACTAGGCTACTCAATAAACCCTTATGATCCAGAAGATAATGAAGATAGCATTCGCTATTCAATCATCGTCATCGGTCATTGCATGGATTAAAAGATTTTTTATTTTTTTTTAAGGGGCATGCACAAAAACAAACAAGTACACACGATTTTTCATGAACTAGATAAATAATAATAAAAACAAGATTAAACATGAACATCTCAAATCAAACCACTTTAAACAATTTTTTTTAGATTTTTGCTCTTTTCTATTTTATTTTTTTTATTTTATTTTTTTTATTTTACATACTAAACAAGAAATATCCACTAACAACAAAAAATAACATTAACATCCTGTCATGCTATTGAATATACGTAAAAATGTGAAAGAAAAATTAAAATCTAAATAATTAAGATATCTTTTTCTTCTTTTTTTTAGAACAGCAAATATAACAACAGAAAAAAAAACAAAACTCACCTTCCCTTTTTAGCAGAAAAATAGCAGAGGAATGACGCCTCTGTTCCTTCACGTGTGGCCTGTGGTTTCGTGGAGATGAAGATGGAGGGTGCTGCTGGCTTTGATGAGGAGATGGTGAGGGCTGCTGGCTGCTACGATGGAGCCTCTGCTCCTACGTATCCCCTGTGAACTTGCCGCGTCGAAACCCGAGCGGCGGAGGCCGAGGCAAGCAGATACGATGACTATGATGCGTGAAGGATCAAAGGCATGGAGGGGGAAGCTTCGTGATACCGTTACGGTGGTAACTTAGTGGCGTGTCTATCCTTGTAGGGAACGACAAGTGGTGATGATGAAACGATGATGCAGCACCGCGCGTGGGCTGGCTTGAGTTGTGGCCTGCTTCCTTGATGATTTCTCACGTGTGCATGGGTTGATGGTGGAGTGGTGGAGTTTCTTTGTTGGTTTGGATGAAGATGGTGATTGAAGGGGAGCGGGACATAGTTGAGATGATGAGTAGGGGTGGGCATTTTGAGCTCACGGTGAGGGTGGTGGAGAGTTGATGTTGGCCGAGTTGACTCGGTTGGGAGGGAGGTGAGGTTGAGGAAGGTGATTACGCGATGGTGGATAGGGTGCTGCCTGCCGCCGTGGATGGAGTTGTAAGGGAGGATATGGGTGGTTATAGTGGAGTCATGGGAGATGGTAGAGTGAGGGGAGGATTCACGTAAATGGTGGAGGGATTAGGAGAGGGTGGTGTCTCACGATGAGGAGAGTGGAGTATGGTTGATATGGGTGAGAAGGCGATGGTGAGGATGGTGAAGCTATGGAAGGGGTGATGATTTACCGAGTTGACTCGGTTGTGGATGGGAGGTGAGATGGGTGGCTTTGGAGGTTGATGATGGTGTTTGGGAGATGAAGGATGTTTGAAGGTGATGAGGGGAGGTTGATGATGGTGTTTGGTTGGAGCTTGCTTGCTGCTACGGTGGGAAGCTTGGTGGCCGTGAAGGGTCTTGCATGGAGGTTTACGGTGGTTGCTTGGTTGGAGGTCGCTTGTTGCTACGGTGGGAAGCTTGGTGGCCGTGAAGGGTCTTGCATGGAGGTTTACGGTGGTTGAGCAGGAGCTTGGCTTGTGATGAGGAGGGAGGAGGACGGAGGCTATTATGGGTCTTGCATGGGTGTTTTGGGAGGTTTCACGTGGAGGTGCAAAGGGTGGTATGGTGGGGTTGTTATGGCCGCATGGTGTTGATGGAGGGATGAGGAGGAAGATGGAAGTTTATGATGAGGAGGGATCTTGCATGGTGTTTGGGAGGCTTCACGTGGTGGTGGATGGAAGGGTTACAAAATGAGGTGATGAAGGTTGAGGAATGGGTTTGTTTATGGTGGGGTTCACGGTTTACGTATGCATGGAGACCGTGAATAGAGAGGTTGCTCACGATGAGTTACGGTGTGGGTGAGGTTGGAAGCTATGGAGATTGGGTGTTGATGGAGCACCGTAGAGGATTATGGGTTTACGTGGGTGAAGGGTGATGGTGAAGGGGTGAGGCTACGGTGGTCACGATTTTGGTTGTTGGAGGCTATGGTGGTGGTTACGTGGATGGCTTGGATGAAGATGGTGGCTGGTTGGAGGGTGGAGACTCACGTGAGAGATGTATGGGAGATGGAGTTGATGTGGTTCCAGGAAGGATTCACGTAAATGGTGGAGGGATTAGGAGAGGGTGGTGTCTCACGACGATGAGAGAGAGTGGAGTGCAAAGAAAGTGAGTGAGCGGGAAAAAATTTTAAAAAATATGTTGTGGGTGTGTCTTTGGAAAGTGAGTGGAGAGAGATGATGGAGTGGGTGAGTGTGTACGTGAGTGAAGAAAAAATGAGTGTGTGCAGGTGAGGAAAATTAGTGAAATGTGAGTGGGGAACAATAGAAAGTGGAGACTTTTTTATTATTTTTTTATTTTTTTTTATTTTTATTTTTTATTTTTTTATTTTTTATTGTAGTCCGGTCAAAATTGGGTGTTCACATGCTGCAAAATTACTTCGTCGAATTCACTCAACAACCTTGCTGCAAAAACAAAGTACTTGAATAAATTGTGATTAACACATTTATATTCTCGAGCCAATTGCTTAATGACTAGCTGAGAATCACCACAAACTTTAATAATTCTGGCCTTGAGTGAAATTAAAGTTTGTAAACCAGCTATTAAAGCTTCATACTCTACTTCGTTATTTGAACATTCATGTTTTAATTCGAATAAAAATTTAGTTGGAATCTTAATTGGTGATACAATTAGAACTCCAAGACCCACATCTCTAGCGTGTTTTGACCCATCGAAATATAATTTCCATGGCTTCAAGCCAACGTAGTCAATATCTTTTTCTTCAACGTCAACACAAGGGTGGTCAATCAAAAAATCTGCCAACACTTGGCCTTTCACGGCCTTTTGTGGTACATACTTTAAAGAAAATTCAGTTAAAGCAAGAGCCCACTTTCCTACTCTACCATGCAAGATAGGTTTAGTCATCATATATTTTATTATATCAGTTTTCGAAATAACAAGTACATTATGTGACTTTATATAATATTTTAACTTGGTGCAAGAGAAGTATAAGGCTAAGCATAATTTCTCAATTGCACTATATCTTGTTTCAGCATCAACTAAAACTCTACTAAGATAATAAATAGCTTTTTCGATTCCATTCTTATCTTCTTGTACTAGCATACACCCAATCGTTTCATTTGATGCTGAAATATATAACTTCAAGGGACATCCAGGTACTGGAGGTGTCATTATTGGAGGATTAGCCAAGCACTTCTTGATTTGATCAAAAGTCGTTTAATGTTCCTTTTCCCAACGAAACTTTTCTTCAGCTTTGAGTTTAAAGAGTGAAGAGAAAATTTTGGTTTTTTCTGATAAATTCGAAATGAATCTTCTTAGGAAATTAATTTTTCCTAGTAAAGACTAGAGCTGCTTCTTGTTCGAAGGAGGTGATGCTTCTAGAATAGCTTTCGCTTTGTTTTGATCTACCTCTACTTTTTTTTTTCTGAACCAAGAATCCTAGGAAAATTCTTGCAGAAACACCAAAAGCACATTTAATAGGGTTCATTTTTAACCCATGTTTTCTTATTCTTTCGAATGATTGCTTCAAATTCGAGAGATGCTCTTGTTCTGATTTTGATTTTATCACCACATCATTAATGTAAACTTCCATGAATTTACCAATGACATCATGAAAGATAGTATTCATAGCTCTTTGATATGTGATCCCAACATTTTTTAATCCAAAGGGCGTGACTACCCATTCGAAGGTGCCAATTGATCTTGGACATCGAAACGCTGTTTTCGCCACATCCTTTTCTGCAATGTAAATTTGATTATACCCAGAAAAATCATCTAAAAAGCTTAAAATTTCATGACCTGAAGCTGAATCAATCAACATGTCAGCAATAGGCATAGGATATTCATCTTTAGGGGTAACAGAATTTAAATCTCAAAAATCAATGCATACTCTCAACTTACCATTCTTTTTCATAACAGGAACAACATTAGAAATCCAGTTAACATACTTGGCAGTTCGAATAAACTTAGCCTTTAGTAATCTTTCGATTTCCTCCTTAATTTTTAATACAACTTCAGAGGCAAACCATCTTGGTGCTTGTTTGATTGGTCTTTGTCCTACACAAATTGGTAGTCTGTGTTCCACTAACTCTCGACTGATCCCAGGCATTTCCTCATAATCCCATGCAAAGCAATCTTTATATTTTTCGAGCAAATGAATCAACTTGTACTTGAAATTAGAATTTACTAAACTACTTATGAAAGTAGGCTTATTTATTAAATCATTTCCTAAATTGATTTCCTCTAAAGGATCTTGTACCTCTACTCTCTTAATCTCAGGTAGAGGAGTCTGTTCGAATCCTAAAGAGGAATCATCATAAATACAATCCAAATTGGTACCTTCATTGGTACCAAATTTCTCAACCATATAAGCTGAGATTCGAGTCAACTGACTCGAAATCGCACTTTCTGTGCGATTTTCAGCCATATAGGCTGAGATTCTAGCCACATGGCTTTTAAGTTCCATTATTACAACTTAAGGCCGAATATACTCGACCTGAAACATTAAATAGGCGTCTGTACGCCCTAGAGTCATTATAATTTCGAAGCTGAAATGAATCAGCTTTTGGGATCACAGAGAACCCTGTTGGGGTAATAGCCACTATTTCAACTCCCTTCATGTCGATGGCTGCTGAATCCCAGATAGAGAATGGTCGAACACCAGACATATATATTTGTAAATCTGCATGGTTCTGACTGACATGGCAAAGGGTATCATCAGCTTTAACCATCTCGAGTTTCCCAACCTGATTCCACAGGAACATCTTCTGATGAACAGTCGAAGGAACAGCACCAACAACATGAATCCACTCCCTACTCAAAAGCAGATTGTAACTGGCCTTCGAAGGAACCACTATGAATAAAGTTGCCCTCACTACTGAAGCCACTTTGACATTGAGAACAATAGCCCTTTCTGATGTGGAGGATCTGCCATTAAAATATGTTACCACCATATTATGTGGCAACAAATCAGCCTCTGACTTGCCAAATTTTTTCAGTAAATTCTTCGGTAAAATATTAATGGCATCTCCTCCATCTATAATACCTTACCCACTAATTTATCATTTACGGTTGCCTTGATAAAAAAAAGTGGGCGAAGATGGCTCTTCATGTCATGGGAGGGAGTATTGAAGACTGTCGAATTTTTCATTACTTCGATTGTATCTTCGTCAACCATATACTAACTGGTCTCTTCTAAATCATCTTCAAAATCTTCTTCCTGATTTACTTCCTGATCACCTAAAATAGTAAAGTTATAAGGAAGAAGAGACACAATATTGACACCAAAAATTGTGTCGAGATTATCTTTAAACCCAAATTCGAATGAATCTGTAATAATGTCCTCATCCATTGGACTTGGAGGTTTTTTTTTCTGCTTTCAAGGGTGGTCCTTGGATCACCTAGGCAAATGACCTTTGTTGTTGTTGCAACTTAGCCAATGCCTGTTGTTATAGCTGCTGTTGTCGCATCTTCTACGCCTTGCGCCACTGAGATTTCGATATATACGGGGTCAAACCCTGGTTTAGATTCGAACTTTCCCCTCGAAACCATGTGTTTAGTTTCCTGTTGAAAGAGTTCATCCCATGTTCGAATTTTGACCAGTACGGCCTGTTCTGAAACTGGTGAGGTCATGGACTATTTTTGACCTATTGATTAAGGGCCACATTTGCGGGGGGAACCCTTATCTTCCCCTTCTTGGAATCCTCCGATCCCTGCATTACCACGGTATTATGGTTTATTGGCTGATTATTGATACTGATGGAAGCTCCTGCAATGGTTTTCTCCTTCTGCTTCTACTTTAAGGCTGCCTGGTAAGACTTGGCAGCCAGCCAATCAAAGACAGCACTGCAACTGGGGCACAGAGAGACTTCCTTCTCCCCTTCTTTCTTCTTTAGGAGGAATTCGACCAGAGTTTCCCTAGTCTTGGGGAAAACGTCTTCCTCTGTGGCCTCGAATACATCAAGGCCATGATCATTGAGGTCAAGAGAGGATTCTTCTACCTCGACCATATTGACTTCAATGAAGCCCATTGGCTCGATATAGCTAGCGTTTACTTGGAATGGATCTACATCCACCTTCATGCTCTTCTTGTTCTCGAATTTCAGTCTTCATTCCATAATGCTTTTTTGAATTAAATTCCTGAAACGTATACAATTGTTAGTCGAATGTCCATATCTATTATGATATTTACAATATCTTCGACCATTTATTTATTCTAGCGAAGGGATTTTATGTCCATCCGGAAGTTTGATTTACTTATCTTTTAACAAGACATCAAAAATTAGGTCAGCCTTAGAAATATCGAAAGCATAAGTTAGCTTATTGGAGGACTTTATATTGTCCTTCGTTCGATTAGGCATTAAAGATGAGCAAGTATAAGGAGGGCCAGATTTTAATTCTGCTATGTTAATCTCATTATCTTCATCATCTTCATTTTCATCGATTTCGACATAGGCTACTTTATTGTCTTT
The DNA here is from genome assembly GCA_029884595.1 of Ormosia semicastrata. Classification (NCBI taxonomy): domain Eukaryota; kingdom Viridiplantae; phylum Streptophyta; class Magnoliopsida; order Fabales; family Fabaceae; genus Ormosia; species Ormosia semicastrata. The sequence continues at coordinate 57,453,377 of JAQQTO010000056.1, forward strand.
CGATTTCTTACCATACTTTTCTTTACTGTCAAGAGTTTTGACGTAAGCAATTTTTCCTTTTCGAGTTTCAATTTCTCAATTTGTCTTATTTTATCAGCAAGTTGAGACATGTCAAGGATTTGCTGGTTAACTAGTTTCTTTCGAATGGAATAGTCTAAACCACCAGCAGCCATTTTTACTACCTCAGACTCAGGAATGACAGTAAAACACCTAGCCTTCATCTGCCTAAACCTGGCCAGGTAATCATCTATTGACTCCTCATGTCCTCTTCTAATATTAAACAAATCCACAAGACTTACTTTTGTCTTTCCTCTAAAGAATTGATCATGAAAATTTCTTTCCAATTGGTTCCAATAGTAAACCAAATTTGGTGGGAGAGTAGTAAACCAAGTAAAAGCATTTTTAGTTAGAGAGTTAGGAAAATATTTCATCTTCAGATATTCATTTGTTGCTACATCTCCCGCTTCGATTGTAAATCGAGCAATGTGTTCTATTATTGATTCTCCACTTTCCCCAGCAAATTTACTAAAAATGTTAAGTGCCTTCCATCCTCTAGGCAATTCTGCTTATTGGATAAACTCATGGAAAACTGACACAAAATAGGATCTATTCGCATATCCCACATTAAATCCATATCTATTAAGCACTTGTTCAACTGCCTGATTAATATTCTGTTGCCTCCAAGATTATTAAGTCTAATCCTTTCTAGGTGGTTATCGGCATCTTGATTTCGATTGACTATACAAAATCTTATATTTGAGCCATGTGGAATTTCCCTAAACTGGTTGTCCTCAACTGCATTGTTAATATTGAGATTATTCACCAACTGGGCATTCTCTTGGGGCACAAACTGATTGTCTACCCTTTGATTACCTACAAAAACTTCTGGGTTACCAAAAACATTTACAATCCTACCCATTTGTCTAGCCAATGTGGTGTAAGTATTATTGGTTGATTCGATTAGAGGAGTTATAACAGTAGTCATCTGCTGAGTCAACATATGAATCATCTCCTAATTACTTTCATCAATCTGTTGTCTGATATTATTCAAAGTTGTATTCGTGTTCCCTAAAGGAATCGAAGACAAATCTCTGGGCATGTTAGGGAATATTGGTATTCCCATATTTTGCCTATCAGTTCGATTGTTACCTGTTCCTGCAATTTGGCCACCAGCATTTACCATTTGATTTCTTAATGAAACATTTGGTATAGGACTTGTATATGTGGCCTGTGCAGTAACTATATTGTGCGTGATATTCTGGGGAGTAAACTGAGGAGGCAACCCAAACAAGGGTGCAATTCCATTTACCCCAAGAGTTCTAGTTTCTGAACTTGAAACAAGGGCTCCTGTGATTTCACTGATCACGGGCTCTAAGGCTTGTGGTGCAGAAACTATAGTATCTCTACTATTATTGCCTCCATTATTCCCTACTTGAGGGTTCTGAGCATTCAAAGATGTATTCTCAGATATATTTAGTAGTATTCTACCACTTCTTAAATGCATAAACTTCAAAATCTCTTAAGATCTTAATTGACCAGTTTCACTGGGCGTGCCAATTTGTTTACCAAAATTTTTAATAATAACTAATTAGACTAAGGTAAACCATTTGTCTCTTGACAAAGTTTGATTCTCGATCTCAATTCGGGGAAGGGAATTGCTTCCTCTTGGGATTCTAGTCTAAGCTAATATCTTAAAAAGATGTAAATGATGATTTCAAAGTTCAGAAGATCATGTAAATTCAAAATCGAATGTTTATATATGATTTGAGTAGCGTAAAATACTGAGTAAAGAATAGAGAGTAAAACAGTTTAAAATACATGCAATAAATAGTAAATATATGTAAATTGCAAGAAAGTAAAGAAAGCAATTAAAAAAAATCAAATGATCCTAAAAGAACACTTGATCAAGAGTAGAAACGAATTTTGCAATAAAGTAAAGAAAGCAATTAAAAGAAATTAAATGATCTCGAAAGAACACTTGATCAAGAGTAGAAAAGAATTGCAATAAAGTAAAATTATTGAAATTAAATGAATTGAAGATAAACTTGCATTGAATTGATAAATTGTACAGAAATGAAAGTGGATGGAAACATACTAGACTAGACTTGCGTGTTGTTTGCTCGAAATGTCAATGGACGTGAGAGCGTGAGTTTATAAGTATTTGTGAGTAATGAACTTATAAACTTCTTAAGTAACTACCCTTTTTACAAGATCTTGACATGTGTCTAGAACCAAGATAACTACCCAATGATTGGTAATTTCTGTTTAATAACCACCAAATCTTTGTCAGCGATCCTCATGTTACAAGCAACTACTTAATCTCATCCATTCAGCCTTTTGTTGTCTTGATCTAAAATCTGCAACCACTATTAACTTCTAATTTAAATTCAAAAATCTTTCTTTTTGAATTCAAACTTTTGATTCTTTAACCACTTTCTGGTTTTCCATCTTGGTCGAACTCCTCTATCCTTTAAAAATTTATTAGGTGTAGCTACTTCTTAAAATCTAAATGTTCGAGACCTACTTGAAGTTTCCAAAATATCATTTCTGATATCAAACCGACACTAACATTTGACTGTTTTAACTCCAAGTCGAAGTTATCTTGATACCGAATCGAAATTACCACCTTGGTATACTTTTCAAATCTCGATTTCGATATTGAATCGAAATCTTAACACCTATTATGAAGTCAAAATGACCCCAAACTAATATTTGCATCGAAATCAATACTACAACTTCGACCAACTGATATTTGAATCGAAATTAATATTACAACTTCAATCAACTAATATTTGAATTGAAATTAATATTACAATTTCGATTCTTATTCAAGAACAATTCCATATGTTCACGCTAAGTCTTTATACTAAACTAGCGAAATAGCAACATATCAAAAACTTGTTTATTTTATACCAACAGTAAGAAATACCAAAATTTGGAAAGCACAATTCAACTCATTTTCTTGTGTATTTGTCAACTTTATTTATCTACATGGAACTTTTGCAAAGTACCATTGTCCTTGCTGCCACCATTTTTTCTGCAAATTCCGTTGCTTTAAGTCTCCACCTTATTCCCAAGCCTTCACTCTGTCAGAAAAATCACTTCATAAAAAGTGCAACCTTATTGTTATGAAGCGTAATGCTTTCATCCTTCTTCTCGCATCTATCCCTCCCTCCTCATCCTCCTTTGAAAATATTCTTCGTTAGAATATTCATCATCCTCACAATTAGTGAAAGATAAAAGATAATCATTGGAGTCAAATTTCAAACTGCATTTAAGCACTCAACTCTCCATTTTTTTGGGTGGATTAGTCCGCTGGAAAATAGTTGTCAGAAAAATCCAGTTGCCAAATCCTCTAGAAATTTCCGAAGGTTTCCTATGAAGTTTTACTTCCAACGAGGATTTTTCCAACAATTCGACTTTGTAGAAAATTCATTTTTCTGATGGGTTTTATTTAATTTCTAACAGATTTTGCCATCAAAATTCCCTATTTTGTTGTAGTGTAAATAATAAATATTTGGTTTGTTATTGCAAGTATTCCCACTCCCCCACCTCTTTTCTTAAATCATTTAACAGCAAGAAATCGAAAATCTTTGCATACAATCTTTGAAACTTTGTAGAACTTGCAAATATTATATCAAGCAAGGCAACCTTATTTTTATATATTTTTTTCTTATACAATGTTCATGTTTAGTATACGAAAATGTAATGCTTTATTTCATGGAATAAGAATTCATGTGTTAGCATGAAGGTTGAAGGCTGAGGGCCTTTGCAATGTTACGGGTTCAAGTTTATAACAAAACACTTGTGGAGAGGAACATTTTTAATAGCTTGATCGAGGATTAGTCTCACGTTATCGAAAACCTCATAAGAACAATTAAAAAAAAAACCTATAAATTAATAAAAAAAAACTGTTAACGAATGTTCTAAAAGTATTAGTTAAGGAATCAAAAAATAAAAAGTATTAAATAAAAAATATTTAATACATTGAGAACTTAAAAAATATTTATTTATTTATTTTTATTTTGCTATGGAACTGTTAAGCATTTTTTTTTTAGTTTTTCAATGTATTTTCTTATCCGATAGGTATTAGACTAATTTCTCGAGATACTGTTAGACACCTAAGTAAGAATTCTCTCAATTATATTATTTTTATATACATAAATATCAAGATCAAACTTAAAATTATATGTTTAAAGTTCAAGTCTTTCTACTCGGATTAATACACGTTCAAACGGTTAAGCATTCAATACTCAACAATTCCGAATACTTGATGGCGTGGATGCTTATGTTTTGGGAGTTCAACATTTATTTATTTATTTGGTAATATACATTTATTTATATTTTCAATTTTAAAACTTGTGAATTTTTACTTAGGAAACCTTGAGCGTTAAAATACATTTTTGTTTTTAAAAAGTAATTAGGAACAATTAATATAAAATAATAAATACTCTTTAACTAATACTCTTACAATACTCGTTAACAAGATCTAATTAATAATTTGATTGAATGAATTAGGATGACACCTCATGTCAATTTAATGTCATATAATTGCCCTGAAACTCTATGCTGACACTTTATGTTCATGTATTAAATTGCAACCATCGGAAGAATTGAAGATGTAGAAAAATAACTACAACCAGAAATTGACTGATGACTGAAAAGACCAAGAAAGAATGGCAGAAACAAACCTTATGCCGAAAAGAATTTAAAAGAGACTGCTTTGCTTGATCACTGTTATTGGCCTCAGAGTTTACTCCTAGGATGATTTCTTATTCAAGTCAGCAGTCATATATTCCTCCTATTCAATACCGGCAGCCACACATTCTTGTGCCACCTTCACAAGAACTCGCCTTAGCTCAAAAATACTAGAATCCTAAAAGATCCACCCCCTCTCCCCTTTTTACACCCACCAAATATATATATCCTTAATTCTAACCACCTCTTGGGAGTGAATCCTGATGAGTCAGTTCATAGTTTCCACTTGTAGCTAGGTAGCTGATTCTCACAATCCACAATATTTGCTTTTGAACAAAGGTCATGAAATAGACACCAACTTCGTAAGGTTATCCAAACGACAAGCATTACTTGCTGACCCCATTATTAGTTTTAATTTAATCATCTGGACCCAGTCCTGCATTTAATATGTGTAGGGTATAGAAGTCAATTAATACATTTTCCTGTCCCCCCCTCCCCCACCCCCTTTTTTTTTATAAATACACAAAGGGAAAAAGGTAATGCTCTAACCTTTGGCATTTCCTAATGTCACTATGGGTCCTGCAATGTGAAATGGCCATGGCATGGTTTCTTTAGCTTTTCAAGTCTTCTTCAGATGTTTGAAGAGGGCCACGCTAATATGTAACGCCTCCTGATCATGATCTTGCTCTGTAGTTTTTGGCTGATTGCTTTGTAGAAAATTATGTTTTGCTGTTTAGCTTCCTCATTTTTCAGAATGCAATGATCTAGACTCATTATTTTTTTTAAATAACAAAAATGAATAGACTAATAATGGTTATGTTCAAAACTTGGAGCTTGATCAATAGAAAAAAAAAGAAAGAACTTGGAACTTATTCAAGAAGGTTGTATTTGTAAAGAGTTTGATTTTCATCCACTAAAATTAAATATATTTTTAAAAGAGTAAAATTTCATATTATTCTTCCTTTCACGCTTATCTCATAAGATAATTTGCCTGTAATTCTTTTATTTAATTTTGTTCCATTTTAATCATTATAAAACTCTTTATGCTATATATTAATAAAACAAAGTGTCACGTTGTTATGGTAAATAACATTTGTATTTCTTATAAATTAAAGCTTTGAACTAATTTTTAAAATAAGATCTAATTTTAATTAATTATCATTGTAAAATTTTGTTATACTATTGTTTAATCATGCATTTTCATATTGTTAATAGAGTTTGACTATATAATAACAACTTCAGAGGTAAAAATACTTTTAATAATAAACCAATACATGAGTGAAAAAAATTTACATTAACATAAAATTAAAATTAAACTCTTTTAAATAAGTGACACATAACGACGGGTCTACATAAAAGTTAGTCGGGGCAAATTCCCCCACTCAATTCAAAATTTTCTACTTATTTATGTCACATAGTATTTAATTATTATTTTATTTGTAAATATATAATTGCTTCCGCTAATTAATTAATTTGTGACAAATATTTAAGCTATCATTTTTAAGTTAATAAAATGAGAATAATGCTACATGTGTAATATTTTATGTATGAAAATTAATATATCTATTTGCACCATTAGATTATCCTTTATTTAAGAATAGGTTGTACAACGGTTTTTAAAGAGAGGATATACAACTAGTTTAAAATCCCACTCTCACATAGTCCTATTCTCCCTTCTCTTCAACTTTTTTTAATAAAAAATTCAAGAATAGTTATATATTGCTAAAAATATGATATTAAACATATTAGTATTTTAATTTAATATATTTTATAAAAAAATTATCCCAGCAGAACATATTTTTTAGGTCTGTCACGGGTGACACCACGTAATTTCAATTTTAAAAATATTATTTTAAAGTGAATTTATCAATAAAGTGAGCAAGTGAATATGATTTTACCTTTAATTTTATCTAAATTGCGTTATAATCTTAACTTAATAAATGATTTAAGGGTAGATATAAATCATTACTTGTTTAATTTACAAATAAATTCATTTTAAAGGAGTCTTCTCCAATTCGTTTCATTGATATATATAGTAGAAAACATTTTAAATTATGTGTGAATTAAAATTAAATCCATTTTTAGATTTTAATTTTGTTTAAATGTGATTTTTTTTACACTATTATCTAATTATATATTATTATATTATTGAAAGAATTTGATTATGATAGTAGGTCAAATTCTTTTATAGCCAATGTAAATCAAAATTAAACTTTTTTTATACAAGCTAACATTGAGGTTATTGGGAGTTGTTAGAGTACTTTATGAGTATCAGTAAGTGAGTTGTTAAATATTTATTAATTATTAATTTTATAATAAATATTTATAATAAATAAATATTTCACAACTTATTTTAAGTGTTGGTACATATAAAAAAGATGGGTACTAGAAAAACTCCTAAGGTTATTAACTTCTCACTATATCAATCCGGATAACTTATATATAAATTTGCTTATAAATAAATCAAGAGTTGTAGAACCTTCTTTTCAAATTCTTGAAAACTAAATCGGTCATTGAATTAATTGAGAAACTAATTCAAGATTTAATAGTTTAATTGTAGTTGAACTATGGTCAAACTAAAGTACAATTAAATATATATTTATATTTATGCCTATAATTATGTATTCAACATATAATAATGTTTTTATAGGTATGCATGTGACATATGAATATGGAGTTAGTGTTTTAAAAATCAGATCAAATCGACAGGTTGAATTGATTGGACTATGAATTAGTCATATTTTCGATTCAAATAATATTTAGTTTAATTATGATTTAATCAGGTTTAATCATAAAATTTAGCCAATTGAATCAATCAAACTATGGCTCAAAGGTTTTATTAGTTCAATTTCTGATTCGATTTTTAAAACATTATGTGGAGTAGACCCGACCAGATGACTGCTGCAACGCCAAACAAAGCTATCCTATTGGCACCCACCATACAATTCAGTGCCAACAAACCAAAGCTCTTCTCCTCTTCCAAAAGTAAGATGTGATTCGAGAAAGCATAATTGAAAAAAGCAATGTTCAAATCCAACTCCCTTTTAGTTTCAGTACCGATCCAACATGCTTTCTTTGACGAATGTGTGGTGAAGAAGCACAACTTGGATAACCAAGAAGATGAGGGTGGTAAAAGAATGTGTATGGACATTACTTAGATAGTTTGTGGGTTGCGCCCAAGGCACATTTGAGCCATTCTTCCAAGCTTGTTGGAAGTTTTTAGGCATACACCCTTTACTTTTCTTGGAATCTTATTTTTCTCTTCATTCTCAATAATGAATTTTACTATCTTTGGTGAAAAAAAAATATATACAGCAAGTTGAAATTACACATTGAAGAACAATAGTAGTTATAATTATATTTATAGTAGCATACATAACTAGTCCCACACAAGTTGAAGTCTCATATCCTTGAGTCAGGAAAGCTTCCAAACATAAAGTAATTATAAAATGATAAAGCTACTTTAAAGTGAGTTTACTTTGAAAGTGAATAAGTAAGGGTGTATCTATTATTGATTTTATAAAGTGTATAGAGATCTCAATCAACTAAATAATCTAAAGATTGATACACCTTATTTATTCATTTTAGAGACAAATTCACTTTAAAGTAACCTTTTTCTAATAAAAAATCAAGACGAAGCTCTTACAATGCATCTCTTTCATGGCCTCTTGCTATTTGTAGGTAGGGGTGTCAAAATAAGTTGATTAACCCGCTAAAATAGATTGATTGGACTAAAAAATTTAATGCAAAAATAAATTTTAACCAAATTAGACTAGCTCGATTTTGACCCGATTCATTGCTTGATGTTTAATTATTTAATTAATAATTTTTATGATTTGTAAATAATTTTACCCTTATTTTTAATATAAATTAATATTTATGTCACAAAAATAAATTTATTTGATGTTTATTGGTATTTAAAATATGTAAAAGAAATATATAATAATGAAACATAAAGATAAAAATATAAGAAATTTTCTTTTTAGAAAATAGATAAATCAAGCCAATTAATTGGCCCAACCCAACTTGCGACCCACATATGATTAAGCTAGTTGCCAGCTCACAACAAATTTAGTCTAGTCTAACCTAAAATTTGACTTGTTCTACATGGGCTAGTCCATTTTAACACTTATGATTGTGGGCCATTGGCTCACATAATATTTGGGGCTCAACAAGATTTGCTGTGCACGAACCGGGTTTTCACCTATTTACGAAGGTGACCGATTCCTTGGTCGAACCAACCGCTATGTTTTGGTTTTTTTAACTACGCTCATTTCGCTCCTTTCTTTTGCTTTTCTTTCGAAAGAAACATTAATTTGCTGTAGCTAGCTCATGATGATGTCATTATATAATTAAAATCTTGCCTCTAATAAGATTTTACAGGTGTGGCTCTATTGCAGCTCAAAATGTTGCAGTTTCACCAATTTACTATTAGTATTGGTGACAGATCTTATGGTAACTTCAAACATTTTAAGAAAAATTATGCTCGCCATTGACAAGTACGCCAACAGGAGCGTCATCACTCATCATAAAACAAGCAGCATGGACATAATAGCCAATAGTATTCTTATGAAATTAAATGCTAAAGTTACTCTAATCTGTTCTAAAAGATGCTATCCATTCAATGATACGGGTCTAAAGTGTTTGCCTTAGAAGCACAATAGCTACAAAATGAAACCAACATATTGTGACCCTTAGCCTATATATATGCTATTGTCATGTAAGAAAATTGTTTGATGGTGACGTTTTCTTAGCAACCATGGCCAGAGGACTAATCTAATCTTCAGGAAGCTCAAAGTAACTAGTCCCCACAGCCTTACCCCTCCTCTCTTATAAGGTTACATTTGGATGGATAAGTTTGGATGAAAAAGGAGGGGAGGGATATATTTATTATTTTTAAATTGAAAAAATTATAAAATATTTTGAAAACTGAATAAGAAATAATTGGATTATAATCTCTTATTTTATTTCTCTCATTTTTAAAAATTTTCAAATATTTACTTAAATAAAAAATTTCTTTTTTTCACCTTTTTCCTCCAAACTTTATCCTCATAACATATCCTTACTCCAGGTATGTATGGATGGAAGAATTTTGAAAAGAAAGAGAATGGATGACTTATTTTTCATTTTTAATAAATATTCTCTTTATTGAAAATATTTTAAAAGAAAATAAATAATAAAAAATTATTATGTAACTTTTCAATCATCAATTATTTATTTTTATAAACATTTTATAACTCTCTCAATTTAAAAGTTAAAAAATTAACTTTCTCTTTTCTTTCCCTCTAAAACTCTTCATCGTTTTGTTGCAAGATTGTTTATTAATGAGTAGCTTGTCCTGATCCTCACAATCCCAGCCATGTTGAAATTGCCTTTAGCATAGCAAACTAGAAAATTGCTCCAAAAATTACTTGGGGGAAGTGAACTCGTGGCCTAACATTTGAAGCATTGACCATGCCAGTTGCAAATTGCAGCCGAACCTACAATTTTCTAAAATTGTGAAGCTTCCTTATTCAGGAAAAAGAACAACTGCATTAGGAAGGAGCAAGAAAAGGTATAAATGGTGCAATCAGATTACAACTGTGCTTTTCAGTTGGTGCACCCTACACCTACAAATATTGCCAATGACACTTTCATGATTCAGAATTAATCTTCATAAAAGAAAGTTACATGGGAAGGTGACACTTTCATTTGGAATCCTTTTTCAATTCGGTCTACTCCTATCTCACGGAACAGTATCATACAATGGTGGAGTGAGATAGAGAATGCCTTGGATGGGAAGATCTTCAACTTGCGGCATTATTATTATGGAGAATCTGGAAGAACAGAAAGAAGACAATAATCTGAGGTGCTGAATGCACTAACCTCTCCATTCAATTACAATGGCTCAAGAACAATGGTCTGGATGTGCCTTCTTGGGTGTTTTCATGCCTAGTTTTGTAGTGCCTTTTTTCCTTTTGGATTTTGCCAAAAATATTAACTCGTTTTCTTCAATTATCTTTGTAAAACCAAAAATTGATGTGGACTTGTTTCGAATGTACGTAAAACATATTATTAAAATAATGCCATTCCTAAGATGTTTAAGAACATATTAGATTATAAGAACATATTTTATCATGCAAAATTTTTATACTATAATAATCTACTTATTCATCCCCATATTATTAAAAGAGTTTGACTATAATTAATACCAACTATCTAAAATATCAAACTCTTTTAATAATGTAATAACACATAATTAAATGATAATGTAAGACTTTACATTTATAGTGAATCAAAAGTAAACTCAAAGTTATCAGTAAGTTTTAAAGTCTGAAACCTTATGCCATGAGCTCACAGATGATGTCTGGTCATCATTAAATCATTGCCCAATTGCCCTGGTCCTTTCACCCGAAGTTGCTAACCTAACACTTGGATAGAGGAACTTTATAAACTTGGTGTTTATACAATTTGTATAAACTAAGCTAATAAAAAGACTAACTCCTTTATACCAAAAAAAAAAAAGAAAGACTAACTCCTCATTGTTGCTCATTAATGAAACAAATAAATATTTAATTTACATGCAATATTTTTTCTTTATTTGTGAATACTATTGATTTCCACAAATTGAGTAGATTAAGTGCATGTTTGGAAACCCGTTTCCCTAAGCAAATTGATGTTTAGAATTCTCGAATAACGTAAAATTATGTTTGGATATTTTCAATCTTCATTTGTTTCAACATAATTCACAGCCAATCATAGATTGATTGAAAGGTAAGAAAATCTTGGTTTTGTATTAAAGTTGTTATCTCTAACTCACTTTTGAGATAAAAAATTTTAAACATAAATTATGTTACTATAAACTCACTTTTAATTAAATTTAAGTTTACAAACACATTTTTAATCAAATTTAAATTTATAATCCAAACACACACTAAGTTTTTAGAAGAATTTCTCCATTGGGCCTTTTGCTGGGCTTCGTTTCAACTATGTTCTTCATTTGTTGACTTGTCTTTCAAGGTCATGTTAATTTATAGACTCAACCTGTTCAATATTGATGACAAAAAAAAGCCTGTCAATATTCATTTTGAAAACGAGATATGCACATGTAATATAATAAAAAAATAATGGAGCCCCTCAGTGGCCCAAAAGCCCCAAGAGCCCAATGAGTGAAATGGACTGTGAGGAGGGTTGCCTGTCAAATGGACTGATTGTGCATTCATTTTCTATACAAAGAGATTGAACAAGTTACGTTTCACTCTTCTCAAACCTACCCTAGTTTGATAGAGAACTTGCAACAGATTTACACGAGAATTGATTCGTTAGACCTAAGAGGTTGGTGACGAAATTGACCCAATTCTTGCATGTATAATAATAGCATGGCCAGTTCAGTAGCCCAGAGCACTCATAGATACATGTTGGATTGTTGTTAATTACAGTATACAAAAATGCAATAGATGATGGAGGGAGGAGTGGTATTTGTTCTTTTAAAGTCTTTATCAAAGCAGTTATATCAGGCATAACTTAAAACATGGGATATGTGTAACATTTTTGAAAGAAAATATCCTATCGGCTAGAGAAATTTAAGTAGCTGAAATGATTGATACAATCAATTGAATTTAACAGGAAATTGTCGGTTGTAAAGTTGAGTGAGATCATGACATGTTGCCAAATCCTTTAGAAAGAGCCTCTCAAAGTCATAATTAGATTTATATAGGAGCGTTCTTCTTACCTTTCAAGGCATGAATGCGTTTTACCAATAACAATCATAATTTCTTCCCCCACCCCTTCTCTCTCTATAGTTTTCTTTGTTTTCCTTTCTCTTTTTCGGTGGGATTGGTAAGTTTCTATCAATGCAAGTAAATTACATAGTGGAAGAACAAATTGTGTTAATTGAAGTAGAAGGGATTCAGATATCTTAAACATATAGTCATGATTTGATCTCGAGATTTATATGTATAAAAATAATACTATTAGAAAAGATTCCTACTTAAACATTTGATCATATTTCAAAAGATTAATCTCACACTTTTTAAGTGAGGAGATACTCTCATAAACCAAATAAAAAAAATTACATAATGGAAGATAACTATTTTTATATTTTTTTTTCTGTTGTTACTCTGGCCTGCAGGATTTTTCATTTTTCTTTTCTATTCTGGCCTTGGGATTCAATCTCAATCCATGTAATCAATCACCACAAAATAGTTTTACTGAACTAGCAATCTTTTTCACCATCATAATTCGTTGAAAGAGCAATTCTCCTTTAGGAGCAGTTGAGCACAGGAAACTGATTGATACAGCTGCAGGTGTTGAAGCCAACATTGCAACCTGTGGTTGAGGTACTTGCACATTATAGCAACAAGGACAACTTGGCAAGAATCATATTCTCCCAAGTTCGAAGTGATCAAGATATTCTCCTACTTCCAATAAACTTCATCTTCAGGTATTGCTCCAATACAACTGGCATATATGCATTGCAGATGCAAGGACAGGATAAGGCGATATGCGCAGCACAAAACAATGAACGGACAAAGGCAAATTTTAAAAGCTGCTTTCCTTACTCAAGTTTTTGCTACAAATGAACTGCAAAAAGAATTGGTACAAAGAAGGATATTTAAAAACTAAAAAAAAACAATGAAAAGAAAAAGAAATGAGACAAAGGGGACGCCAAAGCATACTGAGTACTACAATTACTAGACCTAAAAAGCTAAAACTCTACCCTTTTTGACTTGCATATCCCTACCCCTTTTTCTTCAGTTCTCATTACAATCCTCTTCTAATAGCTAAAATATGATCATCATCTATTGCTCCTATTTCCCCCATTCCAGCCCTGTACAAAAATCATCCAATGAACAAAAATGAAATATATATATGATAAAGAAATAACATAAGACATGACTCAAGAGGGAGGTAATGAAAGAGAAATCTCCAACTAGGATCATTCCCCCCCTCACATGTATTCCAGGGTAAGGCTGCTGTTGGTGTTTGGAATGAGTTCTGGTGAGGCAGCTGAATCAGTTGCAAAGACAGATTTCTTGCTGGTCTTGTTTCTCATTTCAAGGACCTTCTTATGGGAATTGGAGTGCACGGCTGGGCAAAATGTTGGACTTGCAGCAGGCCGGTATTCGGGGAACAGCCGGCCTGACTTGTAGCGAACACCACATGCATTGCAAAGTGTTTTCGGCCCCATTGGTCCTGCCCTCCACTGTGGTGTCTTAGTTATCTCACAGTGCATACATTTCCTAACTGCTTGTGATGGTGCATTCTGGTTAGTATCAGCTTGACCTTGACCTAACGGAAACGATACTTTGATTTTCTTCTTCTTCTTATGCTCTTCAGAAGCTTGCCTTCGTATCTTGATCACAGCATGAGATTCTGCAAAATTCTCAGAATCTGAAGAGGCCTTGGAAGTGACATTAGGCTGTGTGTTCTCACCAACAGAGGAAGCAGGGGAGATGAGTTGCATCACTGGATGAGGGTTGAAGGTTGCAGGGCGCGGACGCTTGCTGCGTGCACGTCCACAAGGCACTGGGATATAAATCTCCGGGTTGTGAGGTGCAGTCTTCTCACTGGAGCAGGAGCTGCTACTTTCAAGGACAGAAACCGGACTTGGTGTCTGGAATTGGGTATGAGCCAAGTCCTCCTTGGTGGTGCAGGATGGCTCCACTTTCTTCATGGTGAGGCTCCCCCCAGAGAAAGAGTCCTCCACAAAATTGGACAGCCATTCCAATTGCTCAATGTCTTCATACTGAAATAAAAACACATTGAACAAAATTAAATTTTAGTTTTGCCATTCCCTAGCAAAAATTAAGTTTCCATATTGAAATGCCATTCACTAGCAAAAAAAAAAAAAAGTTTCCATATTGAAATGGCATTCACAGAGATGTTACTGAATTGACAATTCAAGCAAAAGCATATATCTTAGTAAGATAATGTCCTCAATCCTCTGTCTGTTCTCTTTGTCCTCAATCCTGTTCCTCAAGATTGAATCCAGTCAAAGGGAGAAATTATTGCATACTATTTGAGCTATAAGTAAGATTGTGCTTTCTCCATTTATATTTTGACATTTTAGCTTTAATAATGATAGACCCACCATTCAATTACATAAGTGAATCATTGATCCTATCATTACTTCAGGGTGATATGTCAAAATATGAATATAAATAGAGTGGCATAATCCTACGTGGTGCTACACAAGATTTAAACCCATTGGTGAATATGCTAAGCTCTTGAAATTGACTCGAGAACATGAATTTGTGCTGATGCACCAAGAAGCATCATCAAACATGGGTTGCTACCACCTGGAGTGGCAACCATTTTCAACGTCCATTATCGCGTCATATGCCAAGTCACGTGACCTCCAATAATGATGATCCAAATAATTCAGGCAACGCAACCCCACCAATGGATAGTGGAGGACGTGTGTGCAACATGTCACCGACACAATCAAGCGTCCTTTTTTAAATGACCAAAGTGCCCTTGTCTAAGAATATTTTGAATGTTGTAAGTTGTAACCCATGATGTCCCAAAATTCGAATTTAAATTTAGATTTGTCTGGCTAAAATAACCAAAATACCCTTGTCTAAGAGTATAAATATACAAAACTTTAGGTAAAGTTTTTTAACTACTAGTAATGTTATTTTTTGATAAAATATATTATTTTTTAGTTACCTTATCCCTTTTAAAAGTTTTTATAAATAAAGTATAATAAAATAAGAGCTTTTCTAAAGAGTATTTAAGGACACTTATTAAAAATTTAAAATATTTTTTTGTAAAAAATAAAATATTCAATACATTAAAAATTAAAAAAATTATTTTTTATACAACAATTTTTATTTTAAATTCTTTAATTAGTACTTTTAAGACACTCATTAAAAAAATCCATACAATAATACTCATGATATATTTTTATTAGAGCATAACATTAACCTATAGAACTTTATCTAAGGTTTTTTCAATATAAATAACCCAGAATCAAATTTAAAAAAGAAATGACCAAAACTCCCTTGTATGAATATTTGGAATTTAGTAAATACGAATACAAATTTATTTTTTTCTTAAAAAAAAAAAGAAATTTTGGACTGCTCAAATCGAAGAACACTAAAAAGACATCAATCAACTTAACATACAGCCACAAGTAGAACCAAAATTTTCATGCTAACCGTTATGCGGAGTAACGGTCATGCATGCACAAGTCATGTCCGTACACTAACTACGATGACGTCATCACCAACCAATCCAACGACTGTTAAAAAAAACCTACCAAAAACAACGGCCGTTAATGTAATTATATGCCGTCAAAAAATTGTTACATGCTGTTGATAAATATATATTTAAAAAAGATATTTACTAATAATTTTAAATATTTTTTCATAAATTAAAAAAAAATTAAAATCGATGGTTGAAATCCTGCATTTATTTATGTTCTATAACCGTGTTATAATTTCCCACATGCAGGCCCACGTGAACGCGCCATTAAAAAAAGTTCAAAAAAAAAAAATTCCAAGTGCACACGTGGAATAATTACAGAGTTTGGAAACTCACCGGAACGGAGAGCTCCGCCGGGAGGTCCGGCGCAGCGTTGCCGGAGAAAACAGAGCCGGAGCTGGGCAGCGAGTCGGAGTCGGTGGTCCAGAAGTTAGTCGGCGAGTTGAAGTTCCCGGCGGCGGCGGAGTCTTCGGCGGGGAAGTCGAGGAGGTCGTCGATGTGGTCGAAGAAGCTGCTGCAGTCTACGTCGTCGACGAAGTTTGGCCCCATCATTTTTTTTATTTTCCTGAGAAAAATTAAAAAGGGAAAAGAAAATTTAGGTGGGAGTGGGAAAATGAGAAAGAAAATAAGAAGAAGAAGAAGAAGAAAAGAGTCGCGAAGTTTTAACTTTTTAAGAGTAGTTTGTGTTGAATGAATGAAACGAGTGTGAATGAGAATGGTTTTGGAATCCGTTATTAGTAGTACGCGCCCATATCGGGGACCCACGAAAGAGCCAATGTGTCCACCGTGAAAGAGTTGCACATGATAGCACGACTCCGGCGCACATTAGCCTTTATCCTCAAAGAATTTTTTAAAATTTTGAAAAATTTTAAATTTTTTTGACAATTATTGGGATGAAACTTTAAAAATATGTAAAATACATATATTCATATATACAGCGAGTCTCATTATAAAGTAAGACTCATCTTATATGAGTGTATATATCGTGTGTATGTAAGAATAACTCATTTTTTTAAAGAAAAAAGTTTAATGAGATAAAGTTGGTTTTTTTTTCAATTTTTAATTTGCTTTTTTGTTTAGGGTTTAATTTTTCATGAAATTGAAGATTGTGGCATATGAATTTTTCCAAAACTTTGCAAAAGTAATTTTTTTTTACGACAAATTGTTTTTGGTAATAATTGAGAAAGAAATTTAAAGAAAAGAAGTTTAATAAGGTCAAGTGGGTTTTTCTGATTTTTTATAAACCATTAAAAAATTTAATTTCAAGTAATTATTAGATTTTTTTTTATTTTTGTTTCTTTTTTGTGAAATGAAATCCGAAATTGAAGATTATGGCACATGAATGAATGAAAGTGTACTTTGAAAAGGGGCAAGTGTAGTTAACACGTGGCGTATGTTAGTGACAGCTGGTCCCGAATATACCAGCTACAATTTGGTTCCATTTTATCCTTGAAGTAATAAAATTGAAGATAAAGAAATTCTTTGGTTCCATTTTATCCTTCAAGTAATAAAATTGAAGATAAAGAAATTCAGTATTTCGAGTTTTCCTCCTTTCTAATTTTTTTAAAAATTTTTGAAAGAAATTGAGGTAGAAGATGAAGTACACGAGCTAACCTTTAGTTCAGTTTCAGTAAGTTCTTGTTCGAAAGTAATTTTAAAATTCAAAACCTGGAAAAAAAAGAAAAAGAAAATCAGTTACCGAAAATATAGAAGGAAAAATATGTATAATAATAATGTCCATAAAGATTAACATTGATTTAAATTGAAACAAATGCAGGGTAAGCCCCCAACTTTTTCTTTCTTCAAATTCCATTCCGACAAACCAAAAGGGTAAAAAACAAAATGAACCTAAAATTGAACTTCTCCAATTTGTCATCATCCTTCAATGGCAAATGGGTAAGGTTCAAAATCAAAACTTGTGAACCAAATGAGAAATGTAGAGCCAAACCTGAAGCCCAAAAAAATCCTTCCTATTCAGTTCAAACTCGAAGCAAAAGTGAATGCTTTCCACAACAATACTAGAAGCTCCAAACGAAGTTATAGATATGCTTCAGTACAATAATCCACACTCTATATGAGAGAGAGAGAAGAGAGGAGAGGGTTTGAAAGGACAGAGAGGCGAATGAGGAATGCTTAAGAAGAAGAAGAAGAGAAAAAGATGAGAGAAAATGTGATGGGCAATGGTAGGTGATGCTCCTCCTTCATTGCTAGCTGTCTTTTACTATCTCACACTGTCGTGATGTTGAAGTCTTCTCTTTAACTTTACAAGAATTATATTAGCACATTATTTTTTCAACATTATTTATCATCACTTTAAATTTAAATAATAAAATAAAAAAGTTTTTTTTTTTAATTTTTCAAAGAAGCAAACTGTAATTATGATATAATGTTTTTGATGTGTAGATATTAAATAGCATCTCTCTTAACTTTCTCACTCCTCTGATTACCCATGGGTCCCACACCTCCTACCCTTGTCCCCATCCTCTCACACCCAGCACCACCCTGCTCCATTCACGGATTTTCACCACTACAAAACAATCTTCAATTCAATTGTAGCAATCCATATATCCCATTATTTTCCACAATATGAACAGTAAACACCAAAAAAACACTAATGAGTTTTTGAAAAATTAGAATAAAGATAATTTTACATCTTTTTTTAGAGATATATTACTGTTTGTATTATTTTTAAAAAATGTAATTGAATGAAAAAAATGATAAAAAATATATATATAATAAATAATATTAGATAAGATATAAAAAAATATATATTATTTAATGTAAAAATATAATGATTGAAAATATTATTCACGTAAAATTGGATTGGCCGGTTTAAATAACGCCGTTGTTTCAGACCACATTTTTTTCATAAATGTCTTTTTCTTTTCAGACATTGTTATGGAAAGTATTGCGAGTCCAATGCGTAAATCGAGTTTTCGGTTTGGGGTTTAGAAACCGAGAATTGTGCTGTATTATGATTATGATTATGATTCTCTGCGTACATCACTTATTAAAGTTAATGAATCTGTGTAACGTGCTGGTCTAATATTCGCAATTATTTTACAATTTTTTTTAGAATAAAATGTGATTAGTTTTTTTATTTATTTTTGCTGTCTATAATTTATGTTTTGAATTTAGTTTTATTTAAAATTTTAATTTTTTTATATTATCTTTTTTTTTTTATTCAAATCTATATCATCAAATCAGAAACACATAAATTGCAAAATACATCACATATGCATTTTTTCATACATTACAATATACATCATGAGCATTGCATACATACACTTCTATGAGTCAAGTCTTTGCAAGGAACTCAATTAATAGAATTTAAGTTTGAAGACTAAGACAAATTCACACACGAACAATTATGGAATTCCTCAGTATGAGTATTATTATTATAACAAAAAATTTTGTAACGTAAGAGTGTTGCTATCAACAAGAGTAATAGCTTTTACACGAGAAAGACAAAGAACATATCAGAGAGAGGGTAGAATCTAGAAGAGAGGGAATTTAGAATTCTATAACTAACTTCATGCCTTCACCCCCTTACACTTCCTTCACTTATATCCGTTATTGTCCAACATAAATTCTCTTAGTTTGGAATTTGCCATCCGAGGCCTCTTGCTTCTTCTAACTACCTGGTTGTATGGGTTGAGGTCACTTGGACCCATAAGTTTTGTTACATTACCTTTCCCATTTTTTGAAACCTTGTCCTCAAGGTTTATATTAGGATAATTATGTTCTAATATGCTTCTGTCCTCCCATGTTGCATCTTTACCATCCAATCCTTCCCATTACACCCATAGTTGTGGCAGTGGCACTAGTTGATTACCCTTGATAATTGTTCTCTGCTGCAAAATCTGAACTAGTTGCAGAATAAGACCTTGATCATTGGTTACTAATGACAAAGGAATGTATTGTTAATTAGTATCACCTTTAAAATGGCTTTAGAAGTGAACAATGGAAAATAAGATGTATTTTTGCAGTAACAGGCAGAAGAAGTTTGTAAGCCACAGGGCCATACTTCTCCATTATTGGAAAAGGGCCAAAATACTTCATACCTAACTTTTGGTTCTTTCTTAGTACCACTGATTGTTGTTTATATGGTTGTAATTTCACTAGCACCAAATCACCAATATGAAATTGAATATCTTTTCTCTTTTTGTCAGCTTGAATTTTCATGTGTTGTTGTGCTTTCAACAAATTCACTTTAAGCTAACTCAAAATAGAATCCCTTTGTTACAAGGCTTCTTGTACCGTAGGATGATCATTGGAGTCTATTGAATATCTAGTTAACTTTGGGGGTTCTCGACCATATACCACCTTAAAAGGTGTCATGCCTGCACTATTGTGAAATGTAGTATTATACCAGTATTCAGCCCATGACAGTACCTTAAACCAGCTTCTTGGATTGTGGTTGGTGAAGCATATGAGATACATTTCCAAGAACCTATTTAAAGCCTTAGACTGTCCATCTGATTGAGGGTGATAAGAAGAACTCATGGCCAAAGTTATGCCTTGTAGCTTAAACAGATGCTGCCAAAACTTACTTGTGAACACCTTGTCCCTATCTGACACAATGGTTTTTGGCATACCATGAAGTTTCACAATAGTAGTCATAAATTCTTTAGCCACCTGTGAAGCAGAGAAGTGTGCATATTTAGACAATTTGTCCACTACCACCATGATTATAGTATCCATGTGAGTTTGGCAACCCTATAATAAAATCCATTGCCAAATCATCACATATTTGATTTGGAATTAGTAATGGTTGTAGAAATCCCCCTGGAGAATAGTTCAATGACTTAGCTTGCTGACACACTGCACATTTCTGCACAAATTCTATAATGTCTTTTTTCATTTCTGGCCAATAAAATTGACTTTTGATCCTTGCAATTGTTCTAGACACTCCTGCATGACCTCTTATTGGAGATGAATGATACTCAAGTAAGACATCTTTAATCAGTTCATGTTTAGTAGGTATAACTAACCTTCCTTTCCAGTACAACAACTGATCTTTCAGTGTAAAATTACCATTAGACTGCTTATTGTGTCTACACAACTCCAATTCCTTAGAGAAGTGTGAATCAGTTACAATTGCTGATCTCAATTTATCAAGAAATTCTGATTTTTGTTCAGACCATGCTAATAGGAATGATCTAGACAATCCATCTGCTGCTACATTCTCCTTGCCAAGTTTGTACTCAAGTTTGAAGTTGTATCCCAAAAACTTATGTAACCATTTTTGTTACTCGGGGGTTTGTATAGATTGCTCTGTTAAATTCTTTAAGCTTTTCTGATTAATTTTAATAACAAATTGGTGTCCCAATAGATAATTCCTAAACTTGGCCATAGCCTATGAAATAGCATATAATTCTTTAACATAAGCTTATTGCTTTTGCATCCTAGGCAGCAATCTTTTGGAGAAATAAGCTATTGGGTGGTTCTCTTGACTGAGAATAGCCTCTATATGAATCCCTGAAGCATCAGTTTCCAGTACAAAAGGCTTAGAGAAATCAGGTAAGGCCAAAACTGGTGCTGCTGTTACTGCTTGTTTCAAATTATTAAAACTTGTCTTGGCTATTTTGTCCCAATGGAAGTTATTCTTCTTGAGAAGATTAGTTAGTGGAGCTACAATAGAAGTATACCCTCTTATGAATTTCCTATAGTATCTTGTCAATCCCAAAAAAGCCCTTAACTGTTTTACTATTTTAGGTTCTGGCCAATCGAGAACTGCTGCCACTTTATTCTTGTCCATGGCTGCCTCTTTACCAGATACCAAATGTCCCAAATACTCAACTTACTGTAGTCCAAATGAACATTTGGACAGTTTTGAAAAAAGTTTTTGTGCTACTGTAAAATGCTCAATACTATCTCCAAATGATACAAATGTGAGTGCCAATCCAAACTGTATACTAAGATGTCATCAAAGAATACTAAAACAGATTTCCTTAGCTACTGTTGAAAGACTTTGTTCATGAGGCTTTGAAAGGTAGTTGGGGCATTTGTAAGGCCAAATGGCATAACCAGCCACTCATAGTGGCCTTGATGTGTTATGAAAGTAGTCTTGCATCTATCTTCTGGTTTCACCAAAATCTGGTGATAACCTGATTTAAGGTCCAACTTCGAAAAATATTGTGCTCCATGTAGTTCATCCAATAACTCATCTACTGTTGGCATTGGGAAGCTGTCTTTCACAGTAATGGCATTTAGTGCTCTATAATCTGTACAAAATCTCCAAGTGCCATCTTTTTTCTTAACCAAGAGAATTAGTGAAGAAAATGGACTATTGTTTGGTTGAATAATTCTCTCCTCTAACATCTCTTGTACCATTAATTCAATTTAAGTCTTTTAGATGTGAGGGTACATATAGGGTTTCACTTTGATTGGATTAGTTCCTTCAAATAAAGGAATTGCATGGATGTGTTCCCTTTCTGGTGGTAGTCCTGTGGGCTTATCAAATACCATTCTATAATTGTGGAGTAGTATAGCTAATTCTAGCTCCAAGTCATTTGGGAGGTCTAGAAGTTGGTCCTTGGGGTGATCAAGTAGTTGAATCTGTATTGTGAAGATCTCAATTATAGCATGAGTGTTATGCATTCTTCTTAAATGATTAAACTGAGCTGACATTGGTCCTTCTGGTTTAACCCCATGCAAAGTAATAAACTGACCATTCAGAAAGAATTTAAATGTTAGAGCACTATAGTCAGCTACATAGGATCCTAGAGTGGCTAACCAGGATGCTCCTAGTACTAAGTCTGCTCCTGCTACTGGTAGTAAGTACATAGGTAACTGCAAAACATGACTCTACACTGTAATTTGTAGTTGGTTCACATATCCTTCAGCAATCAAAGCACTTCCATTACCTACCAGTACTTGAAACTGAGGTGCAGGTTCTATGGGAAGTTTAAGAAAGTGAGCAATTCTAGGTTGCAAAAAATTATCACTACTGCCATTATCTAACAAAATCTGCACATTCATTCCATTAATTTACCCTGTAAACTTCATAGTACCTAAACCATTGGTTCAATGCATTGTAAGAGAGATGGTATTCAGTATCTTGTATAGGTGCTGTGATGTTGGAATCATCAAGTGGATTAGGTTCAATTTAAGAAATGCCATCATCTTCAATTTGTAATATCAACTAATACTTATTAGGACATTTATGAGTAGGGTTGAACTTCTCGTCACAAGTGTAACAAAGACCTTTTTCTCTTTTGACTTGCATTTATGCTGCTGACATTTTTTTTATATTGGGATTTCTGGTAGGTTGAAAGTTAGGTCTATATGGTGAGGTGGGAAGAAGTGGAGGTAGGGTGTTGTTTTTGGCTTGTTGACTAGTGTTTGAGTATGGTTGAGTAGTTTGGAATCTTGTACAGGAAGAAGAATATTGTTGTTTAGGCTTATATAGATATTTCTCTTCAAATAATTTGGCAAGAGATACAACTTTTAACATTGAAATAAGACCTTGTGCTATCACAACTATTTGAATACCAGGCTTAAGGCCACTGATGAAACAGTCCAATAAGGCATCAGAACTCACTCCATGTACTCTATTAGCAAGAGCAGTAAATTCATGATAAAATTTAGTAATAGATCCCGTTTGGTTTAATTTGAACAGAGTAGATCTAGGACATTCATAGGGTGACGAACCAAACTCTAATTCCAAAGCTCTAGTAAAATTCTGCCAGTTTTGGAAGGGGTGAGTTTTGTTCATAATTTGAAACCAGGGTACTATCTCCTTTTCTAAATGAATTGCAGCAATTTGTAACCTCTGATTATCTGGTGTATCATAGTAGTCAAAAAACTATTCAGCCTTAAAAAGCCATTGTAAAACCTTTGGTCCATCGAATCTGGGAAAATCCACCTTAATGTTTCTCACCTAGAATAATTACCATTGATTTGAATGAATTTCAGGACCTAAGCTCGGACCACCATGTTTTGCAGTTGAATTCATAATCAAAGTTTGTAGAGCAGCCTCAATTCTTTCAAATCTTTCATCTGCAACTGCTTCCACTCGATCAAATCGTATATTGTGAGCTGCCTCACTTCTTTCCAATTGGGTAGCATAATCCTGATCTTTTTTATCTATCATTTCCATCATCCTTTTCATCTCAGCATACAACTCTTTCATTCTGGTGTTGTCGACCTTGGTGGTAATGAAAGCACCAATGCAAGGAACTCAATTAACAGAATTCAAGTTTGAAGACTAAGACAAATTCACACACGAACAATTATGGAATTCCTCAGTATGAGTATTATTATTATAACAAAAAATTTTGTAACGTAAGAGTGTTGCTATCAGCAAGAGTAATAGCTTTTACATGAGAAAGATAAAGAACAGATCAGAGAGAGGGTAGAATCTAAAAGAGAGAGAATTCAGATTTCCATAACTAACTTCATGCCTTCACCCCCTTACACTTCCTTCACTTATATCCGTTATTGTCCCACACAAATTCTCTCAGCTTGGAATTTGCCATTCGAAGCCTCTGGCTTCTTCTAACTACCTGGTTGTATGGACTGAGGACGCTTGGGCCCATAAGTTCTGTTATAGTCTTTTACAAAGTACTATAGGCTACTAGTTAACATCTATATTACAATAAAACATGATGCTTAGAGTTAATCTATATACATACATACATATATATATATGTATATGTGTGTGTGTGTGTGTGCATCAATAGAAGTTAGCATCTATCACAAAAAAATACTAAGGTGCTACATAATTCTAACTATGGTCCAGGTATAGAAACCTCCTCAATACGGAACTTAGCGTGGATGAACACCATCACCACTATAGTCAACTCTAGAGCATAAATCATGATAGCATAAGATCTGATAGTATTAAATAAAATGATAAAATCTGGTAGTATAAAAAAAATTACTAAACTTTTATACTATCAGATATTTGGTGCCCAATAGTATAAGAATCCTGATAGTATAATAATTATTTAACATGACAATAATACCTTTTAGTATAAAAAAACTCGTTCTGAAGGAGCTGTACAACATTCACATTTCAAGGCAAAATGAAAAGAAGAATTAAAATCATGAACTCTACTAGAACCTCACCAAAATCACCACTAGAGCTGCCACAACAATAGGCCAACGAGCCACCATCGTAGCTCTGTCGTTTGCCACTGTGAATTAAAACCCCATCCACCAAACTCAACCTTACTCTACAGCCAGGGACATCACCGACCAAGCATGAATTCATGTCATCCACCATTGCACCGACAGAGCCACCCTCTGCAACCTAACGCCACCACACAATCCTCCATCAAGCCACAGTCCAAGTTCTTCGTTTAGTCATAGGCAAAATTACCCTCAGACCCAAGCATCGACAACCCGTGAATTTCACCACCACAGAGTGACGTTGCCATATTCACCATCATTTTCGTGAACCCTCTGTTCATGGTGCTACATCCTAATACCTAAATTCATTTGTTATTTTTTAATTACTGCAACTCCCCTTGCATCACAAATGTAGGAGCAACATTGATGGCCATGGTTTGGCAATAGTAGCTGGAAAGGCAACCATGGCTTCACGGTGGTAGTCGAAAAAAAAGGTGGTTTGGCTTGGTGGTTGTAGCTCGAAAAGGGTGGTTATGGCTTGGTGGTGGTAGCTAGAAAATAGAGGTTACAACCCAGTGGTGGTAGTCGGAAAATATTGTTACCAGTGGTGGTCGGATAATAGTGGTGCTTGGCGGTGGTAGTCGGGTTGGGAAGAGGGCATGGTAATAGACAACGAGTCTCAGATATGAAAGTGGATGGTAGAGGTGGAAGGAAAATTCTATCATTTTATATCAGGGATTTATGAAGAGGATAATGTTATACTATTATGGTGAGATAAAATTTTTTGATCATATTTGACTATCTTATCAGGTAAACATACCAAACACCTAATAAAATTTGATAATATTAACTTATACTGTCAGATACTCCTTCTACGATGCACCAAACGTAACTTAACCCTTACACCAATTTCAAACCATTGATTTTACTTAATCTAATGGTTCAAGATCATTTAAATTAATAAAGAGATAGAAAAGTTGAAGACTTTAAATGCCACTTTAATGAAGAGAGAGAATAAGATACTTAACTCTACTTATGAAATTACAAAATTCATTAATTATATATTTTTAGTATTTCAATATGTATATACTTCATATTTTAACAAAATTTATAGTTTTAATTAATAATTACAAATAAAATAATTTATATCTCTATGTTAAAGTTCGTTATTGCGTTAGGATCTCAATTTCTAAGTTTTACTATTTTTTTTAATTGAAGTTTTACTATTTGTTTTGAATATACATATGTTACTACTAACTACAATAATGAATTCGTACATATATTAGAATATAATGAATTCATATAAATTTTGTTACCATATTTATTACAACGTAAGTTTACCTCTTTAATATATGAAGTCATAACAAGACCTTCATTTATAATAATTAATAATTTAAACTTATATCACTTACATCTGAAAATTTTAAAATTATATAATTTTTATAAAAATATATACATATTAAATTATTGATATATTAAATTTGCTACTTGAGACTCTAACCGATGATGGAAAAATATGTATGACAAAGAAGTTACAATTTGAGAAGAAATTCTCATGAGTGGTTGAGTTAAATATAAAATGTTATTTATACAATTTTAAATTAAATTTTAGTCATTAAGAGTATTGTACTTTTTGAATATCTTAGAATTTCACATTTTTGAGACCGCATATTTTATTTTCATGTGAAATACTTAATTCACATGTTAACGTGAGAAAATATTTGTAAGCCATATTGGCCTATTAAATTGTGAGATATTATTTTTGTGAAGTGTATTTTAAAGTGTATTATAATGGGAATAGATAAAAAAGAAGTGTATTATGAATGGAAGTGTGAAGTTTTTCAAATATTTTTTATTTTAAGAAAACAATATCATCATTTTATTAAGCAAGAAAAAGAAATATTTAATATAATTGCTACAAAATACTGAACAAAGGATGAGTTCTTTACTATATTTAACATTATTAAAAAAAATTGAATATCACTGTAATTATTTTTTTTTTTGGTGAAAAGAAATATGTTACGTACTTAATGGTGCTACATATATACTTAAAATTTCATTATCAAAGGATTTTAATGAAAGAAAAGAAAAGGAAAACTTAAGTGATACACTAATACAGTATTAAATCTCAGCGTATATAAATATAAATTATTTTGAAATTAATAATCAAAGTTTAAAAAATATAACAATATATATATTAAAATATTAAATTGTATAATTTCAAATGGATATTATGATTTAATAAGTAGAGTGTGATTCAAATTCTCTCACTTCATTAAATCAATTCAATTATTCTATTTTTTCATTAATTTAAGTGATCTTGAACCTTTAGATTAAAATGAAATTAATGATAAAAAAATTAGTGCAAGAGTATTACTCTAACACTAGTGTCAATTTTTTTTTATGAATACCAAATAATTTATTAATAAAAGAAAAAGAATACAAGAAAACAAGGGGGGATATAAACCAATACCCTTAAAGCATTATTTAAATCTATAATAGGGAAGACCCACCCTATTACGGAAAAAATCCTCACTAATCAACCTAGAAATTGAATTCCACCAACAAAAACCATTAAAGCTAAAGCTAATTGAAGCAATTTTATCAGCACAAGAGTTGCCCTCTCGAAATATATGGGAGGAGGCAAAGATCATGCTTCTAGTTAGATGTAAAACATTGTTCCACCTATTTCTTAGCTTCCAAGGAACTAAGCCAGGAGACTTGAAGGACAAAATGACTAATTGTGAATCACACTCCAGCCACAGATTCTGCCAACCTTTCTTATAGGCAATTTCTATTGCTGTCATGGCACCAATCAGTTCTGCATGAAATGCATAACTAATACCAAGATTAATACCAAAGCATCCTAAAGTTGCCCCACTATTATCTCTGAAAATTCTGCCACAAGAGGCAATACCAGGAGAACCTTTTGCGGCACCATCAGTGTTGCATTTAACCCAATTACAAGGAGGAGGAACCCATTTGACTTCTATGATTCTAGGAGCCAAACTAGGCTTTGCTGCAATATTGAAAGCCTTTAGGAGTGGGAACTCACTCATGGAGGATGAGGCATAACCTTTGCTGGAATTGCTTGAGAGAGATACAGTGGCAGAAATCCAATTGATAGCCTCTGAAATAGAAGCTTTCCTGTTGTTAAACCTGGCCCTGTTTCTGCATCTCCAGATGCAGCAAAAGATGTTAATAATCGATGCCAAAACCACATCAAAAGTCTGAGTAGACCAGGACATATTGCAAACTGAAAGTGCTGAGTGGATGGTTGAATGATCAATTTGTAATTGCAAGATTGATCCAAGCCAGAGCCAAAGATGATTAGCAAAAGAACATTCGCAAAAAAGATGATCCGAAGTTTCAGCAGTATCTTGACAAAGACTGCACATTGAGACAATGATGCAACCTCTATGCCATAAATTTTCATCAGTTGAGAGCTTGTTATGCAAAATTCTCCAAACCAGTAACGATTTTGAAGGTGGAATTGCTGGATTCCAGATCAGTTTTGCCCAAGCAATGGACTGATCAATAGGTTTGAAAAATAGATAAGCTTCCTTAAAAGATAACTCACCATTAGATGATGCTTTCCAGATGACCTGATCCAAGGTTTGACACAAAGGAATGTCAGTGTTTTGCATCATGACAACAAGTTAAGGGAACTTCTGCAGCAACCTCCTTGGAATAGACTAGCAACCAGACCTGATATAATCCTCAACTTTTGAGTTCAATTGATGCTGAAAATTTTCAGGAATGTTTAGGAGACTAATAAGAGGTTCAAGAAGCCAAGTATCATGCCAGAAATTGATCCTAGCACCATCACCAATCAGCCAAACAGAATTTTCCTTTACCATATGCAAAACAGATTTCAACCTAGGCCAGACCGAAGAACCAATATGATATGCAATTGGATTACCAAGCCTGAAAACTCTTGCTCTTAGCAGAATTGCCCACTGAAGATCGGATTGAACCAATTCCCAGTAAAGCTTCAAAGTAGCAGCTTGATTTATTGCTTTCAGAGATCTTAAACCCAGACCACCTTCCAATTTAGGCTTACAAAGTTTGCGCCAAGCCACAGTGACTACCTTCTTTTGATTAACATTACCAGACCAAATGAAGTTTCTAATCCATGTTTCCACTTTCTTTAGGAGCATTGCAGGCCAAATATATATCATTATTCTAACCCAAAATAGATAAAAAATATGGATGAATATATTTTTATTAAAAATAGAGAAGACAAAATTTTTCAAGTATCAACAGAACCAAAAGCGCCCCTTGTTTCAAAGAGGGGAGGAATTAATATTGAACTTACATTGATGATACAATATTACAAAATGTTGATTGGAGAGTTTTTCCAAAGTTTACAAATAAGGAGCAGGAAAATTAAATTTACAAGATTTTGAGAGAATTTGAATACAAGAGATAGCAACAGAAAATAGTAGAAATTTTTTTGATACCTATATTGATTAGTAGAAGCCTTTCTTTTATAGTCGAGGTTTTTCTCCTTTTTTTCAGATTTCAATTCTAATGAAGTTCGTAATTATTGATCGGAATGATGAGGCCAGATTTAAAATGAGACAAAGTCCGCGATTATTGAACGATGAAGGACAAATGTTTTACACATTGTCCTTTTTGTTTGATGAGTTGAGTTGTTAAGCAGTAATACTAGGAAACAAGAAGAATCTCCTTTTGTCTTTTTGTTGGTACTAACCATTTGATGAACAATGAATGCTTATCATGTTGTCCTTTTAGAATGCAGAGAGATCAATGTCATAGTAGCCATCTTCATTCTGAAGGTAATTGCTATCACTTTCTTCACTAGGAGGAGAATGTATTGAACCAGAAGTTGACATTGTTGTCTTAAGCTTCAGAAAAAGGTCTTGCTCAGTTGAGGAACAGCTCTTGAAACAGTTTTTGTTTTAGTTCTTCAAACTTAAAAGCTTTCGTATGATTTTTTCTTAACAAAGTGGGATTTAATTCATGCCACTTATTAATCGCACCGGTGCTAACCAATTAGTGAGATTAAAACTGGGCCACCATTTAATACTAAATTCTCAGATGATTCAGGTGGGATGTTGAACTTGAAACTTCTGATGGAAATTGTAATCCCAAGCATTGATCCATGTTATACCAATTTAAGCAAAAATTGAAGAAGTCTTGACCTTTTTGGAAAATCTGTCCTTTCTTTAAATAGATTGTAGGATTCTTTTACTAATTGAGGAAGCATCTCAATATATGGTCCTGTGACATATAGCCAATCTGCTAACCATGATGGGAAAACTTTCAAATCTTTCTGAAACCAAAAGCACCAGGAGTGAGAATAAGGTCTAATATATGTGAACTTATACCACGCATGCTGATAGTCCCAATAAGTATATGTCCAAGGATCATACTTTATAGACAAAGTCTTAGGAATATGTAGTTCTGGTTCCATTCTCTTGGATTGAGTATCTTGAGGATCTTGACTTTCAAGAACTCTATGTAGTTAGGATTCCCAGAGCTCTAATGATGCTCAAGTTCTATGGATCTAGTGTCAAGAAGAATTAACTAAAAAATGATTCTATCTTTTTTGAGAAAGTCATGAAGAACAAAGTTTCAGTTTGGAGGCAAGACATGTTGAGCAATTTACCTAGGAGTTGCCATGTTGAGCAATTTACCTAGGAGTTGCCTTATGAAAAAAGCATTTTGATTCTATGGTGAGCAAGGGTTCCATGATATTCTTTCTTATATACTTGCATTCTTTTGTGATTGGGCTGTTGATCATTAAGGGGGATAATTGTTTAGGTTTTTGAACTTATTTTGGAGGGGTGCTTATCAAAGTTTATTGATAAGTAAGAGCTTTAAATCGATTTTTGATAAGATATTTGGGGGGAGGATGGTTTTATTTGTTGAACTGGGATGGGAGAAGAAAAAGGCCAGAATGGATGATCCTGCTTAGGTTGATGACCCGTTTATTTGGGTGAAGGACCTAGTGTTGATCTTAGTGTTGATCTTGGTGTTGAGCTTTGCATAGTGATCCAGGGTAATTTTGGTACCCTTTGATTTTGATCATAATGATGAACTGGGATTCATTTTTTCCCTGCAAAAATTCTTTTGTTAGAAAATTATGAAGATGATTGTCTTTTCCCTTTATATGTTGAACATCAAATTCAAAACAAGATAAGAAAGATTGTTTTCTGGCAAATATTTGTTTAGAAACCAAATTCTTTACATTCTTTTGAATGATGATAGACGCCGATTTGCAATCAGTTTTTAGTAAAAACTTTTTGTTGAACAAATTATCTTAGAATTTTGTGATACATAGCACTATAGATAAAATTTCTTTTTTTAAATGTACTGCACTTTTGTTGAGCTGGTTGTAAAGTTCCAGAATGATACCTTATCACTTGTTCTCCTGATGACTCAGGAAGGGTCTGCTTAAGTACTCCTTCATACCCCAAATCAGAGGCATCTATTTCTACTACTAAGAGGCTTCTGGATCAAGGAGCCCTAAACAAGGAATGTTTTTTTACCACTTTCTTAACTTGTTTGACTACATCTGACATAATAGAATCTTATGCTAGGGGATCCTTTCACGACTTTTTGAACAGGGGTGAATAGATTATCCTAATATTAGGAATAAAATCTGTAACATAATTAATGCATCCTAGAAATCTCTAAAGTTGCTTTTTATTTTTGATTTCATTTGGAAACTTATTAACGAATTCTATTAACTTATCTGGAGGAACAATTGTCCCTCGATGAATCAAACCCTAAAAACCTAATTTTAGTTTGGAACAGTTTCATTTTCTTAGCTAAAATTACTAAACCATTTTCTTTAATGATATTGAAAAATTGTTCTAAATGGTTAAAGTGTTGATCAATTGAGTTGGAGAACACTAGTACATTATCTAGATATACTTTGTAAATTTTGTGTAGGGATTCAAGATGTTATTCATTATGTTTAGAAACTCATTTGGCACATTTTTTAATACTTGGGGCATTACACTCCATTCATAATGATCAAAGGGTACTACAAATGCAGTTTTGTACTTACCTTTTCAGCTACCTCTATCTGATAGCAACCAAAATTCATATCAAATTTTGAAAACACAGTAGCCTTACGAACTCTATTAACCAAGATTTTTTTTTATTTAGGATAAGATATCTTATCCATCTTAAAATCTTGTTTAAAGACTTATGGTTGATTCGAGCACCTCTTTCTATTTCTGAGACATTTATAACATAAAACCCTACACAACTCCATGGAGATTTATTGGATCTTATTAACTTCTTATCAAGATATTCTTGGATTTCTTTTTTATAAAATTCTAGATATTGTTGATTCATTTGAATTGGCCTTACTTTTGTTGGTATATTGATCTCTATAAATCCTTCTTCATAAGGTAGGGTTACTACATATCTTTTCCTATCTTTGAAAGCATTTGGATATTTACTACAAACATTACGTATGAACTTTTGTTGTAAACTTTATTTTTTCTTGAACTTAAGGCTTCTTAATCTGTTCTTGTATTCTTCTATATTGAACTTATTTACTTAACATATTATAATCTATTTTGTTTTCCTCTATATTAGGTTTATTTTTTAGATCATCCATTATTGACAAGACTTAATTCTTTGATTTGATAGGAGCTTTAGTTACTAACCCCTTTTCTATTATAGAGAAAGAGCATGGTAATGATAGAAAAGGAGTTCACAAAATCACTTGTTCAGATATGTTCCTTACCAATAAAAATGATATTTTGTAACAAATCTTTTATTTACAGATTTTTGCATTATTTAATTTATAGTTAATGAACAATTTTGATCCACTTGCACTACTTAATGATTCTTTAGTTTTTCATAGTATTTGGTAGGTATTAGTCCTTCCTGAATACAACTCATATCAACTCCTAAATCTATTAGAGCTATAAGATTAAACATTTCATCTTAAACTATTGATTCTATTGGGCAATGTCACTTATGAACAAGTACTTGGCTTAACATATTAATATATGAATCATCTTTAGATTCCACTTTTGATGAGCTTGCTAACTGTCCTTACATAATTATTTGTCCTTGCAAGTTTAACATTTTGAACTCAATTTCAGTATCCTTTCACTTTAATTGATTAACATCTTCTTTTAAATTCTTAATTTCTTGTTGAAGGTCTGTTAAAGTGATTTATTTTTTCTGAGGTTTTTTAAACCTATCTAATACTTCCTTCATATTTATTTTCTGAACTTCTTCTATTTGTTTTTCTTCATTTTCTAAAAATTCTTTTATCTATTGAATAAAATCTTGCTTAATCAGGGATTCTTCCATTTTTTCTACTATAGCTATTAATGATGAAGCACAACATTTTTTCTCTTGTAATTATATTAATTGTGTTGACACATTTTAAATAATCATATAATTCTGATCCTAATCTTGTACACTTTATTTCTTCTTCCTCGCTTTTTGAGTTAAAGGAAGTTTCTCGTACTTGATTTATGAACTCTTCATATTGTGAACTATATTCGCCTTCTGATGATGATTTAGATTCATTTATTGGTATGTTAATTAAATTTTTCTTTAATTCTTCGCCTATATTTAAACTATTGATCTTTTTCTTAACCTTGCAATCCTTTATATAATGTCCTACTCTTCCACACTTATAACAGACTATATTTCTTTTTGACCTAGAAGACTTATGTTTTAACCCTTTCGATGAACTAGGCTAACTTGTGGATTCTTGTTTATGATTCTTTTTATAATATTTTCTTGACTTTTTTGGTCTTTTAGAAACATATTCTTCTGACTTAGGTTTCCTTCTACTAAGGGCTTTAGCTCATTTTATTCTCCATTGTTGACAAAATGATCCTAATTATTTTCTTGCATTTCTTGACTCAATGTTGATCTTATGTTGAAGCTTTAGGTCTAAGCAAGTATGAAAACTTGTTTCTATGATGTAGTTTGATATTTAACCAAAAGTTAATTGGCTATATGGAATACTTCTATCATTTTTCCTTTCAATATAGATCTTGACCTTTTTTGCAAACAGTTTTGGAAGTCTAGCGATAAATCGCTCTTTCCAATAGTCTGCAAAAGCATCACTTCTTAAGTAAAGTTTTGACAAAAACATATTTATATACCATCTATAATCAGACATAGAAGGACAACATAAATTAATAATTTGATCTGCTAGTCTTTGCTAGAACTTCATAGGTTCTCCTATGAAGTGTGTTATTATAGTATATAAAAGTGTTGTTACAACATATTCTATTGGGGATCGATTTTGATCAGTTTTTATTGCATTCATAATTCCACTTTGTTCGGTTAGGGATAGTACATTATCCCACCAACCCTTAAGTTGCCCTGTAAAGCACATGATTAACAATGTTGCACCTTTCTTATCAGAATTTCCTCTTTCTTTAAAGGTTGTTGCAACCATTGTCATTTGTTGAATGATATCTAGGATTTGTTGCTCACTTACTTCATCTATATTCCATTCTACTATTAATTCTCCTGCATATGAATTTTGTACATGATATGATCTCTCTTCATATTGAACATATGGATATGTTGGTCTTGAGTAGTAATTTCTAGTTTCTGGAAGAAGAGCAGATCCTCTTCTTAATTTATCAACACTTAAGTCTAGTAATTTGTTTTCTAATTCTTTAATTTTTTTACGAGGTTTGGATCTTGGGTTCAAATGTGGATGTTAATCCTAAATTTTTTTTCTAACTTTTTCTCAATCTCCTCAATAGAGTTTTTAGATTTTGACCCTAAACTTATTTCTTTTAAATTTGATTCTGGAACATTTATGACTTTATATATAGGTCTTTTTGGATCTAAATTCTTATTAATATTTTGTGATGTTGATTTTTCTCTTTCTCTTACTTTACATTCTATCCTTTATAGATATTGAGACATAGTGTGAAGCATTTGATGGGAATAATTAAACTGTTGATGAACCTTATAAATATCACTTTTTTTGGCTGATTGGGATAATGATCTATTTATGGTCTTAAAGAGAGATGTGTCTACCTCTATTCCTTCCTTTGTCATTACCTTAACTACTTCTAAAAGAGGATATTCAGATACAATTATCTTATCATTTTATGCCTTCCATGCAGTAGTTGTTCTAGTGTTTACTAAAACTTCTATAGGCTTTATATAAGGATTTTCTATGTTGTTTTGTTGGCAGTACATTTCAAATCATATGAAAAAACACACATTGATTGTTCCTCTAAGAAAGATTAAAATTCTTTTCTACAATTAATTGTTTGTTCTTTACTAAAGGTTTCAAAGTACCAATCTCTCTTATCTTTGTTATAATGAGCATCAAAGTTTTCTCTTATCCATTTCTTATCTATCTCAAATGGTTGATCTTTGATTTAGACATTAATTACTTGGGATCTAGTTAGTGAGTATTCTGGAGAATCAGATTTATGGGTTTCTTGGTAGATAGGTTGAGGAATATTGGGTTCAAAGTTTACTCAAGTTAGAATTATTTTGATCGAAGACCCGTCTATTGAATGTCTTGATGATGTTGCTATGGAAGGTGTTGATCTGACAATTGATAACCTAGATCTAAGCATGCTTTTTCTCATATTATCACCATCTTGGACTATTGACCTAATTTTTGCATGTTGAATGGGTTGAGCAGTTTTACCTGTGGGAATACCCAATCTTTTGGCAGTCTGGCTAGAATTTTTTCATGAGTTAACCTTTTTGTGGTTAAGATTGATGATCTTTGAAAATTAATTTCCATAATTATCGTTTCATGCCTAGGTGAATGTCTTCAAGCTTTAAAATTTTGATCTTCAGTTGAGACTTTATACGGTATATTATAGACATGTGAGTAACTCCTTCCTGAAAGATATCATCTAAAGTTTTTATATTTAGTTCTAATGCTTTCTTAGTCATAGGACTGTTGAGCTCCATTATATAATTTGGATAACAATTAAAAAATACTAGGCCATTATGCAGGTTTGATTCCAATATGGCAATTATTGAATCATTTAATTTGTTTAATCTTTTATCTCTTACCAAGACTAAGACAAGATTATTAATTCCTAGCCTGTGATGATCTTTTTCTGCTACCTGGATTAATTCTAGGTGCATAAACCTATATCCATTTCTTGTATGATGATTTATTAGTTCGTTTGGGAGCACATTTATTAACTCATAGGGTTCTTTTAGATTATAAGTAGCTTCAAAGGTTTGAATAAATTCTTTAGGTCTAAACGAAAAGGTACTAGACCTGTAGATCTCCTTAGGTTAAACAAGGGGTATTGACCAATTTTGGAGCTAGTTTTTTTATATTTTCTATGATTACCTTATTATTTTGAACTTGATCTTAGTATACTTCTTCTAAGTTTGCTATGATGTAGAAGGTTCAAGACTGCTTCAATTCTTTGCCTAATTTGGAATAGCATGGATCAATACTTGGGATTATTATTTTCATTAGAAGTTTCAAGTTCAACATCCCACCTGGATTGCCCTAGAATTTAGTGTTAAATGGTGGCTAGTTTTAATCTCACCTTGGTTAGCACTAGTGCTATTAATTAATAATGGTGTGAATTAAATCCTATTTTGTTAAGAAAGAATCATAGGAAGGCTTCTAAATTTGAAGAATTAAAGCAAAAGTTAATTCACGAACTTTCCAGTTCCTCATTTGAGCAATACCTTTTGCTCAAGCTCAAGACAACAATGTCAACTTCTAATTCAACACATTCTCCTTCTAGTGAAGAAAGTGATAGCAATTACCTTCAGAACGAAGATGATTGCTATGTCATTGATCTCTTCGAATTCTAAGAGGACAACATGATAAGCATTTTTGTTCATTAAATGCTCAGGACAAAAAGAGGTTCCTCTTGTTCCTTAGTATTACCACCCAACAACTCAGCTCATCAAACAAAAAGGACAATATGTAAAAACATTTGTCCTTCATTACTCAAACGAGATTCTTTTAGAACAATAATTGCAGACTTCATCACATTTGAAATCTGGCCTTATCATTCAAATCAATAATTTCAGACTTCATTGGATTTGAAATCCGAAAATAGAAGAAGAAACCTCTGGTATAAAAGGGAGGTTCCTGCAAAGTAGTAGGCCTTGGAAAATTCTCTATTTTTTTTGTTGCTATCTCTTGTACTCCAATTCTCTCAAAATCTTGTAATTTTAATTTTCTTGCTCTTTATTTGTAAAGCTTGGAAAAGCTCTTCAATGAACATTATGTAATATTGTATCATCAGAGTAAGTTCAATATTTTTAATAAAATTATATTGATCCTGATTTCTGATATATTTTTTTTAATTGTTTGGTGTATATTTTGAAAACTGCTGTTGAGGTATACCGCGATCTTGTCGTTTTGGTATCCGAGCCATGATAAGTAATAGTGAGCTGTAAACCTAGACATTATTATGGATGGCATCCTTGGTAACTTTCACTTATGATAGACCAAAGTGAGGCTCTCTGTCCTTGAATGCAGAAAGACTCTGGTAGGTACCTGTGGGTGGTCAGTTGGCTTGGTTGGTCAGCCAGTGGTCCTTACAATAAGTCTTGAGTTTGGGGGCAGCGAGCTCGTTGGTTAGCTGGTGGTCCCTAGGTCCAACGAGGGTGGACTCCCGACTCATATTGGTATCATAGCCTCGTAAGAAGTTCTGAGTACCCAAAACTTAGGAGGGAGAAGATACTTAACGTTGGTCAATCGAAGGTTCATTCATTGGTTAGTTGGGGTGTCGCCGAAGAAGTCATTTAGGTGGTTCTGAACGTAGGGTTAGTGGTCTCGGTAAGTAGATTTCTCAACTATATCTAGAATATTCAGAACTTTAAGCGAGCTCTCCCACTGGAGCAAGGCTCCTGATTTAGCCTTGACATCATTTCAACCTGCTTCCTCAAACATAGAAGAAGTAGATGAAGATTAGGTACAAAATAATGAGATAATCATATCAAACATAGAAAACTCGCTCCAAAATTGGTCAATACCCCTTGTTCAACCTAAAGAAACCTATAGGTGTAGTACCTTTTCATTTAGGCCTAAAGAATGTGTTCAACATTTGAAGCTTCTTATAATTTAAAAGAACCCGGTGAGTCAATAAACTTGCTCCTAGACAAATCATCATACTAGAAATAGATATAGATTTATGCAGCTAGGCTTAATCTAGGTAGCAGTAAAAAGTCATCATAGACTAGGAATTAACATTCCAATTTTAGTCTTGTTAAGAGATAAGAGAATAAAGAAATTACATGATTCAATAATTGCCATAATGGAATCAAACCTGCATGATGGTCCGGTACTTTTTAATTATTATCCAAACTATACAATGGAGCTCAATAGTCCTATGACTAAGAAAGCTTTAGAACTAAATGTAAAATTTTTAGATGATGTCTTTTAAGAAGAAGTTACTCATATGTCCATAATATACCAAGTTCATTATAAAGTCTCAATTAAAGATCAAAACTTTAAAGGCTTAAGATAATCACCTAGGCATGAAATGATAATCATGGAAGCTAATCTTCAAAGATCATCAATCTTAACCCCAAAAAGGTTAACTCATAAGGAAATTCTAGCCAAATTGTCGAAAGATTAGGTATTCCCATAAGTGATACCCCCTCAACCCATTCAACATACAAAAATAAGATTAATAATTTAAGATGGTGATAGCATTAGGATAGGTATGCTTAGATCCAGGTCCTCAATTGTTAGGTCATCACTTTCTATACCAACCTCATCTAGACATTTAATTGATGGTTCTTTGATCAACATAAATCTAATTGGAGTAAACTTTGAACCTAATGTTCCTTATCTCATTTATTAGGAAACCCATAAATTTAATTCTCTAGAATATTCACCAACTAGATCCCAAGTAATTAATGTTATAACTAGAGATCAACCATTTGAAATAGATAAGAAATGGATAAGGGAAGACTTCGATGCTCCTTATAACAAAGATAGGAAAGATTGGTATTTTGAAACCTTTTGTAAAGAACAAACATTTAATTATAGAAAAGAATTTTATTCTTTCTTAGGGAATAAGAGATCAATATGCATTTTTCACAAGGTTTGAAATGTACTGCCAACAAAACAACATAGAAAATCCTTATAAAATGCCTATAGAAGTTTTAGTAAACACTTGAACAAGTACTGCATGGAAGGAAGAAAATGATAAGATAATTGTATCTGAATATCCTCCTTTAGAAGCAGTTAAAGTAATAATAAAGGAAGGAATAGAGGTAGATGTATCTCCCTTTAAAACCAGAACTAGATTATTATCCCAATTAGCCAAAAAAAGTGATATTTATAAGGTTCATCAACAACTTAATTATTCCAATCAAATGCTCCACACTATGTGCCAACATCTAGAGAGGATAAAATGTCAAGTAGGAGAAAAAAAATCAACACCACAAAATATTAATAAGAATTTAGATCTAAAAAGGCCTATATATAAGGTCATAAATGTTCCAGAATCAAATTTAAAAGAAATAAATTTAGGATCAAAATCTAAAAAGTCTATTGAGGAGATTAAGAAAAAGTTAGAGAAAATGACTATAGGATCAACATTCACATTTGAACCCAAGATCCAAACTTTGTCAAAAATTGAAGAGTTAGAAAACGAATTACTAGACTTAAGTGTTAATAAGGTAAGAAGATGATTTGTCCCTCTCCTAGAAACTAGAAATTACTACTCAAGATTGATATATACATATGTTCAATATGAAGAAAGACCATGCCATGTAGAGAATTCATACTCTGGTAAATCAATAGTAGAATGGAATATAGATGGAGCAAGTGAATAACAAATCTTAGATGTCATTCAACAAATGACCATGGCTGCAACAACCTTTAAAGGAAGAGGAAATTTTGATAAAAAAGTTATAACATTGTTAATCATGGGCTTTACAAGGCAACTTAAGGGTTGATGAGATAATGTACAATCCCCAACTAAACAAATTGGAATTATGAATGCAATAAAAACTGATGAAAATGGATTTTCAATAAAAAGATATTGTAATAACACTTCTTTATACTATAACAAAACACTTTATAGGATAATCCTTGAAATTCCAATAAAGAATAGTAGATCAAATTGTTAATCTATACTATCTTTCTATGTCTGACTATAGATAGAAAAGAGATATGTTTTTGTCAAAATTCTACTGAAGAAGTGATGCCTCTGTAGACTACTAGAAAGAGTAATTTATCGTTGGACTTCTAAAATTGTTTGTAGAAAAAGTTAAGATCAACATAGAAAGGCAAAATGATGGAAGTATTCCATATAATCAACTAAATTTTGGTTAAATATCAAAGTACATAATAGAAACAAGTCTCCAAATTTGTTTAGATTTAAAGCTATAACATAAGATTAAAACTGAGTCAAGAAACGTAAGAAAAGAATTAGGATCATTTTGTCAACAATGAGTAATAGAATGAGTTAGAGCCCCTAGTAGACAAAAATCCAAGACAGAAGAGTATGTAGCCAAGTGATAAAAAGGTGTAGAAAATATTATAAAAAAATCATACGCAAGAATCCATAAGTCAACCGAGTTCCTCAAAGAAGTCAAAGCAAAAATCTTCTAGGTCAAAAAGAAATGTAGCGTGTTACAAATGTGGAAGAGTAGGTCACTATAAGAAAGATTGTAAAATTAAACAAAAAATCAATAGTTTAAACATAGATGAGGATTTGAAATGAAACTTGATTAATATATTAACAAATGAATCTGAATCATTATCAAGAGACGAATATAGTTCACAAGATGAAGAGTTCATAAATCAAGTAAAAGAAACTTCTTCTGACTTAGAAAGCAAGAAAGAAGAAACATAATGTACAAGATTAAGACCGAAATTATGTGATTGTTCAAAATGTGTCAAGACAATTAATTTAATCACAAGGGCTCAAGCTTCGTCATTAATAGTTGTAGTAGAAAAGATGGAAGAATCCCCAATTAAACAAGACTTTATTCAACAATTAAAAGAATTTTTAGAAAATGAAGAAAAGAAAAAAGAAGAAGTTCAAAAAATTGATATAAAGGAAGTATTAGATAAGTTTAAAAAACCTCAAAAAGAAGAAATCACTTTAACAGACCTTCAACAAGAAATTAAGAATTTAAAAGAAGAGGTTAATCAATTAAAGCATAAGAATATTGAAATTAAGTTTAGGATGTTAAACCTACAAAGACAAATAATTAAGTAAGGACAGTTAGCAAACTAATCAAAAGAGGAATCTAAAGATGATTCATATATTGATCTATTAAGCCAAGTACTTATTCATAAGTGGCATTGTCCAAGAGAATTAATAGTTCAATACGAAAGGTTTAATCTTATAGCACTCATAGATTCAGGAGCAGGTATGAACTGCATTCAGGAGGAATTAATATTGACAAAATACTATGAGAAAACTAAAGAATCATTAAGTAGTGTTAATGGATCAAAATTGTTCATCAATTATAAATTAAATAAAGCAAAAATTTGTAAAGAAAAAGTTTGTTACAAAACACACTTTTTACTGGTAAGAAACATATCTGAACAAGTAATTCTAGAAACTCTTTTTCTATCATTACTATATCCTTTTTCTATAACAGAAAAAAAGGTTAGTAACTATGGCATTAGAAAAAGAAATTTGGTTTGAATTTGTAAAAGCTCCTCAAATAAAAGAATTAAATCTTGTTCAAAAATCAATGATTTCAAAAATAAATCTAATTCAAAGAAAAACAAAACATATCAACATGCTAT
The DNA here is from genome assembly GCA_029884595.1 of Ormosia semicastrata. Lineage (NCBI taxonomy): Eukaryota > Viridiplantae > Streptophyta > Magnoliopsida > Fabales > Fabaceae > Ormosia > Ormosia semicastrata. The sequence continues at coordinate 57,495,045 of JAQQTO010000056.1, forward strand.
GCAAAAAAGTTTAATACAAAAGAATAGAAAAACAAATTATAAAACCCTAAGTTCAAGAAAAGATAAAAAATTTACAACAAAAAGTTTATGAATGAAGTTTGTAGTGAATATTCTATTGCCTTTAAAGATATGACAAAATATGTAGTAACCCTGCCTTATGAAAAAGGATTAAAAGAGATCAACAAACCAAACAAAAAAAGCAATGCCAATTCAAATGAATCAACAATACATAGAATTCAGCCAAAAAAGAAATTCAAGAGTATCTTAATATAAAGTTAATTAGACCCAGCAAGTCCTCATGGAGTTGTGCAGGATTATAAGTTATGAATGCCTCAGAAATAGAAAAAAGCGCTTCAAGATTAGTAATCAACTATAAGCTTTTAAACAAGATTTTAAGATGAATAAGATATCTAATTCCAAATAAAAATGACTTGGTGAACAGTGTTCATAATGCTACTATATTTTCAAAATTTGATATGAAATTCAGTTACTATCAGATGGAGGTAATTGAAGAAGATAGATATGCAAAACTACATTTGTAGTATCCTTTAGTCATTATGAATGGAATGTAATGCCCCTAGGATTAAAAGATGCACAAAGTGAATTTTAAAACATAATGAACAGCATCTTAAATCCTTACCCAAAATTCACAATAGTATATCTGCACGATGTACTAGTGTTCTCAAACTTAATTGATCAACACTTTAACTATTTAGAGCAATTTTTCAATATCATTAAGGAAAATGGTTTAATAATTTCAACTAAGAAAATGAATTTGTTCTAAACTAAAATTTGGATTTTTAGGGTTTGAAATTCATCAAGGGACAATTGTTCCTATAGACAGGTCAATAGAATTCGTTGATTAGTTTTCAAATGAAATTAAAAATAAGAAACAACTTTAGAGATTTATAGGATGTGTTAATTACATAGCAAATTTTATTCCAAATATTAGGATAATTTGTTCACTACTATTCAAAAGATTGAGAAAAGATCCCCTGACATGTGATTCTACTATGACAAATGCAGTTCAACAGGTTAAGAAAGTGGTCAAGAACATTCCTTGTTTAGGACTCCTTTATCTGAAAGCCTCTTAAGTGGTAGAATTAGGGGTGTCAAATGAGTTAGGTCAATTTATAAACTTGCGAGTTTTGACCCAACCAAACTCATAAAATGTGGATTAGAGAATTAGATCTACAAGTTGGGTCGGGTTATGAAACACTCCAACTCGCAAGGCACTAGTCGGGTAGTTGATTTGGAAAGTGTCAACCCGTACAAACTTAATCCACCTACATAGGTTTTTTCTTTTATAAAATTCATTTAGCCTTGGTGACATTTTAAGTTGCTTTCTCCTAACTTTTTTGTAGTGCCAATTAAGTTTGCGTATAAATATTGTGATCACATTGAGAATGTGACCAAGAAAATAGATATGAGAAGCTCATGATGCATCTAATAGACCAGTGCAATAAAAATATAATAGATCGTTTAGATGACAAAAGGTATCTTATGAAAATTGAGAAATATTATATGATTATGTCAATCTATATGCTATATATGATGACATTGACTTCAATTAGCTAATGTAGTTTGTTGTTTATGCCTTTTAGGTCCTGATAGCTTAATTTAGTTTATTTAAAACTTATGTTAACTTAATAAGACTTATTATGTTTATTTAGCTTGTTTAATACTTGAAATGTTTGTGTAAGACTAATTATTTGACTTTTTAATTTATTTGGAACATATATTTTCTCTAATTAAGACGTATTAGATATAACAAATTTTCAATTTCGTATTTCGATATTTATATTAGTAGAATTTTTTCAAAGTATGTTGAATCCATCAGTTTGACCCAAACCTATCCACTGGTTTAATGAGTGGGTTGAATCCAAAAAATTATCACAAAACCCACCCTAGTGACACCTCTAACTAGATGCTGCTTTTTTCCCCCCTTGAATTGCTGGATTAACCAAAGGGAGCACAATTTTTTATTTTTTGAGAAAACAAAGTTTTTTTTTTTGGTGCTACAAAAACATAAATCTTAAACAAGCGCATATTTGTTGCACTTTTTGGGTTCCTTTTTATTTAAGCCTTATTAGAATTTTTTTTTATAATAAATATCTTCTAACTTCGATCAATGATGTTTTTAAAAAAAAAATAGTTGAAATAAGCTTTTATAAGTTAAGTTTAATTGTTTTTATTTTTTAATGTTTGAATTTATGACAATAAGATCAAAAGCAAATTTCTTTGTTATTTGATTGAATATAAGTTTTTTTTTTGCTTTGACAAGGTATTCCGCATGAATTGTTGTGAATCATTATTAGGTACTATTGCAACTAGAGGCCTCCTAACACTGTATAAAAAAAAATTCTTATTTATTAAGTTCTTTACCTGAATTACATTTTTATTGCTTGTTGTTAGTTAGGAAATAATTTCATCACCAACTTGTGTTGGTTCGAGTGAAAGAGGCTCAGGTCCTTTAAGCATGTTGTTTTGGTTCGATCCTAAGATTTATATATATAGAAATAATACTATTAGAATGAGTCCATGCTTAAGCGCTTAACCGTAACTTGAAAAATTAGTTTATCACATATCAGGTGAGAGATACTCTGAGAAAAAAAAGGAAACAATTTCATTTCTTTTTTAACCAAAAAAATGAAGGAGACAATTATGATTTACCCACAACAAAACAATAGCTCATAGACATAGCAATCAATGTATAACCTTGAATGCAATTATACAATTGTAATTCTAGAAACCCTAGCTTTCATTAAAAACACAACTCAACAACTGTCTTCTTTTCAGCTAAAAACAATAACAATATTGAAATGCTAAACGAGAATTCTACTGTATGTTATGGAAAATGAAAATAAATGATTGTTTCATAGCTACATGTAATTTTTTTAAAGGGGAAAGTAATAAACTATTGGTTTGAACGCCAAAGAATTACTTTGCTAAGAGAGGATTCAAATTTGTACATCTAGGAGATATTTGTTAAACTCAAAAAAACTGGAGAATTAGGTGCAATAGAACCGGTTTTAAATATTAAGTGTTTGATAGGCACTAAAAACTTAAATAACTAGCTAGTTCTTATCTAATCCATTTTTAAGCTAAAATTAGTTCAGGGAAAAACTAATATATATATATATATATATATATATATATATATATATATATATATATATATATATATATATATATATATATATATATATATATATATATAAAATTGGTTTTATTGTATCCTATTTTTATTAATGGCTCCTATTTTTTCTCTTTAGTTTTTGTTCTTTTGTTTTTTACATTATCTTTTCACTTTTTCTTAATATTTGAATTTAAAGTTTCTTTATCTATTTTTTGTTTCTCTCTATATTTAAATTTTAAATTTAATTATGATTTAAATATTTTAGAATTGGTTTAGTATAAATTTTAACCAAACTAAGAATAAATTAAATTTAGTTACAAAATAATATAAATTCATATAACAAGTTTATCTTAAACAATTCTAAACAAGTTTTGAGAATTGCCAAATTGCCTCTTAGGGTTTTGAAAAGCTTGAACTAGTTTAGCCAACTAGCATTAGCTTCTACACATCATTCAATAATAGAAATTCTTGACAATCAAAACTAGTTAGTTCTTTCATTTTGTTTCCTTATTTATTTTTAATAACAAGATTATGATTTCATTTTAGGGAAAATTAATGATGAGGACCTTTAAGTAATAATATTTAATTTAAAAGGACAAAAAATGTTAAAATTATTAATAAAGACTATTCAAATTTTAATTAAAGATAATGATCATTTAATTTTACTTAATAGTCAAAATTACTCTCAACGAAATCTTCATTTGAAAAGTTAGCCACTAAAGGCAACAAATGACCACTCAATATGAAGCAGTAACCATTCGCAAATTTTTTTCATATAGAACTTAATTTGAAATTGTTAGCCACTCAATAATAACTAATAATTACTTAATAAAAAGTAATAGTTGTTCACAATTTTTTTCTTAATTTCATGTATTTTATATATTGAACATCATTTGAAATGTTAGTCACTCAATGATAATAAATGACCACTCAATAAGAAGCAGTAGCCATTCACAAACTTCTTTCATATAGAATTTAATTTGGAATAGTTGGCTACTAAGTGATAACTAATGACCATTTAATAAAAGGAATAACCATTGGAAAATTTCATCATTTTTTCATGTATTTTATATATTGAATTTCATTTGAAATGTTAGTCACTCACTGGTAACAAAATAATACTCAATAAGTAGTAACCATTCACAAATTTTTTTTATATAGAACTTAATTTGAAATGGTTAGTCACTCATTGACAACTAATAACCACTCAATTAAAGGCAATAGTCATTCACAAATTTCTTTTTCTAATTCCATGTATTTTATTTATTGAACCTCATTTGAAATGTTAACTTCTCAGTGACAACAATGATCACTTAGTAAAAAATAGTAGTCATTTATAAATTTCTTTCGAATAAAACTTAATTTGAAACTGTTAACTAGCCATTCAATGACAATTAATTAATAATCATTCAATAAAAGGCAACTAATAGCTACTCATTAAAGGTATTATTGTATTTTAAGTGAGATTAAATGATCTTTCTCTCTAATTAAAATTTGAATAGTCCTTCTTAATAATTTTAACTTTATGAGTTTTTCTAAAGAATGCCCTAAGGGCACTTGTTACTGACTCAAAATAAGAAGTTTTGTGTAACATCTTGAAAAGCATGTCAGATTTGTAAATGGTTATAAAGGTAGCATATTACTTATTTAACATGTCAGTTAAGTTTTGTGATAAACTGAGTTCGGTTAGACACTTAGTTGCAACCCAAAGTGTGAAAAGTAGCCTAAAATGACTCAAATAGTAGCATAAATTGTTAAGTTGAGGAAAATAAACCTAAAGAATTTGTTTCTAAGTCATAAATAAGTGAAAGATGACGTAGTTAAAATTTGAGAATAATCAGAGTTAGTTTGATATTTTTAGGCATACCGGTTGTGCATTTAATACTGGATTGACTAGCAGTAGATATGAAAAAAATAGGATAATGGCGAAATAATAATTTAGATGAATCCTAATATTTATTCTAAAGTTGTTGGAAGTTAGAAAACTCGATTTAGTATAATTCAAGTGTGCTTAGCAGATATAAAGTTCCAGCTACAGGCTTAAGTGACTAAAATTGGCTCTTCCTCTTTTTTTTCCTTTAAGTCCCATGGCTCTATAACAAAAAGAAGAAACAAAAAAGAAAAGAAGAGAAAAGGAAGAGGGAACCAAAGGGGGGAGAAATGGAGAAAAGAAGGAGGAAAAGTCATGGAAAACTAGAAGATCCATAGGAAGACTTGGAGATCACCTTGTCTACAAGAGGTAGGGGTTTCCTAACCTTCAATCTCATCTCTTGTTCATCTTTGCTTTGATTGAAGCTAGGTCACATAGATGGAGGAAATGGACTTTGAGAAGCAAAAATCTATTTTCTTCCTCAGTTCTTATTTCCATTGGTTGAATTTAATCCTTTTCAGCTTGTTGGATTCAAGATAGATGAATTGGTCTTTGGATCAAGTTATTTAGTTCCTTAAGTTGGAAACTAGGAGTTAGGTTGTGAGATTTATGGTTTTAATCATAAATCCATGATTAAGTAAGCCAATAGGGTAATTAAGTGTTTTAACATGATTAGAGGCTACTAGTGATCATGGAAATCACTTGAAACCATTTTAAAATGGTCAAATTCTCGATTATGTTCCAATGGAACAGTAACCAGAATTTGCAGAATTCTGCAGATTTTGTGTTATGCGACCGACGCTTAGTGTAGAAGCGCTTAGGTGCTCGAGGACCATAGAGTGTTACGCGCATCAGGGCATTAAGCGCTCAGTGTAGAGCACTTAGGCACGCGTCGTCCAACAGAACAGAGCTATGCTCTACTCAATAAGTGCTCAAGCGCTTGGTTAAGAGTGCTCAAGTGCGCATAGAGCGCTCAAGCGCTCAGGAAGAAGGCACTCAAGCACCCAGGCACCAGAAACTTATTTATTTTGATGAGTTAAGTTTTCCTACTTCTTAGGATTCCTTTTATATGCCTTTGTAGGGTGTGCTAAGACACTGATAAGGATATTTCTTAGAGAGAAAGACCATCTTGCATACATTAGAAAGTAAAAGACCTTAGTGCACCCAATACTAGTAGATTGCCATATATAGGTATCTAGACCCTTAGGCAATACTGATCTGTTAATAATTTCAGTTCTTAAATGTCTTTTATTTGATCTAATTGGACTCCATATGTGCTCAATTGTTGACAATTAGCTAAGTTTCTGATTTAGAGTTGCCTTTGGATGTTTATTGTGAAACTATGCTTAAATGTGGTTATAAACACTCATAAATGAATTATGCTTTTCAGGATATCTTTGAGTGTTTGAGTCCATTAGCATTGAATCGAGCTTGATGACCATTTAAGGAGAGAAATGAATGCTTAAGAAGATTGGTTTTATCCCTAGAAGCAAAGGAAGAAGAGCAATTATGAAGATTCAAGGTTGCATTTGAAGAAAGTGATCAACACGGCCCGTGTCAAATGACACGGGGTAGCCGTGTACTCCTCTGACTATGAAGACTGGGTCAATTTCTATTTTTGGACCAACACGGCCCGTGTCAAATGACACGGGGTAGGTCGTGTACGTTTCTTACTTCACAAGGAAAGCCCTGACCGAGAACACGACCCGTGTCATATGACACGGGTTGGGCCGTGTTCTTCTCTGACTTTGAAAATAATTGGAGTTTTGTCACCAGATTCAGGCACGGGTTAGGCCGTGTCATATCCGTGTCATCGGCTTAGAAGTTTACTTTCGTATTTTAATGTTAAATTATGTATCAAAACCTATAAATAGGGTTGCTTAAAACCCTTGAAGGAGATCTGAACTGAGATTAGTTAAGGGAACTAAGGGAAACACGAAGACCAAGAAAGAGAGAGATTCGATTGAGGATTGGAGACTCGGATTCGAGTGATCGAAGATCAATCATTCTTAAACCTTGGAAACTAATTTAATCTTTAGTTTTTCTTTTCTTCTTTTGTTCTGAACAATGTCTTTCTTTAGTTTTTCTTCTGTTTTAAACTTTGCCATGTGTGGTTAAACTTCTTGATTGGTCAAGGGAAGATGAAACTCTAGTTTTGATTATGTGAATCTTGCATATTTCTTTATATCAATACAATTATGTTTTTATTCATATGTTTCTGATCTTAAATCAATATAAAGATTTTTATATTCTTTACCAAATTTTGAGAGTGGTAAAACTAGGATTGCTAGGCGCGGTTGCGGTGGTAAAACTAGTGAAACATATGATCTAAGTAATTTAATCCTGGTGTGTGATTAGATCTTAGTGTGATTGGTTTTCTAATTCTTAATGCAATAATTTGATAGGGGTAAGAGCGGTTGTTTTACAAATAACTAATGGTTAATGTTTGATTTGAACGGTTGCTAAATTAAGCGATACTTAAGAAAAACAAGAGATTTATCTCACAATCACATAAGAACATAATTGATCTTGTTGGTATAAAGAGTATGTAAGTTAGCATAATCATATAAATCTAGTGGTGGATTCCATCTCTTAACTAATATCTTTAATTTGGTAATTTAATTTGTGTTTACTGTTTTGGTTAAAGTTTAATTTCTCTTGTTAGTTTTAATTAACAAAACCCCCTTTTTACTTTTACTATTTATTTTTCATCAGAGTTTAATTTAGGAATTAGATTGATAGTGTCAATTGAATTGATTCCCTGTGGATCGACCTTTACTTACTACAATTAGTTGCAAAGTTTTTATATTTTTTGTGGAACTTGACAACTATTTTTAATATTAATTTTTAATCATATTCCACACCACACCAAACACATAGTTGTAACTAGTATCACTTAAGAGGTGATAAGGATAAGGTAAACTAAATACAAGTAAGCTGAGATCAGTTAGCAATAGTCACTTGCTAAGTGCTTTAGTTACTCCTAAGAGTGAAAGTGGAGTTAGTGAAGAGTGAATGGACATAGTATACATATATTATGGAAGTTCTACTCTTTATGCATTCTATAAGTTAGGAATTGCCTAATGTAGGTATCTAGGACCCTGAGTACACTAGGGTGACATAGTTTACCACTTGTGGTGTGATGATGAGGCAAGCTAGATACAAGTATCATAAGTATGATTACTTAGCTAGAAACATGGAATATGCTCATTTAAAAGTTAGAAATGAGTTGAGAGTACATGTTTGATAGAGTTTAGTTCTTCACCTGGTTAGAGAGAACCATGTGATGAGTTAATGTGGTGGCTTTGTATGAGATATACATAACACTGCATAGTTTCCTGTTACTTGTTAATTCTAAAGTAGAGTAATCTTTAATGATGTATAATCATATGACCAAAGGAGATAGAGGGGAAAGTCCAAAAGTCACTTTGAGTGAGGATTTAGCCCTAGTTACTCGTTAGTACCAGGATTACTAGGGTGAGTTGGAACTAGTCCACTCATTATTAGGTAGATATGAAGAGCCAGTCTTCTTATCTACAACTTTAAAGAGAATATGGAATAAGCAAGTGACACACACACAATTATATATATTTTCCTGTTACTTGACGATTGTATGGGTAGTTGCCTAGTGAAGATGATATTTGATAATTGTATAAGCGGTTGTTGAAGATTAGTTATGGTTTTGTTTATGACTGACCTAGTTCTGATATGCTACAACTGTGTAGATAGTTGTTCTTATCATATAAATAAAGGACTTATATTTATAGATTATGCATTGTGTTTAGTGAACTTTTACATGACACATTACAGGAAAAATCACGATTTGCGAAAGATAAATCTGCCACAAATCACCTAAAATCCGCCACAAATTGTCAATTTGCGGCGGATTCGTGACCGCCGCAAAAATGGTCGTTGCAGTATAGTTTGCGGCGGATTTTAATTTTCACCACAAATTTGTAGTGGAACAAATCGCTCTGGCAACATGCCGGAATCGTTGCAAGAAATGGTCTAATTTGTGGCAGATTTTTCTGCCGCTAAAGACGGATTTGCGACGGCTTTTGCAGTGAATTTTTCAGCCGCAAAATTTCTAAATTTTAAAAAATATTTAAAATAAATGATCAAAATCCACAATTATATTACTGTCAATACATGCAGCACTCAAACATCAATTTCAACCTGTCAATGCATTTAAAACAACACTCAAACATCAATTTCAACTTGTTAATGCATTTAACCAATCCATAAAACAAACATAATAAATTATATTACTTAAACAAAGTTTGTTCAAATACAAAGTTTAAAAGAACTATCAGAATCCATACAGCACTCAAACATCAATTTCAATCCATATCATCATTATCATTGTCATCTTCATGATCATCTTCAGTATCCTCATTGTCTTCTTCTATTAATGGTTGTTACTGGTTTGGCTAAGTGCCAGCGACTTGTAAATATGATTTCAACATATTACTAATCATTTGTTGTTGTTGACGCTGGTATCGTTCAAATTGCATTTTCCCCTCTGCCTCACGTTGTTGATTTTGCTGCTCCATTTGTTGTTGAATCTCCTGAACCCGATCCAACATCTCCTGCTGCAACTACTCTTTAACCTGATTAATATATATAAACATAAATTTATCAATTCATTCCACAAATAAATTAATTAACCAAGAATACAAAAAATGAAAAGATTGACTACATCCATCAAAATACAAAAATCAATTAATAAAATTTTTTGCAGCTATTACTTAACTTGATTAATAACGTGCTCAAGAACTTGACTCGATCCAGTACTTGAGGAGAATGACTCTCCATGGTCATAGATAGATGCTTGAGAACCAAGGCTATAAACACAATCCTTCTTTATCTCGCCAATAGTTTTAATCCAAAGCTCTGGACTGGTTATTTGTATACTAGATGCCCCTTCTTCATTTGAGCACTGAGAAGATTGTTTAGATTCATTTGCTTTGAATTCCTCCTAAAGATGAAAATAAAAAACCTCTTATGGTTGTTGTTATAAGATGAGTTAATATTAAATTTTATAATTTCAAAAGAAATACTAACATATAAATTCTTAGCTTTTGTAAAAACCCATGCAGTACGGTCTTCTTTTCTCAAATATATGTGACGAAAGGTCTCATCAACTGTGGGCTCTCTACCCCAACAAAATTTCATCAAGTATATGGTATGAGATTTAAGGAGTAACTATAATCAAGTGAAGGAAAAATTTCTTCCCAAACTGTCCAACTTGGACAATTCAAGATTCAATACAATGAGCAGTACCTTCAAAAAGTATGTGTGCTCACTAATATTGAATCTCAAACGGAAAACTAAGGCTTCGCTTACCAATATGATTTACCACATGCATCAAATATATTACAAAGATAACAAGACCAGACAGAGTTATAGTACATAGCAATAATTAAATGATAATTGATGATATTGGACAGATAAATTTTCTAAACCCAATCGTGAGCATGTGATCAAACTCTAAATCTACAATTTACAATGACTTTCACAATGACCTTCATGTTCCCAAACTGCTTTATCACACCCCTCAAGAATTACCCATCCATCTTCTCAGCAAACAAGTCATTGGTTCAAACACAAAACTAACATCAATAGATTACTACGACATCAAGCATCTTACAATACATAAAAAAAATGAAAAATGATGCATCATATAGATAGCAGTCAAATGACCTACAAGCATGCTCCAAATGAGCATTATTGGCAAATCAGAGCAAGCAATGAACAAAGCATGGAGCAGTTGGTGCCTTGAATAGAGCAAGCAATGAATAGTGGGGTACCTGGTTGGTAGGTGGTGTCACATGGATTGGTGGAAGCGTGGAGCAGTGGCGACCGGCCAGGTCGGTGATGCGGGGTCACGGGTTAGGGTCGCAATGGCGCGGATCTCGGGTTCGATGAGTCATGCGGGTCGAGGTCACGGTGGCGGGGGTCGGGGTGAGTGGCTTGGAGTCGAGGTGTCGCGGGTCAGGGTCGGGGTGGCAGTGTCGCAGGTCATTTGGGTCGAGGTCGCGCGGGGGAGGGGTCGCATAGCCGCGGGTTGGGGAGGCTCGTGGTCGGGGTAGGGGTCGCGCTGGCCGATCGGTGGCGGCGGGTCGGTGGCGATGGATAGTTCCGTCGCAAACCTTTTTTAACCAAAAAGAAAAAAATTTCACGATGGAAATGTTGCTAGAAAAATTTTTTGGGAGAAAATTCGCCGCAATTGAATCCGCCGCAAAAAATTCACCGCAAATTTGCTGTTTTCTTGTAGTGACAGTAATATGTGAATGTTCTTGTGATATTGAATAGAGATTTAATATCCCAGTGGCGACCATAATCTATAGTGTAATGTCGAGATAGATTAGATTTCTATACATTATATAGTTGTATGGGCAATTGTATAATGTTGTTATTGACATAGTTTATATTGTTTAATGCCATGAAATGTATGAATATTACTAAGAATTATATGTTTTCACCACTTTCTATGTTTTCATGGTAATAGCAGGTCAAAACCTTTCAAAGGGTAAGGAGATAAAGAAATAGAAGAGCTAATGTAGTTTTGTTTTGTTTGTTTCTTACTTATAAAGTTGATGTATTTATTTATATTAGCTTTGAGAATGTAAAAGTTGTATGTACAACACTTTGCCTTTGTTGGCTATTGATGTATATGTGAATAACCTTGTAGTTATGACTCTTCTTTATAATTGTTTAATTATTTGGGATTAGTAAGAAAGTAAGACTAGAAGTAACACGTTTAATACATTATGTTTTTATATATAAGTTGTATCAATGATATTGTATTAGGGTGTTACATTTTGCATGAAAAGTAGAGTATTCATTGCATTAATAAATAAAAAAGCTTTACTTTTCATGCAAAACTTCTTATTTTAGATTCCTTAATAATTGTTAGAAAATCCTAACTTTATTTGTCCTTTTAAATTGAATATTACTCCTTAAAATCCTTGTAATTAATTTTCCCTTCATTTTATGCTAATTTCATGTACCAAACACAAAAATATGATGAAATTGAATGTAAAGAAACTCCTCATCTTCTTGGAAGCAAACACTATATGAAGCGAGAAAAGTAATGAATAAAGAATTGTCATCATATTCTATTCCAACTCATCCTACTCTTTCTCTCCTTCAATTATGCAAAATTTTATTTCATATGCATAAAACATTAATAAATATGAAATCGAACTAATAAATGTATTAAAACAAGTATTCAACAAGTAAAAGACTACATAAATGTTAGGTGAAATCCAACAAATTTTGGAGGCTGTGAATGGCTATCATCTTTACAATTTTATCATTCTTTTCCTTAATTACAATTTTTTTTGGTTTTAGTTGTGTAATAAGTATTTATTTGAGCTATTTTTTACGTTAATTAAGACAGAATTATTTCCGGGCAATTTTATGGGTGCACCTCTCTCATTGATCTAGTACATTTAAGGAAATTATCTTAATTTTATCCAAAGTTTAAACTTAAGTAGCAAACACGATAGAACATCTTCTTAACCATTAGGCTAAATTATTTAGATTCTAATTTTATCAAGTATGTTAAAAAATGAGAAGGCCTGTCTGGCAATAAAAGCATTGCTCTAAACAATTAACATGATGCAACTTTTACATTAGAAAAATAAAAAATAAAAGAAAAGGTGGAAGACATTCTCTTTCTTCTTTTTGGTACTAGGTATATTTTGTTAATCTCATAAGAAAAAGTTATCAAAAGTATTTTTTTTTGGTCTTGAAAAAGTTAACAAAAGTGACCGCACAACTGAAGCGTGTTGGGTTGTGGGCGTACTAGGAATGATGGGCCTCACTCACTCTCATACCCTATCTTTCTCCTTTCAGCCCTTATTTTTCCTTCACTAACTTGAGTTACACTCTGAATCATTCATTTCCTTCAAAAACACTCTCTTTCTTTTCTTTTCTTTTTTTATTTATAAAAAAATATATTTCTCTCTCTCTTGAAAAAAGTCTGTCAAAAGGGCAGAGAGAGAAGTCTAGTAGTGCACTAGAGCTGCTCCACTTCTTCCTTTAGTTCTTTAACTAACTTGGATTATACTCTTTGAATCCCTTTCTTTTAAAAGATTTCTACTTCAACCCAATGAAAAACAAAAAAAATCATAATTGGTTCAAAATCCAATTAAATTTCAGAGAGTCAAGTCAAGTGTTAGGCTTTACTCACTATATAAATGTTAAGATTTTTTTTAACAGAAAAAAGTTTAAATAAGATATCACAAAAAAGGGAAAAACTCTCTTTATTTTAAAATTAGGATAAACTATTAATTCCAAAACAAATTTATAATGAAATTACAAATTGTTTATCAATAAAAGACTTATGAATTCCAATCAAACTCATGCAATTATTATGAGAAAAAATCGACCATGCGATTAAACTCACTTAACATATAAATGTTAAGATAGCAGCCTCAAGTTTGTTGAATAAAAAACGTACTTCCTTTTTATTTTTTACAATAACGTGGATTTAATATATTGTATTTGGAACATATGATATGAGTACAGTTCAAGGTATTAATTAATACTTAATAGTAATAAAAGAAGTGAACCTTTCCCTAAACGTCGTTTCGACTGAACGGTTGTTACATATCAATTTGAAAAATATTAGTGACACATCACTTTCTATACATTTTTTCACATTTATTTATATGATAAAATTAAAGTATATATATATATATATATATATATATATATATATATATATATATAATGAATGAAGTGAATATAATTATAATTAAATAAGGACAATATTTAAGTCTATTTTTTTATATTCATTATATTCATTCTATTAATTAAATTATAACATATGTATAAATTTTTTGAAAAAAGAATAGGAGAGAGAACATTAACATATGTAAATTGTACATATATCATAACTTAATTGGTAAAATGAATGTAATGAATATAAAGAAATTGACCTAAATTTTTTTATTAAATAATTAAAATTGTATAGATATATAATAATATACGTATAAATATATGTGAGTAATATTATTGTATAAATTATAATCCTCTCACCTACTTGCTTTTAGGTTTTCTTAGTACTATTTTTTTTGGGCTTAAACAATATGCAAAAAAAAGAAGAAGAATAAAACACACTAACTGCCTAAATTTTGTTAATATGACACTCAACTCTATTTTTTTTTAGCAAAAATGACACTCCATCTTATTTGACCTTGTTGACTTACAGTGCTGGTAACATTTTCCTTCTTAGTTAACCATAGTTGAACTCATTAAGTTAACCATGGTTCAGTCTCTCCCAACAAAACCACAAAACCCAAACACATTATGGGTGCTAATAACTTGATTTGAAATTTAATTGGTATTATTGAAATTAGACCTAATATAAATTTTGGGTTAAATTCAAACTATATTTTGCATCAGCCTAATTTGACTCGATATTATTTAATATATTAAAACTTATAATTTTATAAAAGTGAATAATAATATAAGACTTCTTGATTTTAATTAATATTTTTTGTATTGATATAATTTGTTTTAAAATATATATTGTAAAACATATTATAATTTTGTTTCATATTTTTATAATTTTATAATTTAAATATACATAATATTTAAATTTATAAATTTTATCTATATATCAAGTTGGCGTGATCTTAACTTGATCACTAATCAAACCATGATCGAATCAAATTTGAATCTTAAAATTTGATTCGATAAAAATATTAGGTCAAATTAAACTCGGCACATGAAGATCCCTAAAACACATCAAGCTCCATGGAAAACCACTAAAGCTAGCACTGCAAAATCCACATAAAGCAGACCCATCCAACCTCAGCTTCCATGCTTGACTTCAAGCTCCACCATCGCAAGTCACTATCCAACCTCAGCTTCCAATTCCACTTTTTGTTGCAGCTTTAGCCATTGGCATACGCATTGCTGCTAAGTGGGGCTAAGTATCGGCACTTGACATGGATGATGGTATGACCACCAAGAATTAACTTATCTCTGTGTCTAAAGAAGAATAAAGTTTGGTGGTCTATAAGGCTTTGAGATAGCATATGACGTAGATGGTTAGACAGTTATTTTTCTATTCTCCATTGGTCTTTTTCCTCTAAGAAGCACCAATAACTACACCGTAAGTAATTGCACACGTCACCTTTAGTGTGGAATGGGTCTCTCTGTGTGCACCCGAAAATTAGTTTACTTACTATAACCAGTTAAACTAATTTTTTTAATGGTATCCTAAACCCAATTTCTCAATTTCTCGTTTGGTGCTTTTTTTTTATAGAAATAATCATTTTATATCACTTTTTAACACGACTCTATACACTTGATTAATAATGTATAAATTTATAATTAATCATGTGTATTAATTGATTAATGAGTAAATTCAAAGTTTAGGATTAAAGCTTAGATTTACTCATTAATTAACTAATACACGTGATTAATCACGAATTTATACATTATTAATCAGGTGTAAAAAGCGATGTTAAAAAGTGACATAAGAATATAAAGGTTAATTTTTTTTTTAGGTACATCTGGTATGGAGATAAAATGAACAGGAAAAGCTTTTAGTGATGAATGAACAAAAAGTTCTGGTATAGATATGGAAATAAAATGAACTATATTTGTCTTCTAATGATGATTTAGATTCATTTATCAGTATATTAATTAAATTTTTCTTTAATTTTTAGTCTATATTTAAACTATTGAACTTTTACCTAACCTTGCAATCTTTTATGTAACGTCATACTGTTCCCCACTTGTAACAGCGTGGATTCTTGCACCAGTGCACCCTTTATTTAACCTACTTTAACCAGTTAAATTGATTTTATCCTAAACCTAATTTCTCAATTTCTCGTTTGGTGCTTTCTTTTTTGTTTTTCTTTTTCGGGTACATCTGGTATGGAGATAAAATAAACAAGAAAAACTTTCAGTGATGAATGAACAGAACGCTCAAACCAAATTAAATAATTAAATGAAATTAATGATTAATTTCCTCAAAAGGACAATCTCTCCAGAAAAATCAAATGAAACTTTGTTAAAAAAGGAAAGAACTTTTAGATATGGAGAGCCATATCGATCTGAACTCAAAGACCACCCAAATACAAAAAAATAAAAATAAAAATCCATTTAGTGATGAAAACAACATCTGAACTCTGAATACCCAAATACACATATTTTGCTGAATAACTTTATGTGTAGCTTAAGAAGTTTTTTAGCTCCAATAAACGATTTCGACCATAGTTGTCAGAGTATATGTTGCTGCACAAACGCTAACGCAAAAAGAAAGAAAATGAAGTCTAA
Source organism: Ormosia semicastrata (assembly GCA_029884595.1). Taxonomy (NCBI): domain Eukaryota; kingdom Viridiplantae; phylum Streptophyta; class Magnoliopsida; order Fabales; family Fabaceae; genus Ormosia; species Ormosia semicastrata. The sequence goes on from JAQQTO010000056.1 coordinate 57,511,358, forward strand.
CTAACAGCAATGGTGATGGGGCGAAAAGAAAATGTTTGATTAATTTTCAGGGTGCTCCACAGCCAGGGAAACATCTAAACCTGTGATTGATAGTATACTATTCGGGAGGAACATAGCCAGGGGCTCCTGAGAGTGTGCTGCTAACACTTAAATGGGTATCCATAGCACTTAATTGGACAGAGGAACCACCACCTTGTTTCACGTCTTCGTGGGTAGTTTCCATCTCAACGGTCTACCCAGTTTTTTTTTTTTTTGTTCATTTTAATAACACTAAGCATGGATGATAACAAGCATATTCTATCATAATTTGTTAATACCACCGTTACTCAACAATTCAAATGATGTGGAATGTCATTTTTGCCCAAAAATGGAGCTAAATGTCATATTAAAAAAATTTTAAGGGGAGTTTTACTGTTCCGTTATTCATCCAACTTTATACGTCTAACTTTTTTCAACTCACTCATAAACTCATTCTATATCTCGCGAAAATGTTATAGTCACATATAGATTGATTTGACATCTCTCTCACATTAACATACAATGTAAATATGGTACGTGTATAAAAGTTGTACGCAAAACATTTCCCAAGGTTTTATGTATTTTACTGGAAAAAAATGCTAAATTTATGTTTTCTCTTATTATTAGTACTCAACAATGGAGGAATCTCTGATCTAACATGATGGTCATGTTAGAGAGACATGTAAGTTGTAATTTTCCTAGGATTCACATTCAATAAAACTACCAATCAATAAAGGATCTTGGAATTTATGATTCTCACATAGAAGAGGAACTTACCTTTATCCATGAAATAATCTGGTAAAGTAGAAGCAATCCTCCTAATCTCAATCTATCTCTTCCTGTACGTTCTTTCTCACACCCTATTCTTGATGGCAAATGGTAGAGAGACCTTATGGGAAAGACAGAATCAATATTCATAAATATGATAACTCCCATCAAGTTACCACCAGTTAATAGAAGTTTTCAACTTCTCACATTAACCAATAAGTCCCTTTATTTTTCATTAATTTATATATAGGCCCAAAATATTATTTCACATGAGTCACACATAATAATTTATTTATTATTTTTTTAATATTCTCCCACTTGACTCATGTGACTTAATAATACATCAATTATGATGCGCATCAATGGACCTTACATACATTGATTCTATCATTAATCATAATCAAGAATACAAACTAATAAGAGTCATGGCGGTCGCATGTTATTGAATCAACACACTTCCTTCCATGTACTACTATATTAGCCTTTCTCCTCAATATGATCTTAAAATGAAAAGTCCATAATAGGTTCAAACATAATGTCATTATCAAGAACATAATCTATTTTCAACATCATCAATTGCATGCATATACATAAGTAGTAAACAAAAAATTCAGAAACTTATACATTAATGAACTCAGAGTGTCAAACATACAACAATAATGAAACAAAACATTACAATTCAACATTCGCTAGCAGACATAATGCCCATATTCTCAATATGGCTAGCAAATATTTTGGGTGATAACCCTTTTGTTAAAGGGTCAGCAATCATAAGTTCGGTGCTAATATGCTCAATTAACACTCTATGTTTCTGAATTTCTTCTTTAACGGTAAAGTACTTCAATTCCATATGTTTAGCACCTTTGGAATATTTGTCGTTTTTAGAGAAAAAGACAACTGCGAAATTATCACAATAAATTTTCAGCGGCCTAACAATACTGTCGACTATTCCAAGTCCTGAAATAAAGTTCCGCAGCCAATTAGCTTGAGCCGTGGCCTCAAAACATGCCATAAATTCAGCCTCCATGGTGGATGCAGCAATGACTGACTGCTTCACACTTTTCCATGAAATTGTTCCTCCAGCTAAAAGATATACATAACCAAACGTGGACTTTCTTGTATTCACACAACCAGCAAAGTCTGAATCTAAATATCCAATCACCTCAAGGTGGTTAAATCTCCTATAAGTAAGCATGTGATCCTTCGTTCCTTGCAAGTATCTTAAAACTTTCTTTGCAGCTTTCCAGTGATCCAATCCTAGACTACTCTGATATCTACCCAACATTCAAATTGCAAAGCTAATATCTGGCCTCGTACATGTTTGAGCATACAGCAAACTCCCAACAACAGATGCATACGGAATTGCTTCCATCTGTTTCTGTTCCAAATCGTTCTTTGGACATTGCATGAGACTAAATTTGTCTTCTTTCTAAATTGGAACGGGAGATGTTGAGCACTTGTCCATTCTAAATCTCTCTAAAACTTTATTAATATATGATTTCTGAGACAAACCCAACAGTCCAAGTGATCTATCTCGAAATATTTCTATTCCAATCACATAGTTTGCCTTTCCGATATCTTTCATTTCAAAGTTGTTAGAGAGAAAATTCTTAGTCTCACGTAATAGACCAAGATCATTAGTTTCAAGCAAGATATCATCAACATACAGAATTAGAAATATAAACTTACTCCCACCGACCTTCAGATATATACACCGATCAACAGTGTTTTTCTTAAATCCAAAGGACATAATAGTATCATTGAACTTGAGATACCATTGTCGGGAAGCTTCTTTAAGTCCGTATATTGACACTACAAAAAAAATGGTTAATAGCAGCGGTTAGAAATCATGTTTAAACTGCCGCAAAAAAAATTAGAGGCGGTTGCAAATAAACCTTTTCGCAGCGGTTTCACGAAACCACTGAAATAACCGCTATTATTAGTTTTTTAGCAGCGATTTTGACAGCGACTATCATAGATGTGGTTTTCTTACATTTAGCGGCGGTACTTAATTGCTGTAAAAAATATTCATATTTCATTATTATTTATTTATAGCGGCTGTTTCCAAACCGCCGCTAAAATTGAAAAAAAATCTTACTTTTTTTGCAGCTGTTATAAACTGTCGCTATATTTTTTATTTTAAATTAATTTAGTTTTTTGAACTTTGTTGATATGTCAATTTAATACATTTCAACCTGTTTTATATTACAAGCAATTAACATATTCAAATAAAATTATAAAACAATTAAACTTTAAATAAATGCATTAATTAGTCAACAGAATTTTAGATAACAAGTGATGATTCAGCACACAAACAAACTAAAATCTAGTACAAACAAAATAAAATTCATTAGAAACAAAATAATATCTGAAGAATAAAATAGTAGCAAATCATTTTTCTATCATGAGTCATTCACTTTTCACTCTAATTAGAATTATGTCCAATTTGAACATCATGACTTGTTGAGGAAGACGGTTTAGCACCTGGTGAAATTGGCCCATTCCTTCATCTGAAGCCTAAAAATATAAACAAAATATGAGCTGTATGCATTCGATAAAAGCACTATGGATTTTAAAACAAACATACCATGAGCACCCTAATAAAGCACAAAGGAGAAGAACTTAGTTACATGATCTATATGTATGGTCTAAAGAAGAAGATACTGACATATTATGTCTAAAGATATCATTATCTTTCCTTTATTGTAATTAATGAAAAAGAAAAATCAAAATACTGATCTCACTCTCTTAGAGCTATTTATCACATTCAATTTGAAATACCATTAACAAATCCTATTCAATTAAAACAAGTATTATAAAGCAATTACTAAAATATAAACCCTCAAAATAAATAAATCCATCTCATGTGACACAGCAGATAGAAAATGATAATCAGCATTACATTGAGCACAAATTAAATCAAAACTTATCAAAGAAGAAAATCAGAACAAGAACTTTAAGCATATTGAAGTGAATTGCATAAAATGAATTTGGTAGCGAGCCATACTTGCAACCAGAAGGAAACACAGTGATAATGTTGGTGAGTAGTACTATAGCATCCAAATCCAAACATAGAACTAAAAAAGAATCAAAGGATAGAAAAAGGAATTGGAAGCCAACTTCACTTTTTACAGTGATATCATGAAATTTGAAATACATGCCATTATATCAACTATAGCAGCCAACTTAGGCGGCAAATCCATTCCTTGTTGAAGCAAAAATCTTGTTATAGCACCTTCAAATGCTTGTCGTCTCAATCTCTCAGTTTCCACAACTGATTCAAGCTTCTACACCTTCAATTTCTCAGGTTCTAACTCCAACTTCATCTCATCCACCTTTGTTTGAATTGGTGGAGTTAAAGATATTCCACTAAACTGATGAGTTGTGTGGCCAAATATTTGAGTAACAGATGGCCCAAAACCCACACCCCGAACTCGGCCAGAGTGCTCCTTCCCTAGAACTCGAGCAAGTGAATCATCTTGAGAAATTTGTTGTGATGAGCCATCTTGACGCTCAATATCCATAATTTTCTCCTACAAACATGTAAGATTTCAGCCATTAAAGTTTAAATTTATACATTGGGTAAGATATTAATAAAAAACTAAGCAACATCAATTTCTTAAATTACTTACACCAATAATTTTGGCCTCATCATGGACATAAGAGCCGTCTTTTCGCTTGTGTACTATATAGTCCACATCTCTCCTCTACCAATGCGGCTCCCACGTTGTCGTTCCTATATCATTATTACCACAATCATATACTAAAAATTAAATAACATAAAACATCAAATATAAAGAATCAAATAGTTTCAATATTAATCACCTCTTCAGCTTTTCTCCTAGGTATGCTTTTTGAACCACTAGTGTGTGTGTACAATTGCTTCTTCTGATTTTTAGCATTCTTTTTGCATATCTCCTGTGTTTGCATTAACAACAATATTATCATGAACTGATTTGATCATTTTACATTAAATGACCATGTTTATTTTGGATATGTTACCTGTGTTTTCCTATCTTTACAATATTCAATAAACCATGTCCAATGGTCGGGATCGATTCCACTAGGGCGTCTTGCAACATTTTCCTTCATAGTCAATGTTTGATCATAAAATTGATGAAATAGATTATGTCTGGCATCTTTCCACTTCTTCCCAATATTTTTCATGATATATCCCTTCAATCGACTGTCCTCTATATGAAATTTTTTCTGCATAAGAAAAGATATTAGTAACTAAGTGATATAAATCATAAAATACAAATAGATAATTTATATGTACCTTTATAATATCATCATACACTTTCTCCTTATATGTACCCGGAACCTTATGCCAAGAGACATAACACATGGGAAACTTAGAATAATCAGATCCTAAATCTCCCAAGAAGCCACCCAAAAGGCCACCTGCATTATCTATGGGTTGACCAAGCTCATTGCATGTGATTATAACCTTTTTACCTATAGGGAGTGACCAAATATCTTGCACCTTCAATCGTCCTTCTTTGATGGTGCCATCTTCATCTAAAACAAGAATTGTAATATTTAAAATACATATAGTCATTAAGCAAATATTGGGACAAGCAAGCTTACTATATATGTTCTACCCAGATAAGGTAATAATTTTCTGTTGGTTGATTTCCTGAATTTCAGGTGTTTTTCTTGGTAGGATTGGTGTTGCCTTGTCTGGAGTCCATTTTTTGGATAGGGTTACATTATCCCAAAGGATTGTTTTAGGCACAAATATATGTATATATATATATATATATATATATATATATATATATATATATATATATATATATATATATATATATATATATATATATATTAAAGATGCCATAGAAATATTAAAAAATATAATCTATACTATTTAATAAAGGGATTGCCCCTTTTGGTCTCAAACTCTTTTTGTTTTTCATTTTTGCCATTTTATTTTACTTAGACACAATTCAAATAAAAACAAAAAATGACCACACTTTTCATTACTAAAAACTACTTTACATCTTTCATCCCTCAGTCTTTTACATCTCTCATCTATCACTTTTAACATTTTCTATTAAAAGAAAAATCTCCAAACAATTTATGATTTATATGTGAATAATTTTACATAAATAAACAAAAAAATATATATTTGTGCCTATCAATCCTCTAGTATATAATAATAAAAATTTTGTACGTTTGTCCAATAATAATGTTATGTATTGTTTGTCCCTTTATAAGCCGCAAGTGCACGGATCGAACAAATAATGCAATGTAAGAGTAGGATATCATTTCCACGAGGATAACATTACTTCTAATGCTAAATATCAACAAATAACTTACATAATACTATTCAAGAACATAAAAATGGGGGAAAACATATAAACTAAAGCTAAAGACTGAAATGCAATAAATGAAAATAAAGATAATATTTAGAGTTTAGGAAATCCTTCTTCACCCTTTACTTCAACTGATAATATACAATCCTCTAAATCAACATGAATGAAATGATTAAGTTAGCTTGAGAATCTACTTTAGTTAAAAGTTTATGTCTAGGTCAATCAATCATGCTTTATATGCCTAATTCATTATGTTTCCATGAGAACTAGCGTAAACTCCACTCATTAAGGTTTATTCTCAAACATCTGCTATGCATGGCTAAGAGGTATATTTCTATCCCATTAACGAATCAACTTATCCCACCATTAGAATGAAATGGAACATGCATCAACTATACATACGATCTTAAATTCAAATTTCTATGTCTAGGTTCATCGAATTTTAACAAATCACTTAAAGTTGATCAGACAATCAAGAGCATTAAGAATCATATGATTGAACAAAATCAAACATCTATATCAACTTAAAGAAGTACAAAATCAATAATATCCATAAAAGGATCCAAAGTAATCCCTAATACAGCTGAGCTACTCATTGAACATAAAAATATACATCAAAAATCATGTTCATGATACAAGGGAGAGAAGGAAGAAGAGGGAAAAGAGAAGAAAGCTCATGGATGTGATATTTGATGCTTGAATCCTCTTCCATAAGGAAGATGGCCTCCAACCTTAGCTCCCTTAGCCTCTTCTCAGCCTCCAACGTGAAAATTGAGCGCAGCTTCTTTAAACCTAAAAAGCTCTCCCAACTAAAACTAATAAAATAATATAGACTCAGAAAATAGAGTCACGTCGTGACGCCACACATATCACGCCACGATGCTTGTGCAATTTAGGTCACCACGCCGCGGTATACACTTCTTTGCGCCGTGGAGTTTAAGCCTCGGGTTCTCTGTATGCAGTAAGGAAATGCACCACACCGCGACATAAACATGCTTACGTCGCGGTGAGCTGCTGAGCTTCACACTTGGCTTTCTCTTCCAATTTTGGTCCAAATCCTCTAAATTTCTGCTTGTTTGGAGCCCTTCCTAAAATAGAGAAATCACCAAGTCAATTACAATTGTAAATCTACTTAATCACTTACAAAATATGCACAATTTGCTCAAAATCATATAAGAAGATATCAAAATTAGAATTTGACAAATATAAGCCTAAAACCTTCCATATATGCACAACAAACAAGGACTAAGCATTCTTTATAGCACAGATATAGGACACAAATAGTTACATTTCATGGAGTTATCACACCCTCAAACCTAAATTTTTGCTAGTTCTCGAACAAAACAAATATGACTAAGGAGATCTGCTTAACAAATCATGCTCAACATTCATTCAACATTTAATATAATTTCAATTTTTCAATTAAACCACAACCAGTGCATAATAATTGTATAACCCTTAAAAAGTGCTAATGCCTCATAATCAGCTCTACATATACACAATCCTTAACATGCTAACAATCCAGCTTCCTTTCATGCAAATCACATTTTTCACAAACATGTAAGATAAACTTCTCCTAGTCATATCATACTAATATGGATAAGTTTATGAGCATACATGTATATGAATCATATAATCCACAAAATTGAATCTAAATTATCTCTCTACTAATGTAAATCACACACAACTGAGGATCAAAAGGGACTTCAACAGTTTGTAATGTAATGCCAATGGTAATGGGCGAAAGAAAAATAAGGAAAGGATACAATACAAATATTGAGAAACATAAGCATGATATTTCAATACTTAAGCCTCCAATTGATATTAGCAAGGTATTCAAAAGTGAAATAAGAAAACTTTCCAAAACCATTCAATTCTTTTCGTACTTTTTTTTCTTATGTTATTCCCTTGCTTTTTTTTATTTATTTTTGTTTTGTAAAGTAATGTTTTTTTTTCTCTTTGACTGCGTCTAGTTCCTTCAGGCTCATTTTGTATTGAATATGCATTAATACCCCTAATCACTATACTCACTTCAAGAAATAACATATTTTGTTCTCAACAAACAATGTTGGTAGGAAGAAAATGCTATGCTTTCATATGCATTAGAATGATTAACAGGTTAATGAATACAATGGTGGTGAAAAACATAAAGGGTGAACATTTATAAAGTTTCAAAAGGGACCTATGGATACTTCATTTTAGGGTAAGCTCGAAAGGCTCAATCGGTCCAAACAATGCCCTAATCATTTCCTCAATCATGCATAATATAGGATTTCGCCTCAAGAGAGTTTAAAAACAATTTCAAGGATAATCAAAACTCTACATGTACATCCATAAACTTTCTCTAGATATGCACTCTTATCATTTTCAAAGTTACACGTGCATCTAAGTGAGATGTAAATCATGCATAAAAAATGACTAGATTGTTTCACATGCTTCATGATCGCAAAAAGTTTTACTGTAAAGGGGGCAAATAACAACCTTTCTTATCATTGGATAACCAAAACTATACTAGCAATTAGCAATATGTCAAGTATTCAAATAGGTTCAACTTTCTCAATTCAAACATGCATAACATGATGTGCATAATGTTAAAAATTGAAAAAAAAATATTTTCTCACAACCCCATTAGTAATAGCCAAAGCAATATAGAAACATGACAATATGGCTATCACTGCTGCATACAGTAAATGTCATCACATATTATACACTCAACATCATAATATCCAAAGCATGTAATGATACTCTCCCAAACCAAAGTGAGACAATGTCTTCACTATACATGGTGCATAAGGTACCTAAACTTGTAAAAAATATTTATACTGTTAGTCTGAGCATACTAAAATATAGATAAACATAAAAAAAATAAAAGAAATATGTACAAAACAGGGTTGCACGTCGCGACATGAACCTACCTGCGCCGCGATATTCACAACCCCAGTAACACCGCGGCATTCACCAACATTCAAACTTACGTCGCGACATTCACAACTATGCAGCGACATTCATTAATTTTTTTAAATTTTCATAGGAACGCCGTGGCGCAAATGTGTGCACGTCTCGGCGCTGAGCTCTCTAGATTTTGTCCCAAAAATGCACAGTGGCCCATTGCGCTGCAACATGACAATGCTAATGTCGCGGCGTGAGGAATTGGTCTGCAGAATTCTGTAGCAAAAATAGTTTTGTCGCAACTCCTGCCCTAAAGGGTCTCCAACACCTATAAAACTTGTCTACATAGTTAAAATACAGTTTATATAACAAATATAAAATAAAACCACAAAATCAAACATACTACCTATTTAATGCAATAAGTAAAGATAAAAATATAAACTTGGGTTCCCTCCCAAAAATGGCCTGAGTTATAGTCTCAACAGGACTTTGTCAAAATTATTTGTGCGGATAAGTGGTCTTCTTATACTTGATTGAAGGTTTTCCTTTTTAGGAGTCGTGACTCCTGCAAGGGCCTTGTATGATTATGGTCATCCGCCACTATTATTGTACCTAAAACACCAAAGAATAATAACTTAAATTAAAATAAACTATACAAGACTTGAATTAGAACTAATTAAACTCATTATCAATATTAGCAATACAGAAAATAACTGTTATTCCTGGCAATGGTGCCAAAAACTTATTTGTCCCTTTATAGGTCGCAAGTGCACAGATCGAACAAGTAATATAATGTAAGAGTAGAATATCGTTCTCACAAGGACAACGTTTCTTCTAATGCTAAACATCAACCAATAACTTACATAATACTATTCAAGAACATAAAAATAGAGAAAAACATATAAACTAAAGCTAAAGACTGAAATGCAATAAATGAAAATAAAAATAATGTTTAGAGTTTAGGAAACCCTTCTTCACCCCTTACTTCAACTGATAATATGTAATCCTCTAAATCAACATAAATGAAATGATTAAGTTAGCTTGAGAATCTACTTTAGTTAAAAGCCTATGTCTAGGTTAATCAACCATGCTTTATTTGCCTAATTCACTATGCTTCTATGAGAACTAGTATAAACTCCATTCATTAAAGTCTATTCCAAACCTGCTATGCATAGCTAAGAGTTATATTTCTATGTTATTAGCGAATCAATTTATCCCACCATTAGAATGAAATTGAATATGCATCAATCATACATATGATCTCAAATCCAAATTCCAATGTCTAGTTTCATCGGATTTTAACAAATCACTTAAAAGTTGATCAGATAATCAAGAGCATTAAGAATCATATAATTGAACAAACCAAACATCTATATCAACTCAAAGAAGTACAAAATCAATAATACACATAAAAGGATCCAAAGTAATCCCTAATACAGCTGAGCTACTCATTGAACACGAAAATATACATTAAAAACCATGTTCATGATACAAGGGAGAGAAGGAAGAAGAGGGAAAAGAGAAGGAAGCTCATGGATGTTATATTTGACGCTTGAATCCTCCTCAATGAGGAAGATGACCTCCAATCTTAGCTCTCCTTGCCTCCTCTCAGCCTCCAACATGAAAACCGAGCACAGCTTCTCTAAACCTAAAAAGCTCTCCCAACTAAAACTAATAAAATAATGTTTATAGGTTCAGAAAATAGGGTCACGCCGCGGCGCCACACATATCACACCGCGGCACGTGTGGAATTTAGGTCATCCTCGCCGCAGCATACGCTCCTTTGTGCAGCGGCGTTCAAGCCTCAAGTCCTCTGTATGTAGTAGGAAAATGTACCACGCCGCGACATAAACATGCCTGCGTCGTGGCGTGAGCTGCTGAACTTTACACTTGGCTTTCTTTTCCAATTTTGGTCCAAATCCTCCAAATTTCTACTTGTTTGGAGCCCTTCCTAAAATAGAGAAATCTCCAAGTCAATCGTAATTGTAAATCCACTTAATCACTTACAAAATATGTACAATTTGCTCAAAACTATATAGGAAGATATTAAAATTAGAATTTGACAAATATAAGCCTAAAACCTTTCACATATGCACAACAAACAAGGACTAAGCATTCTTTATAGCATAGATATAGGACACAAATAATTATATTTCATGGAGTTATCATGTATACAAACAAATTTTCTCATTCTTTTAATAATATTGTTATGTATACAAACAAAGTTTCTCACTCTTTTAATAATATTTTTTTTTGTTTATTGTTAATTACCAAATAACAAACTGCTCCTCACTCATCACATACTTTTTTTTAAGTAATTGTATACTAATTCAAATTCATTTAATATTTTATAAACATGAGATTTCACACAATTTATCCACATAATTATAATAATAATTTTTCATTATAAACAAATCATGGCTGGCATTTTCTTTAGTTTTGGTAGCTAATTTTTTTCCATTGAATAATGGAGAGTAATATAATATATTTTTTTGGTGAGCAGGGAAAGAGAAAACACAACTAAGACCGAAGGAACCTGATTCTTGGAGTCCGCAAGAAGAGATGCACTAAGAGCAGCAGGAGCAGCATGCCCTAAATACCCAATAAAAAAATATTTTTCTTTGCAATTATTTCATCTCATTTTTATTTGCAATTTGTTTCATAGCTTGATTATCTTTTCATTAAGTATTTACAACATATTTTAGTCATGAGTTGAGATTCCGACAATGGAATACCCAAAACTAGCCGAAGTGACGGCAAATTTTTTAGCTTTCCTAAGGTGAGAGCTATCTCTTATTAGGTTTTGTCAGAAGTGCTGGCGGGACCTTAGATGATCTCCAATAAAATCTTATCCCAAACATTTATTGAATTTAATGTGTGTCTTACACTATAAAGATTATTTTTTAAAAAAAGATGGCCAACGAAGGAAAATTTGAGAGATGATTGAAGTGACAATCGTTAAACTCATCCCCAATACTCTTGAGGCTATTATTATTAAATTTAGCCAGAAGTGTTGCCAAGGTCTAATTTTCACAATTAAAATAAATAAAATCTTTTTGGTAAACAATAATAATAAAATAAATGTGAGTAAATTCATATATCCCAACCTTGTGATTGTGATGAATTTTTTCTTTAAATGAAAATCTTTTAAATGAAAAAAGCGATTGGCAGTGACTCCCCAAATTTATATTAATTTTGAGTTGCCTTCTCCCGACACGGCACCCCTTTTGAGACAATTGTGACGTGAAGCCATTAAAAATGTTATGACAATGATTTCAAAGATCTGTCAAAGACAGTGATCAACAAAGCAGCCAACTGATATTAATAATGTTTTGACAATCGGTTCAGCCAAGATCATAAATCAAAGAAGACCATGTCGACAGAAATCAAGTGTCAAGAGACAAGTGGATTCGATAAAGGAGCAATGCTTTTACCAATAATGAAGTTTCAAGTGCAAAGTCCCAAATTGTTGTTGAAGTGAAGCTATCCTAGTATGTTGAAGCCATGCGAGTGAAGGTTTGTTGACATCAAAGCTTATGGTCGACAAGGAATAGTTTGTAACCTAAAAAGAGATCATGTTTGGTCCTATCACTAAACGTGGGTAGTTCCCAAAGTTGATGCTGAAAAGATAATAACGTGGCATCATGGGAAATTAGAAGTTGGAGAGAAGAAAGAAACCACCTACTACTTGGAGCAGTTACCACATGGAAAGCCACGTGAAAATTGAACGCACACTGGAAACTACATGATTGTCAGCTGGTAACATCTTAGGGACTGTAGAATTCAAAATTTAGGCACCAAAGGGAGAGACTGATTGCCTAGAAGTTCAACAGGATGGTCCATCAACTTGCAACACACCCTATACATCATATAGTTCCTAAGTCCCCAGTGTGACGGTCCTGGATTGATAGGTTATTAGTCAAGTTTGGCCGTCACTTTCAATTTACATGTCTCTCTATCTTTCAGCATTTATCTTTCAGTAATTTTAACTTCTTGTATCATTTACATTATAGACAATGTAATTTCATTGTCTTTAAGTTCTTGTTTGTTCTTTATAGTTCTTGGCTATTTCTTTTCCAAGTTCTCTTTAAATCTTGTTATTTGCTTGCTTTTAAGGTCAACTTTCAAGCATTTTACCTTTTTGCAAGTTCCTCTAAATTTTTTTCCAACTTAGCACAAATTTATGCTTTTCTATGTTACTTTTTGCTTTTTTTTTTGTCTTCATGTCCTTTAAAGTTTATGCATTTTCTGCACTTTTCATGTTTTAATCTTCACTTGAACACACATAGCACTCCAAAGATGGCTTTGTCAGCACATTGCTTCAACATTGACATTTCTGGCATTTACTTTCTGCCATTTACATTCTGTCAGTTTACTTTTGAAAGTTGTTTATCTTTATATCAAATTTACTTTCAGATAAGTTTACTTTTGACATTTCCTTTCCGCCACTTTACTTCTAGTAAGTTTTTACATTGTCGTTTTATTTCCATTTTGTTTATTGACGTTCATATCACAAGGCTAAATCTTTTTGGACATACCTTTTTTTATTGACGCTTGACCGATCAACGATTGCTTAATAATTTTATCAATTATTAGAAACTTGAGGGTCCTAAGAGGAGTTGATTCGTTCCCAAATATTATATCTTGAATAAAAAGAGAGTAGTCAATACTTTTGTCGAAAAATCACCACAAACACTTTCCTATGCCCCAATAATTATTCAGCTCAATTTATTGCTCAAAGAAAACATATATGTCAATTGGGTACCCACAATCTAGAAAGAAATTAAAAAAGGAAAAGAAACAGGCCTATGCTACCCAATAATTTCAAAGCACAAAATCTTGGAACAATAAGGTCACACAGATAGAACATGGTCTAAAACTATGAAGGTTGCGATGGTGGTGAGGTTGGAAGAAACAAGAACCGAAGTCATAGAAGGAATACATAGAAGAAGAGGGAGGGGAAGTGTTCCAAATCACGCCCATGCCGTATTTTGTCCTTTGGTAGAGTAGCAACATAAGATGAGGAAAGGAGTAGAAGCAAGAATGATCCCCTATTTCATCCTTTGGCCGGTGGGTGGTGTCAATGACGAACTCATAGATTTTAGACAATGGGGACAAAGGTAACACATTAGTATTAAAAAAAAAAGTTTCAGATAATTATATTCATAATAAAAAAATATGTTCATTAATATAAAATGATGAAACATCAATTTATAATTATTCTCTTTGCATTTTCATATGAAAACATTGAATGATCTCTTCATTTAAGACTTTATTTTTCAAGTATTGAGAAGATTAGTAGGAAGATATAACAAAATTCTTATTAATATTATCAAATATTTTCTTCTCTATGTCTGCATGAATGATTTTGATGGCTAATCACTTAAGATGCAGCTTGAGAAAAAATGTTAGATGAGTTTTAACTTTTCTCATTACAAATTTACTCATTTACCCTATATATGGAGATAAAGTTAGAAATGTAAAAGGGATAAGAATAATAAATAATTATCATGAGTAATAGAAATATTCCAAAGTTGAGCTGGGACATATGTCCCCATTTACTTATAAGTGGATTCGTCCTTGCGTGGTGTTGATGAACACCCATGCCGTTGAAGAACGCCCCCTATTTCGTTCATGATTTTCATTTTTTTTTTCCTGCTCATTTTATGGGTTAACATTGGTTAAGTGAGAATATTCCGTTACTTTCGTTGCTTAGGTGGAGGCAAAGTGTAATTTTTGCTTAAGAAGGAGATTTTGTGTCATTTAGTCAAATCTCAATGATAGTTTTTGTTATTTACCCTATTTCTTTTAGCTAAGAATTTTTTAAAATAATATTATTACATAATATTCCAAACATCTATTATTCACTTCAATATTTTATAATAATTTCTATTTAAAAATGAAAATTCATCCTTCCCCTTTCTTTTTAAAACTCCTCAACCCAATCGTGTCTTCAAAGTCAAGCCCAAATATATACCTACACTATGTGAGGTAAACCTCTTCTTTCTTGTTGCCCCCTCCTTGATATAAAATAAAAGAGTGAAAGCTAAAAAGTACTGCGCCAAAAATACAGTGGATTAGACTGCATAGGAAAAAGGATATAATCCAAGGATCATTTGGTATTAGAGTTGATTTTACATTTTCAGAAATCTTTAAGTGAATATTTTGTTCTTATATTTGGTAAGAAATATAAAAAAATATTCTCATCCAGTGCCTCATTTTCAAATATTTTATTGATCCCTACTATTATCATATCATTCCCAATGGAGAGATGAATTATGATTATAAATTCCCATGTTGTAAGAATAATTATAGAATTACAAAATAATATTCTTACTCACCCTTATCCTCAAATTCTTAAGAGTGGTCAAAGTTAACCAAACAAATGTTTAAAAGGTTCGTAGGAATATCATTCATTGAAATGTCAATATCAAGAGTTTTATTCCCCATAAGGAAATTTCTATAATATTCTGATAGGTTTGATATTTAAAGTGAGTTATCAAGTATTCATCGAATACTGAATTTATAATAAATATTTAAAAATAATTAATAACTAATGAAATATTTAACAATTCACTTTAGATATTAAATCCTTAAAAAAAAATTTACTATAGAATTCCCCGATTGAAAAACCAACTCTTCAACTAAACGCCCTTAAGGTAGTTTTGGTTTGTTCTAGATTCTAATTTAAGTTAGGCACAGGTGTATATCCCAAACTTGTTTTTTTCCCTTGTCCCTATTTTATTTCTGTTTCGCATATTAAACTAGAAAATGATATGTATAAACATACAATATTTGTTACATATCTCACGAACCTTTAATCACCACTATCCATTCCTGTCTCTCCTTTCATCCTCAACATCTTGACGAGGAATATATCAAGAATATGTACATTTAATGTGCATTCAATATTACTCTTGTACTAGTTAGTAGAATCAACCAAAAGTACAACTTTTTTGTGCAATATACATCATTAGATAGAGTAACATAAGGAATAGTTGCTTTACAAATTGAATAGCCGGAGCAAATATACAAAGGAAAATTCCTACTACGTCCACCAATATCAATTTGACTGGAAGAACAAGAAATGAAGCATACACCAATTCCTATAACTTGTTGCATCTCTCATGGAGTGTTGTAACCTTGGCCGGTCAGACCGGAACCCGATGATCCCCGTCCCTGACAGGTCCAGCTAGAGAAGTCGACTGATTTTCAGTCAAGCCTGAGCCTAATTTTGTTTTTTGTTTTTTTGTTTATGCTGGTGTTGAAATATTAGCTTCTGCTCCTCAAAAATACAAAGAAATTCCCAGATAAAAATTATGGTTCGACCACAAATGCTTTGGATGCATCCATATGATTGAGTCGACATGTTCCAATAAGGACTTCTGGGAGCTCCTCTTGTGTGTTTCCCTGTACATGTTGTCATATGTGTAATGTCAATATGGCAAAACAATCGAAAACACCATGCATAAACTTCAAAATATGTCACTAGATACCCTTTCCCCTCACCAAAATTGTTAGCAAGTATATGTCAATGAGTAAATGTCTATTTCGGTCCTCCAAAGATATATGCCACATCAAATTGACCATCTATTTATAAGTACATCCAGTTAGTCCTCCAAATATATACATAATATCAAATTATTCCTTGAAAAGACAACGAAACCGATAGCATTGGTTATCATTGATAGACTACTTTGATGTTGCTAATAAATGAAGGACTAATGTGATGTCGCATAAGAACCAAAATCGGTGTTTACTCTATGTCAATTCTTCACCTTGGTCTTGGTTTAGTAGGTTTAGTAGGCAGCCATTTATACTCTTACAAAACCACACTAACAATTATTTTTACCTGTATCAAAAATGCCATTTCGATAACCAGATTGTTCAGGTATCCAAGAACTAGGCTGGCCACCCCCCTTGCAACTGTTGAAGATCCAACATCGATATCAAGCTGATTGTAGACAATTCGAATGTTAGCTTGTAAAAAAAAATGCTGAAAATAATAATGAAAGTCCTATGTCAAACATCAACAGTAAGTTTGTGTGTGTATCAGAAAGAGGAAAATAAACTAAAAGCAAAACTATTAAAATAATCACTATTACTTTAACAATTATGAAATATAAATTTTTGTAGGTATTACCTCTAGATAGTTCTGCCCACGAATATAATGTATTTCTAGTGCTTGGCCCACTAAACATGCTTTCTTTCCAACACTTTGCTTGACTATCCATGATCCCTGAGAGAAACAAATCACATGGAATGTAAAGCATTAGGAATACTCTATTTTTTGTTTGAATTTATGATTTGTCATTGACCTTAGAAATGAAGTAAGCTTAAATCTTAGAAGTGTCAATAACCTTAGAAATATATGGTATCAGCTTAAATCTTGAGTTCCTGTAAGCATCATCGCCATCAACAAAGCTCTGCAGTAAAGGATTGTCTTCCAAAGGAGTTTTCATCATGTAATAGAGTGCAATGGAATACATGGGACTTCCAGGCATCTGATCCATGATAATAGTATACAGTAAACAATATGATACTTAATGATGATGAATATGATAATCAAGATGAGGTCATACTCACTTGTATGTTGATAACAAAAAAGAATTCTGGGCCACCTTTTGCTGCATATTGCTGAATAAATCCAAAAGCACAAATGAGAAGATATTTTTAGCAGTGATATGTTGACATGATAATTAGGAATTCTCAATCCTAAAAGAAACTACAAACAAGTAACAAAGTAAGAAAAGAGAGTAAACCTGAACTATGCTACCAGGACGACTACTGAGATCATCTTCTCGCGTGTCAGATCGGAGCCAATCTGCACCAACCATTTGCATCAGGGTGCCACGTGCCTTGACCTGCAAAAGAGAAATTTATTTACCCCAGGAAATCCTAAAAAAAAATAAAGGAAATATGTACAATTTTTTTTTTTAATATTGTTAGAAACATTAGCATCTAGATTCATTGAAATCTTTCACATTCAACGGAGTCCTGTATATGATTTACACTTCCAGCGTGTATAAAAGTGGATTTGCAGCATAAATAACTTTAAGCTATATCATAAAACTCTTTTAAAGTGAATTTGTCTATAAATTAAGTAAATAAAAGTTATCTACCCTCAAATCATTTAATAAATTGAGATCTTGATATACTTTATCAAATTAAAGATAAATATACTTTTTCTTACTCACTTTAAAAATAAACTCACTTTAAAACAAACTTTTAATTTCCTTATTATAACTTTTGGTTTATCAGAAAGAGAGGGCAATCAGTCTTTTCTTGAAGTAATAAAGCCCTTGGTAGTGAAGGTATTCAACAAAATGTGCAACCGTGAGTTGCCATACCACAAGTATCTCACCATATTGATCGTTTCCAAATTCCATTTGGATCCTAGTATTCCTATTAATATTTTGTAGAATGGGTAGAGCAATTTGTCATATTTGTTCTATATTACTGCAACTTGCAAATGATGCCACTGGTAATTTGTCCCTGAAAAATGGGTCACCTACATGAAGGACTTTCAAGTTACATTATATAGTCTTCACATATATGTGCATCTCAATATGCATTTTGTTTATTTATATAATAATACCAATAACAATTAAGTCTTATACCATTAGGTAAGGTCAATTATATGGGTTGATCGATGTTATTAGACCTACCAATCATATATTGTTAATTCATGTCATAAAGATTTGATAAAATTTTACCTTAGCTGCACCACTTGACACAGCCATTTTCTTTAATTCGGGCAAGTGGCAATAAAACATAACATAGGCAGAAACTTCTATATAAATAATAAAATTATAAAAAAAAATAACTATGTAACTACTCATTTGTTAATTGAATTTTTTTTTAAATTTTTATATTCATGATAAGATGGAACAAGTAGCTTTGATCAGGCTAGGATCAATAGGATTTTTTTTTCTCTAAAACTTCCAAAAGTCATATATCTGCAATTGAATTCATATAGGTACAAGTTTGAAATTTGTAAATACCTTCTGTTGATCTTGTAAATAAGTTTCTCCACGAATCAAAAACAAAGATGGATCAGATGCGGCCCAGCTGCATGGCAAAGCACAGCTTGAATCATTTTGAAGAGTGGTTCCATAGTTGCATGGCACATTGTTCTCCCTGGCTACCTCTTGTAAATCCATATACCCCTTCTTCTGAACTGCAACAACACATGTTTGGAACCATTTTCTTAGAAAATCATTTAAAAAGTATGTTACACACCTTCCAACCCTAAGTAATCTTATTGAAAAAAAAAAACTAAAAATAACAACAATAACCTGCAAGGTCGTGTAACTTTTTGACCAAACCAGCAGCTGATGATAATCTGGGGTGGTATGCAGTCTGTACATCACACAGTTTCAATTCCATCAACAATTAATATTATGACATATCATCATAATAAGATCTTTTACATAATAAAGAACAAAAACATATGATAAGTGCTGCGAACTAGGAAGTACGAATACTTCAAAATAATTACTATACCAATGTCAAACACGTATGCATGTTAGACACTTCATGGATATTTCGGATACTCCTAGTTACATTCTACAATTTTTATCACTTTTATTTTTTGAATTTTATACCAATACAGATGGAATATCATAATAATTAGATAAACGATAATATTTTCTTATATTTATAATAACTACTGCTAACTTTTAAAATATTGATTGTCTCTTTTAATTTAAGATTTCTGTTTTTATGTTGATATTGTACTAATTTTATATTTTGCACCATAGTTGTATTGTGTCATATAATTTTTAAAATTTGTTGTATCCCCATGCTTGTGTCATGTCGTATTCATGTCTTGTGTCATACCCATACTTTTTAGACTGCGAATATAGAAGGTTTATATGTTAATGTCTACTTATTGAAATATCATAGTTAAAGATCAAGATTCTCTACTGTTGACCAAAAATAGAAAAATGATTCTATTAACTAAAAATACATGCTTAAACTTATATACCGCATGCGGTATGTGTAATTTTTTTTTTATAATATACTGCATGTGATATGTATAAATTTTACCCTTTACAAAGAACATGGCCTCTCTTGTAACAAGAGAGGATGCGTTTCACATAGCTAATCCTAATGTTCCCTATCAGAGTAATGATAATATGATTTTTCAAAATTGAAACTAATTTAAATTTCTTTTGGATAAATAAGTATTAAAATATATGAAAAATATCTCAAAATATTTTTATTATATCTTAAAATATTTTAGAGTATCATAAATGATCTCTTAGGATTTATTTCTTATTTATTATATTTCTTAATTTGTTTCCTTATTTAATTAGGATTAAGAGTCTAGAATTAGTGTAAATAAGACAATTAAGTTTGTCTTTTGTATCACATTATCAACACATCAAATCAATATCAATCTCATATTATTCTAAATTTATATTCTCTCTTTTCCTCCTTTCCTACCTAAAACCCTCTAATTCAATATTGTATCAGAGAGGTATCATCCTTCGTGACTTGTCCCGTCACTTTCACTGCCGAGTTCCCAAAAATCTGGAACTCCGATTAGATGCCTCTGGTTATCGAGTTCTCCTTTCATAACCCTCTTTCTATATCATTTTCGGCTAACTGTGTTTCCACTCCGGTTTGTCGGCAAACACCATCTCCTTCGCTGCCATCTGTTGCAAACTCTTTCTTACGGGTTTTTCCCGTCACTACCACTACCCTCTGCCATCGACCACTGTCACCTTTTCCCGCCGGAGACCACGCCAATTGCACCATAGGCCTCCGATCGGCCAACCATTGAAGTTGCGCCTCCAGTAGCCTTCTCACGCACTCCTACATGCCTCCCTTACTATCTGAGCGCAAATTCACACGCTGCCTTTCCTTAGGCGCGTGATGGTGCATCCTACAAGCTTTCTGGCAGCCGCTAGTCTCCTCTAACTCGTCTTGGTCTTCTCTACTAGGATCTGCCCTTACCTCCTTCAACTGACCTCTGTGTAGACTTGTATACTGGCACAGAGACATTCAGGTGTATAGGGGGTTTTGTTTTTGGCTATTATACACTGACCCCTGGCTGTTGCACCTTCTTTCCAGGCTCCTCCACCGTTCGTTTGCCTCACCACACCATCTCTGGCCTCCATGTGTCTGTTTGGCATTATTTGTGGTGGTTATATCTGGTTTTGGCTACTTTTTTATTCTTTTCCAATGTTTGCACAACATTGAGGGGGAAAATGAGAATAAATTCATCTCAACATATACTTCAATGCTGGTGTTTGTTATGTCACTCTTTTCCCACTAATGGATTATACCAGTGGCTTCTCTTCCCACTGAGGATCATTTCGGTGATGACTCCTCTCCCACGGATGAATTATATTAGTGGTGATTTATTTTCCCATCGACGATCATCCAGATGGTTCCTTATGTTGGTTATGACTTACACTAGCCCGACTCTTTATTCCAGATGCTCTGGCCCCAGCTCTTTATCCCACATGCACTGGCCTTGTCTCCGTCTATCCAGATGTACTGGCCCCGTCTCCATCTGTCTAAATGCACTAGCAATGTCTCCATCTTCGTCCCAGAAGTAGTTGCCAGCCACCATCTCCATTCGTCTCAGCCACTATCACACTATCAAATTAAATTATTTAATTGTTAAGAGTTCAAGCTTAGGAAGCTTTAACTTGAGGAGTGTTAGAATATCTGAAAAATATCTCAAAATATCTTTATTATATATTGAAATATTTAAAAGTATCATAGATGATCTCTTAATATTTATTTCTTATTTATTATATTTTCTTATTTGTTTTCTTATTTAATTAGGATTAGGAATCTAGAATTAATATAAATAGGACTATTGAATTTGTCTTTTGTATCACATTATCAACACATCAAATCAATATCAAATTCATATTATTCTAAATCTATATTTTCTCTTTTCTCCCTTTCCTACCTAAAACTTTTCAATTCAACAGAGTTTAATGCTCTGAATTGTTCTAACCAAGCCTATAATCAAGAATTACCGATCAATTGAACCTTACAATGAAGTCTCTTGGACCTTGTTTATTATGTTTAACTACCCAGGAAAGCACTACTTTCTGAGCTTCAACATCTGTGAGTAGTTTAGGAAAAGTGAACAAAAGACAGGTAATTGATTAATATAGTGGCATGTCTAATTAATTTGATTTTTCATAAATTCAACTAATATTCAAAACTGAATTCCTCTTCTATATGCACGACTTAACAACTAGCATACTGCTTCTTGTCAAGCAGAGTCCTTTAGATTTATCTGGCAAGCAGTATTTGATTCACAGGTTAGATACAAAAAATAAATAAATCAATAAATAAATAAAGCACTCATAGTTGTTATTAGTACCAGACTACCCTGTGTGTTTTAAAGACTTTATAGATATGAGTGGAAGTATATTCAAGTACCTGAGGAATATCTAAAAAAAGGGAACAAATTGAATGTACTCAGAAATTATCTCGGTTGAATCCATGGATGAAACAGTGCAGAAATATTATTATGGAGAAAAAAAGTACAGCTTTAGATCTGTCAACGCTAAAACCAATACAGCCAAACCTCAAAATAGGAACACTTGTTTCAGGAATTTTTTGAGAACTCTCCGTGATTTCTATATACAACTTTTTCATCAGGAGAGCTCTTTTATAGACCTTAAAAAATTATTATCATGTATAGGTGAAATTAACAAAATTAAATGATCAAACATGTGTTATTCATCCTTTAATGCATAGCAGCGCATGCTGACGTTTTGCAGCGCATGTGCATTTAGACATAAATCATGCTGCCTTTGTGAATTGCTCATTTAATGAGCAAGTTTTCCGTATGGCCTTTCCTTTTAATTCCATCATCATTTTCTTTTCTCCTTGACTTTTACCTTTGTCTTTTTACCATTCAAGTCAAGCAATAAATTCAAGCCATACTTTAACAATAAGATTAATGCTAAGAAAAACTCCGAGCGCACAAAGGCTCAAATTGTTTTTCATTGGTAATTGTAGCATCTGCATTTGCAGGGGTACTGCATTAAAGAAGTGTGAAGATCTTGAACACTTGTGCTGCACCTTTCCTTAGCATTACCCTAATAATAGTAAGATCAAATTGAGAAATTCCACTTGCTAAAGAAAAAAAAAAAGAGATTTTACCACTAAAAGTTTATGCGTTACTGAGAGAAAGGATTCCTGATAAGCAAAAGTACTAGAGAGTGTTGTTCTAGTCAAGTTCAAAACTTAAACTAAAATTTAAAATGCAAAAAAAGACAAATAGAAGGAAAACTTGAATCCAAGTCAAACCATAGGAACAAAGGATATTGGTAAGAAAAAGTACCTCAGAGTGCTGTTCTAAAGCCAAGTCAGGGTGCCACTTATTCTCAAATTGATCATAGTCTGTTGGTTCAGGAACATCAAAGAACTCATCAGAATCATTCAATCCCATTAAACTTGTACGACAAGAAGGTTCTTTGTCAGCCTCATCTTCCATTACAAGAAGTTCTGAAACCTCGCTGTTCTCTTCTGGTACTTGAGTCTTTATATTCTCCTTTTCAGTTTGAGGCAACCCAATATCTGTAGGTTCAGATGAGTAATTTCCTGCTTTAGCTCTAAACAACTCTCTTAGTGCTGCAAATGGTGAAAATTATAAAGACTTAATAAAATGTTATCTATAACATTATCAATATGAAAAGAAGCTATATATAGAACATCAATATATATCATATATTATACACACCTGCAACTCTCTCAAGCATTCGAATGGTTATGGATCTAGCAGATGAGGGGCGCAGATACAATTTCCAGAACTTCCAATCAACAGCAAGCATGTGTTTTACAAGTGACTGCTTTCCTTTGTTAACAGGAGTTACTAGAAATCCTCCACCTGCCAAACATTAAGAAAATATTAAATGTCATTAAAACCTCCTTATGATGAGTGCAGTTTAACACATAACCAAGTCAACAAAAGGTGAAAGAGCATGGTTGTTTTATCCAACAACCACCCTTAAATCCTCTCTAAATTCTGGCAAATTTTCTCTGGCTCGAAATGTAAAATAGTAATCTCAAATTTAAAAGCATACATTACTTTTAAGGGATGCACGGACGTAGCCTCTCTGTGGTGGACACTTCTTATGATAAACAGAATGGAATAACAACACTGTTACAAAACCAAAGAACAAAAAAATTAACTGACAGAATGAATCAAAGCTTCATAATATGGTTTTTTTTTATTCATAATATGGTTTTTACTTCACAAAAAAGTACCATATGTGCCATCATCCTCTCTTCTCCAATACCGTCGTAACAGCAAATCTCGTGGTTTCATTCCCCTATAAATGAGATATATCAACAAAATGTATATATGCTTGAACAAATGGTCTGTAACAAGGTTCCAATATATTACCATGGTAGCCAATCATTGTACAGCTGCAGGTGAATAATATCAGTATGACCATCAATGTGATCAACCACATTGCCTTGGTATACACAAAAGTCCCATCTGCAAGACACTTGATAATTCAACATCTGAAGGGGAATGAGAAAAATATATAATCAGGAGAAAAATGCTAGTGATTCATTATGAATCTTGCTGCTCTTGAGAGCATAAAACACAGCAGAGAACTAACAGTGAAAATGAACCTCAGTTTAAAAAACATGACCAGGGTCTCCACACTATTGATCACCCTTACTTCATAACCATTATTGAGAGGCAAACAAGCCTTTTTTTTTTCACTAGGTGAGAATGGATGAAAACTAGGAAATGGGCATAAAGGAAATTAGATTGTCTGCTTTTGCAAACATAAACAAAAGTCAAATAAAACCAGAAGAAAATCACGGATAATTCTCTTCTTCCTATCCCCCCATCTAGGTTCTGCTTTTCCTCTAAAGACACCTCTCAAATGTCCAGTGGAAAAAATTAGTGAGGTCAAGCAGCGCTCTATTAGTATTTGTGTAAAGAAAATTAAAGGAAATAAAACTTCTTTTCCTTGTGAACAAAAAGGTCAAGTTTAATTCACCAAAAAAAAAGATCAAGTTTAGCAATAACTTCTGCAACAAAAAATTGCATATAGTATAACTCATTATAAATAGATAGGAGCAGGCTAACAGTTAAAAGGCAATGCCCAATTCATAGCCCTCAAAGTCATTTTCAACTAGAAACAAACATGAAGTTTGCAGCTGTGTCACACATAAAGCACCTATCAACATTTTTGTTGGTGAGATTTACCAAACATTAAACTGCCACTTAATTATACTAGCTATCACATAATCAGAAAATGTGTAAAACAACTTTTATTGTGTAAAACCTTTTTTTATAGTAGTATAGATTCCAATGAGTATTTATTTAAGAAATTATTTAATTTAGACCAACAGAAAATGTGAAGAGTTTTACAAATCAAGAAATCATCCGGTGCCATCTGTTTAAAAAAATAGTTGTGAGCTTTTTTACTACTAGTGAAAATCCTTAATTACTACAGTGACGTGACATTTATTATTTCTTGATAGCTAAAAAAGTTTACATTAACAGTAAATCAAATTTAAATACTTTTTACCACTAAATTTCATGTAATGAAAATGCTAATAAATATAACTGATCAATCTGATCTTCTAATACTCCTTTAGAAGAGGCCCCACTTGACAATTCTATATTTGCTAATATAGCGTAAAAGTTTATATTGAGAGTAGATCAAATTTAAAAGCTGCATGCAAAGCAAAAAAATGCTTGAGGCTCCAAATTGCCTTGAGGCCTTTCTCTTGTGGAGTATAGAAAGATCAGTTATATTCTTCAACACAAGTTAATGGTAAACAATAGAAAAATGACCCTATGATAAACAAGACTCCAAAGAAACTGATGAACAGTGATTTGGCAGACTTACTCTGATCTTGAGGGACCAAGAGACATAAGAGTATGGAAAATGGCCTCTGAAGTTCCATCAACCACACCTACTGCCATCATTACTGGGTGATCACCCCAATTCTGAATACAACAACAATTTTCAGACAAAAAGACCATTTACAAAAATAAAATTTTACAGAAGTAGGAACAACTTGCCCTTCCACAGGAATCCCAATCTTTTGCTTCTTTGAACATCCTTAGTCCTACAAAAGAAATAAACTATGAGATATAACAGATTAAGTCACTTGCTATGAGGACTAGGAACTAAAAGCTTTACCATTGTGACAACCAAAAATCTTCCATGGTGAGGGTGCAATAACATCAGAGGTCATTGCTTCAGTGTATATGATTGATTGAAAATTCCAGTCATCAGAGTATTTCCAATCTGTCCTTTTTGAGCCACCCATTCTGTTTAAACAAAACTTTAGACATTAAATAGGCATTTATATGCCCAAGTTATGAAGGAAGGATATGCATTTATATATATCCTATTAGGTTATTACATGGGATGTAGATAATATGCACAAACACATCTATGTGTGCAATATAAGGTCCGCCTAGTACAC
This sequence comes from Ormosia semicastrata, assembly GCA_029884595.1. Classification (NCBI taxonomy): domain Eukaryota; kingdom Viridiplantae; phylum Streptophyta; class Magnoliopsida; order Fabales; family Fabaceae; genus Ormosia; species Ormosia semicastrata. Next base: position 57,537,799 of record JAQQTO010000056.1, read on the forward strand.
GAGGCTCACACCATTGTGGGGTATGGGGTGATCAGATGTACAGCCTTACTCTTGCGAAAAAAGAGGCTGTTGCCAGGATTATAACACATGATTACTAGGTCACAACTCACAAGGCAACAAACTTGCTTTTGCGCCAATCTATGTATGCAATGTATGAGTATAATTTTATATAAAATATAAATTTATTACTAAAAGTTCAAGATGACTAGTTGAAAAAGATACAGAGAAAAAACAATAGAAGATTCATCACTCCCTCAAAATAATGTTACCACACAAAGGAGTCTGATTTCCTTCATTTGAAAAAAAAAAAAAAAAGAAAGGAAGAAAGCACTTCTAGTGCATGTGATACTGTTGTTTCAAACCATAAGATGGTTTAGGAATGCAACAAGAAACTAAAAGCCACTTCAGAACTTTTAAATCAATAAATTACATATCAGTTAAATAAAAAAAATTTATTACCACAAATACTATGTTCTAATGATGCCAATCAATACATTACAAAGTGCATGATCACATACTGAAAAGCAGTTGATGTACCTCAAAGATGAACGTCTTTTTTTGGAAGAAGCCACAAAATCATTTTCCGGATTTGGGTACTCCTGGAAATATATAATAACATTAGCTTCTTATCATGAGACAAGCAACCATTCTACTCATTTAAGGTACAGAGTACAACCTTCAATGCAGCATCCTGCAGAGAATGTATCCATCCTGCAGCTTCTTCTGAACTGCTTGCTCCCAACTAGACATTTGAAATTCAAAGCATCTCTCAATCCATTTAATTTTTTTTTCATAAATATATTAATTTGGACATTTAATTTTCACACACCTTAAGCTGATCCCTATGATTTGAAGCATTATATACTGTGAAGATGAAGAACACCTGCACAAAGTAAACAGATTTATGAATATAATTACTTAGTGTTAAAAGAACCAATGCAAATCTTTCAAACAACTGAAAATTGATTAGGAAAATAAAAAGGTATCCAATATTGCTCCAAAGTTAAAAATAAAAAATAAAAATAAAATTCTTAGGTTTCTTACTTTTTTGTTGATACTCTCTCTTCCATTGTCAGTAACCCGAATGTTGGAGTCTATGAATGCACTTCTATTTGGCTCCTGAAAAGATAATACTTTTATTGAGCAAAAATTAACAACTTAATCATAGCAGTAATAGGTTATTGTAGGAATTCTACTGTCATTGACATAATGACATTTGAGAACAGAAGAGCACCCATGTGAAATGTTACAATGATGATTCATGATGAAATCAATGCACTTTGTTTACCTAGCATTATTTGTTAAATAAATTAATTGGTCTTCGGTTGTATTCACAATCATCACTTATTTCCTTTAAAAAAAACAAATTTTGCTTGGATTTCTAAAATCCAACCGACGACTCTTGTGATCTTTTCTACATGACAAGCACAACAATGTATGTTGCAACTTGAAAAATTAGCAAAAATAAGAACCAAGGGAACCCATTAGTTAATATCATCAGATTCATGATTCATCACCAAAAAGGATTCATCACCAAAAAGGCAACCAATTCATAAATAATTCAATACCTTCTTAAAGCTTTCGTTTTATCAAAAATGCATCCACACCACAAAATATCAAATATGGTAAAACCAGAAAAGTGAAAACCATCAAATTGTAGAAGTTTAGGAAAGAGAACTACATCCCTTTTCTCTTTTTAACTTTTGGGTGCATGCGCCTACCATCAAAACAAAAATCAAGTATAACAACAAGGTTGACTCAAGTGGTAAGAAAAATATTCTTGAATAAAAAATTCTTACAATAGGTACTCAAATTAATATTTGAAATGTGTAAAATATTTTTTAGAGACATGTAAATTTTTATTATGACTCAAAATTTCTTTACATGTATCAAATTTTATCCAAAAATTACTCGTGATAACTTGAGCGCAACTGTTGAGGACCCTTTCTAATATCAGAGGTTGAAGCCCGTGCAAGGATAGAGGCAAGGGAATTGACAGAGGCCCCAACCCTCAAAATTCAAATACATCAAATATGTAAATACTACACTAAAAAAGGGAAGGAGAATGTAAAAAGAACGAATAATCTGCTAAAAGAATAAAAACTTACTCACTTACATGAGGATATAACTAGTTTAACATTACATAATTTTTGAGAAGCTTATGAAGTATTCTGCCTAGTGCTTACCTTAATGTCTATTGTCACATTTAATGTGAACAATAAGAATGGATAAGCTAGTTCTAGAAACAGAAATAATGTCTGTGCTTACCGTAATGTCTATTGTCACATTTTAATGTGTACACAATAATGTCGTAGTGCTTATGAAATGGAATGAGAAGCCTAGTACGAGGGGAAAAAAAATAACAAACAAACAAAACATAACAAAAATCAAAAATAAATATATACAATTACATGAATTGTATTTTAATCTTAACTATTTATATAAGATTTAATAATTAAAATTTATTCTTATCGGTCTCACACTCACAATAAACCATTCATCACCCTTTATATATAAAGTATAACATCCAATTCTCATTATTCATTCACTCTTATCAAAGGAGCGAAATCAGCAAATCTATAACATGAATAGAAAATTCAAACCGTTACAGAGTGAAATACAAATTCTAGCAACAATTACCCAAGGAGAAAATGTTTAAAAAATTTCTATATATTAAAAAATAGTTCCAAAAAAAAAAAAACACGAAAGAGCACCTTCATCTGGGAAATGGGTTTGTCTTTGAAGCTTGTGAGAAAATTTTCTTTGAGGATGAAGTATCTCTTACGTGAGTGTTGCAACCCAAACCTATTGGAGCTAAAGATATAGAGCCATCCTTCCATTACACCCTCACTTTGATGAACACCCATTTTGAGAAATGACTAAACCACACCTTCAAGTTCCTCAAAACCACCTCTTTCAACCTTCAACACCAGAAGAATTTTCAGAGAGACTCTCTCTCTCTCTCTCCTTGTATGCAAATGCAAACTCTTGTTTCTTTCAGAGCAGAAGATGAAAAGAAAAAAAAAAACGAGGTGATGAACCTGAAGGAGGAAAAGAAGAAGATGATGCCGTGATCCTCTGATTCCACCAAAAGGAATCAGAGAATCAAAGTGGAGATATCGCAGTGCAGTGCTGAGATTTTGTGACAATGATATGATATTGAAGATGGTGATGATGGACGTAGTCATGCAGGTTTCCTATTCTGTTCCCTACCTTCTCGTTCATGAATAACTACGTGGGCGTGTTATACTCATGAGACAGCTATGGTCAACATCCATTACCATGTTGTCCTTCCCTTTTTTGCTACAAATCTCTACCACTTTTCCTTTTATTATTTGCCTTTTTGTAGTTTTTAATTTTGATTAATTGCTTTTAAGATTATTTTTAAATTATGTGTTTCGACATGTTAAAAGGAGAAAATTAATACCAAGGACCATTAAAAATAATATTTAATTTAAAGGAATAAAAAAAGTTAAAACTATTAGGAAAGATCATTCAAATTTTCATTAAAAAAAAAAGACAAATCATAATTTTATTTAATACTCAATATTATCCTTAAAGAAATCCCCAACCTTCCATATCTTCTTCTCTATCCAAAAAATAAAACAATTTTTTTGCTTTTTCTCCTTAATTCATGGGCACCCAAGGCATGTGCTATAACTTGTAGTCACGTCAATAGCATTGAATCCGTGATGAGTTAAGTATATCAAATCACAAAAGTAATATAATGAGTGAGTAAGTATCACTCCTTAAGGATTATATGTTTTCAAGTACCAAATTTGTTAAATTAATATTATTTAGCTAATGATAGATTTGAGTAAAAGAAAGCTCAAAAAGCTTAAACCAAAACAATTTCTTTTAAAGCTAAGAGTAATGAAACTAACAAGAAATTATTACAATTAACAAAAACATATTTAACTTGTAAGAGGAAAGGGCAGAAACAATGGGATTAGAGTCTTAGGGTTCCGATTTAAATTAATCCTTTTTTGATGCAAACTCAAAATTTAGCTTAACCAAGTTATATTTCAAGATTCATGACCAAATTCTTAAAGTTAACTAATATTCAATTCCTTGCTATATTAATCATTTTTAAACTAATTAGAATTAACTAATCTCTTAGTCTAACCTTAATTAGAGAAGGCTTTACCACAAGCAAAGAAATTACAAGTAAAGTCACATAACCTACAACACCTATTCCTAAATGTTAGAAAGATTATGATGTTTATTTCACATAAATCCTAAAATCAAATCAAGAGTGGCTAAGTCAAGAAAAGCATCAAGATAAGAAATAAACACTTGAATCATCAAATATAAAACTTGGATTAAGCATAAAAATGAGTTTACATCATCTAAAGACAAAATCTATCATCACCCTAACTAAGAAATTTAGTTACACATGAACAAAATGGAAGAAAAACGAAGAAGAGAAGCAAACTATACGTGGAAGAGTCAAGAGAAAGTTGAAGAAATCTCCTCCTTTTCAAGGTAGAATGAATCCTCTCCTCCTCTAGGGTAAAAGGCGCTCCACAAATGCTTCTCTCCTCCTCTAAAGATCCCTTTCCTTTCCTTTATATATGTAGTCTTAGCATGTGTTAGTTTTTCTTTACCGATTAATCACCCTATTTTTGACCAACTAATAGGTGGAAGGTAGTGTGTTTTTCTTCATGGGTGATTAATTAGTCAAAAGTGAGCGATTAATCGTGTGTTAGACTCAAAATGTTGGGTTTGGACGATTAATCATCCAAAAGTGAGCGATTGATCGCCCAACATCATAATCTTCCTTCTTGCTTCTTATTGCTTGTTCAAGCATCCTATCTTCTCCCTTAGTTAGTCATCTATATGAATACATTTAACACACAATGAACACCTTTCTTAACAAAACAAAACATAATTAAAAGAAATGATTTTAGTTTCCTTTAAACTTCATTAACAAAAGAAAGATATTGTTGATAAACACAATTTTCATATATTAGTTAACCCTTATTTAAGTCTGTTAGACCTCTTATGTGCTTAATTGGTCTTGGCCACATTTTATAAGTTTGAGTTCAAATTAGGTTTAATTGTATTTTTTAGCATTATTGAGAATTTTATATTGTTCCTGTATTTTGGACATAACATGAGTTCTAGACATCTAAAAATTAAGAATTTTACCTTCTAGGAAAGTTGAGAGAAAGTTCTAAAACTTTGATGGAGTTCGAAGGCTAAATCAGATGTCTAGAGGGTCAGATTAGGTCTAAAAGTCAGAACAGATATGTTGTCACTGGAACCTAGACAATATGCAGAGATTAGGTCATAATTTGGGTTGTAGGAGTCATGTGGAGCTGAGACTAGTGCCCTTGGAAATCTAAGACACAGATCTTCGACTCTTATGAAGACCATTTATCAAAATTGTGACATTTTTGTGGTATTCTCGCCCTTTGAAGTCAGTTAACATGTCTAGAGAGTTGTTAAAATGTTTTGAGCATAACTTTCTCATCTTAAGCTCAAATTAGGTAAATTAGGTTTCTAATTAAAACTAAAGGGAAGAGATTAACCCTAAGCTAAAGGCAAACTTGGATTTTTAATTTTAGAGATATTTATTTAAGCAGTAGGAGCAACCCCTAACACAATCCTAATTTTCTCTTAGTCGTTCTTACTTGCACTTTCTCTCTTTATCTCTCTTCTTATCCCTTTTCTCTAGTTTTTCTTTCTTTTCTATTTTTCTTCCCTTCCATCCATGGAGGGTTAGAACTTTTTAATCAATCCTAAGGATTTACAATCTTAATGTTTAATTCTGAGATCTTATTTTGATTGTTTACATTTAATTATTAATTAAGTTTCTCTTTTACCTTTTTTGATTTTGTTAAATCTGAATTGAATTATTTAATTTGATTTGAATGTTAATCTGATAACTGCATAATTACCATATATTTAATGAGGATTACAGAGACCAAACAATGCATCAAAGGTGTTTGATGGATTGTTTAACTTGGTTGAATTCTAGGTTTTAGGTTAATTTAGGATTAGACAAGTGTTTAATTCGTTTAACCTTGATTAATTAAATTCTAGATACTTATCTAGTAGAAAATTCATGGATCATCTTAAGGCTTCTTGATGTTATCTAAAGCCAAGAACTTGGTTAGCAATTGAATGGATTCTTAGTGATTAAGGATGAATTAAACTCAAGATTAGTTGATTTCTTTGGATTGGTTGTTTACTTAATTTTATTTATAATTTTTAATTACTTTTGTTTAATCAATTATGCAACCTTTTTCCCCTGTTAATCTCTTAATCTGACTATTAAATTAAAGTGATCCAAGAGCTCAACCCAGTTGTGCCTTATACTACAAGTAATTTGGTGACTCGGTTTATAAATTGAGTAATTTGATAGCCTTGGTAGCTATCAAATTTTGGCGTTGTTGGCAGGGATCATTCTAAGTTTAATTAATCATATTAGGAGTATAATTAACTACTAACCATTCACTAATCTTCATTTCCCTTGTTTCAGGTAGTTTTCAACATAATTGTAGTCTTCAAATGCAAGAATAAGTGTACAGCCCAAACAATCTCTGATTGAGCTACATTTTGGTAGGTCAGTAGAGTACATTATTAGATGTTTTTTGGTGCTATTTGATCATATCAAGACCTTGATTAACCTTTAACACCTTTGTCTGCTCTATTTTAAGTAAAATTAGGCTATTTTTCATATTTTTGTACATGCAAACCATCTCAGAATGGCCTGAAAATTGGTCAGTTGAAGGTAAATTGTGTGTTCTACAAGGCTCACTACTATGCTATGAGCACCATCCTATCTCAGCAGCTATCAAATTTTGATGCTATTGTTAGGGATTATTTTGAGTTTAATAAATTATATGAGGAGTATAATTAACTACTAACCCTTTACTAATCCATATTTCCCTTGTTTCAGGTAGTTTTTAGCACAATTGCAGTCTTCAAGTGCAAGAACAAGTGTATAGCCTGAACCATCTCTAATTGAGCTACATTTTGGTAGGTAAGTAGAGTACATTATTATATGTCTTTTGATGTCATTTGATCATATCAAGACCTTATCTAACCCCTAACACCCTTATCTGCTCTGTTTTTTGTCATTTTTAGTAGAATTAGGCTATTTTTCATATTTTAGTATTGACAAACCATCTCAGAATGACCTAAGAATTGGTCAGTTGAAGGAAAATGGCGTATTCTACAAGGCTCACTACTATGCTAGAAGCACCAACCTATCTCGGCCAAATTCCATCGTTTAGACCATTTTTTTATTTTTTGAATATTTTTTATTATAATTTTTAGTACCATTTTTTAGTAGTTTTCACCCTATGATAGTCCCATAATTTTTAAAATTGCGTAGATAGGATAATTGGTGTTATTTTGGTATAATTTTAGTGATGTGTAGTCCATTTTGTATATCTTGTGTTTCTGTGCTTTTGCATGTTGTATGACCAGGTCTTCTAGTAATCATGTGCTTGACATTGACCCTAATATTGAGAGGATCTTGCATACACTTAATAGAGCTCATAGGCTTAGTAAAATGATATTTTCTAAAATTGAAAGTGACATTGAAATTGAAACTGAACTTGAGAATATAAGTAACACTGCAACTATGGTTGATAATACTGAAGCTGAACTTGAGAATACGAATAACACTGCAAACATGGTTGATAATATACATAATAGGACCCTTAAGGAACTAGCAACACTTGATGTGAATTACCAGCCCTTGTGCATTCACTATCCTTATTTAAATATTGATTTTGAACTGAAATATGGACTAATCCATTTGTTGCCTAAGTTCCATGGACTTGCAGGTGAGGACCCCCATAAGCACTTGAAGGAGTTTCATGTGGTGTGCTCCACCATGAAACCACAAGGCATTCCTAAAGAATACATCAAGTTTAGAGTATTTCCATTCTCCCTTGTTGATGCAGCCAAGGATTGGCTCTACTGCCTTCCACCTAGCTCTATGATAGGATTTATTCTTCTCTTGTGCTTAAATGATTTATATTTTTCTAGTAACCATTATACGTATTATAATTTGTTTCTTATAATTTAGAAACCATCTTTGTAAAGAGGAGTTCTTGATTTGTTGTAGACAAAATATTGGCACAATGAATGCTTTAACCCATTTATAAGTTGGAAGATTCTAATTAATCGTAGTTCACTCTACCTTAATTAATCTTCAACAATTCCTCATCTTACTCTCGAGAAATTTATTACCGAGACAACCTCGCACTTGCTCAAACGGGACACTAAAATTGTTCAAGTTTTTGGCGCCATTGCCTGGGACTTGATGATACAAAAAGACTATTCCTTGAGAATTTCTTCCCTGCTTCCAGAGCTACTACCATTAGGAAAGATATATGTGGCATAAGGTAGATATTAGGAGAAATTTTGCATGAGTATTAGGAAAGATTCAAGAAATTGTATTCAAGTTGTCTACACCATCAAATAAGTGACTAACTACTGATTCAGTATTTCTATAAGGGACTGTTGCCCATGGATAAGAGCATGATTAATGCTACTAGTGGAGGTGCCTTAGTTGATAAAACTCTAGCTACTACCAGAAATTTAATTGCTAACATGGCTGCTAACTCCTAACAATTTGGTACTAGGGTGATTATTTCCACCAGAAGAGTGAATGAAGTTCATGTGTCTCATGCTGACTAACAAAGGATAGAACACAGACTTGACGAGTTAACTTCCTTGGTAAAGCAATTAGCAATGGGACAACAACAAATACTTATGCAAGGGTCTGCAAGTTTGTGTGGTATTTGTTCTTGTCCATTTCATCCTACAGATGTGTGCCCTACATTTCAAGAAGATAATTCTATAGCCCAAGCTTATTCTATTGTTGCAACAGACATTTTTTCTGGTAAACCTCAATATCAGCAGCAACATCAACCTAGATATGACCCGTACCCCAACACTTATAACCTTGGCTAGAGGGAACATATGAATCTTAGATATGGGACTACACAACACGACAATAGTACTAATAGTAATAGCAACAACTAGCTAGGCAACAATAATTTCAGCAGAGTCCTAGACTAAGTAGACAGCAATTTCAGTAGCCTGCTAGACAATAGATACAACAGCCACCTATGTAGCAAAAAAGTTCAATAACTACTCAATTTGAGCCTACATTGGAGGGCTTGGTGAAGCAAATAGCGACCAATAACATTCAGTTTTAAAAAAAGAAATAGAAGCCACCATACAGAACTTGGAAACTCAAATTAGACAATTGACTTCTTCATTGAGTTAGTTTAAAGCACAAGGCTTTGACTAACTTCTTTCTCAAACAATTCAAAACCCAAAAAGAAATGTTAGTGTCATTATGTTGAGGACTGGAAAGGTTGTGCAAATGCCAAATGACCCTTAACCAGCAAGCAAGCGACAGAAGTATAAGTCAACTAAGAAATCTGATGCTACAAAAGAATCAGATTCTGCAGAACATGAGACTAGTGTAGACCATAAATTTGATCTAGTACATGATGTGCAGAAATCAGAAGTTGATATGAAACAATAGCATAAATTCGATCATATAGTACCTCTTCTATTTCCATAAAGGGCCCTTCAGTCCAGAAAAGTGGGATGAGGCAGAGAAAGATAGAGAACTTCTTGAGACTTTAAGGAAAGTGAAAGTGAATATTCCATTGCTGGATGCAATCAAGTATATTTCAAAATATGCTAAGTTTCTAAAGGAGTTATGCACACACAAGAAAGGATTGAAGGGTAATGAAAGAATCAGTATCGGGCAGAATGTCATTCAACTAATCCTAAAAAATGCAAGGATCCAAGAACATTTATAATTCCATGCATTATAGGCAATTGCAAATTTGAGAAGTCCGTGTTAGATCTAGGAGCTTCAATAAATGTGATTCTTATGTTTGTTTTTAATTTTCTTGGAGTTGGACTTGGAAATTTGCGAGCAACATGTGTTGTGATTCAATTAGCAAATCGAAGTAATACATACCTAGCAGGCTTGATAGAAGATGTTTAGGTGAGAGTTGATAAGTTAATCTTTCCTGCGTATTTTTACATTCTGGATATGGAGGGAGCGTCATCATCCAACAAGGCTCCAATTATTTTAGGGAGGTCATTCTTTAAGATTGTAGGACCTAAATAGAAGTGTATGCTGAAACTCTTTCCATGGAGTTTGGAGATATTTTAGTGCATTTTAACATTTTTGATGCAATGAAGCATCCCATGGAGGAACATTCTATTTTTCACATAGATTTGCTTACTGAATTGGTTAAGGATACTTATGATGAGTTGTGTGCTGCATTTCTGATTTTCATGATTCTATTCATTGTCACTCATGTACTAGTTATGATAGTGTTGTGATGTGTATTGCATGTGTTGAAATATCTTCATTTTTGAGAAATAATGAGTTTATTTTCACAGATTATGCAATAACTATTGATTATGCATAAATTTAGTCTCCAGAAATAGTTTCCACCACCAGATTGCTTGCCTACATAGTACAGCCACCCAAATTAGAGTTGAAGTCTCTACCTGCACATCTTAATTATGCATATTTGGAAGATGATGAGAAGCTTCCAGTGATTGTAGCTAAGAATCTCCATGTTGAACAAGAGAAAAATTGCTACAGATTTTGAGAGAGCACAAGAGAGCCGTCCGATGGACACTTGTAGACATTCTTGGTATTAGTCCTTCTACGTGCATGGACCGAATCTTGCTTAAGGAAGGAGCTAAACCAGTGAGGCTGCCCCAAATGAGATTAAATCCACTGATTTTGGATGTGGTGAAGAAGGTAGTGACCAAGATGTTGCAAGCTGGCATTATTTACCCCATTTCATATAGTAAATGGGTGAACCCAGTGCAAGTCATTTTGAAGAAATCTGGGGTTACAAAAGTAACAAATCAGAATAATGTGATGATTCCAATCAGGGTTCAGAATAGTTGGAGAGTCTGCATAGACTACAAGAAGCTCAACCAAGTCACCCAAAAGGATCATTACCCTATGCCTTTTATTGATCAGATGTTAGAGAGATTGGCTTGGAAATCACATTACTATTTTCTGGATGGCTACACTGGTTATTTTCATATTCATATTACACTAGAGGATCAAGAGAGAAAGCCACTTTTAGTTGTCCCTTTAGCACTTTTGCTTACAGGTGGATGCTCTTCGGCATCTGCAATGCCCCTAACACTTTTCAGCGGTGCATAGTGAGTATTTATGGATGATTTTAATGTATATGGTTCTTCTTTTAATTCCCGTTTGGATAACTTAGCTAGAGTATTGCATAAGTACATTGAGACTAACCTTGTTTTGAATTTTGAAAAATGTCATTTCATGGTAAAGTAAGGCATAACTTTAGGCCATGTAGTGTTTAGTAAGGGCATTGAGGTAGATCTTGCAAAAATAGATGTGATTTCTTTTCTATCTTATGCCATATGCATTGATGAACCGTCAATATGTCCTATTTTTACGGTTTAATTCCTTGGTTTTTCATATTCTTTTTATTTATTTTTAATGAATTTTGTTTGTTAGTTTTGTTATATATTTAGTATTGTTTAATTATGTTTTATTAAGTGTTTTATTTGTTTTTGTCAGATAATTGTATAGGTAGAAGATTGAATGTGCAAAGGAGCAAGAAGAAGAGAAAATTTTACCAGAAACCAGCGCTTGAGAGCTGGTATGTAGCGCCTGAGCGCTGGAAACGTATGTAGCAACGGTGAATTAATGTTTTAGCACTTAAGCGCTGAGAAGGAGCACTTGAGCGCGCAAGAGGAGCAGAAGAGCATTTGGGCTTAAGTGACTGAGCGCCCAGTAACCAGCGCCTAAGCGCTGGATACGCAACAGCAGGCCCAAATTTCTTTAAATTAAAGAGTTACACCACACAGAACACATTGAGCACATTGCACAGAACATCCCTAATCCTGAGAGAGTTATTTTGCGGTAGCAGACCTTGGAGAGCAATTTCAAAGGAGGATTCTTGAAGGCTTGAAGATCTTAATCTCTATTAAAGGGGTTTTGATTTCTCTTTCTTTTTAGTTTCCCTTTTCTTTGGGTTTTCTTTCTATGAGTTTGTATTTTGATATGAGTTTGTTTGTATTGAACATGAGTAGCTAAACCCATAGCTAGGGCTATGGGGGATCTTGTTTTCTTAATTATTTGGGTTTGATTTCTAATTTGATTATGGTAATTTCTTTTTGGGTTTATCATATTGCTTGTCTTCTTATCAGAATTTGATCACTTTTGGCATGTGTTAATTCATTGTTTGACCGGTGACCATCCGCATTCAATGAGTGGATCTATATGGTAAGCCTAGGATTAGATTGGTGAATGACCAAACATCGATTTATCCTACCAATAAAATTGACGGTATGTTAGTTCATCTCTTGAATTAAAGTTTAATGCATTCTTGATTAATTCAACTAAATGACCAAATAGGTGAATTAAATTAATAATAGAATATTGTTTCATCCATAGCCATTGGGATTCAATAGCAAATAAGAGAATATTGACAAAAGAATTACCTTAATCATAATTGAAAGAAAATCTGAATAATTGGATTCAAGTGAACCTTGCGCCCTAGTCTCTTTCTCATTGATTATCTTTTCTTTGTTTAATTGTTCATTATTTTTCTTTATTTGTTATTTTTATTTTAATTTGAATTTCTTCATACACTATCGATTGTCTGAATAACAAAGAGTTTAGCGAATTTAGTAATTACCAATTATTCCTCGTGGATCGATAACTGGGACTTAAGTCCTATATTACTTGGCGATAGAGTGCACTTGCTCTTAGTGTATTTTACGCGTATCAAGTTTTTGGTGCGACAATTCTTGGGAATAAGTTTGGTAATATTAGAAGCGAAAAACTCTAATTAATTTAGACGTCTTTTCTTTTATTCCTTATTTTATTTTTATTTTTATTTTTATTTTATTTTATTTTATTTTATTTTATTTTATTTATTATTTTGATTTTGATTTTATTTTATTTTATTTTAATTATTTTTATTTTTTTTTTTTTTTATTTATTTATTTATTTTTATTTTTATTTTTATTTTTTTTTCATTTACTTTTTCATTTCTTATTTTTGTTTATGCTTATTCGATCTCAAGATATCCGATTTGACTTTTGATCGAGAAATTGAATTGAGAAAACAAATTTCTGTGAGTTAAAGAAATAGTTTTTTATTACAGCTGTGTCAGAAGACATTAACAAGATGGAGAGACAACCAGTTGTTGAGGCCAACCGAGAAGAAAGAACTATTCCAGCAGAGCGGACCATGTTTGAGTACTCTATGCCCACTGCTGAAGGGTATGGAGGACGTATTATAAGACCAGCTATGGCGGCAAATAATTTTGAGATCAAACCAGCATTGATCTCCATGATTCAGAATTCAATTCAGTTTGGTGGATTACCTTCAGATGATCCTAATTAGCATTTGGCTAGATTCTTGCAGTTGTGTGGTACTATCAAGTACAATGGGGTGACAGATGATGCAATTCGATTGCGACTCTTTCCTTTCTCTCTTAGGGACAGAGCAAGTCAGTGGTTAACGTCACTTCCAAGGGGTTCCATCACTACATGGGATCAATTGACATAACAGTTTCTAGCTAAGTATTTTCCTCCTTCTAAATCTGCTAAATTAAGGAATGATATATCTTCTTTTGTACAGTTTGAGATGGACACTCTTTATGAAGCTTGGGAGCGCTTTCAGGAGTTATTGAGGAGATGTCCACATCATGGGTTTCTTGTGTGGCAGCAGGTTCAGACTTTTTATAATGATTTATCGCCTGCAAATCATTCACTTATTGATGCTACTGCAGGAGGTACTATATGGAGGAAAACACCTACTGAGAGCCAATCTTTGATTGAAGAAATGGCGCTGAACAATTATCAGTGGCAAAATGAGCGCCAGGCTCCTAAGAAACAAGCAGGTGTGCATGCTGTAGATTCCTCTACTGTAATTCTGAGTCAACTGGAAGCTTTAACCAAGAAGGTGGAGACTTTGATAGTAACAAATTGTGCAGCCCCACCTATCATCTGTGAAGCATATGGAGGACAGGGTCATACAAGTGCAAATTGTCAAGTTGGCAGTCCTTTTGTCCCCGAGGCTAAGCAGTAAATTTTGTTAGTAATTTCAACCGGCAGCAGTACAATCCATATTCAAATACGTACAATCCTGGTTAGAAGGACCACTCAAATTTTAAATGGAAAAATCAGCAAAGCTATCAGCAGAATCAGCAGAGAGTTCCACCACCACCTCCTGGTTTCCAAGCACCTGCAAAGAAGCCGAGTTTTGAAGATCTGGTCATGAAGTACATGCAGGATTCTGATGCCAGAATGAAGAACATGGAGACTCGGATCAGTTAGCTAACTACATTGATGACAGCGAGGACACCAGGGACATTACCTAGCACTATTGAGACTAATCCTAGGGAACATGCCCATGTAATTTTCCTGAAAAGTGGCAATGAACTTGGGGAACTTGGGGCTTTGATTGGATTTGATTGCTAAACTTAAATTTCTTTTAATTGTGGAGTTTTCCTTTTATTCATGTTTCTTGATGTTGAGTTTGATCTTGTTGTTGATTCTTATTCTTTGCTTGAGGACAAGCAAAGCTCAAGTGTGGGGGAGTTGATGAACCGTCAATATGTCCTATTTTTACGGTTCAATTCCTTAGTTTTTCATATTCTTTTTATTTATTTTTAATGAATTTTATTTGGTAGTTTTGTTATATTTTTAGTATTGTTTAATTATGTTTTATTAAGTGTTTTATTTATTTTTGTCAGGTAATTGTATGGGTAGAAGATTGAATGTACAAAGGAGCAAGAAGAAGAGAAAATTTTACCGAAAACGCTTGGCCGGTGTGTAGCGCCCGATCTTTTTACTGAAACGTATGCAAAGCAATGGTGAATTAATGTTTCAGCGCTTAAGCGGCGAGAAGAGCGCTGAGCGCAGAAGAGAAGCGAGAAGAGCATTTGAGGCTTAAGTGGTGAGCGCCCAGCGCCCAGTAAAGCGCCTAAAGTTATGCTGGATGATGCGAAAACATGAGCTAATTTTCTTTAAATTAAAGAGTTACACCACAGAGATAACACATTGAGCACATTGCACAGAAAATCCCTAATCCTGAGAGAGTTGTTTTTGCAGTAGCAGACCTTGGAGGGCAATTTCAAAGGAGGATTCTTGAAGGCTTGAAGATCTTAATCTCCATTAAAGGGGTTTTGATTTCTCTTTCTTTTTAGTTTCCCTTTTCTTTGGGTTTTCTTTCTATAGGTTTGTATTTTGATATGAGTTTATTTGTATTGAACATGAATAGCTAAACTCATAGCTAGAACTATGGGGGATCTTGTTTTCTTAATTATTTAGGTTCGATTTCTAATTTGATTACGGTTATTTCTTTTTGGGTTTATCATATTGCTTGTCTTCTTGTCAGAATTTGATCACTTTTGGCATGTGTTAATTCATTGTTTGACCGGTGACCATCCGTATTCAATGAGTGGATCTATATGGTAAGCCTAGGATTAGATTGGTGAATAACTAAACATCGATTTATCCTACCAATGGAATTGACGGTATGTTAGTTCATCTCTTGAATTAAAGCTTAATGCATTCTTGATTAATTCAACTAAATGACCAAATAGGTGAATTAAATTAGGAATATAATATTATTTCATCCATGACCATTGGGATTCAATAGCAAATAAGAGAATATTGACAAAAGAATTACCTTAATCATAATTGAAAGAAAATCTGAATAATTGGATTCAAGTGAACCTTGCGCCCTAGTCTCTTTCTCATTGATTATCTTTTCTTTGTTTAATTGTTCATTATTTTTCTTTATTTGTTATTTTGATTTTAGTTTGAATTTCTTCATACACTATCGATTGTCTGAATAACAAAGAGTTTAGAGAATCTAGTAATTACCAATTATTCCTCGTGGGATCGATAACTGGGACTTAAGTCCTATATTACTTGGTGATAGAGTGCACTTGCTCTTAGTGTATTTTACGTGTATCATGTATGTGTGATGCGTGAGGATATAGCGATTAAAATTCAGATAAAAATCAGTTGTTAAGCCCACCAGAAAATAAAAACCTTACAACTAGTTGTAGTTAGTAAGGGTCGATCCACAGAGAACCAATTCAATTAACACTATTAAACAATTCCCAATTTAGACTCTGATTGACAATAAATAGTAAATAGGGGGTTTTGGAGTTTTGATGAACAATGAACAGTTTCAAAAATAATAACAATAAATAAACTGAAAACAACAATATAAGAAAATTGGTTAAGAGATTGAATCCACCACTAGATTTATATGATGATGTAAATCCACATATCATTTTATTCCAACATGCTCAATTATGTTTTTATGCA
This sequence comes from Ormosia semicastrata, assembly GCA_029884595.1. Taxonomy (NCBI): domain Eukaryota; kingdom Viridiplantae; phylum Streptophyta; class Magnoliopsida; order Fabales; family Fabaceae; genus Ormosia; species Ormosia semicastrata. The sequence continues at coordinate 57,554,149 of JAQQTO010000056.1, forward strand.
ATTGTAAGAGTAAATCTCTGTTTTCCTTACGTGTTGGCCAATTTAGCAACCGCTCAAATCAACTCCTAATCACTGATTAGTCATAAAGCAACCGCTCTTACAACTATCCAACAATTGCATTAAGATTTAGAAAACCAATTACACTAAGATCTAATCACACAGGGATTAAATTACTTAGAACATATATTTCTCTAGATCTACTACGCAAAGCAAGCGCATAATAAACCCAGATCTACCACTTTTATAACGGCAAATAGCACAAAGATAATTATACTCACATGAACATTATACATTCCACTAGATCTACTACCGCAACCGCGCATAATAAACCTAGATCTACCACTTTGAAAGTGAAAACAAGTATAAAAACCTTCATACCAATAATAGATTCAGAAATATATGAATAAAAATATAACTGTGTTGAAATAATCAAATATGCAAAGTTTACAACATCAATACTAGCGATTTCATCACCCCCTTAACCAAGGGAGGTTTAGTTACACATAGCTAGAAGGAAATCACAAGAAAAAGCTGAGAGAAAAATGAAGCAGAGTCCAACCCCCCCATGATAACCAATGGTGCCCTTTTATAGAAGTCTAGGGTAACAAAATGACAAAGGTGAGTGGATGGATGAGTGGGTTAGTGGATTGGAGTGGTTGAGTGGATTGGTTTAAATATTGGTTGAGTGGGTTAGTTGAGTGGATGAGTGGATGAGTGGTTGAGTGGAGTGGATTAATTTAGTGGATGAGTGGAGTGGAGTTTGAGTAGGTAAGTGGAGTGGAGTGGTTGAGTAGTTGAGTGGATGAGTGGAGTGATTAAGTGGTTTGGTTGAGTGGGTTAGTTGAGTGGATGAGTGGAGTGGATGAGTGGAGTGGAGTGGTTGAGTGGTTGATGGATGAGTGGAGTGGAGTGGAGTGGTTGAGTGGTTTGGTTGAGTGGGTTAGTTGAGTGGATGAGTGAAGTGGAGTGGTTGAGTGCGAAAATTCCTTGGTCTGACTTGGAAGCCAAAAACGACCAATTATACTTTAGGTTCATGAAAAGTACTCTTCATGAAAGTTGTAGATCTTTGTCTTGGCTATAACATGCATATCTGGATCGTCCAATTTGGCTTCCTACAGCCCAAGATATGACCCAAATACCATGGGTTACTCAAACCCAACTTCAGCACCTCTGTTCCGACTTGTAAGCCCAAACTGACCCATTAGACTTCATTCTTTCAAAAGGTGTTCTTCATGAAAGTTGTTTATTTGGGTCTTGACTATCAACTATCCAAATTTCAGCCCATCTCCATTATTACAACTTGAGATATGATTTTATGAGTGCACACCGTTCGGATTCTAGTGACAGAACCCGTATTCTGACTTCTATGTAAACTTAGGTCCCTTAGAAATCTGTTTAGGACTTCAAGCTCTTCATCAAAGTTGTAGAGCTTCCTCTTAGCTTTCCTACAAGATAAAATTCATGATTATCAGATATCAGGAACTCAAGTTATGGCCAAAATACAGAAACAATGTAAAATCTCAATAATACTGAAAATATTCAATTATGACCAATTTGAGCTCAAACTCACAAAATCATGCTAAACTCAATCAATTAAGAATATGGAGAGTGTAAATGACTAAACATAAGGGTTTCTTAATGAATAAAATATGTGATTATCAATGTGAAAAGTTCGTTCTTTTCTTAGTCATGCAAGTTTCTATAGGTGCTTTATTAGAGATTTTAGCAAGATAGCCCTTCCACTGTCCAACCTTCTGCAAAAGGATATGGAATTTGATTTTGATCAGAAATACAAGGAAGCTTTCAACCATTTGAAGCAGGCTTTGACCAGTACCCTTATTATCTAGTCACCTGATTGGATATTTCCTTTCGAGCTGATGTGTGATGTTTTGAACTATGCAGTAGGAGTTGTCTTGGCATAGAGAGTGGGCAAAGTGTCTCATGTGATTTCTAATGCTTCGAGTTCTTTAGATGTTGCTCAAGCAAATTATACAACTACAGAAAATGAGCTTTTATCCCTTTTTTTTGCATTAGATAAGTTTAGATCATATTTGCTTGGTTCTAAAGTTGTGGTGTTTTCTAATCATGCAGCTCTGAAGTTTCCCTTGAAGAAACTTGAGGCCAAGCCACGATTGATTAGGTAAATGCTGCTACTCCAAGAGTTTGACATTGAGATCAGAGATAAGAGCGGAGCCGAGAACTTGGTGGCAAATCATCTGAGTCGAATCCACAAGCACTAGACACTTTTCCTATCCAAGAGACCTACCCATCTGAGTCGAAAAGACCCTTGGTATGTTGATTTAGTGAATTATTTAGTTGTATAAGAGTTACCTGCTTATTTAAAGAAGCATCAGATTGATAAGCTTAAGAGCGAGGCTAAATATTACGTATAGGATGATCCTTATCTGTGGAGACTATGTAATGATCAAGTGATTAGACGTTGTGTGCCTGATTATGAGTTTCAGTCTATTTTGTATTTTTTTGTTATACTCTTGCATGTGGTGGTCACTTTGGACCACAACGCACTACTAGGAAGATTTTAGATTCTAGATTGTATTGGTCCACCTTGTTTCATGATACTTACAGTTATTGTAAATTGTGAACAATGCCAACGGACAGGTAACATTTCCTATAGGAATGAGATGCCTCAACAACCTTTATTATTTTGTGAGATATTTGATGTGTGGGGCATTGATTTTGTAGGTCCTTTTTCTAATTCCTTTGGTTTTGCTTATATTCTGTTAGCTATTGATTATGTATCTAAGTAGGTGGAGGCAAAGGTCACTTGGACTGATGATTCTCATGTTATTTTAGACTTTGTCAAGTTTCATATTTTCTGCAGGTTTAGAGTTCTGAGAGCCATAATCAGTGACCAAGGCTCCTATTTCTGTAATAAAAACATGGAGACATTGTTGAAGAAATGTGGTGTGATGCATAAGGTTTTGACTCCCTACCATCCACAAACAAATGGGCAAGCCGAAATTTTGAATAAGGAGTTGAAACACATCTTGGAAAAAATAGTCCAACCATATAGAAAAGATAGTAGCAAGAGGTTTGAGGACGCATTGTAGGTGTATAGGACTGCCTTCAAGACTCCTTTAGGCATGTCTCCCTATAGGATAGTCTTTGGCAATGCATGTCACCTTTCGGTAGAGATTGAGCACAAGGACTATTGGGGAGTAAAGAAGTGCAACCTTGACCTGAACCAAGCCGGATCCCAAAGAAAACTTCAACTTCAAGAACTTGAAGAGATTCGATTGGAAGCTTATGAGAACTCTCGGATATGCAAAAAGAAGGCCAAAGCCTTCCATGATAAGATGATTGCATGAAAAAATTTGTAATTAGTCAAAAAATTCTCCTTTATAATTCTCGCCTCAAGCTCATGCCCAGCAAGCTCTGTTGTAGGTGGCTAGGTCCTTTTATAGTCAGTAAAATATTTCCTTATGGTGCAATGGAGATCACAAGTGAGGTAACTAACAAAGTTTTTAAAGTCAATGGCCATCGCCTCAAGCAAATTCTATGATTAAGCTCAAGAGGACATAGTGGATGAGGTCCACTTGTAAGCGGCCATTTACATCACATGATAAGAATGTCTCTTCTTTTTCTCCTTTATTTTACTTGTCCTAAATTTGTTGATGATATTTATGAGATATTGATGATTTAATGTTTTAAAAGCTTTACATTGAGGACAATGTAGAATTTAAGTGTGGGAGAGGAATTTACATTTTGTTTACTATTTCTATTTTAAATTCTATTTTTCTGTTTTGTTATATTCTTGTTTCTGTTTTAATTTTTCTATTTTTTGTTTTTGTTTTTGTTTTAATTTTATCGTTACTATTTTTGTTTCTATTTTTATTATGTTGTTGTTTTTTGTTTTGTTTCAAAATACTATTTTCTATTTTTTGATTTTGTTTTGTTTTTAAATTATGTTTTTTCTGTTTTGAAAAGTATATATATATATATATATATATATATATATATATATATATATATATATATATATATATATTTAAGAAAGTGTGTTTTTAATTATTTTTCAATAGAATTTTGAGATTTGTGAAAGTTGTAAGCATATATCAATTGAGGTTAAAGGTTTATAACATAAGTGAATAAATTGTCTTTCATCTTGATATTAACTAGTTTGGTAATGGAAACTAAGTTGATAGATTGAGTTTGATAGAAGCATACCTTGTGAGACTTTAAGCCTTTTAATGACTATATTAAGCATTTGTGTCATTCTTTTCGTTCTTATGTGATTTTCACTCATAGAATTTGTTACTCTAGAACTTGTTTGATTCTTTTTTAGGTTACATTTTCACATGCATACATGAACATGATTGAAGCATTTTTCTTGAATTAGCTACTTTAGTCAAATAGTCAACCTTGTATATTTTCCATTGATTAACCCCTTTGAGCTTATTTGATCATTTCTTTTTTTTAACTCATTACATGCCTTAAATAAAAGTCATGTTTTTACCTAACCTTAGGGAATGGGAAAGCATTGGCATTGTCATTCGAAGAGTTCTTGAACAAGTGTAGGGGTGTGCTAATTAGTGTGCAAAATGTTTGGTTAAAAAAGAAAAAGTGGTCAATTGAAGAAAAAAAATGAAACAGAAGAAAAATTGAAAAAAAAAAGGAAAATAATATGCTAAAGAGAATTTACATTAAATGGATTTAGGTTAAACTTTTATGCTTGTTATTTGAACTCATCCCCAATGTTCTTTTATTTTCTTTAGTATTTAACTTGTCATCTCTATATTATTTTCCTTCCTTACCTTGACCGCATTATAACCTTGCGTAAAGTCCTATTGATTTGTATGTGCATGTATTTTGAGTAGCGGAGAAGTAAAAGATAAGGAAGTTTATGGTAATGCAAATTTTCATGGGTTGAATTGAGTGAAACACTTAACTTCTAAACACTTGAAGGATTGAGAGTGTATCTTGTGAGGTTTTATCATTCTTGATTTATGCTTTTCAATTGAAGTTACTTTTCTTATTGGTTTGAGATGTAAAGAAATGTTACTTCATGAATGTTTTGATTCCTTGAAGCTTTGGTTGCTCTTCTTGCTTATAGACTTTTGCATTCTTGAACATCATTGGAAAGTGAGTCTTTTAGAGTTTTTAACTTTTGAGTTTGTGTTGTCGTTCCTTGTTCCCTAGTGTTGAATTTTTAGTTTTGCTTGAGAGTGAAAAAACTAAATGTGAGGGAATTTGATAAACACAATTTTCATATATTAGTTAACCCTCATATTTAGTCTCATAGACCTCTTATGTGCTTAGTTGATTGGTCTTAACCACATTTTATAAGTTTGGTTTTCAAATTAAGTTTAATTGTATTTTTTATCATTATTGAAAATTTTACACTATTTTTGTATTTTGGACATAACTTGAGTTGTAGACATCTAAAAATTATGAATTTTACTTTATAGGAAAGCTGAGAGAAAGCTCTATAACTTTTATGTAGAGATTGAGACATAATTTGGGCTGTAGGAGTCATATGGAGTTGAGACAGTTGTCATTGGAAAGATGAGACATAAATCTTCAACTCTTATCAAAACTATGATGTTTTGATGGTGTTCTCGGCCTTTGAAATCAGCTAACGGGTTCAAAGAGCTGTTAAGAATGTTTTAAGCATAATTTTCTCACCCTAAGCTCAAATTAGGTAAATTAGATGTCTAATTAAAGCTGAGAGGAAAAGGATTAACCTTAAGCTAAGGGAAAACTTGAATTTTTAATTTTAGAGATAGTTATTTAAGTAGCAGCAACAACCCCGAATACGACCCTAATTTACTTTTAGCTGCTCTTACTTGCAGTTTCTCTCTTCATCTCTCTTCCTCTCCCTTCTCTCTAGTTTTTCTTTCTTTTTTGTTTTTCTCTTTTACCTCTTTTGATTTTGTTAAATCTGGATTGAATCGCTTAATTTGATTTGTATGTTAATGTGATAATTGCATAATTACCGCGTGTTAATGAGGATTACAGAGAGTAAGCAATGCATCAAAAGTGTTTGATGGATTGTTTAGCTTGGTTGAATTATGAGTTTTAGGTTAATTTAGGATTATATGGGTACTTAATTCATTTAGTCTTGATTAATTAGATTTTGGGTACTTATCTATTAAAGAATTCATTGATCATCTTAAGGCTTCTTGATGTGATCTAAAGTCAAGAACTTGGTTAGCAATTGAATGGATTCTTAGTGATGAATGATGGATTAAATTCAAGATTAGTTGATTTCTTTAGATTGGTTATTGACTTAATTATGTTTTATAGTTTTTAATTACTTTTTGTTTAATTAATTCTAAAACCATTTCTCCATGTTAATCTCTTAATTTGACTATTAAATTAGAGTGATCTAAGGGCTCGACCCAGTTGTGCCTCATACTACAAGTAATTTGATAAATCAGTTTACAAATTGATATAATTTGATAGTCTTGACAGTTATCAATTCCTTCTACTAAACTAGTTAAAACTTAAGAACGAAGCTCAATCGAAAGGTTGGATGGTAATAAAAGCAAAGTTTTGCTTAGAAAAAAAACATACTTTTCATAAGTTCATCAAGCACCTAGTGGTATGATGGCAATATCTCCATCTATGATTGTGACAAAAATGAAATATTCATTTCTCTCTCACTCTTTATTTTTACATTATTTTATGGTGAACTTGTTGCGTTTCATAATCAACTTTGATACATTACTCTACTGCTTACAATATATCTTGTAATTGCTTATATTGTTGTATATGTTTTGGAGGATTTAGCTTTGTGATGTAGTTGTTTTATTGAAATTGGGTCATATATCTCATAGTTTTACATGTGCCAGGTACAATTTTAGCAATGGCCCGACTCAATAGGCTCAAATTCCTTATTGACAAGTCTTATCAGTGTTTGATAAGGGTGGTGTTGAACTGCATATATTACAATAGGGATATATTGAATGATAAAAGGGTCACAGTTGGATCCTTCAGAATTGATGTTTTGGGTTTGGATGATAATAGATTTTGCCAGTGGGATATAAGGGATAGGAAAGCAAAAGTTTTTTGTTTTTTGGTTGGACAGAGAAGAAGAGAAGAAGGATTGGGGAGTTCATTAAAGGTAATATTAACCATTTGGTAAAATTAGATGATTTTTCTCTTTAATTAAAAACTTGAAGGGTATTTGTTAATAATTTTAAATTTTGTTTCTCTTTAAATTAAGTATTACTACATAATGGTCCTTAATATTAGTTTTTTCTTAAAAGAATTTCATTTACCTAACAATGGTTGGTGGCAATGAAAGTGAAATGTGACACCAAGCGAATGAATCCTAAAGTTGTTACTTTTGAAAGGGTTTTACTTAATCACCATCCACAAGCTTAAAAGGTTAGTAGCACAACAAGCTAACAATGTCTGTGGAGATACCTTGGTGAAAGACAGAAAAGAATTTCATTTTAATATATTTGTTATCTTATTTAAATGAGTCTTTTTACACACCTTTAGTTTTTTTTATCCCCTTTTTAAACACTTATTGGTTAATTTTTACAACAAATGTTTGAAGGGAAATTTTTTAAGTTTTTAGGAGTAAGACATTTCTCTTATTATATACTTTGAACTTGTGCTACATCAATTATTCATTTCATCATTGTATCTTAATTTAACTATATTTTTAATACCATAACTAATGTAATACGCACTCAATTGTACATATAATAAAAATGTTTTATAAATTTCTTTTTCTAAGAGTACTTAAAAAATTTTCTACTATCAAAGCACTTAAAAGTTTCTCATATTTAGAGTCCATTTTAAGTAATCAACAACTAATATATGTTTTATTAGAAAATTCTTTATGTGGACTTACATTAATAAATTCATTTTATTTGTTATTTTCATAAAATGAGTTGATGGATAGGCCATAAATTATCAGCCTTAACAAATATGAGATATAAAGTATATTAAGTTTTGTATTTTATATTATAAGTCTAGTTGGGTGGCTAACTGTAGGCTTAATGAGCTATCAAGCATATAGGCCCAATGTTACTGCAGCCATTAACCAGAGGAGAGGGTTCATTAACCTATAAATGGGGCTAGGTCCACTCACTAACTGGCATTAAGTAAATATCATGTATGCTTCTGGAGTCAGGCGTCCGTTGTAGTCTAGGTGGTTAGGATACACGTCGCTCACCTGGGAGACCTGTCTTCGAATCCCGGCAACTGAAGTTTGATTTTGCCTGGTGAGACCTGTGTTCGAGTCGGCAATTGAAGTTTGATTTTGCCTGCCAAAATGCCCCAATTAGAAATAAGACTAAAGTTATCTTTGATTGGTCGGATTGAATAAAATAGAATGAAGTAAAAGTGTATCATCTCATAAAAATGTATTAATTTTCTTTCCCCTAATTTGGGAGTACAGGATGAAATTATTTTTTTTTTATTATTATAATTAATATTATATCTCATTTCAAAAAAATCATCTACTTTTCATTAAATTATTATTATAATTAATATTATATCTCATCTCAAAAAAATCATCCACTTTTCACATAATGAAATGATAATATTACTTTCTTCTATTCTAAAATACCTGAGAGACCTGTGTTTGAGTCTCGCAACTGAAGTTTGATTTTGTCTACCAAAGATGCCCCTAATTAGAAATAAGACTAAAGTTATAAACTATCTTTGGATTGGTGGAATTGAGTAGAATAGAAAAAAAGATGGAATGAGATGACTATGGACCATTTTACTAAAAATTATTAATTTTCTTTCCTTTAATTTGAGAATATGAGATGAATTTTTTTTTATTATTATAATTAACATTTCATCCTATCTCATAAAAAATCATCAATTTCTCATATAATGAAATGATGATAATAATAATAAAATGATATTTTTATCTCATTTTATTTCATTCATCTTATCTCATCTCATCTCATTTTATTTTATTTCATCAATTATTAAATATTCAAATATAACCTTAAGATGAAATGGGATAAAAGTGAGTCATCCACAAAAAATTATTAATTTTCTTTTTTTTAATTTAGAGGTATGAGATGAAATTATTTTTTTATTATTATTATAATTAATATTTCATCCTATCCTACAAAAAAATTATTTACTTATCACACAATGAAATGATAATATTACTTTATTCTATTCTAAAATATTTAAATAATAAAATAATACTTTTATCTTATCTTATATTATCTCATTTTATTTTATTTTATCGATTACTAAATATCTAAAAATAGTCTTAATAGAATGTCTCATAATCTTGCATCCCGGGGCTTTGAAGTTGGAACTGGTCACTTTCCTACTGGCTGATGATGAGTGATGAATGAAAATGTTGTAGACAGTGGAAGGAAAGGTAGCGTACGTCTAACTCCTCCGGTCCTTTATTTTCATATTTTATATTATTTGTTACTATTTCATGAAAAACCTAAAAATTAAATAAGATTCTTTGAAAAAACAAAGATAATACTTGTACAAAACGCAATGTTTACAATAAGTTTGACTAAGAAGAATGCTGCAGCTGCCCAAGAACAATAGATACCAGAAATGAGTACAATAGGAGGAGGGACCACCATTATCAGAAGAGGTCAATAGATTAGTCACCACTGACTTGTATGCATGGGAACAATTAATAGATTAATTACCTGTGACTGGAATTCTTTCCCTGTAAACAACGACAGCCATGAGTGTTGCCTGAAGAAATATCAAATTTTCTTTTGGGAGTTAGGACCACTCAAGTCCTCAAGGACAGCACAAACATAAAAATTCTTAGGTGCTCATGCTCATGGAGAGTAATTATAATTACACAAACTATGTGAGGGATATGCACAATCTGAACTATATATTTTGAAAATGTTACAGTGAGATGAAAATGTTATCCAATGGCTTGTATATGAGGAGTATATAAGTAAGTTTATGCAATTATATCATTAATGTTAAGATAATTTATACTTTGAACCCAAAAAATAAAGATAAACTACTTTACGTTGTTCAAATCAATTTTATTATATATGTACAAAAAAAACATATATTATATCAAATTTTAAACATATTTTACTCAAGATTTAGGGTACACTTTACCTACCTGAACCCTATATAAGAAGACTCACAAACATTATATTTAATAATTTAATTAAAATTAAAAAGTAAAAGTCATTCACTCATTTATTTGTCATATCTATAAAAATGTTGAACATTACACTTTGAAAAAGGTTTTACCTAATCATCACTCTTGGCTTAGAGATTAGTCTCAAAACAATACTTGTGAGAATACCTTGTCAAAGACAAGAAAATTAACCATTGGAGTATATAGCATTTTTATAATACTTTATTTTCTACTTTTTACAACCAGAATTCATAGTGTGTTGCACTACTTAGTTAAAATCCCAATGCATCTTGATAAATACTGTACGAGTAAGGCCCAAATAAAAAAAATTTGCAGTGATTCTGAATATTTCGAGACTGTAGTGCATACTTTTGAAATTGGATGGGCGTATTTTAACCAAGTAATATTGTCAATGAACTTGTAGCTTAACTAGCTGTAGAATCATGCAAATTTGTGCATTTAACTTAGCGCAAATGGCATTACTGTATGGCCTGCCAGATATAAGTTGAGAACTTGGGCTTTAGCCCCCGCATGATTACCAAATATATATATAGTTGATAGCTTTTGTATTCACAAGCATTTACTGAACTAAAACTATCACAATGGCACAACTAGCCTCTTTCCCTTTGCCTCTTCATGCCTAGTGATACAGAGACATGCAAAATCCAAATATGTTGCTTCTGGAAAGAATCCAATATATATATATATATAGTTGATAGCTTTTGTATTCACAAGCATTTACTGAACTAAAACTATCACAACGGCACAATTAGCCTCTTTCCCTTTGCCTCTTCATGCCTAGTGATATACAGACATGCAAAATCCAAATATATTGCTTCTGGAAAGAATCCAAAACATATATATTATATAGTGATGAGTTTATCACAACCTTTTGCACAATTACAAACTTTATACCCAGGTGTCCCAAAAAACAAAAAAAACATTTCTCTATATGTACACCCCCCAAAAAATTACACAATTAGAGGAAAGAAAATAGAAGGCAAAAGGAAAATCTTAACCACCAAAATAAGAAGAAACACAATGTAGTAAATTCCGATCTACCTTCCTTTTCTCCATTGACTCCAACCTTCCATCCTTTCCTCAACTTTTATTCATTTTTACATATATTAAACAGCAAAATTATAGCTCAAAGAAAACTTCTGTTTATCTCTACCATTTACCATCCTCCCCAAAATATTTTATAGGCAAAAAGGGGAAAAGCACTTAAAGGGCTAATTTGAAGATGATTTTCACAAAACCCCTATTGGATTACCTTGGCTTTGGTTGTGACTTGAATGACAACAGTGGATGGAGAAGCCTCTGGCCTGAAGGACTACCTAGTAACATGGCCTGAGATTGAGTAAGCATCTCAGCCATTGATGGGGTCTGATAAGCCTGAACAAGACTTGAACTATCAGTGGAATCACCTCTTGCTGTTGCTCTTTGCCATGAGTGTGAACTCAGTCCAGAAAGTATATATGCTCTACCAGACGCTTCATATACATGCCTACTGGCCATCCTCTCTTGCATTTCCTTGAGTTCAGCATCCAATGCAACACAAAGCCGGTCGGAAGATTTGGATGAAACACTCTCTGAAAGCATCTTCCTACAAGTTTCAAGGATAAATACTGCACCAGTTAGGTCTCCTTGTTCAGCTGCAACCTGTGCCTGGGCCATTGCCTCAGCTGCTTGGAGCCTGTTGCGCTGTCTGTCCACTTCAAGTGACATAACAACTTGCCCATCGGCTATTTCAGGCCTCCCAATCTTTACTTCTTCACTTTCCACCATTGCTGTTTCCTGAGTTAAGGGATCTTTGTAAACACATTTGACCTTTATCAATGATGTTTCATTGCCAGATGTAGCTGGGACATTAACTGAAACAAGAAAATCCCTCTCTTCGTCAGCATACAAGTCTCCAACATCAATAAATCCTTTGCATCCATCAGCCATCACGCGGCTTGGATAACTTCCTGCCTTGAGTGAGACAAGACTGAGACTTGGGTCTATACACTCAATTCCAACTTGCAGTTCCTGAACAACAACACTAAGGAGTCCTCCAATGCATTGTGCAAATGCATCCTGTATCACAGCTTCAGTCTCAATGAAAGAAAATGTGCCCCCAGACATCTCTGAAATTGAGTGCATTAATGAAGCATCATGATCTGCACCAAATCCAAAAGTATGCACCGGAATTTGAAATCCTGGATTATTACGACCACTGAGAGAAGTAGGCAGAAGTAACTGGTAACATGGTTGAGGTTGGTTTGTACCAGAGCCACTGACAGTGTAAGTGTCTTGTCCATCAGATAACAGTATAATGCTGGCAACCGGATTCTTTTCTTTTCGGTCTTCCATTATCTTAGCACCTTTCCTCAGCCCTTCAGCAATATTGGTACCGCCATTTGCAACCAAAGAATTAACAGCTTGCAGTGCTTGTTGCTGTCCAGAATCAGACATCCTGCGCAGTGGAAAGAGGCGGCGAGCTGTGGAAGAGAAAGCAATAACTGAGAGTCGGTCATTGGAGCCTAGGTTCTGTATAACAAATCCCGTCGCTCTTTTTAGTAGTGCAAGCTTAGTTCCTGCCATGCTACCACTGATGTCAAGCACAGTGACCAGGTCAATAGGAGCACGCGGAGTCTGAGAAACCTGTGTCAAGCTAGCCTGGTTTCTACTTAAGTTTTGTGCTTTGGCTGCAGCAGCAGCTTTGAGATGGACCAAAACTGTGAAGTTACTATAAGTATTGGACCCTGGAGCAGCTGGCACTTCTGCATATGTTTTGATCTCTATTGCTCTAACAACACCTGTATCTGCTTTACTCTTACTACAAGTGCTTCTCTCAGAAATTACATGTTGGTGACTTAAGGATTCATCATCATCAAACATGTCTGGCTCAGGAGCCCGATATGGTGGCATAATATGCTGCTGATTCAAATCACGTTGAGGGGGAGGTAAGGGTAGGCGGCGGACCACAGCCATCAAAGCATCATTTTGAGGCCAATTTATTGGACTTGGTGAAACTTTGCCTGGGATAGGATCCAAACTGGGACCCAGTATGGGTATTTCCTTCCACTTTGCTCTGCATACTGGGCATATTTGGTTTCCGTGTTTCACATTTGAAGCAATGCAATGAAAATGGAAGGAATGTGAACATTCTGCAGTGAATATAGCATGACCACATCCTTCTTTCATTTTGGTTAAGCATATTGAGCAGGTTTGCTGAACAGGTGAAAATAATAATAAAAAAAGGCTTGTAAAAATGAAGTATAGACACTTCTATGTAAATTGTGTAACACAAGTTTGTGCAAATAAAGAAAACTCATAAACAGACTCCATATGTCAATAAAAGTGTCGGTATCAAATACTATTTCTGAGTAAGAAAAAATCATACAAATGTGAAAAATGCTGGAATATTTTAATTCTGGCACTAAAATTTACTATTAAAGTAATCCATATAAGTACCTACTCTTATCACAACTGTCACATTACATAGCTAATCTATCATTTCAAGTTTCGCGGCTGATTGTATGCTGAAGCGTCCCACATGAGAGAGGTTCCAGAACCACTATAGGCATCAATCCAATTTGATAAACAAAAGCCTAATGTATCTGCAATTTCATTTCCCAAGCTCCAAACACAAATTGGATTTGATGATTTTGACAAGAAAACTTTATTTTCCAAGGGCAAAACATCTCATTCTAAATTATTATAATAAGTAGTAGCAGTACTTCATTTAGAGATTTCATTGCTTCAGTTTTTTTTTTTTACTCCCAGCTAAAATACTTGTTGGCTGTCGGCCAACATCCTATCTTGGCAAGGCCCAGGTAGGGTCATAGTCAAATCAAATCGTGGCACTTGTGCTTAAGTAGAAAGAGTTGCACTTTGACTAACAATTATAACTTTTGGCCTAGTGGTAAGCACTTGATTCAACAAGTGGTATCAGAGCCAAGGTCACAAGTTCAATTCCCAAAAAGGCACGGACTACCATGGTGCTTTCTGATGGGAAAGAACTATAGCTTTTGGTATAGTGATAAGTGCTCCATCAAAGCACAAGTATTTTAGGTATTCAACAAACAAATGACATAATAGGAAATAATCTTAAATGGATTAAAGATGTGTACTCTTCCGCTTTCTTTTTTTTTTTTTTGGGTGTTTTGTGCATAGAAGGTTTAAAACAAACAAGGGCTATTCATACACTAAGTGAGAGGGATGGTAAAACATCTAGTCCTCTTGTTGACTAGTCAGGCAAACATGAATACTCCAGAAAGGAACTAAAGAATCAGTTACAATGGCCCAAAGATATTCAAACCACATAAATTGAATATTCAGCAGATCAGTTCTATCTTAGTCCTCAAAAACTGCTAAAATTATTTGACTAAATGAAACAAGACAACTAATGTATCATGATTGCATTTTTTTCCTCTCAGATACCACTCAACCAACAGAAAAGGAAAACAAGGAAAAATCTTATCCGTGGTAAGCGGTACTGAAGCAAGCAGGGAAACAATAATATCAGCCTAAGGCACATCAAAGCATAAACTGATGAAACAAAAACTTCAAATCACATATGACATATGCATATGCATACAAAGTTGGAACAGGCCAAGAAAGTTGACAGCTCTATCAACAACCCGTGTCATTGTCATAACATAATAAAAAGAAACAAAGGAAAAAAGGTTCAATAGAAGGAACCCAAAATTTTTTTGGTAATATAAGTTTATGGTGAGGGAGGCTCTCCGATTTCAAGGCCAGGGCAAGCCACCACCAACCAAAAATCCCTGGATTAAAAACCAAGTCATGCAGGTCAACCAGATATGCAACCCCTGTTAGCAGAAGGAATCCAAACTACTTACATAAAACTCTAGTAAATGAAGAGAATCAAAATATAAGGGCCAGGAGCCTGGAATTTTTCCTATGCTCTCTGGTGATCATCAAATTTTAGTAGTCACCAACCCCATTTATTAATTTATTTTAATAACAATAACCATACAATCCAAAATAGCCTACTTGAGTTCTCAAACTGTTAGTTAATTTATTAAAATAACAAATTCAGCTAAACCAATAATTTTCTTCAATTTTAGCCTAGAACCATATTTGGAGCACAGTAACTAAATTTTCCACTTTGCACATACAATTTTCCAATTCTTGCTAGTCCATCCATTTTATTTTTTCCCAGCAACCAAACCAAGCATAGCTTATTAAAAAAATCAATGAAACTGCTCTTTTTTTTTCAAAGTTAAAAATAACCACCATAACATTAACAAGTGAAGTGGACAATGAGAGAGAGAGACCAACCTTGGAAGATTTGCTGCCACTTTTGGAGAGCCTTAAACCTTGGAAAGACGAAGAAGCCATGTCCAAATTCAGCGACGAAAGAAGAGCAGCATCTGATAACCTCTCTGTCCCACGAGGTGAATCATCGTCGTCGTGTAACGTTCCATTTCTAGGAACAAACACACATAGATCGAGACCCAGCAACACCTTCACTTTCTTCCACTTGCTTCCCATTTTTTATTTTTTATTTTTTATTTTTCACCTTAATATTGGGATCTCAAACAAACACCAAAAATGGTGCCTCCATAATAAAAATCTACAAAACAGAAGGAAAACCCAGATCTCGAAGCAGTGCTTAAGTGGCTCTATAGCTTTGCTTTATCACACTACTCACTACACCAGCTCAGTGAGTAAGAGAGAGAGAGAGAAGAGAAAAGAGGCTTTATGAAAAGGTTGAGATGGAGCACGGAAACCGAGGTATAGAGATTATACATGAATGAATGAGAAGGAAGAGGGAGAAGATGGGCGTTGAACTTTGAATGGTTATCAATTATTATCATAACAAACATGTCAAACAAGGCATGAGTTTGAAATGGTTAAGGTTAATTTGAACATGTATTAATAGCGTTGAGTGTTGTTGTTGTCATTAATGTTGATGATATATATCGGACTGTAGTTGGGGCTCATGTTGTTGTTATTGACGGCCATGAGCTTGATGATGAGCATGATGGGTGAATAGATGGGTAAGGTTACTTATTGAGGTGTGTGTCTGACAATAATAGATCTACAGCAGAGAATTTTGACCTGCTAAGCTATGCTTTTTAACTTTGGATGTGTTGAAAAGAAGGCATAAAACAAAACAAAAAAGCACGTTTTGTTTTTTGGTTGAACGGGGAAAAGTTGGTAATGGCTGCTTTATTTAATGTTTATACTCGAAAGATAAGAGAAATTAATTTAATTTTTGAAAATAGAGAATGATATTAATTTAATTTTTTAAAAAAATTAATATTAATTTAATCTTTTAATAATAAAAAATATTAATTTAGTTTTTTAAGCTTATATTTTGCGCACAAAAAAATAATTTTGCTATTATTTTCATAATTGAAACATTAAATTGATGTGAGTTATCATTAAGGGATTAAATTAATATCAACCTTATCTTTAATAGACCAAAATGTTAGTTAACTCTACTTTGTATCTCCTTCATTACTTGTATCCTATTAATGTCCTCTTCTCGGCATTCATATACAATAAACTTTTAATTTTTAAAAATTAGGGTGTTACCATAATAGTTGTTTAAGGATTTTTTTATAAGATATGTTAGCACACCAAATAAGTCCCTCACGCTTTGTTTAAATATTTAATGAATGGTGAAATGAAATATAATAAAGTGTAATTAAATACAGTGAAATGAGATAGAATAAAATTATCACACTTTTGTTTTGAATATTTTATAATAAAATAGAAAAAAAATTTATTTTATTATTTAGAAAGTAAACGAATAGTAAGAAATAAAATTATTATTTCTATATTACTCTCACTTCAAACACATTAAAGTTTAATTATTTTTATCTAAAAAAAGACTTCAATAATTTTGCATATTATCTAATAATTTTATTAATTAAATAATATTTTTCTCAAAAATTAAGTATTTTTCATAATAAGAGAATTTTTTGGTATCTTAATGAATTTGGTACTCAAAAAAAGTGAGTTGTTAAATATTTATTAAATGTTAAATTTATAATAAATGTTTAAAAATAATCAATAACTAATGAAATAATTCATAACTCATTTTGAGTATCAAATTCTGGAAAAAAAAATAAGTACCATAAAATATCTCCATAATAAATTGTTAAATAATATATTTTTCATATTTTGTAAAAAAAAATCAGAAATTGAATATAGTGTCACTCTATGAAACAGTCGATGGAAATGAAGAGGATTCTGAAATTTCTTACGTTAACTAGACAAGGATTCAAGGAACACACTTCTGTTGTTATTTTTGGTGAAGAAGGATTCAAGGAACTAACTTGAGAATAGCTACGAAGGGAATTTGGACGCCGAAGCAGAGGGCTAACTATGGCGTGTATGCTTTTTGGCTTAGGTTGTACTCGTGTGCCAGAGACAACGTGTTCTATAGGGTAGAGAAAAGCCCCACACACATGACTTTGCATTTTACACTATTTTTGTTTAACTTCTTAAATGACAAAAGATTAATTTGATACCACTGAGAGTTGCGCTTAAAGTGGTTACAGCCAATGCTTAGTATGTAGCGTATCTAAATTAGAACTTTGAGTTTGCCCATCTGGTGAATAGGCTTGAGGTTGGGTTTTCAAGGGTTGTATATATCTCATTAAGAATTAGTTGTGAATCTAAACCTAGACACTGTTATACTGATCTCAAGACAATGTCTTTAATGGGTAGATGAAAGTTTATCTTTATCCTCGAGGCTACCACCTTGGAATCCCTTTTTTTAAAATAAATAAATAAAAAAAGAGTAATTTGATAATTATAATAGTAAACAAAAAATTAATTTTATCCCAAACTCCCAAATTGTGGAAAAGGAAAAATAGAGGTGTTAAATAGAATAAAATAGAATACATTCTACTAAATTTTATTCTATTTCATCTTATATAAGAAATCCAAATAATTTTAACTAATGTCATTTTATTTCATTTTGTTTCTTTCCATCAATCCAAACATAAAAGAATGATTGTGGTGATGTTTTATAGCTTTAAGTGACTTATTTAATTAATAAAAATCCTTTAAAGGATTAATGTGGTGATAGCCTAATTAGATAACCAATTTAAGAGTTTACTCCATTCACCTAGGTTGTGTTTGGTACACTTAATAGTATAAAGATTGATAGTATATAATAGTAGGATAAGAGCAGATAGTATAAAGAACCTGATACTTACTTATACTATCAGTCATTTGATACACAATAAGATAAGTAACTTAATAGTATATTAATTATTTATAATGACTATACTATCATTTCTCTTAAAAACACAACAACAACCAAATCACCAAACTTAGATGAGCAATTCCTCAAACCCAGAAATGAGATTATTTTCAATTCATCAACCTCAACAACCAGATCGAAACCTAGATAGGCAACCTAGCAACCAAATCCCCCAAACCTAGCAATCCTTCATCCATGGAGACCGCCTCCAAGAACATACTAGTAAATATACTGGTCTTATACTTATCAAACCATATTTGGTTTCCAGTAACTCTTTGCTAGTCTTATACTCACTTATCAAATCAGATCCAGTCCTCTGCTTAGAGTGATATGATTTGTTCTAGAAACTTGGGTTGGCCCCAAAATAAATTTTTTTTGAATGGGTAAGCAAGGGTGATTAGAGCAACGGTCACCATTGCCACAAAATGACGTTCTAGATGGGCTACAACAATCGTCGTTGTTGAGCAATGTTGGTAGTTGTTGTTGCCATTGATGGGTGCTCCAGATCAACTGCGGTGGTCAATGTCGTTGACAGAGGTTTTAGCTGCGGCGGTGAACATCGATGTCATCATTGACAAAGGCTCAAGCTATGGTGGTCGTCAACACTTATGAGCTTCCGTTAAAGAGAAAAGGGTGGTGAAGGTTGAAGAAGAGAGGGGGAAAGAAGACATCCATCAATGATGGGTGTTCCAAATCAACTGCGGTGGTTAATGCCGTTCACAGAGGTTTTAGCTACGGCGGCGGACGTCGATGTCATCACTGACGAAGGCTCAAGCTATGGCGGTCGTCGACACTAATGAGCTTTCATTAAAGAGAAAGGGGGGAAGGTTGGAGAAAGAGAGAGGGGGAAAGAAGAAAGGTCACAAGGTTGGATAGAGAGAGAGGGAAGAAGAACATGAAAAATAGGTATAATTGAAAATTTGTTACATTGTTTTGCTTATCAGGTCTTATCCTCTTCTTGATGGGCGGATAATTTTATCCGGTCATAGTAGTATAAATTGGTGTGACCTGATAACATAATATTATCATATCTTAACACTAAACACTTGATATAACATAATATTATCATATCTTAACACTAAACACTTGATATAACCTAATAGTATTTTCTTATACTATCAGGTCTTCTTTATACAATGCACCAAACGTAGCCTTAATGTGTAAATATATATTTTTTTAAAAAAAATCATATTAATATTATTTTGACAAATATACAAGCCTATCAATAGAGTTATCAAAACGGGTCAACTCGGGTAATGAGTTGCATACAAGTAAGTTGGGTTGAATTGACCCATTTTAGTGTTGAGTTGAAAATTGATCAACTCGGCTCAACCTACCAAGGTTGGTGGGTTCCAGTTAATCCCCAAAATTTTTAAAACAAATTAAAATTAAAAAAATTAAAAAAAATAATTTGTATCATCTTCAACTTTTAGCAAAAGAAAAAAAATAAGAAAATAGTTGGTATTCAATAGCAACAACAAATAATTAAAAAAAATCAAAGTCTTGGTCTCTAGTTCTGGTTGTAGCCATCCATTATCTTCAACAACACAGATTTGAGCTTTGGCCTCTGGTTGGGTGGGTTAGGTGGGTTTAACATCGTTTTTAGACCTGACCTGCTTACTAGAACAGTAGGTTGGGTTGGATTGAGTTAGATCGATGGGATTTTTTCATTCAACCTGATTCGCTCAAGAGTGGGTTAGATTAGGTCAAACCTATGTGTCTGACATTTTTTTATAAAAAAATTCTTGAAAAAATAGTCAAAATACAAAATATAACAAATTAACACTGTAAGTCTCAATATTAAATATAATAGGTCTCAATCTAACGAATTAACACTATAAGTCTCAATCTCAAACATAATAGGTTTCAGTCTACTAAATTAATATCATAAGTCTCAACCAACTTATTTAAGCATAATAGGTTTCAATCTCAAATAAATTAAATACCATAAGTCAATAAAAGCATAACAATTAATTAACAACTAACAAGTCCTAATAAGTCTAGAATAAATCAAACAAAGTTATTCATAACTCAAATACTTGTAAGAAAACTTCCTCTATCCTACTTCTATTCTCTACCTTTTTTGAAATGCATTATAAGTTTATTATCATATAAATTTTCCTAGTAAGTAGAGAATCTCTTTTAAGATCTTTCATCCAGTTATGAAATGTTAGTAAAACAAGCATATTGTTTTGTTTGAGTTATGTATTCCCTTTAATTGGTTTATAAACATAAATATATGTAATCCCCAATTCTGATTCCATGTTTATTGTGTTCTTTTAATCCTTCTTGAAAGTTTGTTCTCAAGAATACAAGTCAATATTATAAATAAACTTAATAAGTCTTACTAAACTAACATAAATTTAAAATAGACTAAAGTAAGCTAACATGTCCTAAAAGTTATAAATAACAAATTATATTAGCTAATTAAAGTTAATGTTATCACATATAAAATATGGATTGACATAATCATTTACTTTATTCTCAATTTTCTCATAATACTCTTTGTCATCTAAGCGATCAATTAGATTTTCATCGCATTAATCTGTTAGACACTTTATGAGTTTTTAATCACTATTTTCTTGGTCACATTTTCAATGTGACTACAATACCTATACATAAACTTAATTAACTGTATAAAAAAGTTATGAGAAAAATAACATAAATTGTCACTATAGTTAAATGTCTTTTACAACAACAAAAAAAAATCATATGGCTCTACCCTCTAGTGTTGCCGTCTACAATGGCTAGCAACATGAGCTCTCTGGTTCCATCAATGACAACGATAGTGGCTAGTTGTGGAGCCATTTGTTCACATTGATGATGGTTGATTTGCGCTCGAGTTCGTGCTCTATGGCATGGCATTCAAGTTCAATACACAAGTGGGTGTCATCTCTGCGTAGCACCAGCAAGTGACTATTGATTGGCAGTGCTTAATGGTGATGGCAGTGAATGCAGAGATCAGAGAGTGAGAGAGAAAGTGAAAGAGGGGTTTCAATTTGTGTTGTGACCAATATTGAGTTTTCGTTTCTCATCCTTGCATTTTCTTTTTCTTTTTTTAATTTACCAACTCATACGCTAACTCGACTTAACCCAATTCGACCTCATTTAACTTGCTAGTTAAGTAAATTGAGTTAAGTCAGCTTAATATCTTTGTGAGTTGATTTTTTAATAAAGATAAAATTTAAATAAAATTCTTTAAGTATTTTATAGTATTTTTAAATAAAAATATAACATATATTTTTTTATAATTTATTAATATTTTTTAAAATAATAAAATAATAAAGAATTAGACATATATTATATTTTTATTAAAAAATATCATACATACCGTGTTTTTATTTTAAAAAAATACCACAAATATCTAAAGAGCTTTCCATAAATTTTATTCTTTTAATAATTCAACCTACTATTTTACACGGATTAAATGGGTTACTTCATTAGTTAAAATCTATGAAGCACGAATACGTCATTTTTGAGGTGTGTCCATGTGTCAGACACATGAGGACACCCGTAAGACACACATATCCTGTGTGTCTAAATGAATCCGATTAAAAAGATTATATTTTTCAATTTGGACACGTTTCATACACGTTTGGACAAGTCTCGAATACGTTTGAATACGTTTAGGACACGACTTGGACATGACCTATTAATATTTTAAAAAAAATAGTTTTCATGAATAATGGTCAATTAGTAAGTCTCTAATTTACTCAAGCTCAGTCACATGACTGACGTTTCAAGCCACTAATTTCACATACTAGTATTTTAAGTTATATCTTTTCACATGCCATTATTAGACTTTTAAGTTTTATCTTTTCATATACTATTATTTTAATCTGCTCCTTCTACTCTCTACTCGTACCAAGTCGTCTACTTCGTCATCACCGAAACTTACCTCACATCAATATTCATTCTAATTAATTTTTTTATACACATGTACTTATACATGATTAATTATATTAGGAGAAATTAGTTTAAGAGATTTTTAAAAATTATTAATAAAAATCATACTCTATATTTTTTAAGAGAGACTTATTAAGTAATAAATATTGACATATATAATATATATTAAGATGTTATAAATCTTTAAATTTATGTAAATAATATCAATAAATTATAATTTTTTTAAATTTTGTTTATATATATATATATATATAGAGGAGGATCAACATACTGTAGGTGTAAGTTTTTTTCTCTTACATTCATTTTCAACTATTAGATCTACTTTCATTAATAATTTAATGAAATAATCTCAATATTAGATAAAATAGATCTACAGTTGAAAATAATATAAGAGTTAAAAAAAAACCGATTCCTCCTCATATATATATATATATATCGTGTCTTACAATTTTTTAAATTTAATTTATTTTTATATCCATATTCATATCATATCCCATATTTATATTCATGTCTGTGTTTATATGTTTCGTATTCTAAAACTCACTTTCACGATTCTACATATCAGATTTCCTTTTCTTCAAAAGAGGTTATTTCCGTGCAATAGTTATGGTGAATTAATGACACTATCTAACACAAAAGAATGAAAAGAATATATTACGGTGTTTACTTGCAATATCAAATAGAATAAGATTGCGACTTTAAGAGAATCTTATTTGTAATTTCAAAATTTTGATTCCTAATTTTGCCATTTTGAGAAAGAATTCATTTAACTATCAGCATCGATCAAGAATTACATGAACAATTACACATAAGAAAAACATAATACCTTAACCCAAAAAAATTATGATTCTTTTTTTCATGAAGAGATACTACTCTATTATTGTTAATGGGAAGTGGATTTTTTTTATATTAAAAAAAGAGGTAATAGGCAACTCTTAAATATAAAGAGAGTCAGACTTGTGAAATTCTGCCAATTAAGTGGCAGTTCCAACTTTCAATACCAATGTCTCATCAAAATTTAAATATATGTCGTGGCCTTTTTGTGTTATGTGCTGCACACAATAAATTATTAGAAAAGAATTTAAAATTTGGATATCCATTACTATTATAGTACTAATAATTCAAAATTTAAATATTAATTAGTATCTTATTTACGAAAAATATTCAATTTTCATTATCAATATTCATGAGCCCAAAACTTTTTGGATTTTCTTATATGACAATATATGATTAGATTATTGTTAGATATAGTGTATATAATTTATAATGTGATATTTAATTTTCTTTTAAAATATTACTTTTTGTTTTGTTGGATTCTTTTAAGATATTTCGTGTCTAACTTAACTTACATTTACTGTACCAAAAATATTCCACTATTATATACCAGAAACTTAACTTACATTTATATTCTCTATTTTATTATTTGTATTTAATAAAAAATTCTTTACTTTCAAAATCACTCTTCACAATTCAAGTTTAGAATTTAGTCATTCTCTCAACTCTTTTTTTTTTTTGAAACATTCTCTCAACTCATGATTATAACTATATCATGTGTAAAATGTATAGGTTGATGAAGCAATGTCTTTACTCAATATGTAATAATTAAAAAAAAAATTTCTTTATACATTTTAAGAATGAGACTAATCCTTATTTGGAACATTAAAACTATCTTTTTCTTGAGTTCTCTTCCCCACAAATACCTTTTTACATAATTAAACTCAGTTTGTGTAAAAAAAAAAAAAAAGGCTCACTTTGCATATGCCTTTTAATTACTGGACGCAAACTTTCTTCCTATTAGAGCAACCTTAATTTGTAGGTAATACATAAGAGATCTCTATTGCTTGTAAGAATTTCTCCAATGCTATTAATCAATCAAGCGTGGTCTGGCTGTAAAAGGAAAGTTGATCTTTAATCTCTTGCAAAATCTATTGCAAATTTGATACAGTGATAATTCTTTGAGAATTTCTATGATATCATGATAAGTTTAGTACTTATGATGAATTATTAAGTATTTATTGAATATTAAAATTATAATAAATATTTAAATATAATTAATAACTAAAAAATACTTAATAATTCATTTTAAATATCAAATCTTAAAAATAAATAAATAAATAAATACCATAAAAATCTCCGAATGATAAAATGCTATGTTAATTATTGCAATCTCTGGTTTGAGGCCAATTACCCTTTAACCCCCTTTCACCTTTTGTGAATGCTTAGCTACTGCCTACTAGTATTAGCGGTTCATTGTCAAATCTCTCTTTCCATCATTAATAAGTGATAAAATATTGATAATCAAGTTGTTTGTGTCTGTATGACTCAGTCGGTTCCATGGATGGCCTGGCCTATCCTGCATCATGATGAATGATTGTTGCGATTTAGTAAAAAATAGTGGGATTTTCTTTTAAAAAAAATTAAATCCATTTAACTAATCATCTTATTAATTTTTTTAATTAGTAAATAAATAAATAATTTTTTTTCATTCTCAAAATTTTAAATGTATTTTATCTTTTTATTTAATATTTAATATTTTAATTATTAAAAATACTTAATAAAACTATTTTCTTAATGATGCAAAATATTAAATATTTTTACAATAATTCTAAATTTTCTTAATTAATTTTTTATTAATCCTCTTAACTACTAAATAAAAATATATTAAATACTTTTCATATTTTTAATATAGTAATTACATTTACTTCTTCACTTAATATTTTTTATTAAGTATTAAGAAAATATTTAATAAACTTATAGAGAAACCTCATATTTTTATTTTCTTTTTAAATTCAGTTTTGCCCCCACATGAGACGATGATAAGTATGCCACACACATGCACATCATAACAGCACTAGTTTCGTAGTTCCCATGTCAACCTTGTTTACGTTAGTTACTACTATATCTGATCACTTGTATTGGAATTTTTTTTTTAACTGATCACTTGTATTGGAATTTTTTTTAAAAATATTTTATCTTGTGCCTCTTGTCAGTATTTTTTGGGGTGTTTTATCTGCATTATTATTTCTGTCAATGAAAATTAATTTGTAGTCAAGTTGGCTCATTCAATAGTAAAATTGATGTGCATGTTTGTTAACCTTAAAAATTAGGGGTGTTACGCATATTTGTGAACTTCAAAAATCAGATAATCAGTAAAATGGGATCAGTTTTAACATTTTATATATGTATTTGATAATTACTTATAAATTGTAAAAATAACTGGGTTATATTCTAATCAATAGTTTCTTTCTTTCTTTATTTTTTAATTTAGGGTAAATTACACTTTGTCTTCAGGTGCTATAAAATTTGACATGTTAATTTCATATGCTTTGCACTATTACCACACAGCCACCTTGATATGTTTTTCATCTATTTTTAAATGAAAGATAATGTTAAAATTGTCAAGGAAATATTTCTAAAAAAAAAATTCTTTGTCACTCAATTCACATTTTGTTTCTCTCTCCCTCAAATCAAATGTCACTTTACAAAAAAAAAAGAAAAACATCAACGACCGAGCACCTTTTTAAATTACTTGTGAAATAGACTATTAATATAGTTTCTTAAGAAAAACTTTACCAATGTTGAATAAAATGTCCAATATTTTAGTTGCATTTTCATATTTTTAAATAGAAGAGTTGGATTAGAATTTGCTTATTGTACTAATCCTACGTATCATCATCACAACAAAATGGGCAATCATTTTAGCCAAAAAAAAAAAAGAAAAAAAAACCATCCTTCACCAATCTTCCTTTTGGCAAAATTGTAATTTAAAATATTAGCTACAAAGATGACTAGTGATTGCTTTTTAAATAAGAGCTCCTTGGTACTTATTGGAAGTATCTTCACAACCATTGATAGGCTCATTGTAAACAAAAAATTAATAGCATAAAGGACAAAGAAAATAATCTAATAATTGTAATTTTTATGCAGCCTCTCTTGTGTGTGTGTGTGTGTTTTTTTTTTTTATAATGTGCTCTATTGTAATCTATAGGTACATATTGCCAAGTTATAACTAAAAATGTATATTGTATCTTTATAATTAGTTCAAACTTTAAAGCAATACACATACATAACTCTTCAAAATGAGCACTATACAAACAATGAATTTAATGGTAAAACTGATAGTGATAAAAAAAAGGACTACTAGTTCTCTAAGTTAAGAATTAAGATAGTGATAAAAAAATTTGATAAAATGGTTTTTTCCCCTCTCTATTTAATATGTATCTTCTATTAAAAAATATATGAAAAACATATTAAGGTGATTGTATGGTAATGGTGCAAAACACAGGGAGATAAAATGTCAAATTTTATAGCATACGAAAGTAAAGTCTTTTTGAGTCAAAGCACATGGAGGTAAAGTGTAATTTATCCTTTAATTTATGTGGAAAAAAATACATCAAGATTTAGCAAACATTATTTCAGATTAAAGTAGTTCGAAACTAAATTTAGACAAAATAAACATGTTTTGTAGCCAGTTCAAATTTAAAAAATATTTACATAACTAATTTTGATTTTAACAAATTTGAACCAGCTTTCTAGTTTGCCAAACACCTCTAAATTTGCACTAGTAAATTAATGAATGTTTTTTTGCTTTTTAGGAAATTAAGGGAAAGTTTGAATTCACTAAATTAAATATGTGTTTAATATCATATAATAATGAAGTCTCCTGAAAAATAATTCCTTAAGGGGTGATGCTAAGAAGCTATCGAGCGCTTTGCGCTTGGGGAAATCCATTAAATACTAAGAAATAAGATAAGAGGAATTAAGGTTTTAAGCATACATGCGCCTACAAAAATTGTTATGAGAGCCAATTATTGTAGCTTTACCCTTCTTTGAGTGCAAGAAATTCTTACATTTTTTAGGAGGATGGTTTCTTCTTTAAGTTAAAGTGGTATACTTTGTCAATGTAAAGAGTTTTACACCGACATTAACTAATATTTTGATACCTTACTTTTTTTTAATTAATAAAATAAATAAATAATAATAAATATTGATTTATTAAAATATTAATAAATATCAATGTAAAACTCTTTTACACTAACAGTGTATATCAATTAAACTCTTTTTCTTTCTTAAGGAGAGTTTTTATCATTAGATTTATGTGACTCACACAAATCTTATGGAAGAAATTTTATTGAAGTGTAAAGTCCTACATCATATGGGTATATAAGCATAATATAATTTATAATGACTTGGACAATTTTCTCCCTTAAGTTAGCTTGGGGGTGTTAAGTCCTACATTAGATGAGTATAGTATCCCTTATAAATGACTTAGGCAATTTTCTCTCCTTAAGTTAGATTTTGGAGTAGAATTAAACTTAATTATTCTAATACAAAAGAAAAATCTCAAGACGGATATACGAATTTCTCCTTGATTGCTGTTGTGTTGCTGCATATTTTTCTACACATACTATTATGAAAAAGAAGATATTATCGGTCAATGAATCTCACTAGCCTTAAAATTCGTATTAAATGGTCAAAGTATTAAGTTTGTACTATAGATTTTTACAATTAATTTTAAATTGATTACTTAAAATTTAGGGGCATGATAAAAAAGAAAAAGATAGTCTTATATTTTTTTTTTAAGAGTGTATTACTATTTATACTATTTTTATAGATGTGATTGAGTGAAAAAATAATAAAAAAAAAATATAATAAATAATATTAAATAAAATATAAAAAAAGATATATATCTTGTTTGATATAAGAATATAAGAATTGGATAAAAAATATTCGAGCATTCGTCAGCTAGTAAATGATTGGCTATTATGAATAAAATATTATATTTTTGATCTTTTCATGCATGTAGGGTCCATTTTAAAAATCAAAGTTAACTAGGCGTTGCAAGCGCTCGAGCTTATTATAGCAAACTCTTAAAATTTATGTAAAATCATTAATAAAAATCTTTTTTAGAACATGCATTAATTATGTTCTAGAAATATATTAGAATTTCTTCTTAAAATTAATAATAAAAATCTTTCTTAGAATATGCATTGATTATGCTGCAAGACCATACTAAAATTTCTCATGCAAATTTTCGGTGAGTTGGTTTCAGAATTACCAAGACAAAGGATTGCAAAGGGTTCCAAACATTAAGTAGGATCAGTGATGAAATAATATAACTTGATTTCATATTAGTGCAAAGTTCCAGAGAATAAATGCTTTTTGTGCAATAATTAAAATCATTTTGTGGCCACCACTGGAAATATGTTATCATCAGAAAAGAAATGAGCATCTGTTTGAAATTTGGTGCATTACGCCTATGGGTGGAAATATGCAGGGCGATATGTTAGAGGTTTATGACCTGACTTGTTTATAATTTGACTTGATTCAACTTATTTGACAAAAAGTTAAGTTAAGATTTTTTAAAAAGAAGTCTATTTGGTTAAACAGATCAAATTTCAAATTTTAAAAAAAAAATTTTAAATTTAGTAAGTTAGTATGTTTAATTATATATATTATTATTTTATATATATTATAATATTTTAATATTTATATAATATAATTAATTTTATAAATAATATAATATTTTTTTAAAACCTAAGTCTATTAGCTTATATTTTTAGCTTAAACCTATTGGTCTATCTCATAAGGTTATTTATAGGTAACTTATTAATTTATTTAAAGACTTTATTACAAAATAAATCTTTAAATAGATTTTTAAATTAAGATAATTTTTTAAAAATTCAAGTCAAATATTAAAAATAACGTATATCAAATAAATAGATTAGATATTAAAAAATGATCTATGTCAACTAAATAAACCAAACTCAAGTTTTACTTATGAAAAACTGACCAGAGACAATATTTGAACCGTTTCTACACCTAATTATGCTTGCGGTGCACAGCATATCTATGGAATATAGTCCACTCGCGTAGTTTTCTCCATATATTGCTAGTGGCCTTGTTGGTAAATGGTACTATAGTTGGATTGCTTTTGGGAATATGGAACAATTGTGTGATGAGTCTATTGGGGGAATAAAAGGAATCTTACTTTAACTACGATTTGTATTTGTATTGGTCTTCCAACGAAGAATCAAAGGCCATGACAACTCTTCATGTACTAAGCAAATCTGAAGAGCATCTATATATATCAAATGAATATAGGAAGACCAAAATGATGTGGTATTGCCTATTCCCACTTTCTTTACTCCCTCAAAAGATAACCTTTTAAAAGAGAAAAGGCGCTATCTTTCTAGTATGCAAAAAGTTATTCCTCTCCCTCACATAAAAACATCAATAAAGAACAAAATTAGTGACTATACTTTTCAATTCACTCCCTCCTTTCGAGGGCACACATGCCTCCCACAACTAGAGGAAGAGCGTATATGTATGTATGTGTGTGTGGGGAAGCGAGAGAGTTGTGTGCTCCAAAAGATGAGAGCTTCCATCCTAGCAATGTGTGGAGATCCATTAACAGAGAATCCTCGTGAAACCCTTTCCTGAGAGAAGTTATTACATACTCTTGAAGCGTTATGCAGGATTATGTTTACATTACTTATATTTTGATATTTTAACATGAATTAATGATGTGGTTTATCATTAACTTATATATTTAATATTTAAAAATAAAAATAAAAAGTAAGGTTAGAATAATAAATATATAAATTAATAATAAGTTCTACCATCAATAAATACTAAAATGTCAAAATTTAAGTGATGTAAATACAATCTTACATAACACTCCATAAACATGCAATAATTTTTCTTTTCGGGGAGGGGATAGGATTCTCTTTACTGCCTCCAAATTTGCCAGACTTTATAGTCCAAGTCAAATAGAAAGCTGAAGCTTTTTTAGTGTATTAGCGAACCTCTCCTTTCATGGTGCCCCCCACTTTGGTGGTGATTAAGAGCTGTAACACGTCTTCCTCTTAAAAATTAAACAGTACATTAATTATCTTATCTCTCTAATTAATTGCTAAAATACATTAAAATGGATTAGTTTAAACCACCTTTTTTTACTGGAGGATTAATATTAAACCACCTTGATTATATAATTAAGCATAACTAAACTCACAAAGCCTTCCAAACCGTTTAAAAGATTATTTTAAAAGATATGCTGACTGCACATCGCTTATCCATCCTTAATGGAAGCATGTTTAAGATAATTTAGTTTAAGCAAGTAAATAATAACAATTATCTTGCGAATCATTACTTGGTGGGAGACTGATTATGAAAGAATGCATATATATATATATACATAAAGCTCAATCACCATATATTTTTCATTTTGTCCTTAAAGTAGAGATATTATTAGAAGTAAGAAATTAATATATATATTTTTCTTTTGGGCTCGAAAATATCTTACCAACAGATAATGAAAGTACATACAACCTTTCATATCCACAAAAGGGTAAATTCTCAACCACTAGTTTTTGCTAATTATGATGTCACATGTATTGATCATCAACAAGTCAAACCTAATCTATACATTCTGTGGGTCCACATGTTCAAAATCAATGTCCGAGATTGTGCAAATGCACATCTTTTTCTCATGTCCTTTTTTTCCCCTTTAGTTCATTCTTTATACTTTAGTGTGTGCTAGCTAGCTTGCTTTTTTTTTTTTTCATAACTGTTCATGAAAACATTGAATACCTAACAAACATGAGAAGGTTAATGCAAATCTTTAGCAGTAAAGGGTAATTGAGAGTTTTTTTTTTTTTAATTCTCATGTGGACATTTTCTAAGAGTTAATTCATTTTCTTGTATTATATGTTTTTGTGTTCCCTGCTCTACCATATAATTAATCTTGAGGAGCCTTTTAATTTTTTGGCATCATCTGAAACAGCCTAGCCCCCAACACTCCCCCAGGAAAATGGGGAGGAAAATAAAGATATTTGGTTGGTATAATTATCAAAACAACCAAAAAGACCTTTTTCAAAGATATCCTTTGACAAGGAAGAGATAGAAATAGTATAACTCTCTCTCTCGCTCTATGTATATAGATCTCCTGTTGCTTATAAAACTTTCTGCAAAAACTATTGTTGTAATAACAGTATGTAAATTGTCCTTTTTTTTCTGTGGTTTTATATAGGGGTTGAAGGTGAACTTAGGGGAATGAAGGTGTTAAGAATTTAAGTGTGAGGGAAAGAAGTTTCATATCAAAAAATGAAATAAATGAAGATCATATAAGTAGATAGAAAAATAAATTAAATGTCTTAAAGTTTTGAATTAAGATGTAGTGTCAAGTTCATTATTATAATTTTTCGTATAACTCATATGAAAGTTTAGCACTGTCCATAAAAAAAGATCTCCACGATACTTTGAACTCCCCTAACCTAATACGTGGTACCAAAGCGTAGGTGGAAAGTGATAAAATGTGGCTCCAATGAGTCCATCACTAACGTGTGTTTTGGCGCACACTCTGTAAAATTCGAGTTACGGTGGTAAGGATATATTCTCGTGTGGATGACTCACATTTGAAGATAGATTGTTAAGATTTCAAGTATTAATGAAAAAGATTTTACATCAAGAAAAAAATGAAATAAGTAAAGACCATATAAGTTGATAGATTCATAAACTTAATATTTTAAAATTTTAAATCAAAATATGATATCAATCTCATTATTATAATTTCTCTAATAACTCATGGAAGATTAATATAGCCTATGAAAGAAGGTCTCCACAGTATCTTGAACTCTTTCGACCCAACAAAATGAATCCTATTCAGCCAACGATGCTAAGATTGAGTGAGAATTAAGGAGTCGGCCTATGGCCACACTTGTTTTTTGCAATGTCTAAAGCCTGTATATCAGGTAGCACTTTTTATAGGTGCCATTTGAGGGGAGATTTAGCAGTATAGAATAGGCAAAACTTATAAAGCATACTTTTAAAGGATATAGAGCACACTTTATAAGGTGCTGAAGATCTTTCTTATGAAGAGAATGATCAATTGGTGTGTAGTAATAAGAAAGCTAAGTGGAATGCAGACTCTGAAACTGGAGGCAATAAGGTTGCTATGGTCGAACGGGTGGAGGACAAACAGGGTAGGTCTCATGAGGTTGATCCCCAACGGCAGATGGTGTCATATGTGGATATTTGTATAGGGATCAATGGCAAAAGTGTTGTGATAAGTTCTTATGAGGAGGGATCTGACTACAAGTTTGACTCGGATGAGGACTTTGATGACATGGATGATGATGAACGGAGTGGTTCTGAATCCGCAAGTTAATCGCACAAACATGTTTTTAACCAATTAATCGCAAAAATAAAGTCATTTAGTATATATTTTTAAGCAAACACAGATTCAACAATTCTGCCAAATTAAATCATTCCTTATTTCTTTTTTCACCTTGCAAGTTCAAGTATAAAATGAAGAAAAATGGTAAAACACATAAAAAATAAACTTTACTAATAGGTCACCGTTGTCATTGAAAAGGTTGAAAGTATATAATTAATGTGATGTGAGCAATATTTAATCCTACTGCTACACAATTCATTTCTTGTGTGGGTGTGGCCATTCCTCTCCTCCTCCTATTTTCTAAGCCCAGACACAGTTGTTCTCTTCCTCTCAGTCTCTGGTAACTGTCTATGGAAAGTGGACACCAAGAAACCCCCTTTCTACGTGAAGGCGGGGCTGAATATGATAACAAAAACAATACCCCACAAGGCCACAATAGCTTTGAAAGTTTGAATGCATGCGGGTAATAGAGGAGATTTCAACGGACTAGATGTCTATCGGAAATGGAGCAACGCCGGCAATGGGAGCTCCGCATTGATGTTCACGATTTCTAGTCTAGATTTTTTTTTTTAAATGTGTACCGGCTTAAGCAGAGCCGGCCAGATCAGCAGGTTTTTCGGGTTTGACTGGTTCGGTCAGAGAATCCGTTCATATGCTTGCCTAGACCTACTCAAAGACCAGTTCGTGGGTTTTTTGAGTGAATAGTCGGCCGAGGCAGTTTATACAACTATGACTTCACCTCTATATCTTTCCCATTGTTAATGATTGTAGAGAGTGTGGGTCTAGGACATTTTCCTCAATTATTAGAGAATGAAGAATGCGAATATGTTATTTATCGTATTCCTTTTAACAAATTTTTTTTATTGAATCACATCACATATTAAAGTATATATTTAATTTTAATTAATATATAATTAATTCGATTAACATGTAATTAATTTAATTAATGTGTAATTAAATTTGAATGAGTATTTTAATATGTGATATGACTCAATAAAAAAATATATTAAAAAAATGTGATTGAGAGTATGTTCTTAATATTCCTCTTTGTGAATTAATTGTGCTTCATTCAGTGTCGTTGATCAATTTGTGTGAAACTCGCATAAGTGGGAATAAGCAGACTGTCATTCGCTGTATTGGGTGGTTTGGGAGCTTTATGGTGGAAGCCCGTGGCTTTTCAAGAGGGATATGGATGCTTTTGAATGATGAGGAGCTCGAGGTTGATATTCTTGGTTCATAGACCCAATATATTCATGCCAGAGTTAAACAGAAAAAATGGTACTCAATCATAGTTTCTCACCTCAGTCTATGGTAGTCTGAGATTACAAGACAAAGATGAGCTTTGGAGGTCTTTAAAAGAGATTGTTGTTGACATTTGTGGCCCGTGGGCAGTTATAGGGGATTTCAATGCCTATCTCTCTCCCCATGAAAAAAGTGGGGGTGCAGAACGTAATTGGACATCTATGGAGCGTTTTGCAGATTATTTATCTCATTGTTGCTTAGTGGATATAGGGTTTAATGGGCCTGGCTTTACTTGTGAAAGGAATGGTGTTAAGGAGAGGATTGACAAGTGTGTAGCTAATACATAGTGGATTTCTACCTTTCCTAATGTATCAATAAATTACTTACCTTCTTTAAAGTTAGATCATAACTAGCTATTTTTAAGATCAAGATTCTCTCTTTTTCTTTGAAAAAAAGAGAGAGTTATGTTCTTGATTTAATTATTCAAGTTCATTAGATCATGATAAAATAAACTTAAATTCTTAATCCAATAAACTTAAATCATTAGACCAAGAATATAATTCTATCTTTTTCTTAAAGAAAATGAGAGGATCTTTATCCCTACTTTTAAAGGTTTCTTATGACTTATGAGACTCGTACGTCGACACCTGGACCATTCCGGTTCATAGCTAGTTGGTTAGAGGAACCAACTTTCCAGTGAGTTATGCACGATGATTGGTGGCCAGAGAAAGAGCTGGGAGGTGGCGGTTCATGACTTCAAATATCTGGCTATGGATTGGAACTATAATTGCTATGGCAATATTTTCAAGAAGAAGCGGAGACTTATGGCTAGGTTGGAGGGGATATATAGACAACTAAATAACCAACCCATTCCTTTCTTGGAGAGACTCCAAAGGGATTTGTGGAAAGAGTATGAGGAGTTGCTGTTGTACGAAGAAAATTTCTGGTTCTAGAAGTCTAAGTATGATTGGTTAAGGTATGGGGATCACAAAACTAAATTCTTTCATGCTACTACTATTTACAGAAGGAGAAGAAACAAGATTGAGGTTATTGCTTTAATAATGAAGGAGTGTGGGTGTATAATGACCAGGAGTTGAAAAAAAATGGCAATTGACTTTTACAAGGAGTTGTACACGGAGGATGGGGGGTATGTTCCTTACCCTTTACAGGACATGTTCCCCAAACTTCAATGTGTGGTGTTGGATGAGCATCAGGGACCTTTTATTAACATAGAAATCTGGGAAGTCGATTTTAGCATGGGACCCTTTAAAGCCTTGGGGCCTGACGAATTACATCCTATCTTTTTTTCAGAGTCAGTGGGAGATCATTAGGAGCTCAGTTTGTTAGCTGGTAAGGGAAATTTATATGAATCTGAGTAGGACCAAGTCTATTAATAATAAGACTTTCTTTATGCTTATTCCAAAAATTGATCATCCAGAGCATATGAAACATTTTCGGCCTATTAGCCTTTGCAATGTAGTGTTTAAAATAATTATAAAGGCTATTATTGCCAACCGATTGAGACAACATATGGAGTTTCTTATTAGTCCCAATGAGTGTAGCTTTGTTCCTGGGAGGCATGGGAATGATAATGTGGTGATTGCCCAAGAAGTAATTCATACTATGTGAAAGAAGACGGGAAAAAAAAGGCTTTATGGCTATAAAGGTGGGTCTTGAAAAGGCTTATGATAGAATTTGATGGGATTTCTTGCGGGATACACCGAAGGAGTTGGAGTTCATGGATAGTTGTATTGACATTATTATGAAGAGTGTTTCCTTTTGTTCTATGAAGGTCCTCTGGAATGGAGGACTCACTCTAGGCTTTACCCATTCCGGGGGGATAATGCAAGGTTACAATCTCTCCCTATATTTGTTTTTGTTGTGTATGGATAGGTTAACACACTGTATTGAGATGGCAGTGGAGACTAAGCACTGGAAGCTAATTAAGCTTTCAAGGAATGGTCCACCTATTTCACACATATTTTTTGTTGATGACTTGGTGCTTTTCTTAGAGGTCTCAGTGGACCAGTTAGTGGTAGATTGTACTTGCCTTGATCTTTTTTGTAAGTCTTCTGGTCAGAAGGTTAACAAGGACAAAACTCGAATGTATCTATCAAAGAATGTGAATTATAACAGGGCGTGAAAATTAAGTGAGCTCTCTGGGTTTTCCTTGACTACTGGTCTTGGCTTGGGTGTAGCATTGCTTCATAAGAAGGTTTGGAAAAGGACGTATCACCACCTTGCTAGCACAAATTAAACATTTGGAGGTCAAAATGCTATTCTTTGCTGGCAGGTTGACATTGTTTAAAGAGGTTGTGGCAACCTTGCCAAGTTACACGATGCAAACAAGTTTGCTTCCAAGAGGTATTTATGACAGTTTGGAGAAGATGAATAGGCAATTTATACGGTGACACTCATGAGAAGCGTGCTATCCACCTGTTGAGTTGGGATAAAATGTGTACACCAAAGGAATGTGGAGGGGTTGGCATAAAAAATATGAGGTTCACAAATGAATCTTTGATTATGAAGGTGGGGTGGGGCCTTGTAAATAAGCTAAATTCTTTATGGGCAAGAGTTCTTCACTCCAAATATCAGTGTGGCCCTATGGTGATCACGAATGTTAGAACCTTCCGAAATGCATCCCATACTTGGAGGGGTATTAATTCAGTTTGGAAGCACATTGAGCATAATATACATGGAACATGATTTTAAATTACCATTCGCAACTGTAATTGCAGTCATAATATTATAATTTTAATGATTTCTATAATTGTATTATGACAATAATTATGGTCACATTAATCATATTTTTTTACAATTATCTACAATTGTAGTAAACAAATTTAATCGCAATTACAATTTTAAACCATGTACTAGAATATTGGAAGCGGTGACATTGTTTGCTTCTAGAATGATAAATAGTTAAGGTCGGGAGTGGTGCTAATAGAATTGGTAGTCAGTGAGGTTCCTATCCACTTGTTGGAATTACATATGGCTGATTTTGCCTCCCCTAATGGGAATTGGCGGTGGGAAATGTTTCAACACTTATCGGCGGTCTCTGTGTGCATGCAAATAGTTAGGATGCAAACCCCTAGAGCTATGTTGGGCGTGGAAAGGCCTGTGTACGTGGGCTCTTACAAGTGATGTTACTTTTACTATTAAGTCAGCTTACAAGTATCTAACCAACAATCAAGCTACAGGGAACTCGGGTGCTTGGAAGGAAATTTGGAGGTTGGCTAGTCTAGAACGTATTCACACCCTCCTTTGGTTGGTATCAAAACATAATAATCATGCTATGGATTGGCTTCATAATAATTTGAGGGAGGACTTGGGCAGAAAAAAATGATTCTTTGAGAATTGATTGTGCTTCATTTAGTGTCGTTGATCACTTTGTGTGAAACTCGCATAAGTTGTATTGAGTGGTTTTGGAGCTTTATAATGGAAGCCCGTGGCTTTTCAAGAGGGATGTGGATGCTTTTGAATGATGAGGAGCTCGAGGTTGATATTCTTAGTTAACAGGATGAAAATTATCTGTTATCATTTTTTATTCCTTTCATTGTCTTTTAACTTAAATTTTGATTAGTGTAAAATAAATTAAGTGAGAAGGAGACATGTAATTAAATTTACAACACTTGTTAAAATTTAAGTAGAGAGACAAAAAAATAAATAAAAAATAAAGACATGTGATTCTTATCCAGTTAACAGACCCAGTATATTCATGCTAGAATTAAACAGAAAAAATGGTACTCAATCATAGTTTCTCGCCTCAGTCTATGGTAGTTTGAGATTACAAGACAAAGATGAGTTTTGGAGGTCCTTAAAAGAGATTGCTGTTGACATTGCCGCTAAACATTATTTTTTTTTGTAGCGTCGCTTTCAAACTATGCTCAGACTTTGCCAGTTGGGTTACATGACATGTGTTTGATCAACCTCCTATAGGGTGTGGTGCTATATTGTTAGAGGATGTTGCTTGAGTTGCTTTTCCTTGTAGTGTAGTTTCATAGGGTTGTTCCCTCCTTTGTGTGCCAAAATATACATTCATACATATATATAAATTAAATGCACTTATTTATATAATAAACAACAGTATTAAAAGGTGTTATAAGCAACGCTTGAAAATCGTATCCTGTATTTTCAATTCTCACTAAAATTTTCTTATTTTCTCTCTAATTCTATACACACAATCTTTCACATTATTCCACTTATTTTGATATTCAACAATATGTTTCTAACCTGTCAGAGCTTCAAGCAAATTTAAAATGTGTTTGATTTGTTAGGTTAAAATAAGATTTTGATCTGTACAGTTTTCCCTCATTTGGATTTTGGTTTATGTCATTTATTTTTTTTAAATATTAATTCTTATGTTTTCATTTATTTAGATTTTGGTCTCAGAGGACCAATAATAAAAATTATAAAGACCCATCCTTTATAAAAAATAGAAACCGATACCTTAATGAATAGAAACTAAAGATACTAAAATCCAAATGAGAGAAAATATAAGAACTAATATACAAAAAAAATACATTAGAGGGATCAAAACCTAAATGAATAGAAGGACCAAAATGTTATTTAAACATATTTGTTTTCTATTTTTATTAATAATTATAAAAATATCATTTTATTTTCATTTTATTGTTTATTTTTTAAATTTTATGAAAAAATTATCAAAATGTATTATTTTCATTATTTCTTTTACAAACTTCTGAAAACAAAAAACATATTAATAAGTAAATTTTATTTTCATAATTATTAAAAAAGCACATCAATTAAAAATAAAAACAAAAAATAAATCAAAGACAAAGGTTTCTGAGCTCTACTCCCAACAAAACTTCCACCCAACAATCTCATCATCGCCACCATGCTTTGTATTAGAATTAGGGATGACAATTTGACCTTAACCCATAGGTATCCACCATACCCCACCTAGCGAGGGAAATTCACCTTGCAACTGAGTAAGGTAGGTGCAAGTTTGGGTCAATCCGCCCTGTTCTGTCAAACACTGTATATTTAAATGAATATTATATTTATTTTAATTATTAATAATATTAATTATATTAATTATCTTTATTGGTTTAATATTTTTTAATATATTTTTTGTTTATATGAGATAATAAATTAATTTTAAGATACCAATTGATTAATATATAATTTTAAAATATTCGCAAGTGGCACAGTAGAGATGTCAGTTTTGATATTTCTTGTGGAACTAGTGTGGGTTTTAGAATAACTAGTATGCTTCCCTATGTGATGCACGCGGTTATTCAGTGGTGATTTTATTTTTAATCATTTACTTAAATTTTCTATTTCATTTAAATAAGTTAAATTTTCATAATTATTTTAAATAGTAATTTTAAGTAAATGGTGTAAATAACATTAATTCTAATACGTATTGATGAGATTCAGAAAATTGCAAACTTGATGGACTTAGGTACATTTACTGCATGATTGAAATCTATGTATAGTAATCATAATGAAAAGCATATAGTTATTTTTGATAATTCATTGTTCCATAGCTTCAACTAAATTATAAAAACATCACTAAAACTGGCCCTGATACTTGCTTAAATAAAGAGAATGAATGCAACTTCTGCTATTGTAGGGTAAAGGCCCAAGGTTTGTGTATCTGCAATATTGGGCCAAAGCATGTGTTGTAATATTTCTATTACAACTAAATTTTAGTCATGGGCCAAAAAAAGAGCTAATTTTGCAGTAAAGAACATCAGTTAGAAAAGGGATCTCTAACTATTTCATTCTTGTTCCAATATGACATTGAACAATTGTTGTTCAAGGTAGGATATATGAAACTGGATTGCGCGTCCTAAATAACAAATAATGCAGCATAAAATCGTAAATATTTATAACATTAGTGCTTACTGAAGCTTAGGCAAGGTATTCAAAGTGTCTTTGATCATGAGATTCAGCAGAATGGCTAAAGAAATATGCAGTCATTGTTAATCTTTGTTTTTTTCCACTAACACAGTCAAATTTCTCTTATTTTTCTTTTGTACAGATTTTAATATTTGATAGTCTCATGCCTACATTTACCTCTGCAGGATGGTTAAGGGTGAAAAAGTAATCAAGCAATGGATTTGTACTGTGGGAGCTCTCATTGAACCTTGAGATCAAGATCTTTGTAAGTAAACATGCTTGCTTTCATAGGGAACCTCAATAAAGAGATAGAAAGTGAAGATCAAAGCAAATATAGCAACAGCTTCGTTATCACAGCTGCCAGCCACTGATCGACATATATATGAGGGGTCCTGCAAATACAACAACATTTAGGGAGGGGCAACCAATTACATGTAAGAGGGAATTGTGGGACCAAGAACCAAAACATGTTATTAGAAGAGAGCAACCATTACCACTAATACACCATTAATAGTATAAATATAATAAACTTTCAAATAATTGCTTGCAAGGATATTTAATAATAATATTTTATAAATAGAAAAATCATAGAATATGACAATCAACACTCTACTAAATAGAATATTGTTTTTTTCTTCTGACGGCCAGCACTCTACAAACCTTGGCTATATAGTTGGTTGGCATTTCATATGTCCACTCCCTACCAATCAAGCATGTGTACCAATATTACTAACATTAAGAAACAAAATAAATGAATCAAGAAATCATAAAACGTATACTTAGGTCAATACTAAACC
Organism: Ormosia semicastrata; assembly: GCA_029884595.1. NCBI lineage: Eukaryota > Viridiplantae > Streptophyta > Magnoliopsida > Fabales > Fabaceae > Ormosia > Ormosia semicastrata. Next base: position 57,594,453 of record JAQQTO010000056.1, read on the forward strand.
TCTGAAATGCTTGTGTGATTTGTGAGACCAAAAATACATAGGCTTGCGAATTACAGTATTTACTTTGCTAGATATGGCATATAAACCTTTAAAGGTTATGAATGTGAAATACGGACCCTGAGTCCCAACGAAAATTATGATTCAGTACCAAAGGTGCAAGCAAGAATCTCAAAGCACAATGAATCGGATAATATTCATATTGGCAGCACAACGAATTTTTGGAATCCATGACAAACAAACACAGCATGACCGCACAAATAAGGAGGAATTTGTAAGAGATAAAAAATTTCTGCCAAATTTTGAGGAGAAGGTAAAGAAAGGCCCATTTGCAATTTTCCTATTCACACTTCAATAAAAAGCTTAGCTTCAAGACATATTTTGCAGGAATTGTGCATTGAACACAATAACATAAAACATTGATACAAAATAAGAGATTCAAATCATACACAGTATGACCTTACGTGATTTGCAAAACCATTTTGTATCCATATGTAATTTGGAGTTTTCTATATAGCCATATAGTTGTTAATATATAATCTTTATTGGTGAGATTTAAAACATTAGAAGTTAAAACTTAAGAGTTAAAACTCATAAACTCATTGAAATCATCACAAAGGCTTAAAAGATCAAAAATATTACTTTAATTAAGCTTTTAAGCTGAAATTCTTTTAGAAAGAATATCTTCCAACATATAATAATATATGTTTTCCTTGAAAGTGTGGATCAAGGGCACTGGTACCTTGCTATTCAATATTTCATGTACTGTACTAAAGGCCTCAAGGACTAAAGAGTCAACATTATTTGAATTTACTAATTTTGTTAAGAATGCCATAGAGTAATGGATAATGACAATAATTGAAAAGTTGGATATTTGACTTGAAACTCATGCAAAGAAAAATGTGTGGAAGACTTGTACATAAATTTCAGTTAATGCACGCGTCTCCAACTCTCTAATTATGTAACACACCTAAGATTGTGCTGATAAAAATATGTCAAAATATAGTATTTCAATTCAATAACTTAATACTGATTAGAAGAGTTTGAAATATAAAGGAGGGAAATGATAAGTTTTCATTAATTAAATTTTTTTTGTTTATTTTTTTAAATGGGACAAACAAAATGAGATATATATTATTATGTAAAAGTACAATCATTATTTATTTATTTTTATAAATATTTTATATTTTTAATCTAATAATAAAAATTTACTCTTCACTTCACTTCTCTAATTTCCTCCATCTAACATGTTTTAAAATTATAATTTGGACATTAGAAGACTAATTTAGAAAATTATATCAAAAGATAAGTTCAAATATTTAACCCACTCTTTGAAAAATGAATCAAGATCCTTTAAAGTTCTTGGAGAACTGCATCTTGTGAAGTTGGTGAGAGAAAGAAACGATAAACAAGTTTATAGCTTTTTAAATGTAGATTATTTTTCTTCCCACTTCTATATCGACTCATTCTCTCTCCTATTGCAGGGAGTTAAGTACTACAGAGGATCATTTCCTATAAAAAAATAACCTCTCGCAAGTCACAATAGAGTCAAAAACATAAAATTCATTGAGTTGACAGAGAAAGCTAATACACGTTAATCATTAGGTTGGAGCACTAAACAAAAATAATTCTCGAGGGTTCTCTATTACAAAACTGTATGTCTTTACTAGCTCATGTTTCAAACAAAATCAATGATCCCATTATTAATTCAAATTGTATGGGAATGGATTATCTCATGACATATCAAGGTTTTGTGAAAAAATTAGATACAAAGACTATCTGACATATATATAAAGTTTTTTAAAACAAAATAATTAATTAAAATATACATTAAATATTTGTTCATTAAATAAAAAAATTACAGACATATATATACTTAATATAAAACAACTTGTAAATTCACGTAAAATGCACATGAAACACAATGGCAAAATAACTAATATGTCATAAACCTGGCACTATGAACATGCTGGAATGGTAGCTTTAATTCAAGACAAAAATGAAAAATTACCAACACATCTTGTTAATATCACATCTCAAGCCTTATCATTTACAACAATAATAGCACATCATATACAAGATAAGAATTTCGGATATCTTAAAAGCAACAACGACACTAGGATTTAGGTTGTTACGTTATATACCAGATAGGCCAAGGATGAGATAGAGATATTAATAGAATGGCAAACTTACAAATATAACTTAATTGGCACAAATCGTACTTCTCACAAAAAATTGGTCAATAATAAAGATTGAAGGAGTCAAAGGCCGTTTTGACATTATATGCAGAGACTTTATCCATTGTTACACGTTCATTTTTGTAATTACCAGCTCGACGAACCCAATTTAGTTATTGACAAGGTAGTTTAAATTTTTAAATAACTTGGTTTCCTATATAAACCCCGTGCTCTATTTCAATTAGGCAAAAGAAAAAAAGAATAACCATATTCTTACAATGGGTTCTTCTTCTTCTTGGGCTGGGATTCTTTTATTGAGTTTAGTTCTGCTAGGCTTATGCTCTGCCATAGAGGTTACTTATGATTCCAATGCTCTTATTCTTAATGGAGAAAGACACATTATTTTTTCTGGTGCAATCCATTATCCACGAAGCACAGTAGAGATGTGGCCTGACATTATTCAAAAAGCTAAGGATGGAGGGCTTGATGCCATTGAAACTTACATATTCTGGGACCGCCATGAACCTGTTCGGCGCAATTATGATTTCTCAGGAAATTTGGATTTTATCAAATTTTTCAAGCTCATCCAAGAGGTTGGTCTGTATGCCATTCTAAGGATTGGTCCTTATGTTTGTGCAGAATGGAACTATGGAGGCTTCCCATTATGGCTACACAATATGCCAGGGATTGAGTTGAGAACTGATAATCCAGTTTACAAGAACGAAATGCAAATTTTCACTACAAAGATTGTGAACATGGCCAAAGAAGCAAAGTTGTTTGCGTCACAAGGAGGACCCATTATCCTTGCTCAGATTGAGAATGAATATGGAGATATCATGTGGGGTTACGGAGATGCAGGAAAGGCATATGTCAAATGGTGTGCACAAATGGCTCTAGCACAAAATATTGGTGTCCCATGGATCATGTGCCAACAAAAAGATGCTCCCCAGCCTATCATTAACACTTGCAATGGGTACTATTGCGACCAATTCACACCCAATAACCCCAAAAGTCCCAAAATGTTCACTGAAAATTGGATTGGATGGTTCCAAAAATGGGGTGAAAGGGTTCCCCATAGAACTGTCGAAGATTCAGCTTTCTCAGTAGCACGCTTTTTCCAGAACGGCGGGATATTAAATAATTACTACATGTACCATGGAGGAACCAACTTTGGTCGCACAGCAGGAGGTCCATATATGACAACATCTTATGACTATGATGCGCCACTTGATGAGTATGGGAATTTGAATCAACCCAAATGGGGACATCTTAAGCAGCTTCATGCAGCAATAAAATTAGGGGAAAAGATCCTCACTAATGGAACAAGGACTGACAAGGATTTTGGAAATCAAGTCACACTAACATCATACACCAACAATGCCACAGGGGAAAGATTTTGTTTCTTGAGCAATATAGACGATAACAAAGATGCTAATGTTGACTTACAGCAGGATGGTAAGTACTTTGTCCCTGCTTGGTCTGTGACCATTCTTGATGGTTGCAACAAAGAAGTTTTCAACACTGCAAAGGTTAATAGTCAAACATCAATAATGGTGAAGAATAATGATGATGCATCTACTAAGCTTTCTTGGTCATGGACACCGGAGGCAATGAAAGACACCCTACAAGGACAGGGCAAACTCAAGGCACACTAGCTTCTCGAGCAAAAAGAATTAACTTTGGATGCCAGTGACTACTTGTGGTACATGACTAGTGTTGATATTAATGATACTTCTATTTGGAACAATGCAACTCTTCGCGTGGACACTAAGGGTCATACTCTTCATGGTTATGTTAACAAGAAGCGTGCAGGATACCAATTTAGCCAATGGGGAAAAGATTTCACATATGAGAAACATGTTTCTTTGAAGAAGGGAACAAACATCATAACTTTGCTTAGTGCCACCGTTGGACTTGCAAATTATGGCGTAGGGTTCGATAAGATAAAGACTGGTATAGTAGGTGGTCTAGTTCAATTAGTTGGAAAGAACAATGAGACCATTGATTTATCAACCAACCTTTGGTCTTACAAGGTTGGCTTGAATGGTGAGAGAAAACGTCTCCATGATCTGCAACCACGCATTGGTGTATCATGGATCAGTGATTCATCCAAACCTTATCCTGTTGGAAGACCCATGACTTGGTATAAGGCAAACTTCGAAGTTCCTTCTGGAACAAACCCTGTGGTGGTGGACTTGCAAGGCTTGGGTAAAGGAAATGCTTGGGTGAATGGGCACAGCATTGGTCGTTATTGGCCTTCTTGGATTACTACTACCAATGGATGCAGTGACACGTGTGACTATCGTGGAAAATACCAAACAGAAAAGTGCAACACCAATTGTGGCAATCCATCACAAAGGTGGTACCATGTGCCAAGGTCATTCTTGAACAATGACAAGAACACATTAGTTTTGTTTGAAGAAATAGGTGGAAATCCTGAGAACGTTTCCTTCCAAATAGTCACAACAGGAACCATTTGCGCTCATGTCTATGAAGGTGCACAATTAGAGCTGTCATGTCAAGGTGGGCAAGTAATCTCAGAAATCCAATTTGCTAGCTTTGGAAACCCAGAAGGTACATGTGGTTCTTTTAAGAAAGGCTCTTGGGAAGCTATTAACAGCAAATCTATAGTGGAAGCAACATGTATTGGAAAAGAGAGATGTGGGTTTATGGTGACAAAAGAAGCATTTGGTATAACGAGTATCTATGGTGTAAGTAAACAAAAAAGTATAACAGGCAATAACAACGGTGTAAGTAGACTGGCAGTGCAAGTAACTTGCTAAGTATTATGGCCATACAAATCCAACTATGACATTGAAAATTTGCAAACAAAAATGTAATTTGCACAAATAATTTCCATTTGGAAGTTTTCTATAACAAAATTTATATTTTCTTGCAAAAGTATTCATTCTTCTTTAGCAAGATTCATATGCCTAATTTTTTAATTGAATTAGATAATAAGCCTAATGTTTGATTAAACTACTTATTATCCATTATATTGTCATTTTTCCTGGAATGCATCTCTAAATATATCGACACAAGACTCTGTTTAAATGTGAGGAAAGGGAGAGGTTCAATCACCGCTTTGGGTATTTCATGGCCCTTCTTGATGATGATGACGACCAAAAAATTGAAAAGAGAAAAATGAGACCTCATAGCTGGATGAGTGGAAAAAAAGGAAGAAATATAAGTTAACACATTTTTTATTTTGTATGGTTGTGTGGAAAACAAATACGAATAACATTATGATATGACAAGTATGGCTATATAAATGAAATCTCATCTTAAATTATATTTTATAAACCTAAATACACTTTTTACATAGCAATTTAATTCCTAATTCTCTTTAGACCTGTTATAAAATTAAACATTAACAATTGAATGAAAATAAATTGTTGGATTAAATATGATTTTGGTCTTTCTAAATATATCAGCTTTTTGTTTTGATCCTTCAAAAAATTTCTATAACAATTTGTATCTTTGTAATTTTAAAAGTGAGTGAAATTAATCATTAGCCTCATTTCAAAAGTGAGTGAAATTGACTTAATTCAATCTCGCTTATATTAGACCTTCCTTCATTTCAAGGGTTAAGGAAAATTTAATATGACGGGGTTAAATTGATATAATTTCACTTACTTTTAAAATGAGAACATGAATTAGTTCCACCCACTTTTAAAATTATAGGAACACAAACTGAACAAAAAAAATTTGAGGGACCAAAATCAAAATGTGCTATATTTATAGGAATCAAAAATATATTTAAACCTAAATTATTTTATATTGATATTAAGATTTAGAGATGATATTGTATATAAATATAGTTACCCATATACATCAAATGATATTGAGAAAGCTAGTGCAACATCAATGTTAAAACTCATTTTCAGCTGTTCAACATTTTCACAAAAATATTGTTATTGATCAATAAAAATAAATTATTGATATTGATGATACATTCTGTTTCCAATTTAATAAAAAATAATTGTTTGCATATATATTGATATTAGTTTATGGCAAATTCCTTAAGGGTGTGTTTGGATGAAGTATTTAAAGGAAGAAATGTAATTTTATAAGGAATTTAAAATGATTTGTTATAAAATGATCTCTTTGGATATCTTAATTATCAAATCATTTTAAAAATTCTAAGTATTTTAAAAAGGTATTTTATTAGTGTAAAAAGAAAGGATTTTAATTCCTATCTCTTTAGATAGAAATTTTAAAATCCTTCGTTATTTCGTTCTCGTCTTGCCCTTCACTCGTTCTCTCCCTTCTCTCTCATCCCAGTCTCACGCCTTCCATCCGCGTCGTATGCCACCACTGTCGCACCCAGATCCACTGTGCGCTGCCCATCTCGAACCCAACCCACCACCACGACACCTCCATCTATAGTCGTCGTCAAGAACCAGAGCCGCCCCTTTGGTACGTTACGTTCTCTTTTCTTCTTTTCTGCGTTTGATCTTCTTCTCCGATGATTTGAGTTTTTCTTATCTCAACCCAATAATTCCATATTTGTGTTTCAACTCATTTTGTTCCTAGAAGGAACAAAGTTAAGATTTGTTTCTATATCTCTTAACAATGATTCTGTTTTTCCCTCTTTGTATATGTGCATCATAAATTACTGGAAGCTACTTTGCTGCAAATCATGTTCATTAGGCAGTTCTTAGAAGTTAGAGGATGGAATTGTTACCTAGTTTATTTTGCTTTTTTTAGATGGAATTGTTGCTGGCCTTGTGTCATTAGGTTCAATAGATCTATTGCCAATTCTGACGTATACTGTTTGAGTTTGAATATTAATTATGGCTTAGTGGGTCTCTTCTTTTGAAAACCAGTGTAAAATTTGCTTTGTTAAAATGCTAAAATGTTCAAGGTTCCTTTCATTCTCTGTTGTATGAATTCTATCGACTGCTTTGCCTTGAATTTGCTTTTGGTTCTATTTTCCAACAATTGCACATCTTGCTTACTAATCCTAATGCTGCCTGGGACATTTTATAAATGGAATTTTGTGCTAAAGAGAACAGCCTTTTGTTTAGATTGAACCGTCTGAGTAATTGTCATTCTTGTGCAAGTGCTATCTCAAAGGTGCTCTATATATTGTGAGCTTAATATAGGTGGGCTGATGATCTCTTTGTGCAAGTATGATGGGCTCATGAAGGGAAAGTAAGTCTTGTCCATTGTGCATCTTTACTTCATTAGTTAGACTTGCAAGTCATGCCTTGATATAATTTACCTTGCCTCTCCAAAGTCTAGAAAAATAAGTAACTATAAATACGAATTGTTTCTCTGGATTAGTATTGGATTTGCACTTTATTTCTTGTATTGTTGGATCAGATTGTTCACAAGCCTTGAGGCTTGTGTAGAACCTAATTGACGGCATTGCTTATTAGTTGGAATTTGAACCTTTGGGTACCAAGTAACTGTAGGAGTCAGATACCCATAAACCCATTTTAGGTTTTTTATGATTCCATATATTTCTTGATGGAATGCTGTTGTGATGATTAATGAACATGAAAGACTACTCTTGCCATTAATTGTCCATATCTTCTTAACAACATATATATTTTCCATTATTTGTTTGAAGTGTCACTTCGATGTCTCATTTGGAGTTAGAATTGCTCCCCCATGTTTTTGTGATTGTGAGTGCTACATTTGACTCTTGTGCCTTTTGCAAGGACAAGGTTGGAGTTCTTTATTTATAACAACTTTCACCTATGTGCTTCCATCCTCAATAATATGTGTGCTTTCTTAATCATTTGATACTTTGATTATAACATCTATGTGTGTGCGGTTAGCAAATTTATTATGTTAGGCCTGATAGAATATTTGACTTCTATGTATCTAGTTAAAGAACTTGATTATAAACTTTCTAGAAATCAACTATGACACACGATTAGTGAATGTTTTCTATATATATACTATCGTATCAGTTTTGCATTCTTGATTATTTGGTACTTTACATCAAGATCAAACTTGTAAAAGAATTGAAAGAAACATTTCAGCAATGAAACTCAATAATGAAGGTAACTTTTATGGAGAAATTAAATTCACAATCCTTCTTCAAATTTCCACTGTTCAATAATAACCTTCTGGTGTGGTTGAAAGCTTGTACATTTGTTCTAAAGCATTTTTAGTGACTTCTATATTTTTTTTTTTATAATTTGCCTTGCTCTCCTGTTTGATAATACCCTTGTTACCTCAGTAGTTTCGAGGAAAGCAATACTGCCAAATTTAAGCAATGTATAGTTTTGGATTTTTTTTATTTATCTAATTAAAGTCTTTCATTTAATCCTTCTTTATTGGGAGAAAATTCTCTGATGCATTATCCTTTGTGCACTTGGACATGATTGATAACAACATAACTACACTTATGTACAAAAGATTGGACTGTGATCACACAACTTCCATATAAAGTTGTTTGTTCTCTGTTTCCAAAAGAAATACACATTTCAAATGTGAGTTCTACTGATCTGCCATTGAGATATTGTTCTTAGTTATTATTCTACTAATTACTAGTTGCTTTCTTAGCATTTTGTGGTTGACTTTGGACTATTTTTTAAAATGAAAAGAATGCAAACATCTAGCTGTAGGGTGTAAATTTTAGATTTTAGACAATTTGCTTGTTGTATTGGAGGAGGAGGATGCAAATCCAGGACATATTGAGATCCTAACTGTTGACAAAGATACAATCTACAGTTTCATTATTGAGAACTATCCACCCAATGTCAATTCATTTGCAACTAAGGACAGGAGATTCCATTCTGTTGTGGAAACTGCTAAACCAAAAGCTTCACTCAAGTGTCCAAACCACAAAAAGATTGTAGCTGTTGAGTTTGCAAGCTATGGTAATCCTTCGGGTTTTTGTGGAAGCTTTGCTTTGGGCAACTGTAATGAGGCTGCCACCAAGCAGATTGTTGAGCAGGTATAATATTAGTATTAGTATTAGTATAGCTCTTATTTCTTTGCAAACATACCAACTCTTTTTTTTTCTTTTTTATCTGTAATATATATATATATGTGTGTGTGTGTGTGTGTGTGTGTGTATCTTGTGTTATCTATAACAATTAGGAAGCTGATTACATTTTTGGTGTGACTTCGAGCAGCAATGCTTAGGAAAAGAAGCTTGCTCGGTTGCAATGAACTTCAGCAACAAAGGCAAGGATGTTTGCCGAGGTTTGGAGAAGGCACTTGCTATCCAAGTGAGGTGTTCCCACTAGAGTTTGGGGGCTAATTTGGTGGTTTGATTGGGCAACTGGAGTCCAGAAGCTTAAAATGTCGTTGCGTTCTTGTAGCAAATGATTTCTGAATTCAATGCCTGCATTTCAAAACTTCATTTTGATTGTCCTGATTACATTCAAAATATATATAAAAAAGATTACAAGAAAATCAGTTTCATTCTATATTCGCCATCAGCTTCACATCCTTATCACTATCTCTTAATTTTCTTGCTCATATAATATCAAAATAAAAGCATTAAATAATAATTTTGAGGTATTTTTTCAATATTTGTTACTATTTTTTTCCTAGTCCAATTTATATTAGATGATGTTATATTTAAGTTTATACCATATCATTTTGTTTACATTGTAATTAGATTATGTAATTTGTTAATTTTTAAAAATGGTATATTAATCTTTTCATTTTATGCAGATTTTTCAATTTTTTTAAATTCATTTTATTTTATTTATTTTTATTTTTACTATGAATAAAAAAAATGTTATATGATGTTTATTTTGATTTGTAAAATTTTGTATTGAAATCTCAATTTTACAAAAATATCTTAAAAAGAGATTTTACAAATGAAGGCAATTGAATTGCTTTATCCAAACAAAGAATTTGAAATTTAAGGGAATTTAATTACTTTATCCAAACTAAATATTTTGTAAAAGAAGGGGATTGAATTGATGCAATTAAAATTCTTTGAATTTCAAATACCTTGAAATTTCAAAATACCTTATCCAAACACAACCTAAGATAGTTTTTGGATAAGTCATTTGAAGGGAGTAATGTAATTTTTTAGGGTATTTAAAATTCTTTATTTTAAAATGTCTTGTTTGGATATTTGAGTAAGAGATTTTAAAATTTTTGGAGCATTTTAATAAGGAATTTTATCACTTAAAATAAGGAATTTCAATTCCCTTCTAAACAGGTGAAATTTTCAAAATTCACGTTTTCTCTCTTCTATCTCGTCTCAATCGCGAACCCTAGCTTTCATGGCTGAAGCTCATTCTTCTAAACCTCCATAGCTCAATCTCACTTATTCACCCTTGATCTACTCATCTCAGCGAACCCCAACCGCGACCACCGCTGCTTTCATTCGCGCCGCACACCACCACCGTCGCGCCTAGATCCACCTCGCACCGCCCATCTTGAACCAATGGGGCACCTCCATCCACAGTCGTCCCCAAGAACCAAAGCCACCCCTTGCAGCCTCTGTCGTTCGTGCTCCATCATTGGCCTCAGTCGTCCCCAAGAACCAGAACCATTGTAGGTAAACTTATAGAAAAATATGCTTGTGAAAGTCTCAATTTTGCAGCAAAGTTGAGATTTGATTTGATTTTTATTTTATAGACATTAGTTTAATAAAGACTGTGGCTTTGGAAATGCTAAAAAATGGATGCCAAACTGAAAGCATCTGAATGGTTGTTAACTACAACAGTGGTAGAGTAACTGCTTCTTTTGTGATTATGGAAATAAGGGTCAGTTTATGAATGGTTTCAGATTTTCTTTATGTGCTTCCTGCATACAATCTTCATTCTTCATTGTTATTAATGTTGTGTTAGATGTTGTTGATTTTGAAGAAATGGACACTAGTGCGGTTGGATTTAACAATACTTGTTTTGATAATAAAAAATAAAAAATTATAAATGAAAGGAATTTAATTACTTTGCCGAAATAAGAAATTTAAAATATTAGGGAATTTAATTACTTTATCCAAAAAAAATGAAGAAAATTTAAATGAAATAATTAAATTCCCTAACATTTTAAATTCTCTTAAATTTTGAAATACTCCATCCAAACACAACCTAACAGTATAACATAACACACATAACACAAATGGTCCAAAGGTAGTAGACCCAGGTTCAAATCCTAACTCCCCATATCCTCAGTTAAAAAATCTATCTTAGACTATATGTCCACAAATTTTTTTTTAGCGGTATGTTTGAACGAAAGAGTTTGAAATATATAAAAAAAAGGAAGGGAAAAGTTTTTAGTTCAAAAGAATATTCTCCCTATTATTCTATAACATTTAGATCATTATTTGTATATTTTTATAAATATATTTTTATAAAGCCAAATCATTATATATATATATATATATATATATGAGACATATATAGTGAGAGGAGTTTTTATTGTGAGAGAGTGAAATGAGTAAATTTTGACCATATAACCATATATGGATGATCAAGATTAAAAGTTACTTAAAGTCACGTGACCACTTAAAAAGTCACATGCATTTATGTTTTAATCTTGATCATTCATGTAAGATCCAATGATCAAGATTCACTTATCTCATTTCTCACAATAAGCACTCCTCTCACCTGATACACACACACACACACACACACACACACATATATATATATATAAAATATAAAGTTATTTCTCCGTTCATTTCTTCTTCAAACGCTCCTCTTCAAACACGCTATAAATATACACCTATTCAATTAGAAGCATTACTATGATGATGAGGTATACACTGCTCTTGGTTAAAATCTTTTTGTCACATGAATTAAAATCTAACTTCTCAAAACATGTTAGTTAAAAAAAAATCAAGTTCCATTATTTGAATATTTAAAATAGACACCTCTATGACACTCTCATTCACATGTGGATACAGTGCATATCCCAAAACTATTCATATAATATACGAGAGCAAGGAACCCCACTTACATATGACATGGTATCCCAAGCGAGTGTCATATACCGAGTGTATAAAAAACATTTTTGAAAGAAGTCAATCATTCTTTCTTGTCAACATGCTTAGGAAAGTTAAATTTTCACTTTTATGATAAAAAAAATCATAACAAAACATATTATTAATCTGCTGAAGAATTGCAATCCTTCTTTCCAGCAACCTCAACTTGTCTAAACTTATTACTCAACAACCTAAGTATACAATGATAAGGTAGATAAAGCAAAGTTTTACCTGAGGTTTGTATTTTTATATTTTAATCAATTCAAAAACACAGGGCTTTACTTTTGGGAAAAAAAAAAGAAAATAAGAGAGAGAGAGAGAGACGACTTCACTTTAGAAAGAATCAGACCTATTACTTATACAAAGTTGGCATCAATATGACCTCAAGCGATTTGAAAAACCATTTTGTATCCATTTGTAATTTGGAGTTTTCTATATAGCTATATAGTTGTTAATATATATTTTTTATTGGTGAGATTTAAAATGTTAGTAGTTAAAACTTAAAAGTTAAAACTCATAAACTCTTTGAAATCATCACAAAGGCTAAAAGATCAACCTTGCACTAGTCAAATCCTACTTTAATTAAGTTTTTAAGTTGAAATTCTTTTAGAAAGAATATTTTCCAACATATAATAATATATGTGGTTGCGATCGGAATTACGACGAAAATGGTAACTAAATTTGAAAAAATAGGAAGTCTCTACCAATTTTATTTCAATAAGGAAAAAATTGGAAAACCAAAAAAATTGGTCTATGTTCGAAAATCAGATTCATGAGTCTAATTATGCATAATGAAGGGTGAAGACTTAATTTCACAACAATCCTAATATATTCATCCTTATAAAATGGTTACCCTAAGTTAATTCTACAATTTATTAATAATTCTCATATATTTATTTTATTCCCTTTTTTTAAAAAATAAAATAGAAGAAACTAAATTAAGAAAAAATAATTTTTGACTTTACTTGAGCTCCTATGTAACTCCTGGTACAATAGAGAACTCATCTGTACTTACAAAATGATTACCTTAAGTTAATTGTACAATTTATTAATAATCCTCATATATTTATTTTACCCTTTTTTTAAAAAAATAAAAAATAAAAAAATAATTTAAGAAAATTTAATTTTTGACTTGACTTGCGTTCTTACGTATCCCCTAGTACAATGAAAAACTTAAAACTACATAGTTCTTAAAAAAAATGTTGTGAGTTGGTCGATTTCATTTACAAAAAAATATTATTTTATTTTAAAATATTAATTTAATTTGATTTCAAAGATTTGAGTCGACAAGCCATCGTGGCTCAACTGATTCTCTTAGTTTTGAAAGATGAAGCTCGACGTTGCACTTAGACATCACCCATTACTTAACGAATTGTTATTACCCAATTGTTATTTTATTTGTTCATTATTAAAAAAAATGTTTTTTGATCTTCAATATGAATAAATATGACATATAAATAGCCCAAGTTAAAAAAACTTCAACATGAATAAATATGACATATAAATAGCCCAAGTTAAAAAAACTTCAATCTGAATAAATATGACATATAAAATAACGATTCACAGATTTACAAATGTTATGCAATTAACTCAAACAAATAAATTTCAAATCAGTTTTAAGTCTCAAAGATTCCAGCCTAAGTTTTATATATATATGCAATGTTGAGCTTACAGGTTCCACCCATGATTAACGTGAAAAAGAACCATACATGTTTGTAACCATTGTAGCAAGTACTTACAAAAACTTGATATTATCTTCTATTTTTTAAAATAATCCAAATTAGCTTGATAAATCTACATGGATCTTAAATAATAATTTAAAAAAACTTTGCATCATCTGCATACCATTAAAGCAAGCCATATATGTTCAAGTATTTACAATATTAACATACTCCCACAAATGCAATTCAAACGGACAACCATGAGTTATATAACTATGGTGACCCAAAGACCAGATTATGATCTTACGTGAATTTGATTAGCTGCCCGATCATGAGTGGTGCCCCCAGCCAACATATCCAACAGATGAACATTCATGCATGTAGACAAAACAATGGAAGGGACAAACACGAATAGCACCTTACATCCACCAATAATGAAGTTAATAGAACCTACCTCAATCCCAATACCAGAGGAAGAAGAAAACAACCGCCATAAAAACTTTCAATCTTAATTCTCAGATCTTTCACGTTTCCAGCCTTCTCTCTTGCGTCTATTAATTGTGTAATTCTGTGTGTAATTGTAAATGAGTAAGGTTTCTATTTATAGGCAATTATTAAAATTTTTAATTCTTAAATAAATATTAATTTATTAAATAATAATTGATTATTAAAAATCTCAACAAAATCAACTTCTTAAATTATTTCATGATTTATTTATTTTAAAAAATCGAATCATGATCTCCAATTTAAAACACATTCTCCTTTTTCCTTTTTGATTAAATCATCACAATCTCTTATTTCAATACTTTCCTTTTTGAATCTTAAATTTATTTTTTAAGAGTATCAAATTATGATTCTTCACTAAAAGCACATTCTTTCATTATTTTAAAAAAAAATTAAATCATGATTTCTTATATTAAAAACATATCTCTCAATTATTTTTTAAGAATATCAAATCACAATTTCTCATTAAAAGTATATCCCCATTTTTCTTTTTTCTCTTTTTTTTTAATTTTAAATTTTATTGGGCATTGAGGATCTTATTGGGTCAATAATTGAACTTGAAAGTTGAGTTATGAGAATTGAGATTTGGGCTACTTTATTTCCCCTCCACCCTTTTCCATTTTTTTTTAAAAAGTAAACTTAACATGACTCGGTCAAAATGAGATGTTCATAGTTTCTCCTCTTTACTTGTTTCTTATTAGAAGACATGAAGAATCGCAATTCTTCATGATATAGTAATAAGGAATGAGTAAAGAAAATAAACACACATTTTTTCCGAGAATGCATGAGACAAAGCAAACATGCAAAGATGTAGGAAACAACAGAAAATAACTTTTTTTCGCTTTTGGTGAGGCATGAACCTAAAAGCCCGAAATTGAAAAACAAGAATTTAGAAACATTAGCTAGAGTCACGGCCTGAAATTTAAAAACAATGGACATGGTTAAAGCTTAAAATTTAAAAACATTGGGTAGAGAGTTAAGGCTTGAAATTTAGAACATTGGGCAAAGGTAAAGCCCAAAATTTGAAACAAAAATTAAAAAAGCATTGAATTGAGTTAAGGCCTGAAATTTAAAATAGGTATGTAAAAACATTGAGCAAAGTTAAGGACCGAAATTTAAAACATGGGTAGATCTAAAGCTTGAAGTAGAAAAACATGAACAAAACTAAGCTCCAAAATTTAAAAATATTGAGTAGAACTAAGGCCTGAAGTTTAAAAATAGAAATTAAAATTTATTGGGCTGAGCTAAGGCCTAAAATTCAAAAGTAGATATTTTAAAACATTAGGTAGAACTAAGGCTTGAGATTTAAAACATGGGCAAATCTAAGGCCCAAAATTTAAAAACATAGGCAGAACTAAGGCCTGAAATTTAAAAACAAGAATAAAAAAGTATTGAGTTGAATTAGAGCCAGAAATTCAAAAGCAAGTATCTAAAAACATTTGGTAGAGTTAAGACCCAAAATTTAAAACATGGGCAGATCTAAGGACCATAATTTAAAAACATTGGGCAAAACTAAGGCCTAAATTTAAAAACAAGAATTAAAAAGCATTGGGCTGAGTTAAGGCCCGAAATTCAAAAATAAGTATTTAAAAGCATTGGGCAAAACTGAGACCTGAAATTTAAAATATTGGTAGATCTAAGGCTCAGAATTAAAAAACATGGGTAAAACTAACGCCTGAAATTTAAAAAACATTAGGCAGATCTAAGGTCCAAAATTTAAAAATTTTAGGCAGAGCTAAGGCCATAAATTTAAAAAACATTGGGCAGAGCTAAGGTCCAAAATTTAAAAACATTGGGTCTATTTAAGGTCCAAATTTTTAAAAACATGAATTAAAAATGCTGGGTAGAGCTAAGGCCTTAAATTTAAAAATAGGAATTTGAAAACATTGGGCGGATCTATGGCCTAATTTTTTTTTTCTTTGTAGAAAATAGTGGGCAAAACAAAAGGCTCGACATTGAAAGACATGAACTTGAAATGTTATCAAAATCTTTGCTTAAAAAGGGATCGTGAAACCTTGCGCCCTACAATTGTTTAATCAAACCCTTGTTCACAAACATGTTCTAGGCTGAGTCCTTAGTCTACTCCTTCAATGGCATGCTATGAATTCTTCTTTTCATGAGGCTTGGGCATATGACCAAAATGGTCATCCCATTCACTCCTCTATATCTTTTGTCAGACCAAGAATATGTCGAGATTCATGCCACTCTTGCATTAGTTTCCCTCATATGTGCACTATTATCTCCTTCTATTGACTTGAATTTCTAAGTTCATTTTAGTTCGAACGATTCTTTTTTTTTCTAAGCAAAAGGATTGATGTGCAAAAACATCACAATAGGGAAAGACATCCTAACTAGGTTGTCACCTCAAACCCTACCTATCATCTGTAACACACCAACAATCTTATTGAAAGAGAAAAAGAAAAGAATACAAAAAAAAAAACATTGGGGGGACTAAACCTAACCCATGAAAAGAAAGAAACAGTCAATTAAATCTAAAATTTGGGAGACCAAACCTATTACGGTTAGAGTCCTCCTAAATAAAACTAAGTGCAGTATCCCACCAAGTAAAATAATGACTAGAATTGCCATGAGAAGCTAGTTTATATGCATAAGAATTACCTTCCCTATAAATGTGAGAAACTCTAAGATCCATTAACTGAGTTAAATAGATACAATTCTTCCATCTATTCTTCAACTTCCAAGGTACTAAGTTAAGATTAGAAAATGCATCCACTACCAATTTGGAGTCACATTCCAACCACAATTTATGCCATCTTCTTTTATAAGCAATTTCAAGTGCAATTATAGCTGTTGTAATTTTGGCATGAAGAGAGGTAGAGATGCCTAAATAATCTGAGAAACAACCCAACATCTCACCTCTGTTTCCCCTGAAAATTCCACCACAAGAGGCATGACTCGAGTTTCCTCTAGAAGCTCTATTAGAGGTACACTTGGTCCACTCACAAAGAGGAGAATGCCAACAAACTGCAAAGATTTTAGGAGATTTAGAAATATGACCCTCCACTGTAAACAGCTTCAGGATTTTAAAATCATCAATAGAATTTGAGATAAAGCCTACTGATAGCTTGCCCAACAGAGAAGAAGCAGCTGAAATCAAGTTAATAGCATAATTAAAAAAGATAACCTTATTGTGAAACCTTACTTGGTTTCTGCAAAACCAGATAAACCAGAAAGTATGGATGATAGCAGATTTGATGATGTCCTTAATCTGAGAACACCAGTTTCTGTTACAAACAGAAAGAGTTGAGACAAAGGATGAAGGATCAATACTACAGTTCAGAATTTCTGAGAGCCAAGACCAGATTGCCATTAGAATTATCCACTCATACTTTCAAACTAAAATTTACTTTAATTGAGACATATAGCAATGCATATGCATGAATTCAAAAGCACAACAAGAAGGGAACTGTGAAATGACTAAACTCTTGCATTAATCCGAAAAGAAAATTTGACAAGGAAAGAAAGAACAAGCCAACGGAATTACAAGAAAGAATAGAAAGGCAAAAAAAGAAGAAGAGAGAAATCAGATAGAAAAAGAAATCCACATGAAAATTTACCCCAGTATTAGTTGCTTGATGCTCATTTAATTGATTCCCCGTGACCTCCGAATGACACAACCACTCTATTTGATGCAACATCTCCCAAAATATTTCATGTTACTATTCCTTGGTAATTTTGTCCCAATATAGCCAATTGAATGCAAACAAAAATTGCCCCAGTGTAGTAAATGTTCCAAGGGGTGTTGAACTATCTCCTTAGGATTTATTTATTTGCCCTAACTTTTGCTTAGACTACCCTTGCGAGTTTTCAATCTAACTGACTCTTTTTTTTTATGCCTTAACTTTTGCTTAGACCGCCCTTGCAGTTTTTCAGTCTAACAAATTTATTTTTTTCGTGCCTTAACTTTTGCTTAGACCTTCCTTTCATGTTTTTAGTCTAACGAGCTCTTTTTTTTGTACCTTAACTTTTGCTTAGACTGCCATCGCAGGTTTTTAGTCTAACAGACTTCCTTTTTAGGCAATTTTTTTTTTCACAGCATTAGTATTCACAGACCTTGGCAACTTCTACCTATCCACATCTGTCAAGATCAAGGCACCTCTTGAGTCTATTTGTTTCACAACACAAGGCCCTTCATAATTTGGTGCCTATTTTCCTCGAGTATTCTCTTTATTGGGGAGAATCTTCTTCAAAACCAAATCACCTGGCTGAAACTCCCTAGGATGAACTTTCTTATTAAAGGCTATCGCCATCCTCTTTTGATATAGTTGCCTATGAAAAAGGGTCATCAGTCTTTTTTCTTCGATCATGTTTAGTTCTTAATACTGAGCCTTTACCCATTCAGATTCTTCCAATTCTACTTCCATCAAAACCTTAATGAGGGAATCTCGACCTTTATAGGAGAAACAACCTCCATTCCATACACCAAGGAGAAAGGTGTTGCCCCAGTTCTTGATCATATGTTAGTATGATATGCATGTAGAGTATAAGGCAACATCTCATGTCAGTCTTTGTAATTTATAACCATCTTGGTAACAATTTTCTTGATATTCTTATTTGTTGGTTCAACTGCACTATTCATTTCATTTGAGGCCTATATGGGGCGGAATTGTGGTGCTTGATCTTGAAGGTTTCACATAATTTCTGGACTTCTGCATTATTAAGATTGGGAGCGTTATCTATAATTATTCTTTTTGCAATCCGATATCTGCAGATTATATCCCTTTGGAGGAATTTGATGAACACCTTCTAAGAAATATTGGCATATGAGGATGCTTCCACCCACTTAGTGAAATAGTTTATTGCCACTAAGATGAATCGATGCCCATTCAAGGCTTTAGGATTGATTAGTCCAGTGACATCTATTCCCCACATAGAGAAAAGCCAAGGGGATACCAAATTATACAATGAGAAATGAGATGCATTAACCAGATTAGCATATATTTGGCACTTGTAGCATTTTCAAACATACTTTATGCAGTTAGTCTCCATGGTGGACCAATAATAACCACTCCTTAAAATTCTACATACCATCATATGACCATTGGCATGAGTTCTATAGATCTTTTAATGTACTTCTGTCATGATCATCCGAGCTTCTTGAGCATCCACGCTTCTAAGGAGAGTGTTGTCATAGTTTTTTTTATACAAAATTTCTCCACTCAAGAAAAAGGCCATGGACAATATACGGATAGTCTTCTTATTCACCTCGTTTTCCTCGACTAGGTATTCTTTGTTCTAGATATACCGCTTGATGCCATAATACCAAGGCTCACCATCATACTTTTCTTCTACATGAGCACAATATGCTGGTTCATCTCGCATCTTCACTTGAATGAGTTGGACAATGATATGGATATCCATTTTAGTCATGATAGCTAATGTAGGCAAAGCATTGTTGAGAAATTTGGCAAGTGCACAAAATCACAAAAGTAATAAAGTGATAAGAAAGTATCATTTCCATGGAGATTGAGTTAGTCATTACCACTTCACTAATCAAACTACTATCTAGACTAAGATTTGATTCAAAGAGAGTTCAAAGGAAAACAAGTAATTGGAGGAAGAGCAAAACAAGGTAAAAACATATAAATTAAAAATAATAAAGAGAGCACATAACAAATTAAGGTGTAAACAAGCAATAATAAAGACACTAGGGATCCGATTTCACTTGGTTTTCCCAACTAGTATTTAGGATTCCAACCTAATTAATCAACTGATTGGAGATTCCCTAATTTAACTAATACCCAATTCCTTGGTGTATCAATCCTCTTTAATTCTAAAAACACAATTAATCCCTTAATTGAATCCCACAAATTAAAGGCTTTTCATGATTTATGGAATCTCAAGCAAATCTCGCACAACCAATAACTTCTATTGTCAAGATTATGACATTTATCAACTACAACAAAATTGGCCTATACTAACCCTTCAAAAGTGTACTTTAAAGCAAAGTGAAGTGTTGCCTTTGATAAAGACTACGCTTTTTGGCCCTAAGGCAACACTTTTAGAGTGATGGCCTATTCGAGTGTGACCTATTATCTAAGGCTATGCTTTTTCTTCATCAAAGGCCACAATGTTCAAAAGCGTAGCCTTTGATGGGTACAAAGGCAACGCTTATCTCATTCACTCTATGGGTACACTTATAAAGTGTTGCTCATTTGGCAACATTTAAAAAGCATTCCCTTTTGTTAACTCTTATGGATACACTTGCAAAACGTTCCATTATGTTCAACCCTATAAGAACACGTATAAAGCATTCCCATATGTCAAACCTTTTAAGTACACTTATAAATTGTTCACTTCTCTATTGTTATTTTTTTAACCTCTTATATTGATTATTACATTTTTAACAATTGTAAAAGTATCATTTGTTGTTACTCTTATGTTGCATGCCTTCTAGTTAAATTTAGTAAAACATTAAAAATGTTTCATTTTTTTAAATAATTTTAATGCCATTTATTTTATATATTATTTTATAGAATTTTAATTTCAGAATATATATACATTACTTATTTATATACTATAAAATTTCAAGCAATAATATAAACTAATTTTAACATTTAACATATTGTTCAAAGTATTAACTAAGTATCCATAATAACACATTGATCAAAATATTAATCAAGTAATCCAAAGTACTAAAATTGTCACCATCATCATAATCCAAAGCAGTACTTAATCAAAATAAAGATATATATAGTTCACAATGTATGAGAAAATCATTTTCATCAGGCTCTCTTTATGAACATCAAATTTTAAAACTCACCTTGCACCTTGTAACACCTTCCTTAGGGCATCACACTTCTTGTTACTCAATTATCAAATTACCCCTTCATTGGAAAAATCGTGCTTTGTAATGAAAATACGAGTTATAAAATTCTTGATGATAATTAAATAAACTTAGCGAAAAATAAAAAACACTACAACATCATCACAAATTATTTACATCATATATACACAAGTCATAGTACTGTCATATTTTAATATTTACAAACTAGACTCTCAAAATATTTAAACTTTAATTTAAACTAACATACTGCCCAAGTATTACTACACAGCAGAACCCTCAGACGGGTCCTTCTCAGACTCCTCAGAAGATAGAAGTCCGACTTGACGCGAAGTCCTACGGATAGGTGTCCGCACAGACGACACTATGCTAATCGCACTAGGAGTACGATGGTTTATT
Source organism: Ormosia semicastrata (assembly GCA_029884595.1). Lineage (NCBI taxonomy): Eukaryota > Viridiplantae > Streptophyta > Magnoliopsida > Fabales > Fabaceae > Ormosia > Ormosia semicastrata. The sequence goes on from JAQQTO010000056.1 coordinate 57,615,912, forward strand.
CCCCAATACAGTCTAATTGACAATGGGAACTCTAGGTATTAATATTCACACTAATGTCCAAGATGTAGCCTACTCAATCTCATATACACAAGGAAACACGACATCTCCATCTCTTCAAAACTCAGCATCCTCAACACGAATATGCTCTTCCTCAGCTTCTCGCTCGAATCCTCGCTCGACGTCTTTAAAATTATTATTACAATATAAATAGACATACTAAGAGGTGAGATCACCTACGCCAATATCAATATGGTAGCAATGAAGATAAACACATACAATATCTCATAGCAGCACATCATACATAATTATAACTATGCCTAGGGGTGGAAACAGGCCAGGCCAGGCCAGGCTTTGCCTTAAACAGGCCTGGCCTGTATTCTAAATATTAGGCTTGAGTCTGGCTTGTGAGCCTATAACAGGCCAATTTTTAAGGCCTAGCCTGGCCTTTTTAAAAGCCTGGCCTGGCCTGAAAGCCTATTTAAAAGCCTACTTGCAAAATAGGCCTTTAAATAAGCTTTCATACCTACTTTTAAATAGGCTAACAGGCCTTTAAAAGGCTAACAAAGTTATCGTCAAATAGGCCAACAGGCCTTTAAATAGGCTAACAGGCCTAAGTCTTGAATCAGGCCAACATACCTAAACAGGCCAACATACCTAAGCCTTGAGTGTCATTGAAACAAATGATGCAGCATGAAATTGTGGAATTGCTATATTGCATGATTGCTTTTTTCCCCTTCATTATACACATGATTGTTGTTGTTTTAAATTTTAATACATGAAACTTCTATTTCCTGCTGACTTGGGTCAAAACAATGATTACCCATAGTCCTATTCCTTTGCATGGCTAACCTTCTTTGCCTTTTGTTTTGCTGGGCATTTCAATTTTAGCTACATGTTTGCAGCCTTTGAGACTGGTCTTAGATAAATTAATTGTTTCCTCTCAAATTGTCTACAGACTATTCTGACAAGGAAGAATACTATTACTGGAATTGAATATAGAAATGACCCCATCATTTTTGGTTGGGAATTAATTAATGAACCTCGGTGCATAACTGATCCTTCAGGTGATACTCTCCAAGTAAGTCCTGAACCTGTGCTTCAACCCCTTCAAATATTTATAGAAAAAGTATGCTAGCAATATTAATGACTAATTCATAGTTGAAATACATACTTGACTGATTCAAATTTCTTTTTTCTTTCCTCAATTTCTTTATTTAATAAATTATTATGGTCTCTGATGAGCTGTGCTTTTCTGGCTTTTCCCTCCCCACTACAGAAGCTTGCCAATTTTGCACTATTGCTTAGCTGAATTTGATATTAAGGGGCTACCCCAATTTTTAGCCATTTTTCTGATGCTCATTTCGACATACTGTAATTTCTAAATCCCTATTGGGATATATATGTAAAAAAAGGGAAATGATTGAAACCTTTTGACTTGAGTAATTTAAATGTAACAGGATGTTTACTTTTACTGTTCTATCTATATTCATATAAATGTAAAAGAGGGGAAAAATACGATGATCATTATTCCTTTTCTACTTTAAGTTCGAAGGGAAAGAAAATGATAGTGGTGTTATCACTTTCGTAGATATCTGAGTATACAGTTTACTTAATTGGCAAAGAATTGCAGGATTGGATAGAAGAAATGTCAGCTTTTGTAAAATTGATCGACAAGAACCATCTGGTGACTGTTGCAACAATGAATGCATTAGTATAATTTATCCCATTTCTTATAATTTATCAACAACATCTATCAAATATGTAGTACCCCAGAATCTAACAAATCTAAAAATAAGTTCTTTTTGCCCATTAACTAAACAGACAAAGGCATGACAAATCAAAAGCTTCTGGGTTGAATCAAAGATAATAACTTTGAAGGGAAAATAGATCCACCTGAATTGACACGGTGAAAAGTCCAAGCAAGATGTAGTTATGGGGATGCTTTTGCTAGTATTTGAGTAAAGGGATCAAAACTGCAAGACATTTCAGATTTATTTGCATCAGATTGGCATATATTAACCCAAATAAGAGAAAAAAATAAAAAATAATACATCAATTGAACCAGAATCCAGAACCAGAAACAAGACTTAACAAAACAAAGTTAATCATGAATGAAGTAATTTGCAACAATGAATGCATTAGTATAATTTATCCCATTTCTTATAATAGAACAGCAAAACTGTATTGGCCCAAAAAAACCAAAAAATAAAAACAAAAAAATCACAGATTAGGAAAATTGGCATAAATTCCTTCAAGCCCGAATAATTTTTTCCCAAAATCAAAACAGGAGAAAATCCAATAGCAGAGATTCATAAATTCACGGCAGATCAGACAGGAATTGAGAATCGAGAGATATAAAATTAAAATTAAAATTGAAATGAAGGTCTAATAGAACACGTACAGATGAAGGGGAGGAAGAAGACGAAGAGAAGCAGGCCGGAATTACGGAGAGAGAGAGGCGCAGAACACGCTGAGTTGTAGACGGAGAGGCAACCGCGCGATGAGCCGACGACGGATGGAGGCAGAGAGAGCCATAGTCGCGCAGACGCAGAGGAGCAGAACACTTTGTGGAGACGACGATGGAGGCAGAGAGAGCAGAACACTCCAAAGTCCAGAAAAAATTTCTAACTTAGGTTGATAGGTTTCTTTGAATTTTAATATATTATAATAAATAAATTATAATAATTATAATATTTTTAATATATTATAATAAATAAATTATAATAATTATAATATTTTAATATATTATAAATTTATAATAAATTAATAATTATAATAATATAATATAAAATAAACAGGCCAAAGCCATTTCTGTCATGCCTAAAAGGCCTATTAGTTGGCCTGAAGCCTAGCCTTTTTAATTAAATGGGCTTTTAAAAAAGCCTTAGCCTGATTTGTTTACTAAACGGGCCAGGCCAAGCCAGGCCTTTAACAGGCCAGGCCATAGGCTCCTGACGGGCAGCCTGGCCTATTTTCACCCCTAATTATGCCACCAACATCATTTATCATCATAACTCATGCAATAAGCAATAATTACAATCATGCCATTTCCAATATTCAAACACTCAACATTTCAATTATCATAAATCATAATTACGATAATACCCTCAATAATTATGCATATGCACCTAGACTCAATTTTTCACTCCATGGAGCTACAACTCAGATCAAAGAGAATGATCGAAAAGATCTATCTGCACTAACATGCCTCGGACCACGTGCTCAATTTTTACACATCTAGCACATGCACCACAGTCTTTATCAAATCTTGATTAGGGATAGTGTCTCAGACCGGATCATCGGTGTGTTGCATCGGTCTAACCTATGGTACAGAAGCGCTGCCATCTGCCCATTGTAGGCAACCCGTACCCCGATGCCCCTAAGGTCAACGAGTGACCTACACTACGCATATCGCACCCACTCAGGAGGTGTATTCTCTCTTAGGCAATCAGCCTTATTCAGTCCATCGGATCTTTCCCATGCATGTACTATACACCTTTCACAATTTCAATTCATTATATCACATCCTCAATTCAATTTTCTTTATCTAATGTTCGGGGTCCTAAGATTGGCCCAACAGTATCATTATTGTAATTTCATCGCGAAACCATATTTTTGCATTTTCTCAATCGCGTAAAATATTTTTCACACGTCTTAAATCAAAAATACTATTTTTCTCATTTAACACCAAAATTTAACTTTATTTTTCATATTTGCATAATAACCCCTCAAAACATAATATTTGCATTTTAGTCCTCATTTAAATAATATTTTTACAACAATCCCTCATAAAATTCATATTTATAAAACAGTCCCTCATAAAATTTATATTTATGAAACAGTCCCTCATAAATTCATATTTACGACATAATCCCTCATAAAATTCATATTTACAAAATAGTCCCTCATAAAATTCAATAATTGCAATATGTCCCCATAAAAAATGAAAATTATGATATTGCCCCTCTAAAACTCAGTATTTGCATTGTTTCCCCAAAAATATTATTTCTTTCATTTACTTCACATACTACAGCTCAAATTTTACAGACACACCTCTAAACCCGTAGGGTGAGCCATACGTCAGTAAAATTCAAGTATTGACACTCGAATTAATTTCATAACTCATTTATTAAATCAAATTGTTTTCTCAAAATCATTTTACTTTATTATACTCAAACTTTTCCAAATTCAATCCCTTTTCATTTTAACCTTTAATTCTCATTTAAATCCATCATTTTTCAAGACTTTGGTCCTCTTGACCCTAGTAAGGCCGTAAGCCTCAAGCTCTTTGGAGCTCTCATAAAATCGGTTCATCATATTATTCACATCCTAAATTACTCACACATTCTCATGCTTTCATAAATTATACATACACACATAATATCAAAGCTTTAAGCATTTTATCACACATGCAAGCATAGAAACACAATCATACACAACACAAACACAATCAAAGGACATCAAACAATCGGTGAAGAACCTTTATGGATTTTTCACCATACAAAACCATCCCCACACCACCAAAACTTGGTTGGTAAAGTTAAATCTCCCTCTTATCTCTTGAAGACAAGCTTTTCAAGCTCCTCTCCTTCTCCTTATTTTCGTACAAGCCACAAACAATTCCTAACAATTCTAAAATAATTAGTAAATCACAAACAAAGCTCAATAATAACAAATCATGGAACAAACATGGCTTAGAAAATCATAAACATGAATTTAAACCATAAAAACCAAAGTTTACCTCTAGGGAAGTAAGGTAGAAGTTGGATTTTGAAGCACTTAGAGTGGGATTTTGGGAAAACTTTCTAAATGAAAAGTGTTTAGAATGTTGTCAAGCTTTAGGAAATGGCGACAGTGAAAATTATAGGTGAGTGATGGTGTTCTTGGGTGCTAGGGCTGAACCATGTGGAGAGAAAAGGAAGGAAATGGTTGCTTAGTTTCTTGGGATTTTTGAGAGAAAAATATGAATGCTTTTGATGTGAGAGAAAATAAATATTGTGTGAGTGAAAAATAAGTGGGCTGCTGTACCGTGGGATAAGCATAGAGAAATTAGGATTTACTTGAAGTAAAATATCCTATTTTGAGTGCACATGGACTAGCACATGGCATATGTCATCAACTTGGCTTTGCATGGCTATTTGGATTGTTCAAGAATCATGTAGAAGCCTCCCCAAGCTGCTGCAAAACCATGGGACTCAAGGGCATTTAGGAATTCAATTTGCTTTTAATTCAAGTCTAATTACTTACTACTTAAATAGCTAATTAATTAGGTTTAGTTTCCTAACCAATCTTAATTAATTATCCAACTATATATGCCTCTAGTGTACAATTGTGAGGCTACCTTTCGACGAAAAATAACACGACAGAATGATGTAAGAAGGAAGAACATTATTTCATAAGAATGGCTAAAAGTCAAGTTCTGTCGAATGAAGATAAAAAACTATCGAATATACTAGAAGGTCAGCAGAAATCCTAATTCGACGGACGGGTGTTGACGTTGGAGAAATCTTCCAAGTGTTGAACCGATGAAAGTACTATATGGTCAGAAATTCTAATTCGACGGATATTGACATTAGAGAAGTTTCTCTACTGAATGGTCAGAAATTCTAACTCGACAGATATTAACATTCTAACTCGATGGATATTGACATCCTAACTCGACGGATATTGACATCCTAACTCGACGGATATTGACATTCTAACTCGATAGATATTGACATCCTAACTCGACGAATATTGACATCCTAACTCGACGAATATTGACATTGTCCTAAATGGTCAGAAGATCAAATTCGATGGATATTGGTAGAAGTTCAAATTGTTACAATTGTTCACAAAAATTAATTAATTAGTTTACTTAGCTTATTAATTAGGCCATTAGATTAACCAAATTAGGTTTAATTAGTTACTAATCAAAGTCAAGCCACTATTGTTGACTTTATCTTCGCCATTGAAATCAACTTGGTTTTCTATCCATTGATCTCATCTACGGTGGATATTTGATCTGTCGATTATTTTCATACTTTAAATGTCTTATGATTGATTTAATTGGACTCCATATGTGCTCAATTGTTGATATTTAGTTAAGTTTCTGCTTTAGAGCTTAATTGGATATTTATTGTGAAACTATGCTTAAATGTGGTTATAAACACTCATAAATGAATTATGCTTTTCAGGATATCTTTGAGTGTTTGAGTCCATTAGCATTAAACCAAGCTTGATGACCATTTGAGGAGAGAGATGAATACTTAAGAAGATTAGTTTTACCCTTAGAAGCAAAGGAAGAAGGGCATTTATGAAGAATCAAGGTCGCATTTGAAGAAAGTGAGTGACACGGCCCGTGTGATATGACACGGGCTGGGCCGTGTACTCCTCTGACTATTTTAAGACAGGTCAAATCCTATTTTTGGACAACACGGGCCATGTCATACAACACGGGCCATGTCATATAACATGGCCCGTGTCAAATGACACGGGGTAGGCTGTGTACTTCTCTGACTTCACAAGGGAATTTAGTTTTTAGCCTTGACCGATAACACGGGCCATGTCATATGACACGGGCTGGGCCGTGTTCTTCTCTGACTTTGAAATTAGTTAGAATTTTGTCACCAGATTCAGACACGGGTTGGGCCGTGTTATATGACACGACCCGTGTCATCGGCTCAGAAATCTAAATTCGTATTTTAATGCTAAATTAGGTATCTAAACCTATAAATAGGGTTGCTTAGAGCCCTTAAAGGGGGGCTAGACAGAGAGAGTTGTCAAGGGAATTAAGGGAAACACAAAGACTAAGGGAAAGGGAGATTGGATCTAAGATTGGAGTCTCGGGTTCGAGCAATCGGAGATCGTTCATCCCCAACTTTTGGAAACTAGTTTGATCTTTAGTTTTCTTTTGCACTTTCGTTCTGAACTATGTTTTTCTTCTGTTTTTCTTGTGATTTTGACTTTGCCATGTGTGGCTAAACTTCTTGATTAGTTAAGGGAAGATGAAACTCTAGTTTTGATTATGTGAATCATGCATATTTCTTTATATCAATACAATTATGTTTTTATTCATATGTTTCTGTTTTTAAATCAATACAAAGGTTTTTATATTCTTGCCAAATTTCGAGAGTGGTAAAACTAGGATTGCTATGCGCGGTTGCGGTGGTAAAACTAGTGAAACATATGATCTAAGTAATTTAATCCCAGTGTGTGATTAGATCTTAGTGTGATTGGTTTTCTAACTCTTAATGCAATCATTAGGTAGGTGTAAGAGCGGTTGCTTTACAAATAACTAATGGTTAGGGTTTGATTTGAGCAGTTGCTGAATTAAGCGAAACTTAAGAAAAATAAGGAATTTGTCTCACAATTACATAAGAACATAATTGATCACGTCGGTATAAAGAGTATGTAAGTTAGCATAATCATATAAATCTAGTGGTGGATTCCATCTCTTAACCAATGTCTTTAACTTGGTAATTCAATTTGTGTTTACTATTTCGGTTTAAGTTTAATTTCTCTTTTTAGTTTTAATCAACAAAACCCCTTTTTACTTTTACTGTTTATTTTTCATCAGAGTTTAATTTAGGAATTGGATTGATAGTGTTAATTGAATTGGTTCTCTGTGGATCGACCCTTGCTTACTACAATTGGTTGCAAGATTTTTATATTTTTGGTGGAACTTGACAACTATTTTTAATATTAATTTTTAATCGTATTCCACACAACACCGAATTTTGGCGCCATTGCCGGGGAACCAATTTTCCAATTACGCTATTGATTTATTTCTTATTTTTACTCTGTTTTTGTTTTTTATTTTTAATTTTTGATTCTTTCTTTCTGAGTGTCTTGTAGGTGTTCATGTCCAGTGGAGAAGTGAACGAGCACTTGAGAAATTTAAGGCACTACTTTGAACAAGTCAGTTCACAGTTTCCTCATCGATTTACACCTGCTGACGTCGAAGCTGCTCGCCATATAGATTTATCCAGTTCTGAGATATCTTCTGAAATATCTGAAGAAGTGGCGATGGCAGAATCTACTCTAAGGGTGTTGGGTGCTCCAGACTTGGACCAACAACCTCTGTGCATAGAGATTCCTGAAAATGAAGGGGCATTTGAGCTGAAATCCGGCCTAATCCATCTTTTACCATCCTTCAATGGATTAGCTGGGGAGGACCCTAACAAGCATTTGAAAGAGATACATGTGGTTTGTTCTAGCATGAAGCCTGTAGTAATTTCAGTAGAACAAGTTAAGCTTAGAGCCTTCCCATTCTCATTGAAAGATTCTGTAAAGGAGTGGCTGTACTACTTGCCACCTGGATCCATTCAGACATAGTAGGACATGGCTCGGGCTTTCCTAGACAGATATTTCCCTGCTTCAAAGGCCGTAACCATCAGAAAAGAAATTTGTGGCATCCAACAGAGGCATGGGGAATCACTTCATGATTACTGGGAGCAGTTTAAGAGGCTATGTGCAAGTTGCCCTCAACATCAAATAAGTGAACAACTTTTGATTCAGTACTTCTATTAGGGTTTGCTAGTTATGGACCGCAACATGATAGATGCTGCTAGTGGAGGAGCTCTGGTTGACAAGACTCCCCAAGAAGCTAGGAATTTGATCTCAAGGATGGCTGCTAACACTCAACAATTCTTCAGCAGGAATGACACTAGAGTGAAAGTTGTTAAAGAGGCCGAAACAGCTAGTTTGCAGCAACAAATGATTCAATTGACTGCCATGATTCAGAAATTAATGGATAATGGGAAAGTACCAGTATATGCTTGTGGGATTTGTTGCTCTTCAGGACATCCCACCGATATGTGTCCTACTCTGTAAGAGGACACACCTGCGGAGGTAAAAATAGTAGGGGGATATGATGGCTCTTCCAAGAATTACAACCCCTACTGCAACACATATAATCCTGGGTGGAGAGATCATCCCAACTTTAACTATGCAAAGCAGCCCCAAGCTCAACCTCAAGCTTTTGGACCTCCAGGGTTTCAGCAAAGGCAAACACCTTTTCCTCAGAGGCAACAACAAGCTCAAGCTCCTAAGCAACCTGAGCCCTCATTAGAAGAGTTAATGAGACAAATGGCCACTAATAACATTCAGTTTCAACAAGAAACAAAGGTCACCATCAGTAACTTGCAGAATCAAGTGGGGCAGTTAGCCACTGAAATCAATAAGGTTCAGAGCCAACTTTCTGGGAAACTCCCCTCGCAACCGGAAGTGAATCCAAGAGAAATTGTTAGTGCTATCACATTGCGAAGTGGGAAAAGGTTAGATGAACCTCCACCTCCTCTACAAGCCACTAGTGATAAGGATCAAAAGTCAAAGGAGGTAAATGAGGAGGGGCAAAACTCCAAAGCTCCCAAGTTGAGTATTCCTGAACTCCATCCTAAGTATGTCACTAAGGCTCCATTCCTTAGTAGGTTGGTTAAGAGCAAGAAAGTTGAGGATGAAAAGGATAGCGATCTTTTTGAGACCTTCAGGAAAGTGGAAGTGAATATTCCATTGCTGAATGTAATCAAGCAAATCCCGAAATATGCCAAGTTTCTTAAGGAAGTATGCACCCAGAGGAGGAGGCTGAAGAGTAATGAGAAAATCAGTATAGGCCAAAATGTTTCCGCTCTCATCCAGCCTATGCCTCAGAAATGCAAAGATCCAGAGACTTTTACAATTCCGTGTGTTATAGGCAATTACAAATTTGAGCATGCCATGCTAGATTTAGGTGCTTCTATTAATGTAATGTCTATGTCTGGTTTTAACTCTCTTAGACTTGCCCCTTTGCATTCTACAGATGTTGTGATTCAGTTGGCTAATAAAAACAATGCATATCCAGCCGGGTTGATTAAGGATGTATTGATAAAGGTTGATGAGTTGATCTTTCCTGCAGATTTTTATATTCTAGAGATGGAGGGGGAGTCACCATCCAGCAAGGCTCCACTCATTTTAGGAAGGCCATTCCTAAAAATAGCGAGGACCAAAATAGATGTGCATGCAGGAACTCTATCCATGGAGTTTGGAGACTTGATTGTTCAATTTAATATTTTTGATGCTATGAAGCATCCCATGGAGGAGCATTCTATTTTTCATATTGATTTACTTGCTGATTTAGTTGAGGAAACTGATGTTGAATTGTGTGCTGAATTTCTTGATTTAATTGGTTTTAATGATTCTATCCATTGCCACTCATGTACTGATTGTGGTGGTGATATGATATGTGTTATTTGTGCTGAGATTTCTGCATATTTGAGAGCTGATGTTTATGTTTATGCAGCTACAAATGGTATTGAAGGATCTATCAACAATGCTCATAACACAGTTGCAGCATCTCAGACACAAAGGGCGATGGAGTTGAAGCCCATTGCAGAATTTTTAAAAAAGAAAAAAGCACACCAGATGGCGGTCACTACTGTGGTAGATTTTGCTTTTGGATCATGGTCCACCATAGACAATGTCAATAGAGTTGATGAAGTAAACATGCTACAATTCAGTGGTGGGGCCAAAGAAATTAAGGAAGGCCCATGGGATTCTGGTGGAAGCTTCCTCATTTGATAAGGATGTTTCTTTTCTTTCCCTCCATTTTATTTTACTTGTCTTTCATTAATTGATGATTTTGATGAATGTTATTTCTCTTTTGAGCTTTACATTGAGGACAATGTAGAATTTAAGTGTGGGGGAGGATTTTACTCTGTTTTCTATTTTTAATTTTTGTTTTATATTTTCTGCATTTTAATTCTGTTAAAAACCAAAAAAAAAAATTGTGTGTTTTTATTTGGTTTCCAATGATGTTTTGAGATTTGTGAAGTTTGAGTTTGAAGCAATTGAAATTCAAGGTTATGATTTATAAATTTCTTTTGTCATCTTGAATTTGACATGCTTGGTTTTGGATGTTTGATTGATGAATTGAGTTTGATAGATGCATACCTGGTGAGATTTTGAGCCTTTTGATAGATGGATTTAGCATTTATGTCATTCTCTTCTTTCTTGTGTAATTTTCACTCATGTCATATTGATCACTCTAGAACTTGCTTTAATTCTTTTTGAGGCTACATTTTCACTTGCATACATGAACATGATTGAGGCATTCTTTTGTGATTAACTACTTTGGCCAAATAACCAACCTTGCATTATTTCCCTTTGATTAACCCCTTGACCCTATTTGCCTATTCTTTGTCTTATCTCATTATATGCCTTATGTGAAAAATCATGATTTTACCTTACCTTAGAGAATGGGAGAGCATTGGTTCATTTTCATTGGAGGAGCTCTTTTGCTTGCAAGTGTTTAATAGGACAAGTGTGGGGGTTGTGCAAGTTGATGTGTAATATGCAAGGTGTTGAAAAAAAAATATGCAAAGAAAAAGAAAAAAAATTCAAAAAAGATTGTAAAAGAAAAGAAAGAAAAAGGAAAGGAAGATGTAAAGAGAATATGCATTATATAGATTTGAGGGGATAAAAATTTCATGTTTGTCAATTGAGTTTCTCCCCAATGTTCTTTTATTCTCTTGGGTGCTTATCTTACCATATCCATATTATTTCCTTCCCTTACCTTGGCCCCATTACAACCTTAAATAAAGTCTTCTTGATTTGGGGGTGCATGTGTTTGAGTAGTGGAGAAGTAGAAGATAAGCAAGCTTATGGTAGTGCATTTTTCATGGGTTGAATTGAGTGAAATACTTACCTTGTAAACACTTGAGAGATTGAGAGTGTATCTTGTGAGGATCTATCATTCTTAATTCATGCTTTTCAAATTGAAGATGCCTTGCTTGTTGGTTGAAAATGTGAAGAACTGTTATCTCTTGAATGTTTTGATTCCTTGAATCTTTTCTTACTCTTCTTGCTTACAAACTTTTGCCTCTCTTGAATATCATTGGAAACTGAGTCTTTTGAATTTTTAGGTTTTGTTTTGTTTTGTTTTCCCTGTTCCTTGGTTTGGTCTTATGTTTTGCCCAGGAGTGCAAAAGGCTAAGTGTGGGGGTATTTGATCTGTCGATTATTTTCATACTTTAAATGCCTTATGATTGATTTAATTAGACTCCATATGTGCTCAATTATTGATATTTAGTTAAGTTTCTGCTTTAGAGCTTAATTGGATATTTATTGTGAAACTATGCTTAAATGTGGTTATAAACACTCAAATGAATTATGCTTTTCAGGATATCTTTGAGTGTTTGAGTCCATTAGCATTAAACCAAGCTTGATGACCATTTGAAGAGAGAGATGAATATTTAAGAAGATCAGTTTTACCCTTAGAAGCAAAGGAAGAAGAGCATTTATGAAGAATCAAGGTCGCATTTGAAGAACGTGAGTGACACGGCCCGTGTGATATGACACGGGCTGGGCCGTGTACTCCTCTGGCTATTTCAAGACGGGTCAAATCCTATTTTTGGACAACACAGGCCATGTCATACAACACGGGCCATGTCATATAACACGGCCCGTGTCAAATGACACGGGGTAGGCCGTGTACTTCTCTGACTTCACAAGGGAATTCAGTTTTTAGCCTTGACCGATAACACGGGCCATGTCATATGACACGGGCTGGGCCGTGTTCTTCTCTGACTTTGAAATTAGTTAGAATTTTGTCACCAGATTCAGACACGGGTTGGGCCGTGTTATATGACACGGACCGTGTCATCGGCTCAGAAATCTAAATTCGTATTTTAATGCTAAATTAGGTATCTAAACCTATAAATAGGATTGCTTAGAGCCCTTAAAGGGGGGCTAGACAGAGAGAGCCGTCAAGGGAATTGAGGGAAACATAAAGACTAAGGGAAAGGGAGATTGGATCGAAGATTGGAGTCTCGGGTTTGAACAATTGGAGATCGATCATCCCCAACTTTTGGAAACTAATTTGAACTTCAATTTTCTTTTGCACTTTCGTTTTGAACTATGTTTTTCTTCTGTTTTTCTTGTGATTTTGACTTTGCCATGTATGGTTAAACTTCTTGATTAGTTAAGGGAAGATGAAACTCTAGTTTTGATTATGTGAATTTTGTATATTTCTTTATATCAATACAATTATGTTTTTATTCATGTTTCTATTTTTAAATCAATATAAAGGTCTTTATATTCTTGCCAAATTTCGACAGTGGTAAAACTAGGATTGCTATGCGTGGTTACGGTGGTAAAACTAGTGAAACATATGATCTAAGTAATTTAATCCCGGTGTGTGATTAGATCTTAGTGTGATTGGTTTTCTAACTCTTAATGCAATCATTAGGTAGGTGTAAAAGCGGTTGCTTTACAAATAACTAATGGTTAGGGTTTGATTTGAGCGGTTGCTGAATTAAGTGAAACTTAAGGAAAATAAGGGATTGATCTCACAATTACATAAAAACATGATTGATCACGTTGGTATAAAGAGTATGTAAGTTAGCATAATCATATAAATCTAGTGGTGGATTCCATCTCTTAACCAATGTCTTTAACTTGGTAATTCAATTTGTGTTTACTGTTTTGGTTTAAGTTTAATTTCTCTTTTTAGTTTTAATCAACAAAACCCCCTTTTACTTTTACTGTTTATTTTTCATCAGAGTTTAATTTAGGAATTGGATTGATAGTGTTAATTGAATTGGTTCTCTGTGGATCGACCCTTGCTTACTACAATTGGTTGCAAGGTTTTTATATTTTTGGTGGAACTTGGCAACTATTTTTAATATTAATTTTTAATTATATTCCACACAACACCAATATTACTTAGTAGTTTTATTGGGATTCATTTTACACCATTGATCGGATCAACGGTTATGATCAAAAGCATCTAAATTATGATTTTTATCCAAGGGTCCACATTGAAGTCTATGCTTCTTTGTTTGACTCATTCTCATTGGTTTAAAAAGTCAAGCCACCTATTTTGACTTGTTCTTATTAGTTCAGAATTCTATTCAGTCAGAATCATTGACTGCTACATTAAACGCGGGTCCCACAGACTTTTCGGGTCCATAGTAAGCAGATTTCTACTGTTTTTAAAATAGTAGGTACTGTCACATAAAATAATATTATAATAATATAAAATTATTTTATTGCATAATTAAATCCTAAAAATTACAAGATTAATATATATATCAATCGGAATTGGGTTTAGTAAGATCCCCCAGCTCCAATTAATTAAAATAAGAATTTTTCCGGCCCAAAAATTATTTTTTTCCTGACCTAGAGCAAATTACACAAAATAATCAAAAATAGTATCGAAATAATCAAATTATTTTTATATTGCACAGAAAACACAAAATAGTGTAATTCTGTCAATTCTGTAACATAGTCTAAAATTTGGGGTGTTACATACCTGAACAAGACAAAAGATTGATTCATCTTCATGTTAAATTTTAAAACTCAGATGTGCAAACAGTGGTACCAAATTCCCATTATCAACTGGATCAAAGGAGGTCACTGTATATTGTGGTAATTGGAGTACTAGGAAGGCTTGCATAATTAAGAAAGTTATGGTCAAAGCAATTATCTATGGAAGACACAAAATTGGATAGTATTGATGCTTTCAAATCAAAATATTGATATTGTATATTACTAATTTCAATGGTTAGTTCCAAAATTCACATATAACAATATGACCTACTAACAATCAAATAAGCTCTAGTCCATTCTAGCCAGTTGCCAAAAAAGAACACAAAAAAAATCAAAGAAAAGAGAACCACGCAGCAAATTGAATATAGAGTGCAGTGTGCAAAAACTTGTTACAGGTTTTTTGATAGGGACTGAAATTTTTTTGGCTGTTATGAAACCCCTTCACTAATCTTTATTTATTCCTTTGTTTATTCTTGACTGTTATTAACCTTTCCATTTACCTACTGGCGGTGAATCTTCATTTATTCCTTATAGCTACTTTTGCATTTATTCCTGGCTATTATGTATTTATTCCTAGCTCATTCCCCTTCTTTCCACCTCTGCTCTTATAAACGTGGGTTGAAGCCCCATCAATACCCTCCCCTAGCAGTTTCACCTTGTCCTCAAGGTGAAAATCAGAAAATGCAATGTTAATTACTTCAAAATCCTCCCAAGTATTCTCATGGGCTGGCAAATTAGCCCATTTGATCAGAACTTCAGTTGTGCCATTCAACAGCCTTCGAACAACTTTTACTTCCTCCAGGAATAGTTTGTAATTCCCAATCTTCTGACAAAAAAACTAGGTAACTGTTGGCTTGCGAAATCATTATGCAATGCCTTCTTAAGCTGTGACACATGAAAAATGGGATGAACTCTTGTAGTTGTGGGCAATGCTAAATGGTAGGCCACTACTCCTACCCTCTCCACCACTTCGTACGGGCCATAGAAATGAGGACTCAATTTCTTATTAACGCGTTTAGCTAAAGACCTTAACCGATAAGGTTGAGCCTTCAGATATACCATCTCCCCAACCTGAAATTCAACTTCCCGTTGTTCTTATCAGCTTGAATTTTTATCTGTTGCTGAGCATTGAGTAAGTTCAGTTTAAGCTTATCCAAAATGTTATCCCGGGCCTTTAGCATCTTGTCAACTGCAATTACTACTGTACTTTCATGACTGTACTTGATGATTAAAGGTGGTTCCCTTCCATACAAGGCCTTCAAAGGACTCATCTGTATCGATGCATTAGAAGAAGAGTTAAACCAGAATTCAGCCCAGGCCAACCACTTCACCCACTGATTTGGGTGATCATTCACAAAGCATCGCAAGTATGTTTCAATGGTTCGATTAGTGACTTCCGTTTGGCCACCCGTTTGAGGATGATAAGCTGAACTAAATTTCAGCTTAGCGCCAGAAAGTCAAAACAACTCCTGCTAAAACTGGCTGATAAAGATGCGATCCCTATCCGAAACTATGGAACTGGGGAACCCATGTAAATGGACTATCTCCTTAATAAACACAGCTGCCACCTCTTTTGCAGTATATGGATGATTGAGAGGAATGAAATAAGCTGATTTACTTAATCAATCCACCACCACTAGAATAACATCAACACCCTTAGATCTAGGTAATCCACATATAAAGTCCATCGAGATATCATCCCATACATGAGCAGGGATTGGTACTGGTTGCAGTAACCCAACCGGATTAAGAGCTTGATATTTATTCTGCTGACAAGTAGCACACCCAGCCACAAATTGCTCAATATCCTTCTGCATACTATGCCAATAAAAGATATTTGCTAGTCTTTTATAAGTTCTAGTTACCCCGGAATGCCCACCCCATGGGGAAGAATAGAATTCTTGTAAGAGAAAAGGGATCCTTACTGATTTGGGAGGTAAAACCAAGTAGTCCTTAAACCATAAGCACCCTTTAGACACTCGGTAATGAGGATGGGAGGTTAGATTACACATCAAATCCTACAGAATTCCTCTTAGCTGATCTTCTTTGAGTATTTCCTCTGATAATTCCATCAAATCATGATTGGTGATCATTGAGACAGCTTTATATTCCATTACTCGTGAAAGGGCATCTGCCACCCTGTTTTCCACTCCCGATTTATATTGGATTTCAAAGTAGAATCCTAAGAGCTTGGTTGTCCACTTCAACTATTTGCCAACCAATACCCTTTGCTCCAACAAAAATTTCAGACTCCGCTGATCTGTACGGATAATGAAATGTTGGCCAAGTAGATATTGTAGCCACTTTTGTACTGCAAGGACTATTGCCATTAACTCCTGCTCATACACTGATTTCACCTTTGCCTTCTTAGATAAAGCTTGACTAATAAATGCTAGTGGTCTGCCCTGTTGCATAAGAACTACCCCAATTCCATAACCAGAAGCATCTGCTTCTATCACAAATGGCAAGTCAAAATTGGGCATGGCTAATGTGGGCAGTGTCTCCATGACATCCTTGAGCTTTTGAAATGCATCTTGAGTTTCTTTTGACCACTGGAAATTGTTCTTCTTCAATAGTTGAGTCAATGTCCTAGCAATCACTCTATAGTACTTCAAAATTCGCCTATAATATCCAGTAAGCCTCAGAAAACCCCTCAAGCTCCTTATATCCTTGGGAACTGGCCACTATTGTATGGCTGCCACCTAATTAGGATCAGCAGAAATTCCCTCTGTTGAAATGAGATGCCCCAAATACTCCAATCTAGTAACACCAAAATAACATTTCTTGTAATTCACCCAAAGTGCATGGCTCTTGAGCACCTCAAACACCACGCACAAGTGATAAACATGAGAAGGAGGATCAATGTTGTATATGAGAATATCGTCAAAAAATACCAGCACAAACCTCTTAAGATATGGACGAAAGATATCATTCATGAGAGCTTGGAAGGTCGACGGGGCATTTGTGAGTCCGAAAGGCATCACCAAATATTCGTAGTGACCCTCATGCGTACGGAAAGCTATTTTCGGAATATCACCTTCCTTCATCCGAATTTGGTGGTATCCCGATTTAAGGTCCAATTTGGAGAAGAACGCAGCTCCCCCTAACTCATCCAAAAGTTCTTCTTTTACCGGAATTGGAAACTTATTTGGAACAGTGATGCTGTTCAAGGCCCGGTAATCTACACAAAACCTTCAACTGCAAGAAGGAAAATCCAAAGTCTAGAACAGGAGACAGCCTGTAAAGAGATTGAAATAGAGAGGTTAAGGAAAACATATCAAGCCCTAGAAACAATCATTCAAGGAAAAGATGGTCAACTTCAAGAATGAAGTTAAAATAAAATCATGACTATTTCGGGGTGTTGGGAGCCAGCTGTCGCAACCGTCCCGAAGGATGCCGCGAAAATAAGTAAATTTCTTTATAATTATTAAAAAAAGCACATTAATTAAAAATAAAAACAAAAAATAAATCAAAGGCAAAGGTTTCTCAGCCCTACTCCCGACAAAACTTCCACCCAACAATCTCATCACTGCCACCAAGCTTTGTATTAGAATTAGGCATGGCAATTTGACCTCAACCCATGGGTATCCACCATACCCCCACCCTGCAAGGGAAGTTCACCCAGCAACGGAGCAAAGTAGGTGCAAGTTTGGGTCAATTTGTCCTGCTCTGTCACACACTGTATTATATTTATTTTAATTACTAATAATGTCAATTATATTAATTATATTTATTAGTTTAATATTTTTCTTAATATGTTTTTTGTTTATATGAGATAATGAATTAATTTAAGATACTAATTGATTAATATATAAATTATTTTAAACTATTCACAAGTGGGGCAGTACTGATGTTAGTTTTGATATTTCCTTGCGGGACAAGTGTGAGTTTTAGAATAACTAGTATGTTTCCCTATGTGATGCACAGGGTTATTCATTGGTGATTTTATTTTTAATCATTTACTTAAATTTTTTATTTCATTTAAATAAGTTAAAATTTCATAATTATTTTAAATAATAATTTTAAGTAAATGGTGTAAATAACATTAATTCTAATACGTATTGATGAGATTCAGAAAATTGCAAACTTGATGGACTTAGGTACATTTACTGCATGATTGAAATCTATGTATAGTAATCATAATGAAAAGCATATAGTTATTTGAAAATTCATTGTTCCATAGCTTCAACTAAATTATATAAACATCACTCAAAATGGCCCTGGATACTTGCTTAAATAAAGAGAATGAATGCAACTTGTGTTATTGTAGGGTAAAGGCCCAAGGTTTGTGTATCTGCAATATAGGGCCAAAGCATGTGTTGTAATATTTCTATTACAACTAAATTTTAGTCATGGGCAAAAAGAAAAAGAAGTTAATTTTGCAGTAAAGAAGATCAGTTAGAATAGGGATCTCAAACCATTTTATTCTTGTTCCAATATGACATTGAACAATTGTTGTTCAAGGTAAGATATATGAAATTGGATTGCGCGTCCTAAATAACAAATAATGCAGCATAAAATCGTAAATATTTATAACATTAGTGCTTACTGAAGCTTAGGCAAGGTATTCAAAGTGTCTTTGATCATGAGATTCAGCAGAATGGCTAAAGAAATATGCAGTCATTGTTAATCTTTGTTTTTTTCCACTAACACAATCAAATTTCTCTTATTTTTCTTTTGTACAGATTTTAATATTTGATAGTCTCATGCCTATATTTACCTCAGCAGGATGGTTAAGGGTTAAAAAGTAATCAAGCAATGGATTTGTACTGTGGGAGCTCTCGTTGAACCTTGAGATCAAGATCTTTGTAAGTAAACATGCTTGCTTTCATAGGGAACCTCAATAAAGAGATAGAAAGTGAAGATCAAAGCAAATATAGCAACAGCTTCGTTATCACAGCTGCCAGCCACTGATCGACATATATATGAGGGGTCCTGCAAATACAACAACATTTAGGGAGGGGCAACCAATTACATGTAAGAGGGAATTGTGGGACCAAGAACCAAAACATGTTATTAGAAGAGAGCAACCATTACCACTAATACACCATTAATTGTATAAATATAATAAACTTTCAAATAATTGCTTGCAAGGATATTTAATAATAATATTTTATAAATAGAAAAATCATAGAATATGACAATCAACACTCTACTAAATAGAATATTGTTTTTTTCTTCTGACGGCCAGCACTCTACAAAACTTGGCTATATAGTTGGTTGGCATTTCATATGTCCACTCCCTACCAATCAAGCATGTGTACCAATATTACTAACATTAAGAAACAAAATAAATGAATCAAGAAATCATAAAACGTATACGTAGGTCAATACTAAACCTCTGAAATGCTTGTGTGATTTGTGAGACCAAAAATACATAGGCTTGCGAATTACAGTATTTACTTTGCTAGATATGGCATATAAACCTTTAAAGGTTATGAATGTGAAATAAGGACCCTGAGTCCCAACGAAAATTATGATTCAGTACCAAAGGTGCAAGCAAGAATCTCAAAGCACAATGAATCGGATAATATTCATATTGGCAGCACAACGAATTTTTGGAATCCATGACAAACAAACACAGCATGACCGCACAAATAAGGAGGAAATTGTAAGAGATAAAAAATTTCTGCCAAATTTTGAGGAGAAGGTAAAGAAAGGCCCATTTGCAATTTTCCTATTCACACTTCCATAAAAAGCTTAGCTTCAAGACATATTTTGCAGGAATTTTGCATTGAACACAATAACATAAAACATAGATACAAAATAAGAGATTCAAATCATACACAGTATGACCTTACGTGATTTGCAAAACCATTTTGTATCCATATGTAATTTGGAGTTTTCTATATAGCCATATAGTTGTTAATATATAATCTTTATTGGTGAGATTTAAAACATTAGTAGTTAAAACTTAAGAGTTAAAACTCATAAACTCATTGAAATCATCACAAAGGCTTAAAAGATCAAAAATATTACTTTAATTAAGCTTTTAAGCTGAAATTCTTTTAGAAAGAATATCTTCCAACATATAATAATATATGTTTTCCTTGAAAGTGTGGATCAAGGGCACTGGTACCTTGCTATTCAATATTTCATGTACTGTACTAAAGGCCTCAAGGACTAAAGAGTTAACATTATTTGAATTTACTAATTTTGTTAAGAATGCCATAGAGTAATGGATATTGACAATAATTGAAAAATTGGATATTTGACTTGAAACTCATGCAAAGAAAAATGTGTGGAAGACTTGTACATAAATTTCAGTTAATGCATGCGTCTCCAACTCTCTAATTATGTAACACACCTAAGATTTTGCTGATAAAAATATGTCAAAATATAGTATTTTAATTCAATAACTTAATACTGATTGGAAGAGTTTGAAATATAAAGGAGGGAAAGGATACGTTTTCATTAATTAATTTTTTTTGTTTATTTTTTTAAATGGGACAAACAAAATGAGATATATATTATTATGTAAAAGTACAATCATTATTTATTTATTTTTATAAATATTTTATAATTTTAATCTAATAATAAAAATTTACTCTTCACTTCACTTCTCTAATTTCCTCCATCTAACATGTTTTAAAATTATAATTTGGACATTAGAAGACTAATTTAGAAAATTATATCAAAAGATAAGTTCAAATATTTAACCCACTCTTTGAAAAATGAATCAAGATCCTTTAAAGTTTTTGGAGAACTGCATCTTGTGAAGTTGGTGAGAGAAAGAAACGATAAACAAGTTTATAGCTTTTTAAATGTAGATTATTTTTCTTCCCACTTCTATGTCGACTCATTCTCTCTCCTATTGCAGGGAGTTAAGTACTGCAGAGGATCATTTCCTATAAAAAAATAACCTCTCGCAAGTCACAATAAAGTCAAACACATAAAATTCATCGAGTTGACAGAGAAAGCTAATACACGTTAATCATTAGGTTGGAGCACTAAACAAAAATAATTCTCGAGGGTTCTCTATTACAAAACTGTATGTCTTTACTAGCTCATGTTTCAAACAAAATCAATGATCCCATTATTAATTCAAATTGTATGGGAATGGATTATCTCATGACATATCAAGGTTTTGTGAAAAAATTAGATACAAAGACTATCTGACATATATATAAAGTTTTTTTAAAACAAAATAATTAATTAAAATATACATTAAATATTTGTTCATTAAATAAAAAAATTACAGACATATATATACTTAATATAAAACAACTTGTAAATTCACGTAAAATGCACATGAAACACAATGGCAAAATAACTAATATGTCATAAACCTGGCACTATGAACATGCTGGAATGGTAGCTTTAATTCAAGACAAAAATGAAAAATTACCAACACATCTTGTTAATATCACATCTCAAGCCTTATCATTTACAACAATAATAGCACATCATATACAAGATAAGAATTTCGGATATCTTAAAAGCAACAACGACACTAGGATTTAGGTTGTTACGTTATATACCAGATAGGCCAAGGATGAGATAGAGATATTAATAGAATGGCAAACTTACAAATATAACTTAATTGGCACAAATCGTACTTCTCACAAAAAATTGGTCAATGATAAAGATTGAAGGAGTCAAAGGCCGTTTTGACATTATATGCAGAGACTTTATCCATTGTTACACGTTCATTTTTGTAATTACCAGCTCGACGAACCCAATTTAGTTATTGACAAGGTAGTTTAAATTTTTAAATAACTTGGTTTCCTATATAAACCCCGTGCTCTATTTCAATTAGGCAAAAGAAAAAAAGAATAACCATATTCTTACAATGGGTTCTTCTTCTTCTTGGGCTGGGATTCTTTTATTGAGTTTAGTTCTGCTAGGCTTATGCTCTGCCATAGAGGTTACTTATGATTCCAATGCTCTTATTCTTAACGGAGAAAGACACATTATTTTTTCTGGTGCAATCCATTATCCACGAAGCACAGTAGAGATGTGGCCTGACATTATTCAAAAAGCTAAGGATGGAGGGCTTGATGGCATTGAAACTTACATATTCTGGGACCGCCATGAACCTGTTCGGCGCAATTATGATTTCTCAGGAAATTTGGATTTTATCAAATTTTTCAAGCTCATCCAAGAGGTTGGTCTGTATGCCATTCTAAGGATTGGTCCTTATGTTTGTGCAGAATGGAACTATGGAGGCTTCCCATTATGGCTACACAATATGCCAGGGATTGAGTTGAGAACTGATAATCCAGTTTACAAGAACGAAATGCAAATTTTCACTACAAAGATTGTGAACATGGCCAAAGAAGCAAAGTTGTTTGCATCACAAGGAGAACCCATTATCCTTGCTCAGATTGAGAATGAATATGGAGATATCATGTGGGGTTACGGAGATGCAGGAAAGGCATATGTCAAATGGTGTGCACAAATGGCTCTAGCACAAAATATTGGTGTCCCATGGATCATGTGCCAACAAAAAGATGCTCCCCAGCCTATCATTAACACTTGCAATGGGTACTATTGCGACCAATTCACACCCAATAACCCCAAAAGTCCCAAAATGTTCACTGAAAATTGGATTGGATGGTTCCAAAAATGGGGTGAAAGGGTTCCCCATAGAACTGCCGAAGATTCAGCTTTCTCAGTAGCACGCTTTTTCCAGAACGGCGGGATATTAAATAATTACTACATGTACCATGGAGGAACTAACTTTGGTCGCACAGCAGGAGGTCCATATATGACAACATCTTATGACTATGATGCGCCACTTGATGAGTATGGGAATTTGAATCAACTTAAATGGGGACATCTTAAGCAGCTTCATGCATCAATAAAATTAGGGGAAAAGATCCTCACTAATGGAACAAGGACTGACAAGGATTTTGGAAATCAAGTCACACTAACATCATACACCAACAATGCCACAGGGGAAAGATTTTGTTTCTTGAGCAATATAGACGATAACAAAGATGCTAATGTTGACTTACAGCAGGATGGTAAGTACTTTGTCCCTGCTTGGTCTGTGACCATTCTTGATGGTTGCAACAAAGAAGTTTTCAACACTGCAAAGGTTAATAGTCAAACATCAATAATGGTGAAGAATAATGATGATGCATCTACTAAGCTTTCTTGGTCATGGACACCGGAGGCAATGAAAGACACCCTACAAGGACAGGGCAAACTTAAGGCACACCAGCTTCTCGAGCAAAAAGAATTAACTTTGGATGCCAGTGACTACTTGTGGTACATGACTAGTGTCGATATTAATGATACTTCTATTTGGGTCAATGCAATGCTTCGCGTGGACACTAAGGGTCATACTCTTCATGGTTATGTTAACAAGAAGCGTGCAGGATACCAATTTAGCCAATGGGGAAAAGATTTCACATATGAGAAACATGTTTCTTTGAAGAAGGGAACAAACATCATAACTTTGCTTAGTGCCACCGTTGGACTTGCAAATTATGGCGTAGGGTTCGATAAGATAAAGACTGGTATAGTAGGTGGTCTAGTTCAATTAGTTGGAAAGAACAATGAGACCATTGATTTATCAACCAACCTTTGGTCTTACAAGGTTGGCTTGAATGGTGAGAGAAAACGTCTCTATGATCTGCAACCACGCATTGGTGTATCATGGATCAGTGATTCATCCTAACCTTATCCTGTTGGAAGACCCATGACTTGGTATAAGGCAAACTTCGAAGTTCCTTCTGGAACAAACCCTATGGTGGTGGACTTGCAAGGCTTGGGTAAAGGAAATGCTTGGGTGAATGGACACAACATTGGTCGTTATTGGCCTTCTTGGATTACTACTACCAATGGATGCAGTGACACGTGTGACTATCGTGGAAAATACCAAACAGAAAAGTGCAACACCAATTGTGGCAATCCATCACAAAGGTGGTACCATGTGCCAAGGTCATTCTTGAACAATGACAAGAACACATTAGTTTTGTTTGAAGAAATAGGTGGAAATCCTGATAACGTTTCCTTCCAAACAGTCACAACAGGAACCATTTGCGCTCATGTCTATGAAGGTGCACAATTAGAGCTGTCATGTCAAGGTGGGCAAGTAATCTCAGAAATCCAATTTGCTAGCTTTGGAAACCCAGAAGGTACATGTGGTTCTTTCAAGAAAGGCTCTTGGGAAGCTATTAACAGCAAATCTATAGTGGAAGCAACATGTATTGGAAAAGAGAGATGTGGGTTTATGGTGACAAAAGAAGCATTTGGTATAACGAGTATCTATGGTGTAAGTAAACAAAAAAGTATAACAGGCAATAACAACGGTGTAAGTAGACTGGCAGTGCAAGTAACTTGCTAAGTATTATGGCCATACAAATCCAACTATGACATTGAAAATTTGCAAACAAAAATGTAATTTGCACAAATAATTTCCATTTGGAAGTTTTCTATAACAAAATTTATATTTTCTTGCAAAAAGTATTCATTCTTCTTTAGCAAGATTCATATGCCTAATTTTTTAATTGAATTAGATAATAAGCCTAATGTTTGATTAAACTACTTACTATCCATTATATTGTCATTTTTCATGGAATGCATCTCTAAATATATCGACACAAGACTCTGTTTAAATGTGAGGAAAGGGAGAGGTTCAATCACCGCTTTGGGTATTTCATGGCCCTTCTTGATGATGATGACGACCGAAAAATTGAAAAGAGAAAAATGAGACCTCATAGCTGGATGAATGGAAAAAAAGGAAGAAATATAAGTTAACACATTTTATTTTGTATGGTTGTGTGGAAAACAAATACGAATAACATTATGATATGACAAGTATGGCTATATAAATGAAATCTCATCTTAAATTATATTTTATAAACATAAATACACTTTTTACATAGCAATTTAATTCCTAATTCTCTTTAGACCTGTTATAAAATTAAACATTAACAATTGAATGAAAATAAATTATTGGATTAAATATGATTTTGGTCTTTCTAAATATATCAACTTTTTGTTTTGATCCTTCAAAAATTTTCTATAACAATTTGTATCTTTGTAATTTTAAAAGTGAGTGAAATTAATCATTAGCTCATTTCAAAAGTGAGTGAAATTGACTTAATTCAATCCCGCTTATATTAGACCTTCCTTCATTTCAAGGGTTAAGGAAAATTTAATATGACGGGGTTAAATTGATATAATTTCACTTACTTTTAAAATGAGAACATGAATTAGTTTCACTCACTTTTAAAATTATAGGAACATAAACTGAACAAAAAAAATTTGAGGGACCAAAATCAAAATGTGCTATATTTATAGGAATCAAAAACATATTTAAACCTAAATTGTTTTATATTGATATTAAGATTTAGAGATGATATCGTATTTAAATATAGTTACCCATATACATCAAATGATATTGAGTAAACTAGTGCAAAATCAATGTTAAAACTCATTTTCAGCTGTTCAACATTTTCGCAAAAATATTGTTATTGATCAATAAAAATAAATTATTGATATTGATGATACATTATGTTTCCAATTTAATAAAAAATAATTGTTTGCATATATATTGATATTAGTTTATGGCAAATTCCTTAAGGGTGTGTTTGGATGAAGTATTTAAAGGAAGAAATGTAATTTTATGAGGAAATTAAAATGATTTGTTATAAAATGATCTCTTTGGATATCTTAATTATCAAATCATTTTAAAAATTCTAAGTATTTTAAAAAGGTATTTTATTAGTGTAAAAAGAAAGGATTTTAATTCCTATCTCTTTAGATAGAATTTTTAAAATCCTTCGTTATTTCGTTCTCGTCTTCCCCTTCACTCGTTCTCTCCCTTCTCTCTCATCTCAGTCTCACGCCTTCCATCCGTGCCGTATGCCACCACTGTCACACCCAGATCCACTGTACGCTGCCCATCTCGAACCCAACCCACCACCACGACACCTCCATCCACAGTCGTCCTCAAGAACCAGAGCCGCCCCTTTGGTACGTTATGTTCTCTTTTCTTCTTTTCTGCGTTTGATCTTCTTCTCCGACGATTTGAGTTTTGCTTATCTCAACCCAATAATTCCATATTTGTGTTTCAACTCGTTTTGTTCCTAGAATGAACAAAGTTAAGATTTGTTTCTATATCTCTTAACAATGATTCTGTTTTTCCCTCTTTGTATATGTGCATCATAAATTACTGGAAGCTACTTTGCTGCAAATCATGTTCATTAGGCAGTTCTCAGAAGTTAGAGGATGGAATTGTTACCTAGTTTATTTTGCTTTTTTTAGATGGAATTGTTGCTGGCCTTGTGTCATTAGGTTCAATAGATCTATTGCCAATTCTGACGTATACTGTTTGAGTTTGAATATCAATTATGGCTTAGTGGGTCTCTTCTTTTGAAAACCAATGTAAAATTTGCTTTGTTAAAATGCTAAAAAGTTCAAGATTCCTTTCATTCTCTGTTGTATGAATTCTATCGAATGCTTTGCCTTGAATTTGCTTTTGGTTCTATTTTCCAACCATTACACATCTTACTTACTAATCCTAATGCTGCCTGGGACATTTTATAAATGGAATTTTGTGCTAAAGAGAACAGCCTTTTGTTTAGATTGAACCATCTGAGTAATTGTCATTCTTGTGCAAGTGCTATCTCAAAGGTGCTCTATATATTGTGAGCTTAATATAGGTGGGCTGATGATCTCTTTGTGCAAGTATGATGGGCTCATGAAGGGAAAGCAAGTCTTGTCCATTGTGCATCTTTACTTCATTAGTTAGACTTGCAAGTCATGCCTTGATATAATTTACCTTGCCTCTCCAAAGTCTAGAAAAATAAGTAACTATAAATACGAATTGTTTCTCTGGATTAGTATTGGTTTTGCACTTTATTTCTTGTATTGTTGGATCTGATTGTTCACAAGCCTTGAGGCTTGTGTAGAACCTAATTGAGGGCATTGCTTATTAGTTGGAATTTGAACCTTTGGGTACCAAGCAACTGTAGGAGTCAGATACCCATAAACCCATTTTAGGTTTTTTATGGTTCCATATATTTCTTGATGGAATGCTATTGTGATGATTGATGAACATGAAAGACTACTCTTGCCATTAATTGTCCATATCTTCTTAACAACATATATATTTTCCATCATTTGTTTGAAGTGTCACTTCGATGTCTCATTTGGAGTTAGAATTGCTCCCCCATGTTTTTGTGATTGTGAGTGCTACATTTGACTCTTGTGCCTTTTGCAAGGACAAGGTTGGAGTTCTTTATTTATAACAACTTTCACCTATGTGCTTCCATCCTCAATAATATGTGTGCTTTCTTAATCATTTGATACTTTGATTATAACATCTATGTGTGTGCGGTTAGCAAATTTATTATGTTAGGCCTGATAGAATATTTGACTTCTATGTATCTAGTTAAAGAACTTGATTATAAACTTTCTAGAAATCAACTATGACACATGATTAGTGAATGTTTTCTATATATATATACTATCGTATCAGTTTTGCATTCTTGATTATTTGGTACTTTACATCAAGATCAAACTTGTAAAAGAATTGAAAGAAACAATTCAGCAATGAAACTCAATAATGAAGGTAACTTCTATGGAGAAATTAAATTCACAATCCTTCTTCAAATTTCCACTGTTCAATAATAACCTTCTGGTGTGGTTGAAAGCTTTGTACATTTGTTCTAAAGCATTTTTTGTGACTTCTATTTTTTTTGTTTTATAATTTGCCTTGCTCCCCTGTTTGATAATACCCTTGTTACCTCAGTAGTCTCGAGGAAAATAATACTGCCAAATTTAAGCAATGTATAGTTTTTGATTTTTTTTATTTATCTAATTAAAGTCTTTCATTTAATCCTTCTTTATTGGGAGAAAATTCTCTGATGCATTATCCTTTGTGCACTTGGACATGATTGATAACAGCATAACTGCGCTTATGTATAGAAGATTGGACTGTGATCACACAACTTCCATATAAAGTTGTTTGTTCTTTGTTTCCAAAAGAAATACACATTTCAAATGTGAGTTCTACTAATCTGCCATTGAGATATTGTTCTTAGTTATTATTCTACTAATTACTGGTTGCTTTCTTAGCATTTTGTGGTTGACTTTGGACTATTTTTTAAAATGAAAAGAATGCAAACATCTAGCTGTAGGGTGGAAATTTTAGATTTTAGACAATTTGCTTGTTGTATTGGAGGAGGAGGATGCAAATCCAGGACATATTGAGATCCTAACTGTTGACAGAGATACAATCTAGCAGTTTCATTATTGAGAACTATCCACCCAATGTCAATTCATTTGCAACTAAGGACAGGAGATTCCATTCTGTTGTGGAAACTGCTAAACCAAAAGCTTCACTCAGTGTCCAAACCACAAAAAGATTGTAGCTGTTGAGTTTGCAAGCTATGGTAATCCTTCGGGTTTTTGTGGAAGCTTTGCTTTGGGCAACTGCAATGTGGTTGCCACCAAGCAGATTGTTGAGCAGGTATAGTATTAGTATTAGTATTAGTATAGCTCTTATTTCTTTGCAAACATACCAACTCTTTTTTTTTCTTTTTTATCTGTAATATATATGTGTGTGTGTGTGTGTGTGTGTGTGTGTATCTTGTGTTATCTATAACAATTAGGAAGCTGATTACATTTTTGGTGTGACTTCGAGCAGTAATGCTTAGGAAAAGAAGCTTGCTCGGTTGCAATGAACTTCAGCAACAAAGGCAAGGATGTTTGCCGAGGTTTGGAGAAGGCACTTGCTATCCAAGTGAGGTGTTCCCACTAGAGTTTGGCGGCTAATTTGGTGGTTTGATTGGGCAATTGGAGTCTAGAAGCTCAAAATGTCGTTGGGTTCTTGTAGCAAATGATTCCTGAATTCAATGCCTGCATTTCAAAACTTAATTTTGATTGTCCTGATTACATTCAAAAAATATATAAAAAATATTACAAGAAAATCAGTTTCGTTCTATTTTCGCCATCAGCTTTACATCCTTATCACTATCTCTTAATTTTCTTGCTCATATAATATCAAAATAAAAGCACTAAATAATAATTTTGAGGTATTTTTTCAATATTTGTTACTATTTTTTTTCCTAGTCCAATTTATATTAGATGATGTTATATTTAAGTTTATACCATCTCATTTTGTTTACATTGTAATTAGATTATGTGATTTGTTAATTTTTAAAAATGATATATTAATCTTTTCATTTTATGCAGATTTTTCAATTTTTTTAAATTCATTTTATTTTATTTTTTTTTTTTACTATGAATAAAAAAAAATGTTATATGATGTTTATTTTGATTTGTAAAATTTTGTATTGAAATCTCAATTTTACAAAAATATCTTAAAAAGAGATTTTACAAATGAAGGCAATTGAATTGCTTTATCCAAACAAAGAATTTGAAATTTAAGGGAATTTAATTACTTTATCCAAACTAAATATTTTGTAAATGAAGGGGATTGAATTGATGCAATTAAAATTCTTTGAATTTCAAATGCCTTGAAATTTCAAAATACCTTATCCAAACACAACCTAAGGTAGTTTTTGGATAAGTCATTTGAAGGGAGTAATGTAATTTTTAAGGGTATTTAAAATTCTTTATTTTAAAATGTCTTGTTTGGATATTTGAGTAAGAGATTTTAAAATTTTTGGAGCATTTTAATAAGGAATTTTATCACTTAAAATAAGGAATTTCAATTCCCTTCTAAACAGGTGAAATTTTCAAAATTCACATTTTCTCTCTTCTATCTCGTCTCAATCGCGAACCCTAGCTTTCATGGCTGAAGCTCATTCTTCTAAACCTCCATAGCTCAATCTCACTTATTCACCCTTGATCTACTCATCTCAGCGAACCCCAACCGCGACCACCGCTGCTTTCATTCGCGCCGCACACCACCACCGTCGCGCCTAGATCCACCTCGCACCGCCCATCTTGAACCAATGGGGCACCTCCATCCACAGTCGTCCCCAAGAACCAAAGCCACCCCTTGCAGCCTCTGTCGTTCGTGCTCCATCATTGGCCTCAGTCGTCCCCAAGAACCAGAACCATTGTAGGTAAACTTATAGAAAAATATGCTTGTGAAAGTCTCAATTTTGCAGCAAAGTTGAGATTTGATTTGATTTTTATTTTATAGACATTAGTTTAATAAAGACTGTGGCTTTGGAAATGCTAAAAAATGGATGCCAAACTTAAAGCATCTGAATGGTTGTTAACTACAACAGTGGTAGAGTGACTGCTTCTTTTGTGATTATGGAAATAAGGGTTAGTTTATGTATGATTTTAGATTTTCTTTATGTGCTTCCTGCATACAATCTTCATTCTTCATTGTTATTAATGTTGTGTTAGATATTGTTGATTTTGAAGAAATGGACACTAGTGCGGTTGGATTTAACAATACTTGTTTTGATAATAAAAAATAAAAAATTGTAAATGAAAGGAATTTAATTACTTTGCCGAAACAAGAAATTTAAAATATTAGGGAATTTAATTACTTTATCCAAAAAAAATGAAGAAAATTTAAATGAAATAATTAAATTTCCTAACATTTTAAATTCTCTTAAATTTTGAAATACTCCATCCAAACACAACCTAATAGTATAACATAACACACATAACACAAATGGTCCAAAGGTAGTAGACCCAGGTTCAAATCCTAACTCCCCATATCCTCAGTTAAAAAATCTATCTTAGACTATATGTCCACAATTTTTTTTTTAGCGGTATGTTTGAACGAAAGAGTTTGAAATATATAAAAAAAAGGAAGGGAAAAGTTTTTAGTTCAAAAGAATATTCTCCCTATTATTCTATAACATTTAGATCATTATTTGTATATTTTTATAAAGCCAAATCATTTTTATATATATATATATATATATGGGACATATATAGTGAGAGGAGTTTTTATTGTGAGAGAGTGAAAGAAGTAAATTTTGACCATATAACCATATATGGATGATCAAGATTAAAAGTTACTTAAAAGTCACGTGACCATTTAAAAAAGTCACATGCATTTATGTTTTAATCTTGATCATTCATGTAAGATCCAATGATCAAGATTCACTTATCTCACTTCTCACAATAAACACTCCTCTCACCTGATACACACACACACACACATATATATATAAAATATAAAGTTATATCTCCGTTCATTTCTTCTTCAAACGCTCCTCTTCAAACACGCTATAAATATACACCTATTCAATTAGAAGCATTACTATGATGATGAGGTATACACTGCTCTTGGTTAAAATCTTTTTGTCACATGAATTAAAATCTAACTTCTCAAAACATGTTAGTTAAAAAAAAATCAAGTTCCATTATTTGAATATTTAAAATAGACACCTCTATGACACTCTCATTCACATGTGGATACAGTGCATATCCCGAAACTATTCATATAATATATGAGAACAAGGAACCCCACTTACATATGACATGGTATCCCAAGTGAGTGTTGTATACTGAGTGTATAAAAAACATTTTTGAAAGAAGTCAATCATTCTTTCTTGTCAACATGCTTAAGAAAGTTAAATTTTCACTTTTATGATAAAAAAAATCATAACAAAACATATTATTAATCTGCTGAAGAATTGCAATCCTTCTTTCCAGCAACCTCAACTTGTCTAAACTTATTACTCAACAACCTAAGTATACAATGATAAGGTAGATAAAGCAAAGTTTTACCTGAGGTTTGTATTTTTATATTTTAATCAATTAAAAAACACAGGGCTTTACTTTTGGGGGAAAAAAAAGAAAATGAGAGAGAGAGAGACGACTTCACTTTAGAAAGAATCAGACCTATTACTTATACAAAGTTGGCATCAATATGACCTTAAGCGATTTGAAAAACCATTTTGTATCCATTTGTAATTTGGAGTTTTCTATATAGCTATATAGTTGTTAATATATATTTTTTATTGGTGAGATTTAAAATGTTAGTAGTTAAAACTTAAAAGTTAAAACTCATAAACTCTTTGAAATCATCACAAAGGCTAAAAGATCAACCTTGCACTAGTCAAATCCTACTTTAATTAAGTTTTTAAGTTGAAATTCTTTTAGAAAGAATATTTTCCAACATATAATAATATATGTGGTTGCGATCAGAATTACGACAAAAATGGTAACTAAATTTGAAAAAATAAGAAGTCTCTACCAATTTTATTTCAATAAGGAAAAAATTGGAAAACCAAAAAAATTGGTCTATGTTTGAAAATCAGATTCATGAGTCTAATTATGTATAATGAAGGGTGAAGACTTAATTTCACAACAATCCTAATATATTCATCCTTATAAAATGGTTACCCTAAGTTAATTCTACAATTTATTAATAATTCTCATATATTTATTTTACTCCCATTTTTAAAAAAAATAAAATAGAAGAAACTAAATTAAGAAAAAATAATTTTTGACTTTACTTGAGCTCCTATGTAACTCCTGGTACAATAGAGAACTCATCTGTACTTACAAAATGATTACCTTAAGTTAATTGTACAATTTATTAATAATCCTCATATATTTATTTTACCCATTTTTTTAAAAAAATAAAAAAGAAAAAATAAGTTAAGAAAATTTAATTTTTGACTTGACTTGCATTCTTACGTATCCCCTAGTACAATGAAAAACTTAAAACTACATAGTTCTTAAAAAAAATGTTGTGAGTTGGTCGATTTCATTTACAAAAAAATATTATTTTATTTTAAAAAATTAATTTAATTTGATTTCAAAGATTTGAGTCGACAAGCCATCGTGGCTCAACTGATTCTCTTAGTTTTGAAAGATGAAGCTCGACGTTGCACTTAGACATCACCCATTACTTAACGAATTGTTATTACCCAATTGTTATTTTATTTGTTCATTATTAAAAAAAATGTTTTTTGATCTTCAATATGAATAAATATGACATATAAATAGCCCAAGTTATTAAAAAAACTTCAATATGAATAAATATGACATATAAATAGCCCAAGTTAAAAAAACTTCAATCTGAATAAATATGACATATAAAATAACGATTCACAGATTTACAAATGTTATGCAATTAACTCAAACAAATAAATTTCAAATCAGTTTTAAGTCTCAAAGATTCCAGCCTAAGTTTTATATATATATGCAATGTTGAGCTTACAGGTTCCACCCATGATTAACGTGAAAAAGAACCATACATGTTTGTAACCATTGTAGCAAGTACTTACAAAAACTTGATATTATCTTCTATTTTTTAAAATAATCCAAATTAGCTTGATAAATCTACATGGATCTTAAATAATAATTTAAAAAAACTTTGCATCATCTGCATACCATTAAAGCAAGCCATATATGTTCAAGTATTTACAACATTAACATACTCCCACAAATGCAATTCAAACGGACAACCATGAGTTATATAACTATGGTGACCCAAAGACCTGATTATGATTTTACGTGAATTTGATTAGCTGCCCGATCATGAGTGGTGCCCCCAGCCAACATATCCAACAGATGAACATTCATGCATGTAGACAAAACAATGGAAGGGACAAACACGAATAGCACCTTACATCCAACAATAATGAAGTTAATAGAACCTACCTCAATCCCAATACCAGAGGAAGAAGAAAACAACCGCCATAAAAACTTTCAATCTTAATTCTCAGATCTTTCACGTTTCCAGCCTTCTCTCTTGCGTCTATTAATTGTGTAATTCTGTGTGTAATTGTAAATGAGTAAGGTTTCTATTTATAGGCAATTATTAAAATTTTTAATTCTTAAATAAATATTAATTTATTAAATAATAATTGATTATTAAAAATCTCAACAAAATCAACTTCTTAAATTATTTCATGATTTATTTATTTTAAAAAAATCGAATCATGATCTCCAATTTAAAACACATTCTCCTTTTTCCTTTTTGATTAAATCATCACAATCTCTTATTTCAATACTTTCTTTTTTGAATCTTAAATTTATTTTTTAAGAGTATCAAATTATGATTCTTCACTAAAAGCACATTCTTTCATTATTTTTTAAGAAAATTAAATCGTGATTTCTTATATTAAAAACATATCTCTCAATTATTTTTTAAGAATATCAAATCACAATTTCTCATTAAAAGTATATCCCCATTTTTCTTTTTTCTCTTTTTTTTTAATTTTAAATTTTATTGGGCATTGAGGATCTTATTGGGTCAAGAATTGAACTTGAAAGTTGAGTTATGAGAATTGAGATTTGGGCTACTTTATTTCCCCTCCACCCTTTTCCATTTTTTTTAAAAAGTAAACTTAACATGACTCGGTCAAAATGAGATGTTCATAGTTTCTCCTCTTTACTTGTTTCTTATTAGAAGACATGAAGAATCGCAATTCTTCATGATATAGTAGTAAGGAATGAGTAAAGAAAATAAACACACATTTTTTCCGAGAATGCATGAGACAAAGCAAACATGCAAAGATGTAGGAAACAACAGAAAATAACTTTTTTTCGCTTTTGGTGAGGCATGAACTTAAAAGCCCGAAATTTAAAAACAAGAATTTAGAAACATTAGCTAGAGTCACGGCCTGAAATTTAAAAACAATGGACACGGTTAAAGCTTAAAATTTAAAAACATTGGGTAGAGAGTTAAGGCTTGAAATTTAGAACATTGGGCAAAGGTAAAGCCCAAAATTTGAAACAAAAATTAAAAAAGCATTGAATTGAGTTAAGGCCTGAAATTTAAAATAGGTATGTAAAAACATTGAGCAAAGTTAAGGACCAAAATTTAAAACATGGGCAGATCTAAAGCTTGAAGTAGAAAAACATGAGCAAAACTAAGCTCCAAAATTTAAAAATATTGAGTAGAACTAAGGCCTGAAGTTTAAAAATAGAAATTAAAATTTATTGGGCTGAGCTAAGGCCTAAAATTCAAAAGTAGATATTTTAAAACATTAGGTAGAACTAAGGCTTGAGATTTAAAACATGGGCAAATCTAAGGCCCAAAATTTAAAAACATAGGCAGAACTAAGGCCTGAAATTTAAAAACAAGAATAAAAAAGTATTGAGTTGAGTTAGAGCCAGAAATTCAAAAGCAAGTATCTAAAAACATTTGGCAGAGTTAAGACCCAAAATTTAAAACATGGGTAGATCTAAGGACCAGAATTTAAAAACATTGGGCAAAACTAAGGCCTAAATTTAAAAACAAGAATTAAAAAGCATTGGGCTGAGTTAAGGCCCGAAATTCAAAAATAAGTATTTAAAAACATTGGGCAAAACTGAGACCTGAAATTTAAAACATTGGTAGATCTAAGGCTCAGAATTAAAAAACATGGGTAAAACTAACGGCTGAAATTTAAAAAACATTAGGCAGATCTAAGGTCCAAAATTTAAAAATTTTAGGCAGAGCTAAGGCCATAAATTTAAAAAACATTGGGCAGAGCTAAAGTCCAAAATTTAAAACATTGGGTTTATTTAAGGTCCAAAATTTTAAAAACATGAATTAAAAATGCTGGGTAGAGCTAAGGCCTTAAATTTAAAAATAGGAATTTGAAAACATTGGGCGGATCTATGGCCTAATTTTTTTTTTCTTTGTAGAAAACAGTGGGCAAAACAAAAGGCTCGACATTGAAAGACATGAACTTGAAATGTTATCAAAATCTTTGCTTAAAAAGGGATCGTGAAACCTTGCGCCCTACAATTGTTTAATCAAACCCTTGTTCACAAACATGTTCTAGGCTGAGTCCTTAGTCTACTCCCTCAATGGCATGCTATGAATTCTTCTTTTCATGAGGCTTGGGCATGTGACCAAAATGGTCATCCCATTCACTCCTCTATATCTTTTGTCAAACCAAGAATATGTCGAGATTCATGCCACTCTTGCATTAGTTTCCTTCATATGTGCACTATTATCTCCTTCTATTGACTTGAATTTCTAAGTTCATTTTAGTTCGAACGATTCTTTTTTTTTCTAAGCAAAAGGATTGATGTGCAGAAACATCACAATAGGGAAAGACATCCTAACTAGGTTGGCACCTCAAACCCTACCTATCATCTGTAACACACCAACAATCTTATTGAAAGAGAAAAAGAAAAGAATACAAAAAAAAAACATTGGGGGGACTAAACCTAACCCATGAAAAGAAAGAAACAGTCAATTAAATCTAAAATTTAGGAGACCAAACCTATTACGGTTAGAGTCCTCCTAAATAAAACTAAGTGTAGTATCCCACCAAGTAAAATAATGACTAGAATTGCCATGAGAAGCTAGTTTATATGCACAAGAATTACCTTCCCTATAAATGTGAGAAACTCTAAAATCCATCAACTGAGTTAAATAGATACAATTCTTCCATCTATTCTTCAACTTCCAAGGTACTAAGTTAAGATTAGAAAATGCATCCACTACCAATTTGGAGTCACATTCCAACCACAATTTATGCCATCTTCTTTTATAAGCAATTTCAAGTGCAATTATAGCTGTTGTAATTTTGGCATGAAGAGAGGTAGAGATGCCTAAATAATCTGAGAAACAACCCAACATCTCACCTCTGTTTCCCCTGAAAATTCCACCACAAGAGGCATGACTCGAGTTTCCTCTAGAAGCTCCATTAGAGTTACACTTGGTCCACTCACAAAGAGGAGGATGCTAACAAACTGCAAAGATTTTAAGAGATTTAGAAATATAACCCTCCACTGCAAACAGCTTCAGGATTTTAAAATCATCAATAGAATTTGAGATAAAGCCTGCTGATAGCTTGCCCAACAGAGAAGAAGCAGCTGAAATCAAGTTAATAGCATAATTAAAAAAGATAACCTTATTGTGAAACCTTACTTGGTTTCTGCAAAACCAGATAAACCAGAAAGTATGGATGATAGCAGATTTGATGATGTCCTTAATCTGAGAACACCAGTTTCTGTTACAAACAGAAAGAGTTGAGACAAAGGATGAAAGATCAATACTACAGTTCAGAATTTTTGAGAGCCAAGACCAGATTGCCATTAGAATTATCCACTCATACTTTCAAACTAAAATTTACTTTAATTGAGACATATAGCAATGCATATGCATGAATTCAAAAGCACAACAAGAAGGGAACTGTGAAATGACTAAACTCTTGCATTAATCCGAGAATGAAAATTTGACAAGGAAAGAAAGAACAAGCCAACGGAATTACAAGAAAGAATAGAAAGGCAAAAAAAGAAGAAGAGAGAAATCACATAGAAAAAGAAATCCACATGAAAATTTACCCCAGTATTAGTTCCTTGATGCTTATTTAATTGATTCCCTGTGACCTCCGAATGACACAACCACTCTATTTGATGCAACATCTCCCAAAATATTTCATGTTACTACTATTCCTTGGTAATTTTGCCCCAATATAGCCAATTGAATGCAAACAAAAATTACCCCAGTGTAGTAAATGTTCCAAGGGGTGTTGAACTATCTCTTTAGGATTTATTTATTTGCCCTAACTTTTGCTTAGACTACCCTTGCGAGTTTTCAATCTAACTGGCTCTTTTTTTTATGCCTTAACTTTTGCTTAGACCGCCCTTGCAGTTTTTCAGTCTAACAAATTTATTTTTTTCGTGCCTTAACTTTTGCTTAGACTTCCCTTTCATGTTTTTAGTCTAACGAGCTCTTTTTTTTGTACCTTAACTTTTGCTTAGACTGCCATCGCAGGTTTTTAGTCTAACAGACTTCCTTTTTAGGCAAATTTTTTTTCACAAGCATTAGTATTCACAGACCTTGGCAACTTCTACCTATCCACATCTGTCAAGATCAAGGCACCTCTTGAGTCTATTTGTTTCACAACACAAGGCCCTTCATAATTTGGTGCCTATTTTCCTCGAGTATCCTCTTTATTGGGGAGAATCTTCTTCAAAACCAAATCACCTGGCTGAAACTCCCTAGGATGATCTTTCTTATTAAAGGCTATCGCCATCCTCTTTTGATATAGTTGCCTATGACAAAGGGCCATCAGTCTTTTTTCTTCGATCATGTTTAGTTCTTCATACTGAGCCTTTACCCATTCAGATTCTTCCAATTCTACTTCCATCAAAACCTTAATGAGGGAATCTCGACCTTTATAGGAGAAACAACCTCCATTCCATACACCAAGGAGAAAGGTGTTGCCCCAGTTCTTGATCGTATGTTAGTATGATATGCATGTAGAGTATAAGCCAACATCTCATGTCAGTCTTTGTAATTTATAACCATCTTGGTAACAATTTTCTTGATATTCTTATTTGTTGGTTCAACTGCACTATTCATTTCATTTGAGGCCTATATGGGGCGGAATTGTGGTGCTTGATCTTGAAGGTTTCACATAATTTCTGGACTTCTGCATTATTAAGATTGGGAGCGTTATCTATAATTATTCTTTTTGCAATCCGATATCTGCAGATTATATCCCTTTGGAGGAATTTGATGAACACCTTCTAAGAAATATTGGTATATGAGGATGCTTCCACCCACTTAGTGAAATAGTTTATTGCCACTAAGATGAATCGATGCCCATTCAAGGCTTTAGGATTGATTAGTCCAGTGACATCTATTCCCCACATAGAGAAAAGCCAAGGGGATACCAAATTATACAATGAGAAATGAGATGCATTAACCCGATTAGCATATATTTGGCACTTGTAGCATTTTCAAACATACTTTATGCAGTTAGTCTCCATGGTGGACCAATAATAACCACTCCTTAAAATTCTATATACCATCATATGACCATTGGCATGAGTTCTATAGATCTCTTAATGTACTTCTGTCATGATCATCTGAGCTTCTTGAGCATCCACGCATCTAAGGAGAGTGTTGTCATAGTTTTTTTTATACAAAATTTCTCCACTCAAGAAAAAGGCCATGGACAATATACGGATAGTCTTCTTATTCACCTCGTTTTCCTCGACTAGGTATTCTTTGTTCTAGATATACCGCTTGATGCCATAATACCAAGGCTCACCATCATACTTTTCTTCTACATGAGCACAATATGCTGGTTCATCTCGCATCTTCACTTGAATGAGTTGGACAATGATATGGATATCCATTTTAGTCATGATAGCTAATGTAGCCAAAGCATTGTTGAGAAATTTGGCAAGTGCACAAAATCGCAAAAGTAATAAAGTGATAAGAAAGTATCATTTCCATGGAGATTGAGTTAGTCATTACCACTTCACTAATCAAACTACTATCTAGACAAAGATTTGATTCAAAGAGAGTTCAAAGGAAAACAAGTAATTGGAGGAAGAGCAAAACAAGGTAAAAACATATAAATTAAAAATAACAAAGAGAGCACATAACAAATTAAGGTGTAAACAAGCAATAATAAAGACACTAGGGATCCGATTTCACTTGGTTTTCCCAACTAGTATTTAGGATTCCAACCTAATTAATCAACTAATTGGAGATTCCCTAATTTAACTAATACCCAATTCCTTGGTGTATCAATCCTCTTTAATTCTAAAAACACAATTAATCCCTTAATTGAATCCCACAAATTAAAGGCTTTTCATGATTTATGGAATCTCAAGCAAATCTCGCACAACCAATAACTTCTATTCCTAGATAGTCAAGATTATGACATTTATCAACTACAACAAAATTGGCCTATACTAACCCTTCAAAAGTGTACTTTAAAGCAAAGTGAAGTGTTGCCTTTGATAAAGACTACGCTTTTTGGCCCTAAGGCAACACTTTTAGAGTGGTGGCCTATTCGAGTGTGACCTATTATCTAAGGCTATGCTTTTTCTTCATCAAAGGCCACAATGTTCAAAAGCGTAGCCTTTGATGGGTACAAAGGCAACGCTTATCTCATTCACTCTAGGGTACACTTATAAAGTGTTGCTCATTTGGCAACATTTAAAAAGCATTCCCTTTTGTTAACTCTTATGGATACACTTGCAAAACGTTCCATTATGTTCAACCCTATAAGAACACGTATAAAGCGATCCATATGTCAAACCTTTTAAGTACACTTATAAATTGTTCACTTCTCTATTGTTTTTTTTTTAACCTCCTATATTGATTATTACATTTTTAACAATTGTAAAAGTATCATTTGTTGTTACTCTTATGTTGCATGCCTTCTAGTTAAATTTAGTAAAACATTAAAAATGCTTCATTTTTTTAAATATTTTTAATGCCATTTATTTTATATATTATTTTATAGAATTTTAATTTTAGAATATATATACATTACTTATTTATATAGTATAAAATTTCAAGCAATAATATAAACTAATTTTAACATTTAACATATTGTTCAAAGTATTAACTAAGTATCCATAATAACACATTGATCAAAATATTAATCAAGTAATCCAAAGTACTAAAATTATCACCATCATCATAATCCAAAGCAGTACTTAATCAAAATAAAGATATATACAGTTCACAATGTATGAGAAAATCATTTTCATCAGGCTCTCTTTATGAACATCAAATTTTAAAACTCACCTTGCACCTTGTAACACCTTCCTCAGGACATCACACTTCTTGTTACTCAATTATCAAATTACCCCTTCATTGAAAAAATCGTGCTTTGTAATGAAAATATGAGTTATAAAATTCTTGATGATAATTAAATAAACTTAGCGAAAAATAAAAAAAACTACAACATCATCACAAATTATTTACATCATATATACACAAGTCATAGTACTGTCATATTTTAATATTTACAAACTAGACTCTCAAAATATTTAAACTTTAATTTAAACTAACATACTGCCCAAGTATTACTACACAGCAGAACCCTCAGACGGGTCCTTCTCAGACTCCTCAGAAGATAGAAGTCCGACTTGACGCGAAGTCCTACGGATAGGTGTCCGCACAGACGACACTATGCTAATCGCACTAGGAGTACGATGGTTTATTCCCCAATACAGTCTAATTGACAATGGGAACTCTAGGTATTAATATTCACACTAATGTCCAAGATGTAGCCTACTCAATCTCATATACACAAGGAAACACGACATCTCCATCTCTTCAAAACTCAGCATCCTCAACACGAATATGCTCTTCCTCAGCTTCTCGCTCGAATCCTCGCTCGACGTCTTTAAAATTATTATTACAATACAAATAGACATACTAAGAGGTGAAATCACCTACGCCAATACCAATATGGTAGCAATGAAGATAAACACATACAATATCTCATACCAGCACATCATACATAATTATAACTATGCCACCAACATCATTTATCATCATAACTCATGCAATAAGCAATAATTACAATCATGCCATTTCCAATATTCAAACACTCAACATTTCAATTATCATAAATCATAATTACGATAATACCCTCAATAATTATGCATATGCACCTAGACTCAATTTCTCACTCCATGGAGCTACAACTCAGATCAGAGAGAGTGATCGAAAAGATCTGTCTGCACTAACATGCCTCGGACCACGTGCTCAAATTTTGCACATCTAGCATATGCACCACAGTCTTTATCAAATCTTGATTAGGGATAGTGTCTTGGCCTGGATCATCGGTGTGTTGCATCGGTCTAACCTACGGTACAGAAGCACTGCCATCTGCCCATTGTAGGCAACCCGCACCCCGATGCCCCCAAGGTCAACGAGTGACCTACACTACGCATATCGCACCCACTCAGGAGGTGTATTCTCTCCTAGGCAATCAGCCTTATTCAGTCCATCGGACCTTTCCCATGCATGTACTATACACCTTTCACAATTTCAATTCATTATATCACATCCTCAATTCAATTTTCTTTATCTCATGTTCGGGGTCCTAAGATTGGCCCAACAGTATCATTATTGTAATTTCATCGCGAAACCATATTTTTGCATTTTCTCAATCGCGTAAAATATTTTTCACACGTCTTAAATCAAAAATACTATTTTTCTCATTTAACACCAA
Source organism: Ormosia semicastrata (assembly GCA_029884595.1). Taxonomy (NCBI): domain Eukaryota; kingdom Viridiplantae; phylum Streptophyta; class Magnoliopsida; order Fabales; family Fabaceae; genus Ormosia; species Ormosia semicastrata. The sequence goes on from JAQQTO010000056.1 coordinate 57,657,989, forward strand.
AATTTAACTTTATTTTTCATATTTGCATAATAACCCCTCAAAACATAATATTTGCATTTTAGTCCTCATTTAAATAATATTTTTACAACAATCCCTCATAAAATTCATATTTATAAAACAGTCCCTCATAAAATTTATATTTACGAAACAGTCCCTCATAAATTCATATTTATGACATAATCCCTCATAAAATTTATATTTACAAAATAGTCCCTCATAAAATTCAATAATTGCAATATGTCCCCATCAAAAATGAAAATTATGATATTGCCCCTCTAAAACTCAGTATTTGCATTGTTTCCCCAAAAATATTATTTCTTTCATTTACTTCACATATTACAGCTCAAATTTTACAGACACACCTCTAAACCCATAGGGTGAGCCATACGTCAGTAAAATTCAAGTATTGACACTCGAATTAATTTCATAACTCATTTATTAAATCAAATTGTTTTCTCAAAATCATTTTACTTTATTATACTCAAACTTTTCCAAATTCAATCCCTTTTCATTTTAACCTTTAATTCTCATTTAAATCCATCATTTTTCAAGACTTTGGTCCTCTTGACCCTAGTAAGGCCGTAAGCCTCAAGCTCTTTGGAGCTCTCATAAAATCGGTTCATCATATTATTCACATCCTAAATTACTCATACATTCTCATGCTTTCATAAATTATACATACACACATAATATCAAAGCTTTAAGCATTTTATCACACATGCAAGCATAGAAACACAATCATACACAACACAAACACAATCAAAGGACATCAAACAATCGGTGAAGAACCCTTATGGATTTTTCACCATACAAAACTATCCCCACACCACCAAAACTTGGTTGGTAAAGTTAAATCTCCCTCTTACCTCTTGAAGACAAGCTTTTCAAGCTCCTCTCCTTCTCCTTATTTTTGTACAAGCCACAAACAATTCCTAACAATTCTAAAATAATTAGTAAATCACAAACAAAGCTCAATAATAACAAATCATGGAACAAACATGGCTTAGAAAATCATAAACATGAATTTAAACCATAAAAACCAAAGTTTACCTCTAGGAAAGTAAGGTAGAAGTTGGATTTTGAAGCACTTAGAGTGAGATTTTGGGAAAACTTTCTAAATGGAAAGTGTTTAGAATATTGTCAAGCTTTAGGAATTGGTGACAGTGAAAATTATAGGTGAGTGATGGTGTTCTTGGGTGCTAGGGTTGAACCATGTGGAGAGAAAAGGAAGGAAATGGTTGCTTAGTTTCTTGGGATTTTTGAGAGAAAAATATGAATGCTTTTGATGTGAGAGAAAATAAATATTGTGTGAGTGAAAAATAAGTAGGCTGCTGTACCGTGGGATAAGCATAGAGAAATTAGGATTTACTTGAAGTAAAATATCCTATTTTGAGTGCACATGGACTAGCACATGGCATATGTCATCAACTTGGCTTTGCATGGCTATTTGGATTGTTCAAAAATCATGTAGAAGCCTCCCCAAGCTGCTGCAAAACCATGGGACTCAAGGGCATTTAGGAATTCAATTTGCTTTTAATTCAAGTCTAATTACTTACTACTTAAATAGCTAATTAATTAGGTTTAGTTTCCTAACCAATCTTAATTAATTATCCAACTATATATGCCTCTAGTGTACAATTGTGAGGCTGCCTTTCGACGAAAAAAAACATGACAGAATGATGTAAGAAGGAAGAACATTATTTCATAAGAATGGCTAAAAGTCAAGTTCTATCGAATGAAGATAAAAAACTGTCGAATATACTAGAAGGTCAGCAGAAATCCTAATTCGACGGACGGGTGTTGACGTTGGAGAAATCTTCCAAGTGTTGAACCGACGAAAGTACTATATGGTCAGAAATTCTAATTCGACGGATATTGACATTAGAGAAGTTTCTCTACTGAATGGTCAGAAATTCTAACTCGACAGATATTGACATTCTAACTCAATGGATATTGACATCCTAACTCGACGGATATTGACATTCTAACTCGATGGATATTGACATCCTAACTCGATGAATATTGACATCCTAACTCGATGAATATTGACATTGTCCTAAATGGTCAGAAGATCAAATTCGATGGATATTGGTAGAAGTTCAAATTGTTACAATTGTTCACAAAAATTAATTAATTAGTTTACTTAGCTTATTAATTAGGCCATTAGATTAACCAAATTAGGTTTAATTAGTTACTAATCAAAGTCAAGTCACTATTGTTGACTTTATCTTAGCCATTGAAATCAACTTGGTTTCCTATCCATTGATCTCATCTACGATGGATATTTGATCTGTCGATTATTTCCATGCTTTAAATGCCTTATGATTGATTTAATTGGACTCCATATGTGCTCAATTGTTGATATTTAGTTAAGTTTCTGCTTTAGAGCTTAATTGGATATTTATTGTGAAACTATGCTTAAATGTGGTTATAAACACTCATAAATGAATTATGCTTTTCAGGATATCTTTGAGTGTTTGAGTCCATTAGCATTAAACCAAGCTTGATGACCATTTGAGGAGAGAGATGAATACTTAAGAAGATTAGTTTTACCCTTAGAAGCAAAGGAAGAAGGGCATTTATGAAGAATCAAGGTCGCATTTGAAGAAAGTGAGTGACACGGCCCGTGTGATATGACACGGCCTGGGCCGTGTACTCCTCTGACTATTTTAAGACAGATCAAATCCTATTTTTGGACAACACAGGCCATGTCATACAACACGGGTCATGTCTTATAACATGGCCCGTGTCAAATGACACGGGGTAGGCTGTGTACTTCTCTGACTTCACAAGGGAATTCAGTTTTTAGCCTTGACCGATAACACGGGCCATGTCATATGACACGGGCTGGGCCGTGTTCTTCTCTGACTTTGAAATTAGTTAGAATTTTGTCACCAGATTCAGACACGGGTTGGGCTGTGTTATATGACACGGCCCGTGTCATCGGCTCAGAAATCTAAATTCGTATTTTAATGCTAAATTAGGTATCTAAACCTATAAATAGGGTTGCTTAGAGCCCTTAAAGGGGGGCTAGACAGAGAGAGTTGTCAAGGGAATTAAGGGAAACACAAAGACTAAGGGAAATGGAGATTGGATCTAAGATTGGAGTCTCGGGTTCGAGCAATCGGAGATCGATCATCCCCAACTTTTGGAAACTAGTTTGATCTTCAGTTTTCTTTTGCACTTTCGTTCTGAACTATGTTTTTCTTCTTTTTTTCTTGTGATTTTGACTTTGCCATGTGTGGCTAAACTTCTTGATTAGTTAAGGGAAGATGAAACTCTAGTTTTGATTATGTGAATCTTGCATATTTCTTTATATCAATACAATTATGTTTTTATTCATTTGTTTCTATTTTTAAATCAATATAAAGGTTTTTATATTCTTGCCAAATTTTGAGAGTGGTAAAACTAGGATTGCTATGCGCGGTTGCGGTGGTAAAACTAGTGAAACATATGATCTAAGTAATTTAATCCCAGTGCGTGATTAGATCTTAGTGTGTTTGGTTTTCTAACTCTTAATGCAATCATTAGGTAGGTGTAAGAGCGGTTGCTTTACAAATAACTAATGGTTAGGGTTTGATTTGAGCAGTTGCTGAATTAAGCGAAACTTAAGAAAAATAAGAGATTTATCTCACAATTACATAAGAACATAATTGATCACGTCGGTATAAAGAGTGTGTAAGTTAGCATAATCATATAAATTTAGTGTTGGATTCCATCTCTTAACCAATGTCTTTAACTTGGTAATTCAATTTGTGTTTACTATTTCGGTTTAAGTTTAATTTCTCTTTTTAGTTTTAATCAACAAAACTCCTTTTTACTTTTACTGTTTATTTTTCATCAAAGTTTAATTTAGGAATTGGATTGATAGTGTTAATTGAATTAGTTCTCTGTGGATCGACCCTTGCTTACTACAATTAGTTACAAGTGATGATCACATATTTGATACATTAATAAGCTTTCATTCTTAGTCATTTACACTCTCTATATACTTAATTGATTAAGTTTTATTATGTTTTGTAAGTTTGGGCTCAAATTGGATTTAATTGAATTTTTTAGCATGATTCATATCTTACACTATTTTTGTATTTGGGCCATATCTTGGGTTATAGATGGTATTTGGAGGTGATTCTAGTGGCATTTGAAAGATAAGAGAGATCTCTATAACTTTCATGAAGACCTCAAAGGCCCAATCATACGAGTAGATAACTCAAATTGGGATTGAAGCAAGAACTAGAGTGCTGTTCCTGACAACTTGACCTATGTATACTGTTCATGCCATTGTTTGGGTTAGAAGTTGTAAAATGAGCTGAAATTTGGATGTTGAATAGATAAGACCCATATCTACAAGTTTCATGTTGAACACATTTCTAGAATCTGACTCCTTGAAGGTGATATTGGGCTTGGAAGTCAGAATAGAGGAGCTGTGACTGGACTTGGGCAGTGTGCAGTAATTTGAACGTATCTGGAGTTATAGAAATGATATTGGACTCAAACAAAAGCCATTTGAAAGCTAAGATCCAGGCCTAAAACTTTCATGAAGACCACTTGGTTCAAAAATAACGAATGCAATGACTTCAAAGCTGCATGATTTCGGAGACAAGGAATCTCCATAATTTCCCACTCACCTAAAGTCATTTGGCATTTTCCACTCATTTTCCACTCATCCAACCACTAATGACTCAGCCCCCTTGTCATTTTGTATCTCTAATCCTCTATAAAAGGAGGCCTTGGCAGATCATTGAGAGTGTTAGGTGTTAGTTACCAAAATGATGCCATTTTGTTACTAAGTTTTCTTGTAGTAATTTTCCTTTGTTCTAAATTAAAGTCATGTTCTTCTTCTTCTTCTTCTCTCTTTCTTTCTTCTTATCTATGAGTAACTAAGTTTCATTTTACTTGGGTGAAAGGGTGAAGCTATTGGTAATAAAGTAAGGTTAGATTTATTCTTCTCTTGTGCTTAAATGATTTATATTTTCTAGTAACCATTATACGTATTATAATTTGTTTCTTATAATTTAGAAACCATCTTTGTAAATAGGAGTTCTTGATTTGTTGTAGACAAAATATTGGCACAATGAATGCTTTAACCCATTTATAAGTGGTGGTAATATTTTTAGGAAACATAATATAATTAAGTATATTATTTTAAATGGACTTTTAATGTTGTATTTTCTGATTGGAACCTCCATGTTGCGAGGATTCTAATTGAGTTATAAAAGAAATTAATCTTACCTTTACTTTATTTACCAAGAGTGGATCTTTTAACCCAAGTAAATAATTTTTACTATAGTAACAAAATATTTACTTCACCTTAATTAATCTTCAACAATTCCCTGTGGATCGACCTCGGACTCCCGAGAAATTTATTACTTGAGACAACCTGCACTTGGGTTCGCAAAGCAACAATTAATCCCGCATCAAGTTTGTAGACTTGTTTGAAACTAAAAATTGTGCATCAAGTTTTTGGCGCCGTTGCCGGGGACTTGATTTGAAGACTGAATTTCTGGTGTAAAAAAAAATTTGTATATATACTAACATACTAACTAGTGGGGGAACCTCTCCCTTTTTAATTTCTGTGCATACTAACTTAGTGGGGGAACCTCTCCCTTTTATTTTACGCACTAACTTAGTGGGGGAATCTCTCCCTTTTACTTATTTTATTTTTTTGTAATTTACTTTATGCACTTTATTTCTGCATTTTAATTTCTGTACAGTAGGGGTAATTCTCCATTTTATTTTCTTGTACATTTTAACTTAGTGGGGGTAACTTTCCCTTTTATTATTATTTTTTGTACTTTATTTTCTCGTATTTATTTTTCTGTCATTTTTTTTGTTTACTAACTTACTAACTCTTTTACTAACTATCTAACTTTTTACTTTTTCTCGCTTCTAACATTTTAATTTATCGTATACTAACTTTTTAATTTTTATACTTATTAACTTATTTGGTGGTTAGTTTATACCACACATTTGTTAATATTTAATGGACAGTTTATATTGATATCTTGTACATTTTATTTTATACTATAAGTTACTTGTTTATGCTTAATTGGTATCGTGATTTAAATTCTGGTCGTTTGGTTAGAGTTAATCCAGGTACTTTACATATTGATTTGTTTGAATCACAATCACACACATTAAGCACAATGGCTGAAAACGAAAGTGTGCATGATGAACATGAAAATCAACCGTTGCGAACCATGCGTGAGTATTTGCAACCATCCCGAAATTCTAGTCCATCATGTTTTATCTTTCCAATCAATGCCAACAATTTTAGATTCAAGCCAGGTATGATTTCTTTACTTCCTAATTTCCATGGTTTAGAATCTGAAAGCCCATATTTACATCTAAAAGAATTTGAAGAAGTATGTACTGCTTTTCATGATCAAACTTGCACTGAAGAGGTTGTTAAGCTTAAATTGTTTCCTTTTTCTTTGAAAGATAAAGCAAAATCTTGGCTTAACACATTGAAACCAAGATCAATTGGCACATGGCAAGAAATGCAATGTGAGTTTTTGAAGAAATTTTTTCCAACACATAAAACTAATGCTTTGAAAAGACAAATCCAAAATTTTTCCCAAAATTCAAATGAAGCATATTTTCAAAATTGGGAACGTTTTAAAGATTTGTTGAATTCTTGCCCACATCATGGTTTTGAAAAATGGCGCACTTTAAGCTTCTTTTATGAAGGGTTAACATCTGAAACCAAGCAATTTGTGGAAACAATGTGCAATGGTGAATTTCTTGATAAAGAACCTAATGAAGCTTTAGACTATTTAGACCATTTGGCTGAAAATTCTCAATCTCGGCATGGTACTAATCCTTCTGAAAATTCAATTAGATCAAATCTTACAAATGCTAGTAAAGGAAAATATCATCTTAGTCAAGAAGAAGATCTGAATGCTAGGTTTGCTAGTTTGGCTAGAAAGGTTGAAGCCATGGAATCCGGGAAACTAAAAGAAATCAAATCTGTGCAAAATGAAGAAATTTGTGGCATTTGTGATGAATTAGGACACTCAACAAATGAATGTCCAAAAATTTTTGTTTTTAAAGAAGTTGTGCATGAGCAAGTAAATGCAATGAATAATTTTAAAAAGCCATTTACTTCTTCTTTTTCAGATACATACAATCCGAGATGGAGAAATCACCCGAATTTCAGTTGGAGGAATAGCAACCAGCCACAATTCATGCAACCACCACCTCCTCAGGCACAGCAAGATTCTCAAAATCCTCAAGGATATGCACCCTATGTCCCACCATATAGGAAAAACCTTGAAGGAACATTGCATGCATTCATGGAAAAACAAGAGGCCATCAATAGTCAAAACACTCAAGCCATGATTGACATAAAAGACACTCTTGCTAAACTTTCTTTTGCACTTGCCATTCATGAGAAAGGAAAGTTTCCCTCTCAACCTCAACCAAATCCTAAGGGTCAGTTTAGGCTAAATGAGGGTAGTTCAGAAAGTCAAAAAATAGATCAAGTCAACTCAGTGATAACTCTTAGGAGTGGAAATATTGTTGAAAAACAAATTCCTGAACTTTTTGAGAAAGATGATGAGTCAATTCCCAAAGATGAGGAAGGAGTTGATAAGCCACCTAGCCAAAAGGAGATCAAACCCTCGTCTTCACCCCCATTTCCTCAAGCATTAAACAATTCAAGTAAAGTGAATCATAACAGTGACATTTTTGAAATCTTTAAACAAGTGAAGGTCAATATTCCTCTGTTAGATGCTATCAAACAGATTCCTTCTTATGCCAAATATTTGAAAGACTTGTGCACTGTTAAAAGAAAACATAATGTGAAAAAGAATGCCTTTTTGACTGAACAGGTAAGCTCCATTATTCAAAACAATAATGAGTTGAAATATAAAGACCCTGGTTGTCCTACAGTTTCATGCATTATTGGTGAACATAAAATTGAACGAGCTTTACTTGATCTTGGTGCTAGTGTTAATTTGCTTCCATATTCAGTTTATCAGCAACTCAACCTTGGTGAGTTAAAACCAACTTCTGTAACTCTTCTACTTGCTGATAGATCAATTAAAATTCCAAAAGGAATAGTAGAAGATGTGTTAGTACAAGTTGATAAATTCATATATCCTGTGGATTTTATTGTCCTGGAAACTGAACCTATGGTTGATAGTTCTAAGTCAGTTCCTGTTATTTTGGGTCGCCCATTTTTAGCAACATCTAATGCTTTGATAAATTGCAGAAATGGAGTGGTGAAGCTAACTTTTGGAAATATGACACTGGAGCTTAATGTTTTCAACATGTGCAAGCAACCACATGAAGTTTATGATGACAATGAAGAGATTGAAGGGATTGAGGCCATTATAGATGATCATCTTCAAATCAGGAGTTCTTCTGACCCATTAGAAATCTGTTTAATTAATTCATTTGATTCAGCTACACAATTAGATGATGATGTTTCTGAAATATGCTCTTTGCTTGACTGTACACAGGAAATGGAATACAAAGGATGGAAGCCAAGATTCGAAGAGCTAAAATCCATGAATGATGATACCCATGAAGAAGTACCCACACTGGAACTGAAGTCATTACCTGATGGGTTGAAGTACACATTTTTGGGAGAAGAACAAAGCTCTCCAGTGATAATTTCCTCATCCTTGACCAAAGAACAAGAAGGTAAGTTGATAGAAGTACTTAAAAGGCATAAAAGTGCAATTGGATGGATATTAAAGGATATAAAAAGCATTAATCCATTAATTTGTACACATAGAATACATTTAGAGGATAATGCTAAAACATCTCAACAACCTCAAAGAAGATTAAATCCACATATGAAAGAGGTAGTTAGAGCTGAAGTTCTTAAATTACTTGATATTGGAATTATCTATCCTATCTCTGATAGCCAGTGGGTAAGCCCTACACAAGTTATGCCTAAGAAATCTGGAATAACAATGGTTGAAAATGAAAAAGGAGAATTAATACTTACCCGAGTCTCATCTAGTTGGCGTATGTGTATTGATTTCAGAAAATTGAATGCAGCCACTAGGAAAGACCATTTTCCATTGCCATTTCTTGATCAGATTTTAGAAAGAGTAGCAGGACATCCCTACTATTGTTTTCTTGATGGTTATTCAGGGTATAATCAAATACCAATTGCATTAGAGGACCAAGAAAAGACCACTTTTACTTGTCCCTTTGGCACTTTTGCATATAGAAGAATGCCTTTTGGTCTTTGTAATGCTCCAGCAACTTTTCAAAGATGCATGCTAAGTATTTTCAGTGACATGATTGAGCATTATTTAGAGGTTTTCATGGATGATCTGACAGTTTTTGGAAATTCTTTTGAAAATTGTCTTGATAATTTGGAAAAAGTTCTTAAAAGATGCGAAGAAAAATGATTTGTGTTAAATTGAAAAAAATGTCATTACATGGTTACCTCAGGAATAGTGTTAGGTCATGTGATATCTTCTAAAGGAATTGAAGTTGATAAGGCCAAAGTTGAATTAATTGCTCATTTGCCTTTCCCAAAAATAGTCAGAGAAGTTCGTTCCTTTTTAGGACATGCAGGATTTTACAGAAGATTTATAAAGGACTTTAGTGCCATATCTAGACCTTTATGTAATCTTCTAACAAAAGATACACTATTTGTTTGGACTCAAGATTGTCAAAAATCTTTTGAAAAATTAATCGGTCTTTTGACTTCTGCTCCTATCATGCAATCTCCTGACTGGTCTTTGCCTTTTGAGTTGATGTGTGATGCTAGTGATTTTGCTGTTGGCGCTGTTTTAGGCCAAAGAAAGGAAGGTAAGCCTTATGTAATTTATTACGCAAGTCGAACTTTGAATAGTGCACAAATGAATTACACCACTACTGAAAAATAACTACTTGCTGTAATTTTTGCATTGGACAAATTTCGAGCTTATTTAATTGGTTCATCCACTGTTGTTTTCACTGATCATGCTGCTGTTAGATATTTAATGTCTAAACAGGATGCCAAACCTAGGTTGATACGGTGGATCTTATTGCTTCAAGAATTTAACATCACAATAAAAGACAAGAAAGGAGCCAAAAATGTTGTTGCAGATCATTTGTCAAGGCTGACAACAGGCTCATCTTTTGATAGCACACCTATCAATGATTCTTTCCCTGATGAATTTTTATTTTCTGTCAATTCTATGCCTTGGTTTGCTAACATTGTCAATTTTCTTGTAACAGGTAAGATGCCGCCTCAGTGGACACACCAAGACAAAAAAAAGTTTTTGATTGAGGTGAAAAATTTCTTTTGGGATGACCCATATTTGTTCAAATATTGTCCTGATCAAATCTTTCAGAGATGTGTACCCGATAATGAGGTAAGTAGTGTCATTAAATTTTGTCATTCAGAAGCATGTGGAGGTCATTTTTCTTTAAAGAAAACAGCTGTGAAAATCTTGCAGTGTGGATTTTATTGGCCCACTTTATTCAAGGACAGTTATACTTTTTGCAAAAGTTGTGAAAGTTATCAAAAATTAGGGTCCATTTCTAAAAGAAATATGATGCCTTTGAACCCTATCCTTGTCATTGAAATTTTTGATTGTTGGGGAATTGATTTCATGGGTCCATTTCCATCATCTTTTGGATTTGTGTACATTTTGGTTGCAGTTGATTATGTCTCAAAATGGATTGAGGCAATTCCATGTCGGCACAATGATCATAAAACTGTTCTAAAATTTTTAAAACAAAATGTTTTGAGTCGATTTAGAATTCCTCGAGCTATCATCAGTGATGAGGGAACACATTTTTGCAATAAACCATTTGAATCTTTAATGAAAAAATATTGCATTACCCACAAAATTGCAATCCCTTATCATCCTTAGACAAGTGGACAAGTTAAATTAGCAAATAGGGAGATTAAACAAATTTTGGAAAAAATGGTTAACCCAAATTGTAAAGATTGGTCTTTAAGACTAAACGATGCACTTTGGGCTTACCGTACTGCTTTTAAAACATCTTTGGGCATGTCTCCCTATCGATTAGTTTATGGAAAACCTTGTCATTTGCCTGTAGAATTGGAGCATAAAGCATTTTGGGCCATTAAAGCTTTCAACTTAAGTCTTGATGATGCTTCCAAGTTACGTAAATTGCAATTGAATGAACTTGAGGAATTAAGAAATGATGCCTATGAAAACTCAAAGATTTATAAAGCTAGAACAAAAGCTTTTCATGACAAATCAATTTTCAGAAAAACTTTTGAAATTGGTCAAAAAGTTCTGCTTTATAATTCTCGCCTTCACCTATTCCCTGGAAAATTGAGATCTAGGTGGATTGGTCCTTATATTGTCAAACATGTGTATTCTTATGGGGCCATAGACATTGAAAATCCTAGGAATGGTATTGTATTTAAGATTAATGGACAAAGACTCAAACCATTTCTGGAACTTCAAGTTGTTGAGGTAGAATCCATTTCTCTTTCTAATCCTTGTTATGAGTAGAATTTATTTTAATGTTGTTTCTTTCTTTTTGCGGTTCTTTGTGTTCCCGGTTAAATGGCGGATAACGGTACTCCGTGACTCTCAAGTCGGTTTGTTTTTCAGTTTCCCATAATAACTGATTTCTTCTCCTTTCAAAATGGATGTCATTCTCTCAAATCTAAGAAAACATTTTCCTTCTCTCCCTCTAAATGCTCTAACAAAAGTCTATGAAGTTAGGTGTGAAAGACTGAGATTGTTAATGTATAAGGGCATCCCAGAAGATATATGCTGGATAATCGAAGCAAAGGTTCGTTTAGCTGGTGAATCTTCAGATTCATTTGTCCCATACATGCCTGGTCTCGGTAAAAGTTCATTTTCAAAAAGGAGAAGAGTAAAAAGAATGAAAGTTTGTTACAAGTGTGCACGATGGAATTACAACACGCGATGTCACTCTTTGGGGATGGTTTCTATAAATAGAGAAGATAAAATATTCTTCATTAAGAATGGACTGAGTAAGGAGTCATTAGATAATATCTTATTGACTCTTGAGACGCATTCTTGTGGAGTTGTGCAGCGTGAACTTCTTAGTTTGTGGAATCTCTTCAAGGATGAACAAGAGCGTTATAGTCTTAGGAATCTGACTCAAAAAGACCCTGTTTGCCAATTTATAAGAAAATTGGATGGGAAGCTTATCCTCGACTCATAGAAGGCGTTTAAGCCGTTTCTGGACGTGAAACCAGAGGAAGATGTGAGCCACAATCACAACAACATGTATATATTATCTTGTACATTTTCAAAAAAAAAAGAAAAAAAAAAAAAAAAGAAAAAAATTGAAAAAAATAAAAAATAAAAAAGGCGAAACTTCGGTTGTACTTGGTCTTTAATTAGATTAGAGCCCCCCCCAGTGGAGTGGGACCCGTCATTGACTCGGGTGGACCTTCGCACACCGGTCGGTAAATAAGGTTCGTGTGCCATGCTCTGCAGAGAGCCGCGCAAGCATTCCCAGGTTTTAACCAAAGGCTCTGCTTGTTGATGGACAGAAAGAAGCGTCCCGTGTTTGCATTCTCGCGTGACAATGCCTCTGAGCCTGGATCCGTGATTTAATGCCATGGGCTCTTCGACGACCTCTCACTGGCTGTGGTCGTTGGTGGTAGCTGTCAGATTTACGCACTTTAATTAGTGGCGTCGTAGCTCAATCCAAAATATCCCACAAGCGGGAGGGAGAAGAATGCCCAGATTGGCTGAGCCGTCTTGGTATTACTGCACTCATGACGCGCAGTATAAAGATTTGCCATGAAACCTGTACATAAAGGTATGTAATCATTTGTTATTATTATTTTATCTTTGTATGATTTTGTTGAATTTTGGTTTTGGACAGACGATCCTTTGGATAGGATCCTTCGGGGGTTTCTAGACTTCTTTACCCTGATGGTTTTCTTGAAGTAAAAAAAACAAAACAAAACAAAACAAAAAAAAATAAAAAAAACAAAACAAAAAAAAATTATTATTATTATTATTATTTCAAACTTTTCTGACACCAGCCAACCTACCTGTATAGGAGCTATTATTACTTTTTTCTATTCTCTTCCCTATTTAAACACTCTATTTTCTTTACTTTTCTGCAACTCTTAATCATTCAAAGAAAGTGAGTGTAGAAATGGAGGGAGCTTCTTCTTCAGTTCGTAGATTTCTCAGTATTGGTGTATTTTGTGGGACAAGTTATGGGAATGGTTTAGAGTTTGTAAACGCAGCAAGCACTATTGGTAGAACATTTGCTGCGAGGAACATTCGTGTAGTATATGGGGGAGGTTGCCTTGAGTTAATGGGGGCTGTATCACTTTCTGCATTTGTAAGAGGTGGTCAAGTTTTAGGTATCATTCCTGAACCTTTAACTCGAAGGAACATCGTTGGAAAGACAATTGGACTGGAAATTCAAGTATCATCTATGCATGGACGAATGAAAGCAATGCTTAAAAAATCTGATGCATTCATTGTCTTACCTGGTGGTTTTGGTACTTTGGAAGAAGTCTTTCAAGTTGTCTCTTGGGCCCAATTGAACATCCACCATAAACTCATAGGTTTGTTGAATGTTAATAATTTCTTTGATAATTTGTTATCTTTTGTTGACCATCTTTGTGGAAGTAAATTTGTCACACCTTCAACAAGACAACTCCTTATCTCTCGCTTCTACTGTTGATGAATTGATTGATAAATTAGAAGCATTTGTTTATGAACCTGATCCAGTAACAGCTCAGATAGATTGGTCCGAAGGAAGCGGTGAAGGAAGTAGTGAAGGAAGCAAAATGAAAAGAAAGCCAGCCAAGATACTCCAACTATTTAAATAATTACAAGCTTTGGTTTTATTTATCGTACTTTGTTTCTGTTTAAATTTGTGTGAGATTTTTTTTCTTTTCAGTAATTGCAGCAACAGGTAATATATTCTATCCTTTACCTATCTATGTTTTGACATTGAGGACAATGTTGTGATCTGGTTGGGGGGAAGGATGGTTGTAAAAAAAAAAAACCCAAAAAACCCAAAAAAAATAAATAAATTAGGAAGTGTGTTTATTAATATGTTTATTGTGTTTATCATTAAAAAAAACTAAAAAAAAATTAGGAAGTGTGTTTGTTAATATGTTTGTTGTGTTTGTCATCAATTTATTAACAACAAAAGTAATTAGGGATGACAGAGTAAAGAGTAAATTATTTACTCTTGAGATGCATCAAAAATTGGTGGCAGAGTAAGGAGTAATTAGGGTAGTAACTAATTTATGTGGAAGTAGCAATTCAAATTCAGGAAAATTTGCATGATTGAGTAAATTGTCTTCTTTCTTAAAATTCACATGCTTGGTTATGGATGTTGAATTAGTGGACTGAGAATGATAGAATTATGCCTTGTGAGATTTTGAGCTTATTGATGAATGGATTGAACATTTGTACCATTCTTTTCTTTCTTGTGTGAATTTCACTCATGGAATTGTTGCTCTAGAACTTGCTTTGATTCTTTTTGAGACTACATTTTCATATGCATACATGAATATGATTGAGACATTTTTCTTGAAATAACTACTTTAATCAAATAGCCAGCCTTGTTTAGCAGTATGTTGTTTCAATATGATATCAAGCACTCTTATGACTTCTTGGAAATTCTCTGATTCCTGTCAACATAAAGCATTAGAAATGACCTATTTTCCCTTGCTTAACCCCTTTGAGCTTATTTGACTATTCTTTGTTTCGAACTCATTATGTGCCTTAAATAAAAAACCATATTCTTACTTGACCTTAGGGAATAAGAGAACATTAGTTTGTCATTCGATGAGTTCTTGAACAAGTGTGGGGGTGTGTGTGCAGAATATTTAAAAAAAATGTGTATATATAATGTTCTTATTCTTCAAAAAATAAATAAAAAAATCAAAAAAATAAAAAAAAAATTAAAAAGAAGAGGGTCAACAAGGTAATAAAGGAAATGAAAAGAATAGGTAACGGAAATTTGTATTAAGTGGAGTTGGGATGAACTTTCATACTTGTTAATTGAACTCAGCTCTCATGCTCTTTTATTCTTTGGTATTTAACTTGTCATATCCATATTACCTCCTCCTTTACCTTGACCTCATTACAACCTTGAATAAAGTCCTCATGATTTGTGTGTGCATATGTTTTGAGTAGTGGAGAAGTAGAAGAGAAGCAAGCTTATGGTAGTGCAATTTTCATGGGTTGAATTGAGCGAAATACCTACCTTTTAAACACTTGAGGGATTGAGAGTGAATCTTGTGAAAATCTATCATTCTTGACTCATGCTTTTCAATTGAAATATCCTTACTTGTTAATTTGAGATATGAAGATATATTACCTCATGAATGTTTTGATTACTTGAATGATTGATTGCTCTACATTTTTTTTAAATATTATTAGAAATTGAGTCTTTTAGAGTGTTTAGCTTTTGAGTCTGTTTCGTTTTTTTTTTTTTGTGAGTGATCTTGTGTGTTTTGCTCAGGAGTGCAAAAAGCTAAGTGTAGGAGAATTTGATGATCACATATTTGATACATTAATAAGCTTTCATTCTTAGTCATTTACACTCTCTATGTACTTAATTGATTGAGTTTTATTATGTTTTGTAAGTTTGGGCTCAAATTGGATTTAATTGAATTTTTCACCATGATTCATATCTTACACTGTTTCTATATTTGGGCCATATCTTGGGCTGTAGGTGGTATTTGGAGATGATTCTAGTGGCATTTGAAAGATAAGAGAGATCTCTATAACTTTCATGAAGACCTCAAAGGCCCAATCACACGAGTAGATAACTCAAATTGGGATTGAAGCAAGAACTAGAGTGCTGTTCCTGACAACTTGACCTATGTATACTGTTCATGCCATTATTCGGGCTAGAAGTTGTAAAATGAGCTGAAATTTGGATGTTGAATAGCTAAGACCCATATCTACAACTTTCATGTTGAATACTATTCCAGAATCGGACTCCTTGAAGGTGATATTGGGCTTGGAATTCAGAATAGAGGAGCTGTGACTGGGCTTGGGCAGTGTGCAGTAATTTGAACGTATCTGAAGTTATAGAAATGATATTGGACTCAACCTAAAGCCATTTGAAATCTAAGATCCAGGCCTAAAACTTTCATAAAGACCACGTGGTTCAAAAATGACGAATGCAATGACTTCAGAGCTGCATGATTTCGGAGACAAGGAATCTCCATAATTTCCCACTCACCTAAAGTCATTTGGCATTTTCCACTCATTTTTCACTCATCCAACCACTAATGACTCAGCCCCCTTGTCATTTTGTATATCTAATCCTCTATAAAAGGAGGCCTTGGCAGATCATTGAGGGTGTTAGGTGTTAGTTACCAAAATGATGCCATTTTGTTACTAGGTTTTCTTGTAGTAATTTTCTTTTGTTCTAAATTAAAGTCATGTTCTTCTTCTTCTTCTTCTCTCTTTCTTTCTTCTTATCTATGAGTAACTAAGTTTTATTTTACTTAGGTGAAAGGGTGAAACTCTTGGTAATAAAGTAAGGTTAGATTTATTCTTCTCTTGTGCTTAAATGATTTATATTTTCTAGTAACCATTATACGTATTATAATTTGTTTCTTATAATTTAGAAACCATCTTTGTAAATAGGAGTTCTTGATTTGTTGTAGACAAAATATTGGCACAATGAATGCTTTAACCCATTTATAAGTGGTGGTAATATTTTTAGGAAACATAATATAATTACGTATATTATTTTAAATGGACTTTTAATATTGTATTTTCTGATTGGAACCTCCATGTTGCGAGGATTCTAATTGAGTTATAAAAGAAATTAATCTTACCTTTACTTTATTTACCAAGAGTGGATCTTTTAACCCAAGAGAATAATTTTTACCATAGTAACAAAATATTTACTTCACCTTAATTAATCTTCAACAATTCCCTGTGAATCGACCTCGGACTCCCGAGAAATTTATTACTTGAGACAACCTGCACTTGGGTTCGCAAAGTAACAATTAATCCCGCATCAAGTTTGTAGACTTGTTTGAAACTAAAAATTGTGCATCAGCAAGGTTTTTATATTTTTGGTGGAACTTGGCAACTATTTTTAATATTAATTTTTAATCGTATTCCACACAACACCAAATTTTGGCGCCGTTGCCGGGGAACCAATTTTCCAATTACGCTATTGATTTATTTCTTATTTTTACTATATTTTTGTTTTTTATTTTTAATTTTTGATTCTTTCTTTCTAAGTGTCTTGTAGGTGTTCATGTCCAGTGGAGAAGTGAACGAGCTCTTGAGAAATTTAAGGCACTACTTTGAACAAGTCAGTTCACAGTTTCCTCATCGATTTACACCTGCTGACGTCGAAGCTGCTCGCCATATAGATTTATCCAGTTCTGAGATATCTTCTGAAATATCTAAAGAAGTGGCGATGGCAGAATCTACTCTAAGGGTGTTGGGTGCTCCAGACTTGGACCAACAACCTCTGTGCATAGAGATTCCTGAAAATGAAGGGGCATTTGAGCTGAAATCCGGCCTAATCCATCTTTTACCATCCTTCAATGGATTAGCTGGGGAGGACCCTAACAAGCATTTGAAAGAGATACATGTGGTTTGTTCTAGTATGAAGCCTGTAGTAATTTCAGTAGAACAAGTTAAGCTTAGAGCCTTCCCATTCTCATTGAAAGATTCTGTAAAGGAGTGGTTGTACTACTTGCCACCTGGATCCATTCAGACATGGCAGGACATGGCTCGGGCTTTCCTAGACAGATATTTCCCTGCTTCAAAGGCCGCAACCATCAGAAAAGAAATTTGTGGCATCCAACAGAGGCATGGGGAATCACTTCATGATTACTGGGAGCGGTTTAAGAGGCTATGTGCTAGTTGCCCTCAACATCAAATAAGTGAACAACTTTTGATTTAGTACTTCTATGAGGGTTTACTAGTTATGGACCGCAACATGATAGATGCTGCTAGTGGAGGAGCTCTGGTTGACAAGACTCCCCAAGAAGCTAGGAATTTGATCTCAAGGATGGCTGCTAACACTCAACATTTCTTCACCAGGAATGACACTAGAGTGAAAGTTGTTAAAGAGGCCGAAACAGCTAGTTTGCAGCAACAAATGATTCAATTGACTGCCATGATTCAGAAATCAATGGATAATGGGAAAGTACTAGTACATGCTTGTGGGATTTGTTGCTCTTCAGGACATCCCACCGATATGTGTCCTACTCTGCAAGAGGACACACCTGCGGAGGTAAAAACAGTAGGGGGATATGATGGCTCTTCCAAGAATTACAACCCCTACTCCAACACATATAATCCTAGGTGGAGAGATCATCCCAACTTTAACTATGCACAGCAGCCCCAAGCTCAACCTCAAGCTTTTGGACCTCCAGGGTTTCAGCAAAGGCAAACACCTTTTCCTCAGAGGCAACAACAAGCTCAAGCTCCTAAGCAACCTGAGCCCTCATTAGAAGAGTTAATGAGACAAATGGCCACTAATAACATTCAGTTTCAACAAGAAACAAGGGCCACCATCAGTAACTTGCAGAATCAAGTGGGGCAGTTAGCCACTGAAATTAATAAGGTTCAGAGCTAACTTTCTGGGAAACTCCCCTCGCAACCGGAAGTGAATTCGAGAGAAATTGTTAGTGCTATCACATTACGAAGTGGGAAAAGGTTAGATGAACCTCCACCTCCTCTACAAGCCACTAGTGACAAGGATCAAAAGTCAAAGGAGGTAAATGAGGAGGGGCAAAACTCCAAAGCTCCCAAGTTGAGTATTCCTGAACTCCATCCTAAGTATGTCACTAAGGCTCCATTCCCTAGTAGGTTGGTTAAGAGCAAGAAAGTTGAGGATGAAAAGGATAGCGATCTTCTTGAGACTTTCAGGAAAGTGGAAGTGAATATTCCATTGCTGGATGCAATCAAGCAAATCCCGAAATATGCCAAGTTTCTTAAGGAAGTATGCACCCAGAGGAGGAGGCTGAAGAGTAATGAGAAAATCAGTATGGGCCAAAATGTTTCCGCTCTCATCCAGTCTATGCCTCAGAAATGCAAAGATCCAGGGACTTTTACAATTCCGTGTGTTATAGGCAATTACAAATTTGAGCATGCCATGCTAGATTTAGGTGCTTCTATTAATGTAATATCTATGTCTGGTTTTAACTCTCTTAGACTTGCCCTTTTGCATTCTATAGATGTTGTGATTTAGTTGGCTAATAAAAGCAATGCATATCCAGCCGGGTTGATTGAGGATGTATTGATAAAGGTTGATGAGTTGATCTTTCCTGCAGATTTTTATATTCTAGAGATGGAGGGGGAGTCATCATCCAGCAAGGCTCCACTCATTTTAGGAAGGCCATTCCTCAAAACAGCGAAGACCAAAATAGATGTGCATGCAGGAACTCTATCCATGGAGTTTGGAGACTCGATTGTTCAATTTAACATTTTTGATGCTATGAAGCATCCCATGGAGGAGCATTCTATTTTTCATATTGATTTACTTGCTGATTTAGTTAAGGAAACTGATGTTGAATTGTGTGCTGAATTTCTTGATTTAATTGGTTTTAATGATTCTATCCATTGTCACTCATGTACTGATTGTGGTGGTGATATGATATGTGTTATTTGTGCTGAGATTTTTACATATTTGAGAGCTGATGTTTATGTTTATGCAGCTACAAATGGTATTGAAGGATCTATCAACAATGCTCATAACACAGTTATAGCATCTCAGACACAAAGGGCGATGGAGTTGAAGCCCATTGCAGAATTTTCAAAAAAGAAAAAAGCGCACCAGATGGCGGTCACTACTGTGGTAGATTTTGCTTTTGGATCATGGTCCACCATAGACAATGTCAATAGAGTTGATGAAGTAAACATGCTACAATTCAGTGGTGGGGCCAAAGAAATTAAGGAAGGCCCATGGGATCCTGGTGGAAGCTTCCTCATTTGATAAGGATGTTTCTTTTCTTTCCCTCCATTTTATTTTACTTGTCTTTCATTAATTGATGATTTTGATGAATGTTATTTCTCTTTTGAGCTTTACATTGAGGACAATGTAGAATTTAAGTGTGGGGGAGGATTTTACTCTGTTTTCTATTTTTAATTTTTGTTTTATATTTTCTGCATTTTAATTCTGTTAAAAACCAAAAAAAAAATTATGTGTTTTTATTTGGTTTCCAATGATATTTTGAGATTTTTGAAGTTTGAGTTTGAAGCAATTGAAATTCAAGGTTATGATTTATAAATTTCTTTTGTCATCTTGAATTTGACATGCTTGGTTTTGGATGTTTGATTGATGAATTGAGTTTGATAGATGCATACCTGGTGAGATTTTGAGCCTTTTGATAGATGGATTTAGCATTTATGTCATTCTCTTCTTTCTTGTGTGATTTTCACTCATGTCATATTGATCACTCTAGAACTTGCTTTAATTCTTTTTGAGGCTACATTTTCACTTGAATACATGAACATGATTGAGGCATTCTTTTGTGATTAACTACTTTGGCCAAATAACCAACCTTGCATTATTTCCCTTTGATTAACCCCTTGAGCCTATTTGCCTATTCTTTGTCTTATCTCATTATATGCCTTATGTGAAAAACCATGATTTTACCTTACCTTAGAGAATGGGAGAGCATTGGCTCATTTTCATTGGAGGAGCTCTTTTGCTTGCAAGTGTTTAATAGGACAAGTGTGGGGGTTGTGCAAGTTGATGTGTAATATGCAAGGTGTTGAAAAAAAAAATATGCAAAGAAAAAGAAAAAAATTCAAGAAAGATTGTAAAAGAAAAGAAAGAAAAAGGAAAGGAAGATGTAAAGAGAATGTGTATTATATAGATTTGAGGGGATAAAATTTTCATGTTTGTCAATTGAGTTTCTCCCTAATGTTCTTTTATTCTCTTGGGTGCTCATCTTACCATATCCATATTATTTCCTTCCCTTACCTTGGCCCCATTACAACCTTAAATAAAGTCTTCTTGATTTGGGTGTGCATGTGTTTGAGTAGTGGAGAAGTAGAAGATAAGCAAGTTTATGGTAGTGCATTTTTCATGGGTTGAATTGAGTGAAATACTTACCTTGTAAACACTTGAGAGATTGAGAGTGTATCTTGTGAGGATCTATCATTCTTAATTCATGATTTTCAAATTGAAGATGCCTTGCTTGTTGGTTGAAAATGTGAAGAACTGTTATCTCTTGAATGTTTTGATTCCTTGAATCTTTTCTTGCTTTTCTTGCTTACAAACTTTTGTCTCTCTTGAATATCATTGGAAACTGAGTCTTTTGAATTTTTAGGTTTTGTTTTGTTTTGTTTTCCCTGTTCCTTGGTTTGGTCTTATGTTTTGCCCAGGAGTGCAAAAGGCTAAGTGTGGGGGTATTTGATCTGTCGATTATTTTCATACTTTAAATGCCTTATGATTGATTTAATTGGACTCCATATGTGCTCAATTGTTGATATTTAGTTAAGTTTCTGCTTTAGAGCTTAATTGGATATTTATTGTGAAACTATGCTTAAATGTGGTTATAAACACTCAAATGAATTATACTTTTCAGGATATCTTTGAGTGTTTGAGTCCATTAGCATTAAACCAAGCTTGATGACCATTTGAGGAGAGAGATGAATACTTAAGAAGATCAGTTTTACCCTTAGAAGCAAAGGAAGAAGAGCATTTATGAAGAATCAAGGTCGCATTTGAAGAACATGAGTGACACGGCCCGTGTGATATGACACGAGCTGGGCCGTGTACTCCTCTGACTATTTCAAGACGGGTCAAATCCTATTTTTGGACAACACGGGCATGTCATACAATTCGGGCCATGTCATATAACATGGCCTGTGTCAAATGACACGGGGTAGGCCGTGTACTTCTCTAACTTCACAAGGGAATTCAGTTTTTAGCCTTGACCGATAACACGGGCCATGTCATATGACACGGGTTGGGCCGTGTTCTTCTCTGACTTTGAAATTAGTTAGAATTTTGTCACCAGATTCAGACACGGGTTGGGCCGTGTTATATGACACGGCCCATGTCATCGGCTCAGAAATCTAAATTCGTATTTTAATGCTAAATTAGGTATCTAAACCTATAAATAGGATTGCTTAGAGCCCTTAAAGGGGGGCTAGACAGAGAGAGCCGTCAAGGGAATTGAGGGAAACATAAAGACTAAGGGAAAGGGAGATTGGATCGAAGATTGGAGTCTCGGGTTTGAGCAATCGGAGATCGATCATCCCCAACTTTTGGAAACTAGTTTGATCTTCAGTTTTCTTTTGCACTTTCGTTCTGAACTTTGTTTTTCTTCTGTTTTTCTTGTGATTTTGACTTTGCCATGTGTGGCTAAACTTCTTGATTGGTTAAGGGAAGATGAAACTCTAGTTTTGATTATGTGAATTTTGCATATTTCTTTATATCAATACAATTATGTTTTTATTCATGTTTCTATTTTTAAATCAATATAAAGGTCTTTATATTCTTGCCAAATTTCGACAGTGGTAAAACTAGGATTGCTATGCGTGGTTGCGGTGGTAAAACTAGTGAAACATATGATCTAAGTAATTTAATCCCGGTGTGTGATTAGATCTTAGTGTGGTTAGTTTTCTAACTCTTAATGCAATCATTAGGTAGGTGTAAGAGCGGTTGCTTTACAAATAACTAATGGTTAGGGTTTGATTTGAGCGGCTGCTGAATTAAGTGAAACTTAAGGAAAATAAGAGATTTATCTCACAATTACATAAGAACATAATTGATCACGTTGGTATAAAGAGTATGTAAGTTAGCATAATCATATAAATCTAGTGGTGGATTCTATCTCTTAACCAATGTCTTTAACTTGGTAATTCAATTTGTGTTTACTGTTTTGGTTTAAGTTTAATTTCTCTTTTTAGTTTTAATTAACAAAACCTCCTTTTACTTTTACTGTTTATTTTTCATCAGAGTTTAATTTAGGAATTAGATTGATAGTGTTAATTGAATTGGTTTTCTGTGGATCGACCCTTGTTTACTACAATTGGTTGCAAGGTTTTTATATTTTTGGTGGAACTTGACAACTATTTTTAATATTAATTTTTAATCGTATTCCACATAACACCAATATTACTTAGTAGTTTTATTGGGATTCGTTTTACACCATTGATCGGATCAACGGTTATGATCAAAAGCATCTAAATTATGATTTTTATCCAAGGGTCCACATTGAAGTCTATGCTTCTTTGTTTGACTCATTCTCATTGGTTTAAAAAGTCAAGCCACCTATTTTGACTTGTTCTTATTAGTTCAGAATTCTATTCAGTCAGAATCGTTGACTGCTACATTAAACGCGGGTCCCACAGACTTTTCGGGTCCATGGTAAGCAGATTTCTACTATTTTTAAAATAGTAGGTACTGTCACATAAAATAATATTATAATAATATAAAATTATTTTATTACACAGTTAAATCCTAAAAATTACAAGATTAATATATATATCAATCGGAATTGGGTTTAGTAAGATCCCCCAGCTCCAATTAATTAAAATAAGAATTTTCCCGGCCCGAAAATTATTATTTTCCTGACCTAGAGCAAATCACACAAAATAATCAAAAATAGTATCGGAATAATCAAATTATTTTTATATTGCACAGAAAACACAAAATAGTGTAATTCTGTCAGTTCTGTAACATAGTCTAAAATTTGGAGTGTTACACACCTGAACAAGACAAAAGATTGATTCATCTTCATGTTAAATTTTAAAACTCGGATGTGCAAACAGTGGTACCAAATTCCCATTATCAACTGGATCAAAGGAGGTCACTGCATATTGTGGTAATTGGAGTACTAGGAAGGCTTGCATAATTAAGAAAGTTATGGTCAAAGCAATTATCTATGGAAGACACAAAATTGGATAGTATTGATGCTTTCAAATCAAAATATTGATATTGTATATTACTAATTTCAATGGTTAGTTCCAAAATTCACATATAACAACATGACCTACTAACAATCAAATAAGCGCTAGTCCATTCTAGCCAGTTGCCAAAAAAGAACACAAACAAACCAAAGAAAAGAGAACCACGCAGCAAATTGAATATAGAGTGCAGTGTGCAAAAACTTGTTACAGGTTTTCTGATAGGGACTGAAATTTTTTTGGCTGTTATGAAACCCCTTCACTAATCTTTATTTATTCCTTTGTTTATTCTTGACTGTTATTAACCTTTCCATTTACCTACTGGCGGTGAATCTTCATTTATTCCTTATAGCTACTTCTGCATTTATTCCTGGCTATTATGTATTTATTCCTAGCTCATTCCCCTTCTTTCCACCTCTGCTCTTATAAACGTGGGTTGAAGCCCCATCAATACCCTCCCCTAGCAGTTTCACCTTGTCCTCAAGGTGAAAATCAGAAAATGCAATGTTAATTACTTCAAAATCCTCCCAAGTATTCTCATGGGCTGGCAAATTAGCCCATTTGATCAGAACTTCAGTTGTGCCATTCAACAGCCTTCGAACAACTTTTACTTCCTCCAGGAATAGTTTGTAATTCCCAATCTTCTGACAAAAAAACTAGGTAACTGTTGGCTTGCGAAATCATTATGCAATGCCTTCTTAAGCTGTGACACATGAAAAATGGGATGAACTCTTGTAGTTGTGGGCAATGCTAAATGGTAGGCCACTGCTCCTACCCTCTCCACCACTTCGTACGGGCCATAGAAATGAGGACTCAATTTCTTATTAACGCGTTTAGCTAAAGACCTTAACCGATAAGGTTGAGCCTTCAGATATACTATCTCCCCAACCTGAAATTCAACTTCCCGTTGTTCTTATCAGCTTGAATTTTTATCTGTTGCTGAGCATTGAGTAAGTTCAGTTTAAGCTTATCCAAAATGTTATCCCGGGCCTCTAGCATCTTGTCAACTGCAATTACTACTGTACTTTCATGACTGTACTTGATGATTAAAGGTGGTTCCCTTCCATACAAGGCCTTCAAAGGACTCATCTGTATCGATGCATTAGAAGAAGAGTTAAACCAAAATTCAGCCCAGGCCAACCACTTCACCCACTGATTTGGGTGATCATTCACAAAGCATCGCAAGTATGTTTCAATGGTTCGATTAGTGACTTCCGTTTGGCCATCCGTTTGAGGATGATAAGCTGAACTAAATTTCAGCTTAGTACCAGAAAGTCGAAACAACTCCTGCTAAAACTGGCTGATAAAGATGCGATCCCTATCCGAAACTATGGAACTGAGGAACCCATGTAAACGGACTATCTCCTTAATAAACACAGCTGCCACCTCTTTTGCAGTATATGGATGATTGAGAGGAATGAAATAAGCTGATTTACTTAATCAATCCACCACCACTAGAATAACATCAACACCCTTAGATCTGGGTAATCCACATATAAAGTCCATCGAGATATCATCCCATACATGAGCAGGGATTGGTACTGGTTGCAGTAACCCAACCGGATTAAGAGCTTGGTATTTATTCTGCTGACAAGTAGCACACCCAGCCACAAATTGCTCAATATCCTTCTGCATATTATGCCAATAAAAGATATTTGCTAGTCTTTTATAAGTTCTAGTTACCCCGAAATGCCCACCCCATGGGGAAGAATGGAATTCTTGTAAGAGAAAAGGGATCCTTACTGATTTGGGAGGTAAAACCAAGTAGTCCTTAAACCATAAGCACCCTTTAGACACTCGGTAATGAGGATGGGAGGTTAGATTACGCATCAAATCCTGCAGAATTCCTCTTAGCTGATCTTCTTTGAGTATTTCCTCTGATAATTCCATCAAATCATGATTAGTGATCATTGAGACAGCTTTATATTCCATTACTCGTGAAAGGGAATCTGCCACCCTGTTTTCCACTCCCGATTTATATTGGATTTCAAAGTAGAATCCTAAGAGCTTGGTTGTCCACTTCAACTATTTGCCAACCAGTACCCTTTGCTCCAACAAAAATTTCAGACTCCGCTGATCTGTACGGATAATGAAATGTTGGCCAAGTAGATATTGTAGCCACTTTTGTACTGCAAGGACTATTGCCATTAACTCCCGCTCATACACTGATTTCACCTTTGCCTTCTTAGATAAAGCTTGACTAATAAATACTAGTGGTCTGCCCTGTTGCAGAAGAACTACCCCAATTCCATAACCAGAAGCATCCGCTTCTATCACAAATGGCAAGTCAAAATTGGGCATGGCTAATGTGGGCAGTGTCTCCATGACATCCTTGAGCTTTTGAAATGCATCTTGAGTTTCTTTTGACCACTGGAAATTGTTCTTCTTCAATAGTTGAGTCAATGTCCTAGCAATCACTCTATAGTACTTCAAAATTCGCCTATAATATCCAGTAAGCCTCAGAAAACCCCTCAAGCTCCTTATATCCTTGGGAACTGGCCACTATTGTATGGCTGTCACCTTATTAGGATCAGTAGAAATTCCCTCTGCTGAAATGAGATGCCCCAAATACTCCAATTTAGTAACACCAAAATAACATTTCTTGTAATTCACCCAAAGTGCATGGCTCTTGAGCACCTCAAACACCATGCACAAGTGATAAACATGAGAAGGAGGATCAATGTTGTATATGAGAATATCGTCAAAAAATACCAGCACAAATCTCTTAAGATATGGACGAAAGATATCATTCATGAGAGCTTGGAAGGTCGACGAGGCATTTGTGAGTCCGAAAGGCATCACCAAATATTCGTAGTGACCCTCATGCGTACGGAAAGCTATTTTCGGAATATCACCTTCCTTCATCCGAATTTGGTGGTATCCCGATTTAAGGTCCAATTTGGAGAAGAACGCAGCTCCACCTAGCACATCCAAAAGTTCTTTTACCGGAATTGGAAACTTATTTGGAACAGTGATGCTGTTCAAGGCCCGGTAATCTACACAAAACCTCCAACTGCAAGAAGGAAAATCCAAAGTCCAAAACATGAGACAGCCTGTAAAGAGATTGAAATAGAGAGGTTAAGGAAAACATATCAAGCCCTAGAAACAATCATTCAAGGAAAAGATGGTCAACTTCAAGAATGAAGTTAAAATAAAATCATGACTATTTCGGGGTGTTGGCAGCCAGCTGTCGCAACCATCCCGAAGGACGCCGCAAAAATAAGTAATTTTTTTTATAATTATTAAAAAAAGCACATCAATTAAAAATAAAAACAAAAAATAAATCAAAGGCAAAGGTTTCTCAGCCCTACTCCCGACAAAACTTCCACCCAACAATCTCATCACTGCCACCAAGCTTTGTATTAGAATTAGGCATGGCAATTTGACCTCAACCCATGGGTATCCACCATACCCCCACCCTGCAAGGGAAGTTCACCCAGCAACGGAGCAAAGTAGGTGCAAGTTTGGGTCAATTTGTCCTGCTCTGTCACACATTGTATTATATTTATTTTAATTACTAATAATGCCAATTATATTAATTATATTTATTAGTTTAATATTTTTCTTAATATGTTTTTTGTTTATATGAGATAATGAATTAATTTAAGATACTAATTGATTAATATATAAATTATTTTAAACTATTCACAAGTGGGGCAGTACTGATGTCAGTTTTGATGTTTCCTTGCGGGACAAGTGTGAGTTTTAGAATAACTAGTATGTTTCCCTATGTGATGCACAGGGTTATTCATTGGTGATTTTATTTTTAATCATTTACTTAAATTTTTTATTTCATTTAAATAAGTTAAAATTTCATAATTATTTTAAATAATAATTTTAAGTAAATGGTGTAAATAACATTAATTCTAATACGTATTGATGAGATTCAGAAAATTGCAAACTTGATGGACTTAGGTACATTTACTGCATGATTGAAATCTATGTATAGTAATCATAATGAAAAGCATATAGTTATTTGATAATTCATTGTTCCATAGCTTCAACTAAATTATATAAACATCACTCAAAATGGCCCTGGATACTTGCTTAAATAAAGAGAATGAATGCAACTTGTGTTATTGTAGGGTAAAGGCCCAAGGTTTGTGTATCTGCAATATAGGGCCAAAGCATGTGTTGTAATATTTCTATTACAACTAAATTTTAGTCATGGGCAAAAAGAAAAAGAAGTTAATTTTGCAGTAAAGAAGATCAGTTAGAATAGGGATCTCAAACCATTTTATTCTTGTTCCAATATGACATTGAACAATTGTTGTTCAAGGTAAGATATATGAAATTGGATTGCGCGTCCTAAATAACAAATAATGCAGCATAAAATCGTAAATATTTATAACATTAGTGCTTACTGAAGCTTAGGCAAGGTATTCAAAGTGTCTTTGATCATGAGATTCAGCAGAATGGCTAAAGAAATATGCAGTCATTGTTAATCTTTGTTTTTTTCCACTAACACAATCAAATTTCTCTTATTTTTCTTTTGTACAGATTTTAATATTTGATAGTCTCATGCCTATATTTACCTCAGCAGGATGGTTAAGGGTTAAAAAGTAATCAAGCAATGGATTTGTACTGTGGGAGCTCTCGTTGAACCTTGAGATCAAGATCTTTGTAAGTAAACATGCTTGCTTTCATAGGGAACCTCAATAAAGAGATAGAAAGTGAAGATCAAAGCAAATATAGCAACAGCTTCGTTATCACAGCTGCCAGCCACTGATCGACATATATATGAGGGGTCCTGCAAATACAACAACATTTAGGGAGGGGCAACCAATTACATGTAAGAGGGAATTGTGGGACCAAGAACCAAAACATGTTATTAGAAGAGAGCAACCATTACCACTAATACACCATTAATTGTATAAATATAATAAACTTTCAAATAATTGCTTGCAAGGATATTTAATAATAATATTTTATAAATAGAAAAATCATAGAATATGACAATCAACACTCTACTAAATAGAATATTGTTTTTTTCTTCTGACGGCCAGCACTCTACAAAACTTGGCTATATAGTTGGTTGGCATTTCATATGTCCACTCCCTACCAATCAAGCATGTGTACCAATATTACTAACATTAAGAAACAAAATAAATGAATCAAGAAATCATAAAACGTATACGTAGGTCAATACTAAACCTCTGAAATGCTTGTGTGATTTGTGAGACCAAAAATACATAGGCTTGCGAATTACAGTATTTACTTTGCTAGATATGGCATATAAACCTTTAAAGGTTATGAATGTGAAATAAGGACCCTGAGTCCCAACGAAAATTATGATTCAGTACCAAAGGTGCAAGCAAGAATCTCAAAGCACAATGAATCGGATAATATTCATATTGGCAGCACAACGAATTTTTGGAATCCATGACAAACAAACACAGCATGACCGCACAAATAAGGAGGAAATTGTAAGAGATAAAAAATTTCTGCCAAATTTTGAGGAGAAGGTAAAGAAAGGCCCATTTGCAATTTTCCTATTCACACTTCCATAAAAAGCTTAGCTTCAAGACATATTTTGCAGGAATTTTGCATTGAACACAATAACATAAAACATAGATACAAAATAAGAGATTCAAATCATACACAGTATGACCTTACGTGATTTGCAAAACCATTTTGTATCCATATGTAATTTGGAGTTTTCTATATAGCCATATAGTTGTTAATATATAATCTTTATTGGTGAGATTTAAAACATTAGTAGTTAAAACTTAAGAGTTAAAACTCATAAACTCATTGAAATCATCACAAAGGCTTAAAAGATAAAAAATATTACTTTAATTAAGCTTTTAAGCTGAAATTCTTTTAGAAAGAATATCTTCCAACATATAATAATATATGTTTTCCTTGAAAGTGTGGATCAAGGGCACTGGTACCTTGCTATTCAATATTTCATGTACTGTACTAAAGGCCTCAAGGACTAAAGAGTTAACATTATTTGAATTTACTAATTTTGTTAAGAATGCCATAGAGTAATGGATAATGACAATAATTGAAAAATTGGATATTTGACTTGAAACTCATGCAAAGAAAAATGTGTGGAAGACTTGTACATAAATTTCAGTTAATGCATGCGTCTCCAACTCTCTAATTATGTAACACACCTAAGATTGTGCTGATAAAAATATGTCAAAATATAGTATTTCAATTCAATAACTTAATACTGATTGGAAGAGTTTGAAATATAAAGGAGGGAAAGGATACGTTTTCATTAATTAAATTTTTTTTGTTTATTTTTTTAAATGGGACAAACAAAATGAGATATATATTATTATGTAAAAGTACAATCATTATTTATTTATTTTTATAAATATTTTATAATTTTAATCTAATAATAAAAATTTACTCTTCACTTCACTTCTCTAATTTCCTCCATCTAACATGTTTTAAAATTATAATTTGGACATTAGAAGACTAATTTAGAAAATTATATCAAAAGATAAGTTCAAATATTTAACCCACTCTTTGAAAAATGAATCAAGATCCTTTAAAGTTCTTGGACAACTGCATCTTGTGAAGTTGGTGAGAGAAAGAAACGATAAACAAGTTTATAGCTTTTTAAATGTAGATTATTTTTCTTCCCACTTCTATGTCGACTCATTCTCTCTCCTATTGCAGGGAGTTAAGTACTGCAGAGGATCATTTCCTATAAAAAAATAACCTCTCGCAAGTCACAATAGAGTCAAAAACATAAAATTCATTGAGTTGACAGAGAAAGCTAATACACGTTAATCATTAGGTTGGAGCACTAAACAAAAATAATTCTCGAGGGTTCTCTATTACAAAACTGTATGTCTTTACTAGCTCATGTTTCAAACAAAATCAATGATCCTATTATTAATTCAAATTGTATGGGAATGGATTATCTCATGACATATCAAGGTTTTGTGAAAAAATTAGATACAAAGACTATCTGACATATATATAAAGTTTTTTAAAAACAAAATAATTAATTAAAATATACATTAAATATTTGTTCATTAAATAAAAAAAATTACATACATATATATACTTAATATAAAACAACTTGTAAATTCACGTAAAATGCACATGAAACACAATGGCAAAATAACTAATATGTCATAAACCTGGCACTATGAACATGCTGGAATGGTAGCTTTAATTCAAGACAAAAATGAAAAATTACCAACACATCTTGTTAATATCACATCTCAAGTCTTATCATTTACAACAATAATAGCACATCATATACAAGATAAGAATTTCGGATATCTTAAAAGCAACAACGACACTAGGATTTAGGTTGTTACGTTATATACCAGATAGGCCAAGGATGAGATAGAGATATTAATAGAATGGCAAACTTACAAATATAACTTAATTGGCACAAATCGTACTTCTCACAAAAAATTGGTCAATGATAAAGATTGAAGGAGTCAAAGGCCGTTTTGACATTATATGCAGAGACTTTATCCATTGTTACACGTTCATTTTTGTAATTACCAGCTCGACGAACCCAATTTAGTTATTGACAAGGTAGTTTAAATTTTTAAATAACTTGGTTTCCTATATAAACCCCGTGCTCTATTTCAATTAGGCAAAAGAAAAAAAGAATAACCATATTCTTACAATGGGTTCTTCTTCTTCTTGGGCTGGGATTCTTTTATTGAGTTTAGTTCTGCTAGGCTTATGCTCTGCCATAGAGGTTACTTATGATTCCAATGCTCTTATTCTTAACGGAGAAAGACACATTATTTTTTCTGGTGCAATCCATTATCCACGAAGCACAGTAGAGATGTGGCCTGACATTATTCAAAAAGCTAAGGATGGAGGGCTTGATGCCATTGAAACTTACATATTCTGGGACCGCCATGAACCTGTTCGGCGCAATTATGATTTCTCAGGAAATTTGGATTTTATCAAATTTTTCAAGCTCATCCAAGAGGTTGGTCTGTATGCCATTCTAAGGATTGGTCCTTATGTTTGTGCAGAATGGAACTATGGAGGCTTCCCATTATGGCTACACAATATGCCAGGGATTCAGTTGAGAACTGATAATCCAGTTTACAAGAACGAAATGCAAATTTTCACTACAAAGATTGTGAACATGGCCAAAGAAGCAAAGTTGTTTGCATCACAAGGAGGACCCATTATCCTTGCTCAGATTGAGAATGAATATGGAGATATCATGTGGGGTTACGGAGATGCAGGAAAGGCATATGTCAAATGGTGTGCACAAATGGCTCTAGCACAAAATATTGGTGTCCCATGGATCATGTGCCAACAAAAAGATGCTCCCCAGCCTATCATTAACACTTGCAATGGGTACTATTGCGACCAATTCACACCCAATAACCCCAAAAGTCCCAAAATGTTCACTGAAAATTGGATTGGATGGTTCCAAAAATGGGGTGAAAGGGTTCCCCATAGAACTGCCGAAGATTCAGCTTTCTCAGTAGCACGCTTTTTCCAGAACGGTGGGATATTAAATAATTACTACATGTACCATGGAGGAACCAACTTTGGTCGCACAGCAGGAGGTCCATATATGACAACATCTTATGACTATGATGCGCCACTTGATGAGTATGGGAATTTGAATCAACCTAAATGGGGACATCTTAAGCAGCTTCATGCAGCAATAAAATTAGGGGAAAAGATCCTCACTAATGGAACAAGGACTGACAAGGATTTTGGAAATCAAGTCACACTAACATCATACACCAACAATGCCACAGGGGAAAGATTTTGTTTCTTGAGCAATATAGACGATAACAAAGATGCTAATGTTGACTTACAGCAGGATGGTAAGTACTTTGTCCCTGCTTGGTCTGTGACCATTCTTGATGGTTGCAACAAAGAAGTTTTCAACACTGCAAAGGTTAATAGTCAAACATCAATAATGGTGAAGAATAATGATGATGCATCTACTAAGCTTTCTTGGTCATGGACGCCGGAGGCAATGAAAGACACCCTACAAGGACAGGGCAAACTCAAGGCACACCAGCTTCTCGAGCAAAAAGAATTAACTTTGGATGCCAGTGACTACTTGTGGTACATGACTAGTGTCGATATTAATGATACTTCTATTTGGATCAATGCAACACTTCGCGTGGACACTAAGGGTCATACTCTTCATGGTTATGTTAACAAGAAGCGTGCAGGATACCAATTTAGCCAATGGGGAAAAGATTTCACATATGAGAAACATGTTTCTTTGAAGAAGGGAACAAACATCATAACTTTGCTTAGTGCCACCGTTGGACTTGCAAATTATGGCGTAGGGTTCGATAAGATAAAGACTGGTATAGTAGGTGGTCTAGTTCAATTAGTTGGAAAGAACAATGAGACCATTGATTTATCAACCAACCTTTGGTCTTACAAGGTTGGCTTGAATGGTGAGAGAAAACGTCTCTATGATCTGCAACCACGCATTGGTGTATCATGGATCAGTGATTCATCCAAACCTTATCCTGTTGGAAGACCCATGACTTGGTATAAGGCAAACTTCGAAGTTCCTTCTGGAACAAACCCTGTGGTGGTGGACTTGCAAGGCTTGGGTAAAGGAAATGCTTGGGTGAATGGACACAGCATTGGTCGTTATTGGCCTTCTTGGATTACTACTACCAATGGATGCAGTGACACGTGTGACTATCGTGGAAAATACCAAACAGAAAAGTGCAACACCAATTGTGGCAATCCATCACAAAGGTGGTACCATGTGCCAAGGTCATTCTTGAACAATGACAAGAACACATTAGTTTTGTTTGAAGAAATAGGTGGAAATCCTGATAACGTTTCCTTCCAAACAGTCACAACAGGAACCATTTGCGCTCATGTCTATGAAGGTGCACAATTAGAGCTGTCATGTCAAGGTGGGCAAGTAATCTCAGAAATCCAATTTGCTAGCTTTGGAAACCCAGAAGGTACATGTGGTTCTTTCAAGAAAGGCTCTTGGGAAGCTATTAACAGCAAATCTATAGTGGAAGCAACATGTATTGGAAAAGAGAGATGTGGGTTTATGGTGACAAAAGAAGCATTTGGTATAACGAGTATCTATGGTGTAAGTAAACAAAAAAGTATAACAGGCAATAACAACGGTGTAAGTAGACTGGCAGTGCAAGTAACTTGCTAAGTATTATGGCCATACAAATCCAACTATGACATTGAAAATTTGCAAACAAAAATGTAATTTGCACAAATAATTTCCATTTGGAAGTTTTCTATAACAAAATTTATATTTTCTTGCAAAAGTATTCATTCTTCTTTAGCAAGATTCATATGCCTGATTTTTTAATTGAATTAGATAATAAGCCTAATGTTTGATTAAATTACTTACTATCCATTATATTGTCATTTTTCCTGGAATGCATCTCTAAATATATCGATACAAGACTCTGTTTAAATGTGAGGAAAGGGAGAGGTTCAATCACCGCTTTGGGTATTTCATGGCCCTTCTTGATGATGATGACGACCCAAAAATTGAAAAGAGAAAAATGAGACCTCATAGCTGGATGAGTGGAAAAAAAGGAAGAAATATAAATTAACACATTTTATTTTGTATGGTTGTGTGGAAAACAAATACGAATAACGTTATGATATGACAAGTATGGCTATATAAATGAAATCTCATCTTAAATTATATTTTATAAACATAAATACACTTTTTACATAGCAATTTAATTCCTAATTCTCTTTAGACCTGTTATAAAATTAAACATTAACAATTGAATGAAGATAAATTATTGGATTAAATATGATTTTGGTCTTTCTAAATATATCAACTTTTTGTTTTGATCCTTCAAAAATTTTCTATAACAATTTGTATCTTTGTAATTTTAAAAGTGAGTGAAATTAATCATTAGCCTCATTTCAAAAGTGAGTGAAATTGACTTAATTCAATCCCGCTTATATTAGACCTTCCTTCATTTCAAGGGTTAAGGAAAATTTAATATGACGGGGTTAAATTGATATAATTTCACTTACTTTTAAAATGAGAACATGAATTAGTTTCACTCACTTTTAAAATTATAGGAACACAAACTGAACAAAAAAAATTTGAGGGACCAAAATCAAAATGTGCTATATTTATAGGAATCAAAAACATATTTAAACCTAAATTATTTTATATTGATATTAAGATTTAGAGATGATATCGTATTTAAATATAGTTACCCATATACATCAAATGATATTGAGAAAGCTAGTGCAAAATCAATGTTAAAACTCATTTTCAGCTGTTCAACATTTTCGCAAAAATATTGTTATTGATCAATAAAAATAAATTATTGATATTGACGATACATTCTATTTCCAATTTAATAAAAAATAATTGTTTGCATACATATTGATATTAGTTTATGGCAAATTCCTTAAGGGTGTGTTTGGATGAAGTATTTAAAGGAAGAAATGTAATTCTATAAGGAATTTAAAATGATTTGTTATAAAATGATCTCTTTGGATATCTTAATTATCAAATCATTTTAAAAATTCTAAGTATTTTAAAAAGGTATTTTATTAGTGTAAAAAGAAAGGATTTTAATTCCTATCTCTTTAGATAGAATTTTTAAAATCCTTCGTTATTTCGTTCTCGTCTTCCCCTTCACTCGTTCTCTCCCTTCTCTCTCATCTCAGTCTCACGCCTTCCATCCGTGCCGTATGCCACCACTGTCACACCCAGATCCACTGTACGCTGCCCATCTCGAACCCAACCCACCACCACGACACCTCCATCCACAGTTGTCCTCAAGAACCAGAGCCGCCCCTTTGGTACGTTATGTTCTCTTTTCTTCTTTTCTGCGTTTGATCTTCTTCTCCGATGATTTGAGTTTTTCTTATCTCAACCCAATAATTCCATATTTGTGTTTCAACTCATTTTGTTCCTAGAAGGAACAAAGTTAAGATTTGTTTCTATATCTCTTAACAATGATTCTGTTTTTCCCTCTTTGTATATATGCATCATAAATTACTGGAAGCTACTTTGCTGCAAATCATGTTCATTAGGCAGTTCTCAGAAGTTAGAGGATGGAATTGTTACCTAGTTTATTTTGCTTTTTTTAGATGGAATTGTTACTGGCCTTGTGTCATTAGGTTCAATAGATCTATTGCCAATTCTGACGTATACTGTTTGAGTTTGAATATCAATTATGGCTTAGTGGGTCTCTTCTTTTGAAAACCAGTGTAAAATTTGCTTTGTTAAAATGCTAAAATGTTCAAGATTCCTTTCATTCTCTGTTGTATGAATTCTATCGACTGCTTTGCCTTGAATTTGCTTTTGGTTCTATTTTCCAACCATTGCACATCTTGCTTACTAATCCTCATGCTTCCTGGGACATTTTATAAATGGAATTTTGTGCTAAAGAGAACAGCCTTTTGTTTAGATTGAACCGTCTGAGTAATTGTCATTCTTGTGCAAGTGCTATCTCAAAGGTGCTCTATATATTGTGAGCTTAATATAGGTGGGCTGATGATCTCTTTGTGCAAGTATGATGGGCTCATAAAGGGAAAGTAAGTCTTGTCCATTGTGCATCTTTACTTCATTAGTTAGACTTTCAAGTCATGCCTTGATATAATTTACCTTGCCTCTCCAAAGTCTAGAAAAATAAGTAACTATAAATACGAATTGTTTCTCTGGATTAGCATTGGTTTTGCACTTTATTTCTTGTATTGTTGGATCTGATTGTTCACAAGCCTTGAGGCTTGTGTAGAACCTAATTGAGGGCATTGCTTATTAGTTGGAATTTGAACCTTTGGGTACCAAGCAACTGTAGGAGTCAGATACCCATAAACCCATTTTAGGTTTTTTATGGTTCCATATATTTCTTGATGGAATGCTATTGTGATGATTGATGAACATGAAAGACTACTCTTGCCATTAATTGTCCATATCTTCTTAACAACATATATATTTTCCATCATTTGTTTGAAGTGTCACTTTGATGTCTCATTTGGAGTTAGAATTGCTCCCCCATGTTTTTGTGATTGTGAGTGCTGCATTTGACTCTTGTGCCTTTTGCAAGGACAAGGTTGGAGTTCTTTATTTATAACAACTTTCACCTATGTGCTTCCATCCTCAATAATATGTGTGCTTTCTTAATCATTTGATACTTTGATTATAACATCTATGTGTGTGCGGTTAGCAAATTTATTATGTTAGGCCTGATAGAATATTTGACTTCTATGTATCTAGTTAAAGAACTTGATTATAAACTTTCTAGAAATCAACTATGACACATGATTAGTGAATGTTTTCTATATATATACTATCGTATCAGTTTTGCATTCTTGATTATTTGGTACTTTACATCAAGATCAAACTTGTAAAAGAATTGAAAGAAACAATTCAGCAATGAAACTCAATAATGAAGGTAACTTCTAGGGAGAAATTAAATTCACAATCCTTCTTCAAATTTCCACTGTTCAATAATAACCTTCTGGTGTGGTTGAAAGCTTGTACATTTGCTCTAAAGCATTTTTTGTGACTTCTATTTTTTTTTTATAATTTGCCTTGCTCCCCTGTTTGATAATACCCTTGTTACCTCAGTAGTCTCGAGGAAAGTAATACTGCCAAATTTAAGCAATGTATAGTTTTGGATTTTTATTTATTTATCTAATTAAAGTCTTTCATTTAATCCTTCTTTATTGGGAGAAAATTCTCTGATGCATTATCCTTTGTGCACTTGGACATGATTGATAACAGCATAACTACACTCATGTATAGAAGATTGGACTGTGATCACACAACTTCCATATAAAGTTGTTTGTTCTTTGTTTCCAAAAGAAATACACATTTCAAATGTGAGTTCTACTAATTTGCCATTGAGATATTGTTCTTAGTTATTATTCTACTAATTACTGGTTGCTTTCTTAGCATTTTGTGGTTGACTTTGGACTATTTTTTAAAATGAAAAGAATGCAAACATCTAGCTGTAGGGTGTAAATTTTAGATTTTAGACAATTTGCTTGTTGTATTGGAGGAGGAGGATGCAAATCCAGGACATATTGAGATCCTAACTGTTGACAGAGATACAATCTGCAGTTTCATTATTGAGAACTATCCACCCAATGTCAATTCATTTGCAACTAAGGACAGGAGATTCCATTCTGTTGTGGAAACTGCTAAACCAAAAGCTTCACTCAAGTGTCCAAACCACAAAAAGATTGTAGCTGTTGAGTTTGCAAGCTATGGTAATCCTTCGGGTTTTTGTGGAAGCTTTGCTTTGGGCAACTGCAATGTGGTTGCCACCAAAGCATTGTTGAGCAGGTATAGTATTAGTATTAGTATTAGTATAGCTCTTATTTCTTTGCAAACATACCAACTCTTTTTTTTTCTTTTTTATCGTATATATATATGTGTGTGTGTGTGTGTGTGTGTGTGTGTGTATCTTGTGTTATCTATAACAATTAGGAAGCTGATTACATTTTTGGTGTGACTTCGAGCAGTAATGCTTAGGAAAAGAAGCTTGCTCGGTTGCAATGAACTTCAGCAACAAAGGCAAGGATGTTTGCCGAAGTTTGGAGAAGGCACTTGCTATCCAAGTGAGGTGTTCCCACTAGAGTTTGGCGGCTAATTTGGTGGTTTGATTGGGCAATTGGAGTCTAGAAGCTCAAAATGTCGTTGGGTTCTTGTAGCAAATGATTCCTGAATTCAATGCCTGCATTTCAAAACTTAATTTTGATTGTCCTGATTACATTCAAAATATATATAAAAAAGATTACAAGAAAATCAGTTTCGTTCTATTTTCGCCATCAGCTTTACATCCTTATCACTATCTCTTAATTTTCTTGCTCATAGAATATCAAAATAAAAGCACTAAATAATAATTTTGAGGTATTTTTTCAATATTTGTTACTATTTTTTTCCTAGTCTAATTTATATTAGATGATGTTATATTTAAGTTTATACCATCTCATTTTGTTTACATTGTAATTAGATTATGTGATTTGTTAATTTTTAAAAATGGTATATTAATCTTTTCATTTTATGCAGATTTTTCAATTTTTTAAAATTCATTTTATTTTATTTATTTTTATTTTTACTATGAATAAAAAAATGTTATATGATGTTTATTTTGATTTGTAAAATTTTGTATTGAAATCTCAATTTTACAAAAATATCTTAAAAAGAGATTTTACAAATGAAGGCAATTGAATTGCTTTATCCAAACAAAGAATTTGAAATTTAAGGGAATTTAATTACTTTATCCAAACTAAATATTTTGTAAATGAAGGGGATTGAATTGATGCAATTAAAATTCTTTGAATTTCAAATACCTTGAAATTTCAAAATACCTTATCCAAACACAACCTAAGGTAGTTTTTGGATAAGTCATTTGAAGGGAGTAATATAATTTTTTAGGGTATTTAAAATTCTTTATTTTAAAATGTCTTGTTTGGATATTTGAGTAAGAGATTTTAAAATTTTTGGAGCATTTTAATAAGGAATTTTATCACTTAAAATAAGGAATTTCAATTCCCTTCTAAACAGGTGAAATTTTCAAAATTCACATTTTCTCCCTTTTATCTCGTCTTAATCGCGAACCCTAGCTTTCATGGCTGAAGCTCATTCTTCTAAACATCCATAGCTCAATCTCACTTATTCACCCTTAATCTACTCATCTTAGCGAACCCCAACCGCGACCACCGCTGCTTTCATTCGCACCGCACACCACCA
Source organism: Ormosia semicastrata (assembly GCA_029884595.1). Taxonomy (NCBI): domain Eukaryota; kingdom Viridiplantae; phylum Streptophyta; class Magnoliopsida; order Fabales; family Fabaceae; genus Ormosia; species Ormosia semicastrata. Next base: position 57,697,445 of record JAQQTO010000056.1, read on the forward strand.
CCGTCGCACCTAGATCCACCTCGCACCGCCCATCTTGAACCAATGGGGCACCTCCATCCACAGTCGTCCCCAAGAACCAAAGCCACCCCTTGCAGCCTCTGTCGTTCGTGCTCCATCATTGGCCTCAGTCGTCCCCAAGAACCAGAACCATTGTAGGTAAACTTATAGAAAAATATGCTTGTGAAAGTCTCAATTTTGCAGCAAAGTTGAGATTTGATTTGATTTTTATTTTATAGACATTAGTTTAATAAAGACTGTGGCTTTGGAAATGCTAAAAAATGGATGCCAAACTGAAAGCATCTGAATGGTTGTTAACTACAACAGTGGAAGAGTGACTGCTTCTTTTGTGATTATGGAAATAAGGGTCAGTTTATGTATGATTTCAGATTTTCTTTATGTGCTTCCTGCATATAATCTTCATTCTTCATTGTTATTAATGTTGTGTTAGATGTTGTTGATTTTGAAGAAATGGACACTAGTGCGGTTGGATTTAACAATACTTGTTTTGATAATAAAAAAAATTGTAAATGAAGGGAATTTAATTACTTTGCCGAAACAAGAAATTTAAAATATTAGGGAATTTAATTACTTTATCCAAAAAAAATGAAGAAAATTTAAATGAAATAATTAAATTCCCTAACATTTTAAATTCTTTTAAATTTTGAAATACTCCATCCAAACACAACCTAACAGTATAACATAACACACATAACACAAATGGTCCAAAGGTAGTAGACCCAGGTTCAAATCCTAACTCCCCATATCCTCAGTTAAAAAATCTATCTTAGACTATATGTCCACAAATTTTTTTTTAGCGGTATGTTTGAATGAAAGAGTTTGAAATATATAAAAAAAAGGAAGGGAAAAGTTTTTAGTTCAAAAGAATATTCTCCCTATTATTCTATAACATTTAGATCATTATTTGTATATTTTTATAAATATATTTTTATAAACCCAAATCATTTTATATATATATATATGAAACATATATAGTGAGAGGAGTTTTTATTGTGAGAGAGTGAAAGGAGTAAATTTTGACCATATAACCATACATGGATGATCAAGATTAAAAGTTACTTAAAAGTCACGTGACCACTTAAAAAAGTCACTTGCATTTATGTTTTAATTTGATCATTCATGTAAGATCCAATGGTCAAGATTCACTTATCTCACTTCTCACAATAAACACTCCTCTCACCTGATACACACACACACACACACACACACACATATATATATATATAATATAAAGTTATTTCTCCGTTCATTTCTTCTTCAAACGCTCCTCTTCAAACACGCTATAAATATACACCTATTCAATTAGAAGCATTACTATGATGATGAGGTATACACTGCTCTTGGTTAAAATCTTTTTGTCACATGAATTAAAATCTAACTTCTCAAAACATGTTAGTTAAAAAAAAATCAAGTTCCATTATTTGAATATTTAAAATAGACACCTCTATGACACTCATTCACATGTGGATACAGTGCATATCCCGAAACTATTCATATAATATACGAGAACAAGGAACCCCACTTACATATGACATGGTATCCCAAGTGAGTGTCGTATACCGAGTGTATAAAAAACATTTTTGAAAGAAGTCAATCATTCTTTCTTGTCAACATGCTTAAGAAAGTTAAATTTTCACTTTTATGATAAAAAAAATCATAACAAAACATATTATTAATCTGCTGAAGAATTGCAATCCTTCTTTCCAGCAACCTCAACTTGTCTAAACTTATTACTCAACAACCTAAGTATACAATGATAAGGTAGATAAAGCAAAGTTTTACCTGAGGTTTGTATTTTTATATTTTAATCAATTCAAAAACACAGGGCTTTACTTTTGGGGGGAAAAAAGAAAATAAGAGAAAGAGATAGACGACTTCACTTTAGAAAGAATCAGACCTATTACTTATACAAAGTTGGCATCAATATGACCTTAAGCGATTTGAAAAACCATTTTGTATCCATTTGTAATTTGGAGTTTTCTATATAGCTATATAGTTGTTAATATATATTTTTTATTGGTGAGATTTAAAATGTTAGTAGTTAAAACTTAAAAGTTAAAACTCATAAACTCTTTGAAATCATCACAAAGGCTAAAAGATCAACCTTGCACTAGTCAAATCCTACTTTAATTAAGTTTTTAAGTTGAAATTCTTTTAGAAAGAATATTTTCCAACATATAATAATATATGTGGTTGCGATCGGAATTACGACGAAAATGGCAACTAAATTTGAAAAAATAGGAAGTCTCTACCAATTTTATTTCAATAAGGAAAAAATTGGAAAACCAAAAAAATTGGTCTATGTTCGAAAATCAAATTCATGAGTCTAATTATGCATAATGAAGGGTGAAGACTTAATTTCACAACAATCCTAATATATTCATCCTTATAAAATGGTTACCCTAAGTTAATTCTACAATTTATTAATAATTCTCATATATTTATTTTACTCCCTTTTTAAAAAAAATAAAATAGAAGAAACTAAATTAAGAAAAAATAATTTTTGACTTTACTTGAGCTCCTATGTAACTCCTGGTACAATAGATAACTCATCTGTACTTACAAAATGATTACCTTAAGTTAATTGTATAATTTATTAATAATCTTCATATATTTATTTTACCCCTTTTTTTAAAAAAATAAAAAAGAAAAAATAAGTTAAGAAAATTTAATTTTTGACTTGACTTGTGTTCTTACGTATCCCCTAGTACAATAAAAAACTTAAAACTACATAGTTCTTAAAAAAATGTTGTGAGTTGGTCGATTTCATTTACAAAAAAAAATTATTTTATTTTAAAAAAATTAATTTAATTTGATTTCAAAGATTTGAGTCGACAAGCCATCGTGGCTCAACTGATTCTCTTAGTTTTGAAAGGTGAAGCTCGACGTTGCACTTAGACATCACCCATTACTTAACGAATTGTTATTACCCAATTGTTATTTTATTTGTTCATTATTAAAAAAAATGTTTTTTGATCTTCAATATGAATAAATATGACATATAAATAGCCCAAGTTAAAAAAACTTCAATCTGAATAAATATGACATATAAAATAACGATTCACAGATTTACAAATGTTATGCAATTAACTCAAACAAATAAATTTCAAATCAGTTTTAAGTCTCAAAGATTCCAGCCTAAGTTTTATATATATATGCAATGTTGAGCTTACAGGTTCCACCCATGATTAACGTGAAAAAGAACCATACATGTTTGTAACCATTGTAGCAAGTACTTACAAAAACTTGATATTATCTTCTATTTTTTAAAATAATCCAAATTAGCTTGATAAATCTACATGGATCTTAAATAATAATTTAAAAAAACTTTGCATCATCTGCATACCATTAAAGCAAGCCATATATGTTCAAGTATTTACAATATTAACATACTCCCACAAATGCAATTCAAACGGACAACCATGAGTTATATAACTATGGTGACCCAAAGACCAGATTATGATCTTACGTGAATTTGATTAGCTGCCCGATCATGAGTGGTGCCCCCAGCCAACATATCCAACAGATGAACATTCATGCATGTAGACAAAACAATGGAAGGGACAAACACGAATAGCACCTTACATCCAACAATAATGAAGTTAATAGAACCTACCTCAATCCCAATACCAGAGGAAGAAGAAAACAACCGCCATAAAAACTTTCAATCTTAATTCTCAGATCTTTCACGTTTCCAGCCTTCTCTCTTGCGTCTATTAATTGTGTAATTCTGTGTGTAATTGTAAATGAGTAAGGTTTCTATTTATAGGCAATTATTAAAATTTTTAATTCTTAAATAAATATTAATTTATTAAATAATAATTGATTATTAAAAATCTCAACAAAATCAACTTCTTAAATTATTTCATGATTTATTTATTTTAAAAAAATCGAATCATGATTTCCAATTTAAAACACATTCTCCTTTTTCCTTTTTGATTAAATCATCACAATCTCTTATTTCAATACTTTTCTTTTTGAATCTTAAATTTAATTTTTTAAGAGTATCAAATTATGATTCTTCACTAAAAGCACATTCTTTCATTATTTTTTAAGAAAATTAAATCTTGATTTCTTATATTAAAAACATATCTCTCAATTATTTTTTAAGAATATCAAATCACAATTTCTCATTAAAAGTATATCCCCATTTTTTTTCTCTTTTTTTTTAATTTTAAATTTTAATGGGCATTGAGGATCTTATTGGGTCAAGAATTGAACTTGAAAGTTGAGTTATGAGAATTGAGATTTGGGCTACTTTATTTCCCCTCCACCCTTTTCCATTTTTTTTTAAAAAGTAAACTTAACATGACTCGGTCAAAATGAGATGTTCATAGTTTCTCCTCTTTACTTGTTTCTTATTAGAAGACATGAAGAATTGTAATTCTTCATGATATAGTAGTAAGGAATGAGTAAAGAAAATAAACACACATTTTTTCCGAGAATGCATGAGACAAAGCAAACATGCAAAGATGTAGGAAACAACGAAAAATAACTTTTTTTCTCTTTTGGTGAGGCATGAACCTAAAAGCCCGAAATTTAAAAACAAGAATTTAGAAACATTAGCTAGAGTTAAGGCCTGAAATTTAAAAACATTGGACATGGTTAAAGCTTAAAATTTAAAAACATTAGGCAGAGAGTTAAGGCTTGAAATTTAGAACATTGGGCAAAGGTAAAGCCCAAAATTTAAAACAAAAATTAAAAAAGCATTGAATTGAGTTAAGGCCCGAAATTTAAAATAAGTATGTAAAAACATTGAGCAAAGCCAAGGACCGAAATTTAAAACATGGGCAGATCTAAAGCTTGAAGTAGAAAAACATGAGCAAAACTAAGCTCCAAAATTTAAAAATATTGAGTAGAACTAAGGCCTGAAGTTTAAAAACAGAAATTAAAATTTATTGGGCTGAGCTAAGACCTAAAATTCAAAAGTAGATATTTTAAAACATTAGGTAGAACTAAGGCTTGAGATTTAAAACATAGGCAAATCTAAGGCCCAAAATTTAAAAACATAGGTAGAACTAAGGCCTGAAATTTAAAAACAAGAATAAAAAAGTATTGAGTTTAGTTAGAGCCAGAAATTCAAAATCAAGTATCTAAAAACATTTGGTAGAGTTAAGACCCAAAATTTAAAACATGGGCAGATCTAAGGACCAGAATTTAAAAACATGAGTAGAACTAAGGCTCGAAATTTAAAAACATTGGGCAGAACTAAGGCCTAAATTTAAAAACAAGAATTAAAAAGCATTGGGCTGAGTTAAGGCTCGAAATTCAAAAATAAGTATTTAAAAACATTGGGCAAAACTGAGACCTAAAATTTAAAACATTAGTAGATCTAAGGCTCAAAATTAAAAAACATGGGTAAAACTAACGCCTGAAATATAAAAAACATTAGGCAGATCTAAGGTCCAAATTTTAAAAATTTTAGGCAGAGCTAAGGCCATAAATTTAAAAAACATTGGGTAGAGCTAAGGTCCAAAATTTAAAAACATTGGGTCTATTTAAGGTCCAAAATTTTAAAAACGTGAATTAAAAATGCTGGGTAGAACTAAGGCCTTAAATTTAAAAATAGGAATTTGAAAACATTGGGCGGATCTATGGCCTAATTTTTTTTTCTTTGTAGAAAACAGTGGGCAAAACAAAAGGCTCGACATTGAAAGACATGAACTTGAAATGTTATCAAAATCTTTGCTTAAAAAGGGATCGTGAAACCTTGCGCCCTTCAATTGTTTAATCAAACCCTTGTTCACAAACATGTTCTAGGCTGAGTCCTTAGTCTACTCCTTCAATGGCATGCTATGAATTCTTCTTTTCATGAGGCTTGGGCATGTGACCAAAATGGTCATCCCATTCACTCCTCTATATCTTTTGTCAAACCAAGAATATGTCGAGATTCATGCCACTCTTGCATTAGTTTCCCTCATATGTGCACTATTATCTCCTTCTATTGACTTGAATTGCTAAGTTCATTTTAGTTCGAACGATTCTTTTTTTTTCTAAGCAAAAGGATTGATGTGCAAAAACATCACAATAGGGAAAGACATCCTAACTAGGTTGGCACCTCAAACCCTACCTATCATCTGTAACACACCAACAATCTTATTGAAAGAGAAAAAGAAAAGAATACAAAAAAAAAAACATTAGGGGGACTAAACCAAAACCCATGAAAAGAAAGAAACAGTCAATTAAATCTAAAATTTGGGAGACCAAACCTATTGCGGTTAGAGTCCTCCTAAATAAAACTAGGTGCAGTATCCCATCAAGTAAAATAATGACTAGAATTGCCATGAGAAGCTAGTTTATCTGCACAAGAATTACCTTCCCTATAAATGTGAGAAACTCTAAAATCCATTAACTGAGTTAAATAGATACAATTCTTCCATCTATTCTTCAACTTCCAAGGTACTAAGTTAAGATTAGAAAAGGCATCCACTACCAATTTGGAGTCACATTCCAACCACAATTTATGCCATCTTCTTTTATAAGCAATTTCAAGTGCAATTATAGCTGTTGTAATTTCGGCATGAAGAGAGGTAGAGATGCCTAAATAATCTGAGAAACAACCCAAGATCTCACCTCTGTTTCCCCTGAAAATTCCACCACAAGAGGCATGACTCGAGTTTCCTCTAGAAGCTCCATTAGAGTTACACTTGGTCCACTCACAAAGAGGAGGATGCCGACAAACTGCAAAGATTTTAGGAGATTTAGAAATATGACCCTCCACTGCAAACAGCTTCAGGATTTTAAAATCATCAATAGAATTTGAGATAAAGCCTGCTGATAGCTTGCCCAACAGAGAAGAAGCAGCTGAAATCAAGTTAATAGCATAATTGAAAGAGATAACCTTATTGTGAAACCTTACTTGGTTTTTGCAAAACCAGATAAACCAGAAAGTATGGATGATAGCAGATTTGATGATGTCCTTAACACCAGTTTCTGTTACAAACAGAAAGAGTTGAGACAAAGGATGAAAGATCAATACTACAGTTCAGAATTTCTGAGAGCCAAAGCCAGATTGCCATTAGAATTATCCACTCATACTTTCAAACTAAAATTTACTTTAATTGAGACATATAGCAATGCATATGCATGAATTCAAAAGCACAACAAGAAGGAAACTGTGAAATGACTAAACTCTTGCATTAATCCGAGAATGAAAATTTGACAAGGAAAGAAAGAATAGAAAGGCAAAAAAAGAAGAAGAGAGAAATCACATAGAAAAAGAAATCCACATGAAAATTTGCCCCAGTATTAGTTCCTTGATGCTCATTTAATTGATTCCCTGCGACCTCCGAATGACACAACCACTCTATTTGATGCAACATCTCCCAAAATACTTCATGTTACTATTCTTTGGTAATTTTGCCCCAATATAGCCAATTGAATGCGAACAAAAATTGCCCCAGTGTAGTAAATGTTCCAAGGGGTGTTGAACTATCTCTTTAGGATTTATTTATTTATCCTAACTTTTGCTTAGACTGCTCTTGCGAGTTTTCAATCTAACTGGCTCTTTTTTTATGCCTTAACTTTTGCTTAGACCGCCCTAGTAGTTTTTCAGTCTAACAAATTTATTTTTTTCGTGCCTTAACTTTTGCTTAGACCTCCCTTTCATGTTTTTAGTCTAACGAGCTCTTTTTTTTGTACCTTAACTTTTTGCTTAGACTGCCATCGCAGGTTTTTAGTCTAACAGACTTCCTTTTTAGGCAAATTTTTTTTTCACAGCATTAGTATTCACAAACCTTGGCAACTTCTGCCCATCCACATCTGTCAAGATCAAGGCACCTCATGAGTCTATTTGTTTCACAACACAAGGCCCTTCATAATTTGGTGCCTATTTTCCTCGAGTATCCTTTTTATAGGGGAGAATCTTCTTCAAAACCAAATCACCTGGCTGAAACTCCCTAGGATGAACTTTCTTATTAAAGGCTATCGCCATCCTCTTTTGATATAGTTGCCTATGACAAAGGGCCATCAGTCTTTTTTCTTCGACCATGTTTAGCTCTTCATACTGAGCCTTTACCCATTCAGATTCTTCCAATTCTACCTCCATCAAAACCTTAATGAGGGAATCTTGACCTTTATAGGAGAAACAACCTCCATTCCATACATCAAGGAGAAAGGTGTTGCCCCAGTTCTTGATCGTATGTTAGTATGATATGCATGTAGAGTATAAGGCAACATCTCATGTCAGTCTTTGTAATTTATAACCATCTTGGTAATAATTTTCTTGATATTCTTATTTGTTGGTTCAATTGCACTATTCATTTCATTTGAGGCCTATATGGGGCGGAATTGTGGTGCTTGATCTTGAAGGTTTCACATAATTTCTGGACTTCTGCATTATTAAGATTGGGAGCATTATCTATAATTATTCTTTTTGCAATCCAATATCTGCAGATTATATCCATTTGGAGGAATTTGATGAACACCTTCTAAGAAATATTGGCATATGAGGATGCTTCCACCCACTTAGTGAAATAGTTTATTGCCACCAAGATGAATCGATGCCCATTCAAGGCTTTAGGATTGATTAGTCCAGTGACATCTATTCCCCACATAGAGAAAAGCCAAGGGGATACCAAATTATACAATGAGAAATGAGATGCATTAACCCGATTAGCATATATTTGGCACTTGTAGCATTTTCAAACATACTTTATGCAGTTAGTCTCCATGGTGGACCAATAATAACCACTGCTTAAAATTCTACATACCATCATATGACCATTGGCATGAGTTCTATAGATCTCTTAATGTACTTCTGTCATGATTATCCGTGCTTCTTGAGCATCCACGCATCTAAGGAGAGTGTTGTCATAGTTTTTTTTATACAAAATTTCTCCACTCAAGAAAAAGGCCATGGACAATATACGGATAGTCTTCTTATTCACCTCGTTTTCCTCGACTAGGTATTCTTTGTTCTAAATATACTGCTTGATGCCATAATACCAAGGCTCACCATCATACTTTTCTTCTACAAGAGCACAATATGCTGGTTCATCTCGCATCTTCACTTGAATGAGTTGGACAATGATATGGATATCCATTTTAGTCATGATAGATAATGTAGCCAAAGCATTGTTGAGAAATTTGGCAAGTGCACAAAATCGCAAAAGTAATAAAGTGATAAGAAAGTATCATTTCCATGGAGATTGAGTTAGTCATTACCACTTCACTAATCAAACTACTATCTAGACAAAGATTTGATTCAAAGAGAGTTCAAAGGAAAACAAGTAATTGGAGGAAGAGCAAAACAAGGTAAAAACATATAAATTAAAAATAATAAAGAGAGCACATAACAAATTAAGGTGTAAACAAGCAATAATAAAGACACTAGGGATCCGATTTCACTTGGTTTTCCTAACTAGTATTTAGGATTCCAACCTAATTAATCAACTGATTGGAGATTCCCTAATTTAACTAATACCTAATTCCTTGGTGTATCAATCCTTTTTAATTCTAAAAACACAATTAATCCCTTAATTGAATCCCACAAATTAAAGGCTTTTCATGATTTATGGAATCTCAAGCAAATCTCGCACAACTAATAACTTCTATTCCTAGATAGTTAAGACTATGACATTTATCAACTACAACAAAATTGGCCTATGCTAACCCTTCAAAAGTGTACTTTAAAGCAAAGTGAAGTGTTGCCTTTGATAAAGACTACGCTTTTTGGCCCTAAGGCAACACTTTTAGAGTGGTGGCCTATTCGAGTGTGACCTATTATCTAAGGCTACGCTTTTTCTTCATCAAAGGCCACAATGTTCAAAAGTGTAGCCTTTGATGGGTACAAAGGCAACGCTTATCTCATTCACTCTATGGGTACACTTATAAAGTGTTGCTCATTTGGCAACATTTAAAAAGCATTCCCTTTTGTTAAGTCTTATGGACACACTTGCAAAACGTTCCATTATGTTCAACCCTATAAGAACACGTATAAAGCGTTCCCATATGTCAAACCTTTTAAGTACACTTATAAATTGTTCACTTCTCTATTGTTATTTTTTTAACCTCCTATATTGATTATTATATTTTTAACAATTGTAAAAGTATCATTTGTTGTTACTCTTATGTTGCATGCCTTCTAGTTAAATTTAGTAAAACATTAAAAATGCTTCATTTTTTTAAATATTTTTAATGCCATTTATTTTATATATTATTTTATAGAATTTTAATTTCAGAATATATATACATTATTTATTTATATAGTATAAAATTTCAAGCAATAATATAAACTAATTTTAACATTTAACATATTGTTCAAAGTATTAACTAAGTATCCATAATAACACATTGATCAAAATATTAATCAAGTAATCCAAAGTACTAAAATTGTCACCTTCATCATAATCCAAAGTAGTACTTAATCAAAATAAAGATATATATAGTTCACAATGTATGAGAAAATCATTTTCATCAGGCTCTCTTTATGAACATCAAATTTTAAAACTCACCTTGCACCTTGTAACACCTTCCTTAGGGCATCACACTTCTTGTTACTCAATTACCAAATTACCCCTTCATTGGAAAAATCGTGCTTTGTAATGAAAATACGAGTTATAAAATTCTTGATGATAATTAAATAAACTTAGCGGAAAATAAAAAACACTACAACATCATCACAAATTATTTACATCATATATACACAAGTCATAGTACTGTCATATTTTAATATTTACAAACTAGACTCTCAAAATATTTAAACTTTAATTTAAACTAACATACTACCCAAGTATTACTACACAGCAGAACCCTTAGATGGGTCCTTCTCAGACTCCTCAGAAGATAGAAGTCCGACTTGACGTGAAGTCCTACGGACAGGTGTCCGCACAGACGACACTATGCTAATCGCACTAGGAGTACGATGGTTTATTCCCCAATACAGTCTAATTGACAATGGGAACTCTAGGTATTAATATTCACACTAATGTCCAAGATGTAGCCTACTCAATCTCATATACACAAGGAAACACGGCATCTCCATCTCTTCAAAACTCAGCATCCTCAACACGAATCTGCTCTTCCTCAGCTTCTCGCTCTAATCCTCGCTCGACGTCTTTAAAATTATTATTACAATACAAATAGACATACTAAGAGTTGAGATCACCTATGCTAATACCAATATGGTAGCAATGAAGATAAACACATACAATATCTCATACCAGCACATCATACATAATTACAACTATGCCACCAACATCATTTATCATCATAACTCATGCAATAAGCAATAATTACAATCATGCCATTTCCAATATTCAAACACTCAACATTTCAATTATCATAAACCATAATTACTATAATACCCTCAATAATTATGCATATGCACCTAGACTCAATTTCTCACTCCATAGAGCTACAACTCAGATCAGAGAGAGTGATCAAAAAGATTTGTCTGCACTAACATGCCTCGGATCACGTGCTCAATTTTTGCACATCTAGCATATGCACCACAGTCTTTATCAAATCTTGATTAGGAATAGTGTCTCGGACCGGATCATCGGTGTGTTGCATCGGTCTAACCTACAGTACAGAAGCGCTGCCATCTGCCCATTGTAGGCAACCCGTACCCCGATGCCCCCAAGGTCAATGAGTGACCTACACTACGCATATCGCACCCACTCAGGAAGTGTATTCTCTCCTAAGCAATCAGCCTTATTCAGTCCATCGGACCTTTCCCATGCATGTACTATACACCTTTCACAATTTCAATTCATTATATCACATCCTCAATTTAATTTTCTTTATCTCATGTTCGGGGTCCTAAGATTGGCCCAACAATATCATTATTGTAATTTCATCGCGAAACCATATTTTTGCATTTTCTCAACCGCGTAAAATATTTTTCACACGTCTTAAATCAAAAATACTATTTTTCTCATTTAACACCAAAATTTAACTTTATTTTTCATATTTGCATAATAACCCCTCAAAACATAATATTTGCATTTTAGTCCTCATTTAAATAATATTTTTACAACAGTCCCTCATAAAATTCATATGTACGAAACAGTCCCTCATAAAATTCATATTTACGAAACAGTCCCTCATAAATTCATATTTATGACATAATCCCTCATAAAATTCATATTTATAAAATAGTCCCTCATAAAATTCAATAATTACAATATGTCCCCATCAAAAATGAAAATTATGATATTGCCCCTCTAAAACTCAGTATTTGCATTGTTTCCCCAAAAATATTATTTCTTTCATTTACTTCACATATTACAGCTCAAATTTTACAGACACACCTCTAAACCCGTAGGGTGAGCCATACGTCAGTAAAATTCAAGTATTGACACTCAAATTAATTTCATAACTCATTTATTAAATCAAATTGTTTTCTCAAAATCATTTTACTTTATTATACTCAAACTTTTCCAAATTCAATCCCTTTTCATTTTAACCTTTAATTCTCATTTAAATTCATTATTTTTCAGGACTTTGGTCCTCTTGACCCTAGTAAGGCCGTAAGCTTTAAGCTCTTTAGAGCTATCATAAAATCGGTTCATCATATTATTCACATCCTAAATTACTCATACATTCTCATACTTTCATAATTATACATACACGCATAATATCAAAGCTTTAAGCATTTTATCACACATGCAAGCATAGAAACACAATCATACACAATACAAACACAATCAAAGGACATCAAACAATCGGTGAAGAACCCTTATGGATTTTTCACCATACAAAACCATCCCCACACCACCAAAACTTGGTTGGTGAGGTTAAATCTCCCTCTTACCTCTTGAAGACAAGCTTTTCAAGCTCCTCTCCTTCTCCTTGTTTTCGTACAAGCCACAAATAATTCCTAACAATTCTAAAACAATTAGTAAAATCACAAACAAAGCTCAATAATAACAAATCATGGAATAAACATGGCTTAGAAAATCATAAACATGAATTTAAACCATAAAAACTGAAGTTTACCTCTAGGAAAGTAAGGTAGAAGTTGGATTTTGAAGCACTTAGAGTGGGATTTTGGGAAAACTTTCTAAATGGAAAGTGTTTAGAATGTTGTCAGGCTTTAGGAAATGGTGAGAGTGAAAATTATAGGTGAGTGATGGTGTTCTTGGGTGCTAGGGCCGAACCATGTGGAGAGAAAATGAAGGAAATGGTTGCTTAGTTTCTTGGGATTTTTGAGAGAAAAAGATGAATGCTTTTGATGTGAGAGAAAATAAATATTGTGTGAGTGAAAAATAAGTGGGCTGCTGTACCGTGGGATAAGCATAGAGAAATTAGGATTTACTTGAAGTAAAATATCCTATTTTGAGTGCACATGGACTAGCACATGGCATATGTCATCAACTTGGCTTTGCATGGCTATTTGGATTGTTCAAGAATCATGTAGAAGCCTCCCCAAGCTGCTGCAAAACCATGGGACTCAAGGGCATTTAGGAATTCAATTTGCTTTTAATTCAAGTCTAATTACTTACTACTTAAATAGCTAATTAATTAGGTTTAGTTTCCTAATCAATCTTAATTAATTATCCAACTATATATGCCTCTAGTGTACAATTGTGAGGCTACCTTTCGACGAAAAATAACATGATAGAATGATGTAAGATGAAAGAACATTATTTCATAAGAATGGCTAAAAGTCAAGTTCTGTCGAATGAAGATTCTATCGAATGAAGATAAAAAACTGTCGAATATACTAGAAGGTCAGCAGAAATCCTAATTCGACGGACGGGTGTTGACGTTGGAGAAATCTTCCAAGTGTTGAACCGACAAAAGTACTATATGGTCAGAAATTCTAATTCGACAGATATTGACATTAGAGAAGTTTCTCTACTGAATGGTCAGAAATTCTAACTCGACAGATATTGACATTCTAACTTGACGAATATTGACATCCTAACTCGACGGATATTGACATTCTAACTTGATGGATATTGACATCCTAACTCGACGAATATTGACATCCTAACTCGACGAATATTGACATTGTCCTAAATGGTCAGAAGATCAAATTCGATGGATATTGGCAGAAGTTCAAATTGTTACAATTGTTCACAAAAATTAATTAATTAGTTTACTTAACTTGTTAATTAGGCCATTAGATTAACCAAATTAGGTTTAATTAGTTACTAATCAAAGTCAAGCCACTATTGTTGACTTTATCTTAGCCATTGAAATCAACTTGGTTTCCTATCCATTGATCTCATCTACGGTGGATATTTGATCTGTCGATTATTTCCATACTTTAAATGCCTTATGATTGATTTAATTGGACTCCATATGTGCTCAATTGTTGATATTTAGTTAAATTTCTGCTTTAGAGCTTAATTGGATATTTATTGTGAAACTATGCTTAAATGTGGTTATAAACACTTATAAATGAATTATGTTTTTCAGGATATCTTTGAGTGTTTGAGTCCATTAGCATTAAACCAAGCTTGATGACCATTTGAAGAGAGAGATGAATACTTAAGAAGATAAGTTTTACCCTTAGAAGCAAAGGAAGAATGGCATTTATGAAGAATCAAGGTCGCATTTGAAGAAAGTGAGTGACACGGCTCGTGTGATATGACACGGGCTGGGCCGTGTACTCCTCTGACTATTTTAAGACGGGTCAAATCCTATTTTTGGACAACACGGGTTATGTCATACAACACGGGCCATGTCATATAACACGGCCCATGTCAAATGACACGGAGTAGGCTGTGTACTTCTCTGACTTCACAAGGGAATTCAGTTTTTAGCCTTGACCGATAACACGGGCCATGTCATATGACACGGGCTGGGCCGTGTTCTTCTCTGACTTTGAAATTAGTTAGAATTTTGTCACCAGATTCAGACACGGGTTAGGCTGTGTTATATGACACGGCCCGTGTCATCGGCTCATAAATCTAAATTCGTATTTTAATGCTAAATTAGGTATCTAAACCTATAAATAGGGTTACTTAGAGCCCTTAAAGGGGGGCTAGACAGAGAGAGCTGTCAAGGGAATTGAGGGAAACACAAAGACTAAGGGAAAGGGAGATTGGATCAAAGATTGGAGTCTCGGGTTCGAGCAATTGGAGATCGATCATCCCCAACTTTTGGAAACTAGTTTGATCTTCAGTTTTCTTTTGCACTTTCGTTCTGAACTATGTTTTTCTTCTGTTTTTCTTGTGATTTTGACTTTGCCATGTGTGGCTAAACTTCTTGATTGGTTAAGGGAAGATGAAACTCTAGTTTTGATTATGTGAATCTTACATATTTCTTTATATCAATACAATTATATTTTTATTCATATGTTTCTGTTTTTAAATCAATATAAAGGTCTTTAGATTCTTGCCAAATTTCGAGAATGGTAAAACTAGGATTGCTATGCGCGGTTGCGGTGGTAAAACTAGTGAAACATATGATCTAAGTAATTTAATCCCAGTGTGTGATTAGATCTTAATGTGATTGGTTTTCTAACTCTTAATGCAATCATTAGGTAGGTGTAAGAGCGGTTGCTTTACAAATAACTAATGGTTAGGATTTGATTTGAGCGGTTGCTGAATTAAGCGAAACTTAAGAAAATAAGGGATTTATCTCACAATTACATAAGAACATAATTGATCACGTTGGTATAGAGTATGTAAGTTAGCATAATCATATAAATCTAGTGGTGGATTCCATCTCTTAACCAATGTCTTTAACTTGGTAATTCAATTTGTGTTTACTATTTTGGTTTAAGTTTAATTTCTCTTTTTAGTTTTAATCAACAAAACCCCCTTTTACTTTTACTGTTTATTTTTCATCAGAGTTTAATTTAGGAATTAGATTGATAGTATTAATTGAATTGGTTCTCTGTGGATCGACCCTTGCTTACTACAATTGGTTGCAAGGTTTTTATATTTTTGGTGGAACTTGGCAACTATTTTTAATATTAATTTTTAATCGTATTCCACGCAACACCAAATTTTGGCGCCGTTGCCGGGGAACCAATTTTCCAATTACGCTATTGATTTATTTCTTATTTTTACTCTATTTTTGTTTTTTATTTTTTATTTTTGATTCTTTCTTTCTAAGTGTCTTGTAGGTGTTCATGTCCAGTGGAGAAGTGAACGAGCACTTGAGAAATTTAAGGCACTACTTTGAACAAGTTAGTTCACAGTTTCCTCATCGATTTACACCTGTTGACGTCGAAGCTGCTCGCCATATAGATTTATCCAGTTCTGAGATATCTTCTGAAATATCTGAAGAAGTGGCGATGGCAGAATCTACTCTAAGGGTGTTGGGTGCTCCAGACTTGGACCAACAACCTCTGTGCATAGAGATTCCTGAAAATGAAGGGGTATTTGAGTTGAAATCCGGCCTAATCCATCTTTTACCATCCTTCAATGGATTAGCTAGGGAGGACCCTAACAAGCATTTGAAAGAGATACATGTGGTTTGTTCTACCATGAAGCCTGCAGTAATTTTAGTAGAACAAGTCAAGCTTAGAGCCTTCCCATTCTCATTGAAAGATTCTGTAAAGGAGTAGCTGTACTACTTGCCATCTGGATCCATTCAGACATGGCAGGACATGGCTTGGGCTTTCCTAGACAAATATTTTCCTGCTTCAAAGGCCGCAACCATCAGAAAAGAAATTTGTGGCATCCAACAGAGGCATGGGGAATCACTTCATGATTACTGGGAGCGGTTTAAGAGGCTATGTGCTAGTTGCCCTCAACATCAAATAAGTGAACAACTTTTGATTCAGTACTTCTATGAGGGTTTGCTAGTTATGGACCGCAACATGATAGATGCTGCTAGTGGAGGAGCTTTGGTTGACAAGACTCCCCAAGAAGCTAGGAATTTGATCTCAAGGATGGCTGCTAACACTCAACAATTCTTCACCAGGAATGACACTGGAGTGAGAGTTGTTAAAGAGGTCGAAACAGCTAGTTTGCAGCAACAAATGATTCAATTGACTGCCATGGTTCAGAAATTAATGGATAATGGGAAAGTACCAGTACATGCTTGTGGGATTTGTTGCTCTTCATGACATCCCACCGATATGTGTCCTACTCTGCAAGAGGACACACCTGCGGAGGTAAAAATAGTAGAGAGATATGATGGCTCTTCCAAGAATTACAACCCCTACTCCAACACATATAATCCTGGATGGGGAGATCATCCCAACTTTAACTATGCAAAGCAGCCCCAAGCTCAACCTCAAGCTTTTGGACCTCTAGGGTTTCAGCAAAGGCAAACACCTTTTCCTCAGAGGTAATAACAAGCTCAAGCTCCTAGGCAACCTGAGCCCTCATTGGAAGAGTTGATGAGACAAATGGCCACTAATAACATTCAGTTTCAACAAGAAACAAGGATCACTATCAGTAACTTACAGAATCAAGTGGGGCAGTTAGCCACTGAAATCAATAAGGTTCAGAGCCAACTTTCTAGGAAACTCCCCTCGTAACCGGAAGTGAATCCGAGAGAAATTGTTAGTACTATCACATTGTGAAGTGGGAAGAGGTTAGATGAACCTCCACCTCCTCTACAGGCCATTAGTGACAAGGATCAAAAGTCAAAGGAGGTAAATGAGGAGGGGCAAAACTCCAAAGCTCCCAAGTTGAGTATTCCTGAACTCCATCCTAAGTATGTCACTAAGGCTCCATTCCCTAGTAGGTTGGTTAAGAGCAAGAAAGTTGAGGATGAAAAGGATAGCGATCTTCTTGAGACTTTCAGGAAAGTGGAAGTAAATATTCCATTGCTGGATGCAATCAAGCAAATCCCAAAATATGCCAAGTTTCTTAAGGAAGTATGCACCCAGAGGAGGAGGCTGAAGAGTAATGAGAAAATCAGTATGGGCCAAAATGTTTCCGCTCTCGTCTAGCCTATGCCTCAGAAATGCAAAGATCCAGGGACTTTTACAATTCCGTGTGTTATAGGCAATTACAAATTTGAGCATGCCATGCTAGATGTAGGAGCTTCTATTAATGTAATGTCTATGTCTGTTTTTAACTCTATTGGACTTGCCCCTTTGCATTCTACAGATGTGATTCAGTTGGCTAATAAAAGTAATGCATATCCAGCCGGGTTGATTGAGGATGTATTGATAAAGGTTGATGAGCTGATCTTTCTTGCAGATTTTTATATTCTAGAGATGGAGGGGGAGTCACCATCCAGCAAGGCTCCACTCATTTTAGGAAGGTCATTCCTTAAAATAGCGAGGACCAAAATAGATGTGCATGCAGGAACTCTATCCATGGAGTTTGGAGACTCGATTGTTCAATTTAATATTTTTTATGCTATGAAGCATCCCATGGAGGAGCATTCTATGTTTCATATTGATTTACTTGCTGATTTAGTTGAGGAAACTGATGTTGAATTGTGTGCTGAATTTCCTGATTTAATTAGTTTTAATGATTCTATCCATTGCCACTCATGTACTGATTGTGGTGGTGATATGATATATGTTATTTGTGCTGAGATTTCTGCATATTTAAGAGCTGATGATTATGTTTATGCAGCTACAAATGGTATTGAAGGATCTATCAACAATGCTCATAACACAGTTGCAGCATCTCAGACACAACGGGCGATGAAGTTGAAGCCCATTGCAGAATTTTCAAAAAAGAAAAAAGCACACCAGATGGCGGTCACTACTGTGGTAGATTTTGCTTTTGGATCATGGTCCACCATAGATAATGTCAATAAAGTTGATGAAGTAAACATGCTACAATTCAGTGGTGGGGCCAAAGAAATTAAGGAAGGCCCATGGGATCCTGGTGGAAGCTTCCTCATTTGATAAGGATCACTACTAGAAAATTGGGTTTTAGAGACCGATTTAGAGACCGATTTATTTCGGTCTCTATAGAGACCGAAATAGAGACTGATTAAGGAAAAAAAATATAATTTGCTACCGAAACAAATTCAGTCTCTAATTTGGTCGCTAAAAAATTTAGAGACCGAATTAGAGACCGAATTAGAGACAAAAATTATGTTATAAAAGAAATTAAAAAAATAAAAATGTGTCTTATTGTTAGAGACCGAATTTTCGGTCTCTAAAAAAATAAAAAAAAAAAAAAAAAAAGAATGTGTTAGAGACTGAAATTTCGGTCTCTAAAATTAAAAAAGTTTTAAAAAATAAATATGTAGAGACCGAAAATTCGGTCTCTAAAAAAAACAACCTCTTCAACGTTAATCCCTCTTTCTTTCTTCACTTCTGCCAAATTCTTGAATCTCTCTTTGTTATACCAGCCACCCAAACTTACAGCCGTCCACCACACCAGCTCGTGCCGTCCACCGTGACACCGAGCAACGCCGCGCCTCCACCCCACGAGCAAGCCAGACCTGCCATCTGCATCGCGCCTCCACACCGCGAGCAACTCTCCCTCTTGTGCTTTCCTTATCGCCCTCTCCCTCTCATTTTCGTGTCTCACTCTCGCTAATGCACACTGCCCAGATCTGAAACTCACATTTGAAACCAGATCTGCCCAGGCCCTCACTTGATCTGCCCAGAGCTGCTTTCTGTCTCACTCTAGATCCTTCTCGTATTCTCCTTCTCGCAGTTCCAGGAGCCCCAGCTGAAGCCCTCCTCCTCAGAGAAAAAAAAGGTATGCGTGTGAATAATATGTCTATGTCTACATTCTTATTTTAATTAGAATGGGTTGTGATACTCATAATCAGAATTCATAATTTGTTTCATATTACGAAATATTTTTGAAGAACATGTTATTCTGGTTATTTTAATTCCTTTTACCAATTTTGGCATGACAATCTTCAATATCCATTCCTCTTCATCATACTTTGCTTTGATCTGATCCAAAATCACCCCATCAGGAAATTTGAAAATCTTATTGAACCCTGTAATTTCAACCTCTTTCTTTAACATTACCCATCCCACTAAAAACATTTCCTGAATTGGCTTCTCTCCACTAATTGATATCTTACTACCATCTTCACTAATCTTGATGTCAATGTTATTCCTCTTATAACCTCTGTTTTCGTATACTTGCCATGGTATATTACATAAACGATGGAAAGACAGAAGACCAAAAAACAAAAATGAAAAAAAAGACAAAGGAATCAGTTATATAAGAATGAGAGGGGTAGACTGACCTTTAAGATGGGCAGTGAGGATGAACATGGTGTTTGTTTCTCTAGACTGGAAAACTGGTCCTGCTTTATCCTTGGCTAACCCATAGTCAGAGATGCAAGTAATGTCATCTCTAGTTTTAGTGATTTTGAGTCCCAATTCCAGCTCCATCTTTGTTGCTGCTAATATTTTCTTACTAGAACAAGGATTAAAAAATGGTGCAAGGCCTAGTGCCTTCACATGGCATGCTTTGAAGCTAAACTGATTAAAGCCATGCCATTTACTTTTGTTGAATAAAGCCAAAGCATATCAGGTGAGTTTCATGATTATTGTCTTACACGTCAGCTTCTTATTTGATTAGATTCTCTTTTCTGGCTTAATGATGCTTTGAGTAGAAGCCACTTTTGCTATTCTTCAATGAATTGACCAAAAATTATAGAGCTCAAGCTTATAGTAAAACAAAGAAAACCAGGAAAAAAAATCTAAATTCCAACATCAGTATAAAGTGCTGCTAGTGTCAATAACTTAAAGTTGATCCTCCATTTAAGATCTTAAATAATGCTTTAGATATTTGATTACTTTTCTCTCATAAACTTAGTTTCGAACATGGGTCACATTATCATAAGGAACATATAATTTTGCTTCGATATCTGCTAACTGCATACTCCTGATGACTGATGTCCATCAGAAAGCTTTCTGTGGACTGTTTCAATCAGAATGGCTACCACCTATTAAATTTTAGCATTAAGTTATATTTCTCTCGAGTCCTCTCTTTGAGCGAAGCTTGTCTTCCTCCTTTTTCCATTTAATAAGTAATCTGTGTTGCTAAAAAAGCTGATTGATCTCTTGGTGAACAAATGTGGTTCTTCCAATCTATGATTTGAATATTGAGTTAAGCTTCACTATTATTAATGTCCAAGATTATTTTAGTATGTCCAAGATTGCAAATGTCAAAGTGTGTAACAGTCAACTAAAAATTTGAAACTTCATATTCAAATCAGATCCTGCATGTCTTTTCCTATTTTCTTTCATTTTGTAGCAGATCTCAATAGCATCAACAAGTACCAAAATTTGCATGATAAGTAGCATTATTAGTAGCCTTAGAAGCATTAGTAGTAGCCTTAGAATTGGAGACGTCTGAATTGGCTGTGACATATCTCAATAAAATAACAGTGAAACGTGGTTGCAAGGATGCATAGATTTCATATATATGCAGGACAATAGGACATATGAATTAGAGACGTCTGCCAAAGGAATGTATTATTATATATTATAAAAGACAGTTTATGCAAAGTGGAATGAATTTGAATTAACTTGATTTATATTTTTCTTTCAATCGACTTTTGCATTAAAAGGATATTTTTATGCAACATAGAAATGAAGGATATTTAAATGAAATGGAACAGTGTGAAAGCAAAGCGAGGCCTCATTTTCACATTGCAAATCCTAGAAGCAAGTTGTCATTTTCAAGGCATGCATAAAGATTAAGGAACCATTCTTTTGTCAAAAGAAAGTCAAAGGGACAAAATTAGTGAAGAATAATAAGAGACAATTAAATCCCCCAACAACATTATGCTTCTAGAGATTCGGGAAGAATATAATTATAATTATCCCTCCGCTTATGCACATTATTAAATGCTCTTGCCAAAGCTTAATTACGGGATACTATTAGTATACCATAACCCTTCCCTAAGTAAAAGCAAGATGTCAGAAAAGATACCTTAAAAACACTAATACTATTTTAATAAAGTGGAATAAAGTGAATATATAAATTAAAACAACATTCAGATTACAGAATCTGAGTGGACATTGGTCAACAATAATTGAATCCCATTAAATATGATTAATAGTATTATTATTACCTGAGCGGTCATGGTTAGGCTCCAGAGGCAGGGTAATCAAAAGGTATTGGAGAAACCTTGTTATCCATTATAAAATTCTTGTATAATCTTAAAATATCACACTCAGTGCAATAAAAACATAACATATGCAATGCATAATTAAACAAGTATTTAAATTAAATTTAAAATAATATTTAATAAATTTTAAATCAAATATATATCAACCGTTAAATGTATTTCCCTCAAGATATACACTAGTTATCTTACTGTATGTTGCACGGATTGCTAAAATTTCATAATTTTAACAATGAGTTTTAATCTAACAGACTAATATTTAGTATGTTTTTTAAAGTTTGAATTTGAATTAACTTGATTTATATTTTTCTTTCAATCGACTTTTGCATTAACTTGACTAATATTGTCCGCATATATATGAAACCTATGCATTCTCTTCCAATAGATTCATTAACATTACTTCATTTTAACTAACATTTGATTATACTTCATTTTAACATTACTTCAATTTGGTTTCCTTATTTCAAGCTTAAGGATAGCTAAAACACAAACACGTGAGAATACTAATTGATTTTTTTGAATTTTGTTTTCGTATGTATAGGTGCTTGAGGTTGAACTTTCAGACTTTTGAGATAAGAGGTAAATCTCAATCTTTGATTTTGTTATTCTTCTACTTTAGGCTTGTTTTTGGTATTATTTTGTATGTTAAACTTGTTCTAGGGTCCGATATGCTTTGAAATGACAATGATTTTGAGGATGTTGTAGTATCTTAAATTTATATAATTTTTGTTTAAAAGTAATGAACTAATGTCTAATTTTTAGACTAGTTTTAGAAATTTGTTGCTTGTGGTTAGACTAAATTTCACTTGTAGTTTTAATATTTCATTTTGATTATGTTACGAATATGGACATTCGTCAATATCGTTGTTGGATGTATAATAGACTTTTGGGTAGAAAGGGACTTGTTGATATGTTTGTCGAGGGGTAGAACAATTTGTTTCCTTTGCATGCCAACAAGCACATTTATCAAATGGAAATATTAGATGCCCTTGTTCTAAGTGCAAAAACCTGAAGTACTTGACTCCTGAGGACGTTAAAGTTCATCTTTATAAAAAGGGGTTTAAACATGATTATTGGTATTGGACAAGTCATGGAGAAATTGATCCAACTTTGATTGGAGCTTTTAATAGTCAGCCGAGCACCTCTACCACTACACAAAAAGATAATAATGACCATTTAAATAGATTTGAGGCCATGATTCATGATGCGGTTGGTCCAGAGTTTGGGTTCCATTACAATCAACCCTTAGAGGAGCCTCCAAATAAAGATGCTCAAAAATTTTATGATATGCTTCGTGCGGCCCAAAACCCTTTGTGGCCGGGATGTGAAGATGAAACTGAATTATCTGTTGCTGTTGAATTATTGAATATCAAATCGGAGGGAAACATTTCCCAACGATCTTTTAATCAAATAGTAGCACTTATGAAAAGGACACATCCTCCTGGAAATCTCATCCCAGAAAATTTTTATAAGGCGAAAAAAATAGTTTCCAAACTAGGTCTTACTGCAAGGAGAATTGATTGTTGTATGAATGGTTGTATGTTGTTCAATGAAGAGGGAGTTACAGAATGCACATTTTGTGGTGCGGCTCGATATAAAACAAAAGGGATTGGTAAGGGAAAAACAAAAGAGATCCCTGTAAAGAGATTGATTTATTTACCTCTCATTCCTAGGCTGAAGAGATTATATGCTTCAATGAGTTCTGCTCCGCATATGAGATGGCATTATGAAAATAGACGAGAATCAGGAGTGTTATGTCATCCATCAGATGGAGAAGACTGGAAACGTTTTGATGAAACATATCCTGAATTTAAAGCTGAACCAAGAAATGTTAGATTAGGCTTAAGTCTTTGATGGTTTTACTCCATATAGTCGATCGGCCTATTCCTTACTCTGTTGGCCTATAATTGTCACTCCGTACAATCTTCCTCCAGAACTGTGCATGACAACTCCATATATGTTCTTGACTTTGATTATTCCTGGGCCACACAATCCGAAAAGTAAAATAGATGTGTATTTGCAACCTTTAATAGATGAGTTGAAATTGTTGTGGGAACAAGGTGTCCTAACTTATGATATTTCAAAAAAGAAAATTTCATAATGAAAGCTATATTAATGTGGACAATAAATGACTTTTCTGCGTATGGCATGTTGTTGGGTTGGAGTACAGTAGGAAGATTGGCATGTCCATATTGTATGAATCGAACAAAGGCTTTCACTTTGAAACATGGTGGCAAATGTTCTTGGTTTGATTGTCATCGTCAATTTCTGCCTATGGATCATGCATATCACAGAAATAAGGATGCATTTTATAAGAATAGACAAGAGAAATCTGCACCTCCACCTAGGTTGTCTGGGGCCGAGGTATGGGAAGATGTTTGTGATATTCCAAAAGTAACTGAGGTGCATCCATGTACATGTGTTGGGTTCGGGGTTAGTCATAATTAGATAAAGCAAAAATTTTTTTGGGAGTTACCATATTGAGAAACTAATATGATCAGACACAATCTTGATGTGATGCATATTGAGAAAAATGTGTTTGATAATGTCTTTAATACAATGATGGATATTAAAGACAAAACCAAAGACAATGTTAAAGCTAGAATGGATACGAAAGAGTATTGTAGGCGGAGGGAACTACGCTTGCAAGAATTGCCTAATGGAAAAATTTTGAAGCCTAAAGCAAAATTTGCATTGAACATGGAGCAAAAAAGGTTGTATGTAAATGGATTAGTGAATTAAAAATGCCTGATGGATATGCCTCTAATCTGCATAGATGTGTAAACATGAGAGAGGGGAAGCTAGTTGGGATGAAAAGCCATGATTGTCATGTGTTTATGGAGCGGTTGCTACCAATTGCTTTTGGTGCATTGCTAGATCCAGTGTGGAAGCCTTTAGCTGAGTTAAGCAAATTCTTCAGAGATTTGTGCTCAACAGTGTTATGTGTGTCTGATTTGTTACTAATGGAGCAAAACATCATCATTACAACATGTAAGTTGGAACGAATCTTTCCACCTGGATTCTTTAACTCAATGGAGCATTTACCTATTCATCTACCATATGAGGCAAGAGTAGGAGGCCCTGTTCAATATAGATGGATGTATCCATTTGAGAGGTAATCACCTACTTTATTGCGTTTTAAAATGTGGTAATCTTTTTATTTCAAAGTTTAGTATTTAATGATATCATGCTTGTTTTAGGTACTTGAATAGGTTGAAACGAATGGTTAAAAACAAATCACGTGTGGAAGGGTCCATATGTGAGGCATATTTATGTCAAGAGACTTCTCATTTTTGCTCTTATTATTTCGAATCTCATGTGCAATCAATGAGAAATAGAGTTGGTCGAAATGATGATGGAGGTTTAGATGAGACAATCCAACCCACTTTATCAATTTTCAATCATCCTGGTCGCTCAGCTAGAACTTGTAACAGTAGGTATTTAATGGATAAGGAAATAACTCATGCACATTTACATATCCTACTTAATTGTGAAGAGGTTCAACCATATATTGGGTAAGTGAACTAAATCATTCTTAAATTATTCATTTTAGTATGTATATGTAATTGGTTCATATTTCAGAACCGTGTGCATGTTATTAGATTTTTTGAGGAATATTTGAAAGCAACTAATCCAAACATCAGTTGCTGATGTTGATGGTATGATTGCATCTGAATTTCCAACTTGGTTCGAAGTTACGTAAGTATCTTAACACTTTTTTTAATGATATGCATTCTTGATAGTTATGTTATAAATTATAATGATTTTACTATTATCATTGGTAGGTTCACAATAAAAATAACTTGGTACAAAATCAATTTTTGCACCACTTAGCATGGGGTCCTAAGAGAAAGGTTCATACATGGCCTATCTATTTTGTCAATGGTTATAAGTTTCATACAGAAGATTGGAGTATCGGTAAAAGAACCATCAATTGTGGGGTTTGTGTTAAGGGTGATGACAAAGTAGAAGAAGAGAATTATTATTATGGCATCATTAAAGAAATTGTGGAAGTAGAATACCCAGGAGAACCAATGAAACGGTTAGTGTTGTTTAATTGTGAATGGTTTGATGCTGTACTTAATCGTGGTGTGAATGTTCATAAACAATATGGAATGGTGGAGGTTCGACATACTCGACGGTATCCAAAATATGACCCCTTCATATTTGCTCAAAATGCAATTCAAGTGTATTATGCACCTTACCCTGAAAAAATAAAAGACAAGGCTAATTGGTGGGTTGTCATTAAAACCAAACCAAGAGGTACTGTTGATGCTCGATATGCATTAGAGGTTGCATATCAAGATGCTGCAACCTATGTGGATTTTATAACAAATGATGACCCTCTTGCCAACTTAAGAGATGAAGAAGGTGATCATCATGAGGTAGAAGCTGATGTCGACAAGGATGAAGAGGAAGATGAGTTAGAAAGTAATGAAGGAGAGGATATGGAGGAAGATGAATTCGATTTTGACAATGATTCTGAAAATGACAATGAAGATGAAGATCTTCATCAATATGAATTGCTTGATGATGATCGTGATGACGATGATGGTGATGAAGGTGATGACTATGATGATGATGATTGTGATGACGATGATGGTGATGAAGGTGATGATGATGATGATGATGCTGATGATGCTGATCATGGACATGATTAGTGTTTGTTTTTTTTATTTGTTAACAAAAGGTAAATTAATTGTGTTTTGTATTTTGTACAAATGAATTATTATTTATTTGATAAGCATTTTAATTTATATTCCATTTGTGTTCATTGCAGATGTCTGAGAGAGATCGAGGTAAAGGAAAAGTTTCTAGGGGTCGTCCAAAAAAGCAACAGCCGGTGCGACCGGTGCGGCATTCTACTTCTCACCCACCTTTAACCTCTACTAGTTCTCCATCTCCGCTACTACTCCATCACCTACATTACCCGCATTTACTTATTCGATCCCAAGTGCACTTTCACCACCTCTTACTCAACCATCTCACCGTGTGGTGCCTCCGACAGAGGAGTCTCGTCACAATGTTGGATCATCTATCCCTCCAACAGATGTAAGATCTGCACTTGGATCAAGTCATACTCAGGATGCATCAGATGCACAAATGTCTGGTAGCAAACCAATTTTATATCTAGAAGGAGATGGGTATGTATAAGTAATTTTTTTTAAATTACATTACTGTGTTTGATGTATTATAACTAAACACCTGTATTGTTTGTAGATTTTTGCCTTCACACATGGCGGCAAATGGAATTAGTGATATCTTCAGGGGCCATTATTTAGAGCCATGGACATCATGGAAAAGGATATGTGATACCACAAGAGATATGTGGTTTGCAGAGTTTATGGTAATTTTCAAATTTTTATTACTATAATTTAAAATTTGATAGACTTTTTTTTATCATAAACAATTTGCTTACTCATATTTATTGCAGAGGAAGTATACTATCATCCCACCAGATAATTATTGGGCTCGAAGAAACTTTGAGAAACGGGGTGCATCATTGTTGAAGAATGTTATGGAAAAGGCTCGCAAGAAAATGGAGAGACCAAGTTGGCTTGGGGATGACATATGGGACGCATTGTGTACACATTCGGAAAGTGAGGCTTTCAAGAAGAAAAGTGCAATTGCAAAAGCCAATCGGGCATCTGATTGTGGAGGATATGGAGCTTCATTTCACACCAGTGGCTCTATTACCTCATCTCAACATAGAGCTAATCTGGTGAAATTCACTATTATCTTGCATTATTGTTAAAGTTGTCTAATATGGTTAAATTTACTAATATGGTTTTGTTACAATTGTTGTAGACCAAGTTGAATGGTGTTGTTCCATCAGCACCAACATTGTTTCACCACACACATCGACGTAAGGATCACACATGGGTGGATAGGAGATCAGAGCATATAGCTGTAAGCAATTGTTTTATCTAATTCAAACTCTTGGGTTTGAAATAATGATGTTCAATAATTGTATTCACGTTGCTATCTTGATGTTTAATGGGAGCTCTAAATATAAGTTATAATTTTTTTTTTGTGTGTGCTTGCAATATTTTTTGACTATGTAGTGCATGGGTAATCTGAAACAAGTTTCTTGGATTGGAACAGTGCATTAGCCTGGTAGCTACGTGGGAATGAGAGAAAGTTATGGAATTCATTCATTTAGGTTCTCTCTTTATGAAATTCTAAACCTTGTGTAGGTGGTCAAACTTGGTAGTTTAATTGTCAAATAGACTAAGCATTGTAGAATAGGGGCAATATGCAACCACCACTCTTAGCCTAAAATAAAGCTTAAGTAGAATAGATTTTACTCAATATTTGAAACTAACTAATTTGACAAACACTATATGAATAAAAACAATGTCTCTTGGTGAATTATGCCATCAATAATTCAATTTATTCAATCCTCCCTCCAAAGTCTAAACAAAAGATTGTATGGCAAAGTCTAAAACATTTTCAAGCACTAGAAACTTAGAAAGGATGAGTTTTGCACTCACTTAAGAGAGCCACAACTAACCTCTAAAGTCATGTTTCTATATGGTCAAACTTCCATAATCAAACTTGGTATCAATTACTTATACACTATCATAATCTTTTACAGAGCAACCTTAGGGTATCATATTAGGTTTAAACTCAAATTACTCTAATAACATTTGATCAGTATAAATAACTTAATTCAATTTTTCTAATATTCTCAAATTCCCATAGTTAGAGCTTTACACGTTACTCACATCCTACAAACTCATGCCAAAATGACATTATTTGGTCTATCAATTGACTCAGAATGTAATTCAACGTGTCAATTAATAAAAGCACTATACCTTAAAGCTCACAGTACCAAAGCAAAAGAAGTTTCTCACTTGAGTTTTCCTGCCTAATTTGGTATAAATTTTCTGGTATAAATTTTAGTTGTTCTTGCTGGGTTTCTTATTTTGGGAAGAATGCAGTGCTTAAGCTTCTTGGTGATAAATCATAGGAACCTACTTTGAACGTGTGATTGAAACCATGTTTATTTTTATGTTGGCCTATTTTTTGACTCATCAGGACATCTATTTATTCAATGTCAAAAGTCCCTATTCTATTTTCAAATAGGAATATTTTAACTGTGCTATTATCTCAAATTGAAATTAAACAAGCTTGCCACTTTTAACATGCGATTGAAACCACGTTTATTCTTATACTTTATGTCATGACTTATATTATGTTAGACTTATGTATTGTTTTAACTTTTTGCATTAATTAGTGTCATATTGATATTGACAGACCAAATTTGCAAACGAAATGCAAGAAATGACCCAAAGAGCATCAGAGCAGGGAACTCCTCTCCCAGATGAGTTGGATGTGTGGCGCAATGTGGCTGGAGTGAAAAAAGGTAAAATATATGGTCTTGGACTTGAGTCAACCGTAGTGGCTGGAAGACCACAATATCGTGGCTCAAGTTCTTCATCATCTGACTGGGTGCGAAGAGATGAACTTGAAGAATTAAGAAGTGAGAGAAATGAGCTTCGCGCTCAAGTGGCAGATAATAAGAGACAGATTGAGGAGACAAACCGGCTGGTACGAGAGATGATGCAATCGATAAACTTTCAGCGTTGTCAAACATTTCCTGTGACTGATAGAGCAGAAGAGGAGGATGAGGACGAAGACGAGGAAGAGTTTTTATGATTAGAGTTTAGTTTGAGTTGTGTTCAATTTTCTTACATTTGAAATATTGTAGTAATGAGATATTGTAGACAATGCTTAGTTTACTTTATTCTAGAATGTCTTGCCATTTAAATGAGTTATTCTAAAGACTGAATTATTTTAGTTTACATTATTTTTTATTTGTGTTTGGTTATATGAGATTGTTGACTGTTATTTATCAGGTGTTTTAAAAATTTGGATTATAATACATTTCAAAATAATTTTATTTCACAAATTAGAGACTGATAAATCGGTCTCTAAAGTAGAGACCGACTTAGAGACCGATTTTTTGAAATATATAAAATATACTGTCTTTTTAGAGACCGATTTAGAGACTGATAAATCAGTCTCTAAATTAGAGACCAATTTAGAGACCGATTTTATGAAATCTATAAAATATATTCAGCTATTTTAGAGACCGATTTAGAGACGGATAAATCAGTCTCTAGTTAGAGACCGATTTAGCGACCAACATTATAAAATATATAATATTGACGACTTTTAGAGACGGATTTAGAGACTGAAGTAGCGACTGATTTAGAGACCAAGAAATCGGTCTCTAATAAATCAGTCTCTAAATTAGTCTCTAATATACTTTTTTGAAAAATAATTGACCAAAATTTGACGGAAAATAGAGACCGCTTATTTTTAAAATAACGGTCTCTAAATTGGTCACTAAAGTTAGCGACCAACTAAAATCGGTCTCTAATATTTAGCGACGAGCGTTTTAGAGACCGATTTATATCAGTCTCTAAATCGGTCTCTAATTATTTTAGAGACCGATTTTTATGATTTAGAGACCGATTTTTCGGTCTCTAAAACCCAATTTTCTAGTAGTGGATGTTTCTTTTCTTTCCCTCCATTTTATTTTACTTGTCTTTCATTAATTGATGATTTTGATGAATGTTATTTCTCTTTTGAGCTTTACATTGAGGACAATGTAGAATTTAAGTATGGGGGAGGATTTTACTCTGTTTTCTGTTTTTAATTTTTGTTTTATATTTTCTGCATTTTAATTCTGTTAAAAACAAAAAAAAAAATTTGTGTGTTTTTATTTGGTTTCCAATGATGTTTTGAGATTTGTGAAGTTTGAGTTTGAAGCAATTGAAATTCAAGGTTATGATTTATAAATTTATTCTGTCATCTTGAATTTGGCATGCTTGGTTTTGGATGTTTGATTGATGAATTGAGTTTGATAGATGCATACCTGGTGAGATTTTGAGCCTTTTGATAGATGGATTTAGCATTTATGTCATTCTTTTCTTTCTTGTGTAATTTTTACTCATGTCATATTGATCACTCTAGAACTTGCTTTAATTCTTTTTGAGGCTACATTTTCACTTGCATACATGAACATGATTGAGGCATTCTTTTGTGATTAACTACTTTGGCCAAATAGCCAACCTTGCATTATTTCCCTTTGATTAACCCCTTGAGCCTATTTGTCTATTCTTTGTCTTATCTCATTATATGCCTTATGTGAAAAACCATGATTTTACCTTACCTTAGAGAATGGGAGAGCATTGGTTCATTTTCATTGGAGGAGCTCTTTTGCTTGCAAGTGTTTAATAGGACAAGTGTGGGGGTTGTGCAAGTTGATGTGTAATATGCAAGGTGTTGAAAAAAAATATGCAAAGAAAAAGAAAAAAATTCAAGAAAGATTGTAAAAGAAAAGAAAGAAAAAGGAAAGGAAGATGTAAAGAGAATGTGCATTATATAGATTTGAGGGGATAAAAATTTCATATTTGTCAATTGAGTTTCTCCCCAATGTTCTTTTATTCTCTTGGGTGTTCATCTTACTATATCCATATTATTTCCTTCCCTTACCTTGGCTCCATTACAACCTTAAATAAAGTCTTCTTGATTTGGGTATGCATGTGTTTGAGTAGTGGAGAAGTAGAAGATAAGCAAGCTTATGGTAGTGCATTTTTCATGGGTTGAATTGAGTGAAATACTTACCTTATAAACACTTGAGAGATTGAGAGTGTATCTTGTGAGGATCTATCATTCTTAATTCATGCTTTTCAAATTGAAGATGCCTTGCTTGTTGGTTAAAAATGTGAAGAACTGTTATCTCTTAAATGTTTTGATTCCTTGAATCTTTTCTTGCTCTTCTTGCTTACAAACTTTTGCCTCTCTTGAATATCATTGGAAACTGAGTCTTTTGAATTTTTAGGTTTTGTTTTGTTTTGTTTTCCCTGTTCCTTGGTTTGGTCTTATGTTTTGCCCAGGAGTGCAAAAGGCTAAGTGTGGGGGTATTTGATCTGTCAATATTTTCATACTTTAAATGCCTTATGATTGATTTAATTGGACTCCATATGTGCTCAATTATTGATATTTAGTTAAGTTTCTGCTTTAGAGCTTAATTGGATATTTATTGTGAAACTATGCTTAAATGTGGTTATAAACACTCAAATGAATTATGCTTTTCAGGATATCTTTGAGTGTTTGAGTCCATTAGCATTAAACCAAGCTTGATGACCATTTGAGGAGAGAGATGAATACTTAAGAAGATCAGTTTTACCCTTAGAAGCAAAGGAAGAAGAGCATTTATGAAGAATCACGGTCGCATTTGAAGAACGTCAGTGACACGGCCCGTGTGATATGACATGGGCTGGGCCGTGTACTCCTCTGACTATTTCAAGATGGGGCAAATCCTATTTTTGGACAATACGGGCCATGTCATATAACACGGCCCGTGTCAAATAACACGGGGTAAGCCGTGTACTTCTCTGACTTCACAAGGGAATTCAGTTTTTAGCCTTGACCGATAACACCGGCCATGTCATATGACACGGGCTGGGCCGTGTTCTTATCTGACTTTGAAATTAGTTAGAATTTTGTCACCAGATTCAGACACGGGTCCCGTGTCATCGGCTCAGAAATATAAATTCGTATTTTAATGCTAAATTAGGTATCTAAACCTATAAATAGGGTTGCTTAGAGCCCTTAAAGGGGGTCTAGACAGAGAGAGCCGTCAAGGGAATTGAGGGAAACACAAAGACTAAGGGAAAAGGAGATTGGATCGAAGATTGGAGTCTCGGGTTCGAGCAATCGGAGATCGATCATCCCCAACTTTTGGAAACTAGTTTGATCTTCAGTTTTCTTTTGCACTTTCATTCTGAACTATGTTTTTCTTCTGTTTTTCTTGTGATTTTGACTTTGCCATGTGTGGCTAAACTTCTTAATTGGTTAAGGGAAGATGAAACTCTAGTTTTGATTATGTGAATCTTACATATTTCTTTATATCAATACAATTATGTTTTTATTCATATGTTTCTGTTTTTAAATCAATATAAAGGTCTTTATATTCTTACCAAATTTCGAGAGTGGTAAAACTAAGATTGCTATACGCGGTTGCGGTGGTAAAACTAGTGAAACATATGATCTAAGTAATTTAATGCCGGTGTGTGATTAGATCTTAGTGTGATAGGTTTTCTAACTCTTAATGCAATCATTAGGTAGGTGTAAGAGCGGTTGCTTTACAAATAACTAATGGTTAGGGTTTGATTTGAGCGGTTGCTGAATTAAGCGAAACTTAAGGAAAATAAGGGATTTATCTCACAATTACATAAGAACATAATTGATCACGTTGGTATAAAGAGTATGTAAGTTAGCATAATCATATAAATCTAATTGTGGATTTCATCTCTTAACCAATGTCTTTAACTTGGTAATTCAATTTGTGTTTACTGTTTTGGTTTAAGTTTAATTTCTCTTTTTAGTTTTAATCAACAAAACCCTCTTTTACTTTTACTGTTTATTTTTCATCAAAGTTTAATTTAGGAATTGGATTAATAGTGTTAATTGAATTGGTTTACTGTGGATCGACCCTTACTTACTACAATTGGTTGCAAGGTTTTTATATTTTTGGTAGAACTTGGCAACTATTTTTAATATTAATTTTTAATCGTATTCCACACAACACCAATATTACTTAGTAGTTTTATTAGGATTCGTTTTACACCATTGATCAGATCAATGGTTATGATCAAAAGCATCTAAATTATGATTTTTATCCAAGGGTCCACATTGAAGTCTATGCTTCTTTGTTTGACTCATTCTCATTGGTTTAAAAAGTCAAGCCACCTATTTTGACTTGTTCTTATTAGTTCAGAATTCTATTCAGTCAGAATTGTTGACTGCTACATTAAACGCGGGTCCCACAGACTTTTCGAGTCTATGGTAAGCAGATTTCTACTGTTTTTAAAATAGTAGGTACTGTCACATAAAATAATATTATAATATAAAATTATTTTATTGCACAGTTAAATCCTAAAAATTACAAGATTAATATATATATCAATCGGAATTGGGTTTAGTAAGATCTCCCAGCTCCAATTAATTAAAATAAGAATTTTTATGGCTCGAAAATTATTATTTTCCTGACCCGGAGTAAATCACACAAAATAATCAAAAATAGTATCAGAATAATCAAATTATTTTTATATTGCATAGAAAACACAAAATAGTGTAATTCTGTCAGTTCTGTAACATAGTCTAAAATTTGGGGTGTTACACACCTAAACAAGACAAAAGATTGATTCATCTTCATGTTAAATTTTAAAACTCGAATGTGCAAACAGTGGTACCAAATTCCCATTATCAACTGGATCAAAGGAGGTCACTGCATATTGTGGTAATTGGAGTACTAGGAAGGCTTGCATAATTAAGAAAGTTATGGTCAAAGCAATTATCTATGGAAAACACAAAATTGGATAGTATTGATGCTTTCAAATCAAAATATTGATATTGTATATTACTAATTTCAATGGTTAGTTCCAAAATTCACATATAAAAACATGACCTACTAACAATCAAATAAGCTCTAGTCCATTCTTGCCAGTTGCCAAAAAAGAACACAAACAAATCAAAGAAAAGAGAACCACGCAGCAAATTGAATATAGAGTGCAGTGTGCAAAAACTTGTTACAGGTTTTCTGATAGGGACCGAAATTTTTTTGGCTGTTATGAAACCCCTTCACTAATCTTTATTTATTCCTTTGTTTATTCTTGACTGTTATTAACCTTTCCATTTACCTACTGGTGGTGAATCTTCATTTATTCCTTATAGCTACTTCTGTATTTATTCCTGGCTGTTATGTATTTATTCCCAGCTTATTCCCTTTCTTTCCACCTCTGCTCTTATAAACGTGGGTTAAAGCCCTATCAATACCCTCCCCTAGCAGTTTCACCTTGTCCTCAAGGTGAAAATCAGAAAATGCAATGTTAATTACTTCAAAATCCTCCCAAGTATTCTCATGGGCTGGCAAATTAGCCCATTTGATCAGAACTTCAGTTGTGCCATTCAACAGCCTTCGAACAACTTTTACTTCCTCCAGGAATAGTTTGTAATTCCCAATCTTCTGACAAAAAAACTAGGTAACTGTTGGCTTGCGAAATCATTATGCAATGCCCTCTTAAGCTGTGACACATGAAAAATGGGATGAACTCTTGTAGTTGTGGGCAATGCTAAATGGTAGGCCACTGCTCCTACCCTCTCCACCACTTCGTACGGGCCACAGAAATGAGGACTCAATTTCTTATTAACGCGTTTAGCCAAAGACCTTAACCGATAAGGTTGAGCCTTCAAATAGACCATTTCCCCAACTTGAAATTCAACTTCCTGTTGTTCTTATCAGCTTGAATTTTTATCTGTTGCTAAGCCTTGAGTAAGTTCAGTTTAAGCTTATCCAAAATGTTATCCCGGGCCTCTAGCAGCTTGTCAACTGCAATTATTACTGTACTTTCATAACTGTACTTGATGATTAATGGTGGTTCCCTTCTATACAAGGCCTTTAAAGGACTCATCTGTATCGATGCATTAGAAGAAGAGTTAAACCAAAATTCAGCCCAGGCCAACCACTTCACCCACTGATTTGGGTGATCATTCACAAAGCATCGCAAGTATGTTTCAATGGTTCAATTAGTGACTTCCGTTTGGCCATCCGTTTGAGGATGATAAGCTGAACTAAATTTCAGCTTAGTGCTAGAAAGCCGAAACAACTCCTGCTAAAACTGGCTGATAAAGATGCGATCCCTATCCGAAACTATGGAACTGGGGAACCCATGTAAGCGGACTATCTCCTTAACAAACACAGCTGCCACCTCTTTTGCAGTATATGGATGATTGAGAGGAATGAAATAAGCTGATTTACTTAATCAATCCACCACCACTAGAATAACATCAACACCCTTAGATCTGGGTAATCCACATATAAAGTCCATCGAGATATCATCCCATACATGAGCAGGTATTGGTACTGGTTGCAGTAACCCAACCGGATTAAGAGCTTGGTATTTATTCTGCTGACAAGTAGCACACCCAGCCACAAATTGCTCAATATCCTTCTGCATACTATGCCAATAAAAGATATTTGCTAGTCTTTTATAAGTTCTAGTTATCCCGGAATGCCCACCCCATGGGGAAGAATGGAATTCTTGCAAGAGAAAAGGGATCGTTACTGATTTGGGAGGTAAAACCAAGTAGTCCTTAAACCATAAGCACCCTTTAGACACTCGGTAATGAGGATAGGAGGTTAGATTACGCATCAAATCCTGCAGAATTCCTCTTAGCTGATCTTCTTTGAGTATTTCCTCTGATAATTCCATCAAATCATGATTGGTGATCATTGAGACAACTTTATATTCCATTACCCGTGAAAGGGCATCTGCCACCCTGTTTTCCACTCCCGGTTTATATTGGATTTCAAAGTAGAATCCTAAGAGCTTGGTTGTCCACTTCAACTATTTGCCAACCAGTACCCTTTGCTCCAACAAAAATTTCAAACTCCACTGATCTGTACGGATAATGAAATGTTGGCCAAGTAGATATTGTCGCCACTTTTGTACTGCAAGGACTATTGCCATTAACTCCCACTCATACACTGATTTCACCTTTGCCTTCTTAGATAAAGCTTGACTAATAAATACTAGTGGTCTGCCCTGTTGCATAAGAACTACCGCAATTCCATAACCAGAAGCATCCGCTTCTATCACAAATGACAAGTCAAAATTGGGCATGGCTAACGTGGACAGTGTCTCCATGACATCCTTGAGCTTTTGAAATGCATCTTGAGTTTCTTTTGACCACTGGAAGTTGTTCTTCTTCAATAGTTGAGTCAATGTCCTAGCAATCACTCCATAGTACTTCAAAATTCGCCTATAATATCCAGTAAGCCTCAGAAAACCCCTCAAGCTCCTTATATCCTTGGGAATTGGCCACTGTTGTATGGCTGCCACCTTATTAGGATCAGCAGAAATTCCCTCTGCTGAAATGAGATGCCCCAAATACTCCAATCTAGTAACACCAAAATAACATTTCTTGTAATTCACCCAAAGTGCATGGCTCTTGAGCACCTCAAACACCACGCACAAGTGATAAACATGAGAAGGAGGATCAATGTTGTATATGAGAATATCGTCAAAAAATACCAGCACAAACCTCTTAAGATATGGATGAAAGATATCATTCATGAGAGCTTGGAAGGTCGACGAGGCATTTGTGAGTCCGAAAGGCATCACCAAATATTCGTAGTGACCCTCATGCGTACGGAAAGCTATTTTCGGAATATCACCTTCCTTTATCCGAATTTGGTGGTATCCCGATTTAAGGTCCAATTTAGAGAAGAACATAGCTCCACCTAGCTCATCCAAAAGTTCTTCTTTTACTGGAATTGGAAACTTATTTGGAACAGTGATGCTGTTCAAGGCCCGGTAATCTACACAAAACCTCCAACTGCAAGAAGGAAAATCCAAAGTCTAGAACAGGAGACAGCCTGTAAAGAGATTGAAATAGAGAGGTTAAGGAAAACATGTCAAGCCCTAGAAACAATCATTCAAGGAAAAGATGGTCAACTTCAAGAATGAAGTTAAAATAAAATCATGACTATTTCGAGGTGTTGGGAGCCAGCTGTCGCAACTGTCCCGAAGGACGCCGTGAAAATAAGTAAATTTTTTTATAATTTTAAAAAAAAGCACATCAATTAAAAATAAAAACAAAAAATAAATCAAAGGCAAAGGTTTCTCAGCCCTATTCCCGACAAAACTTCCACCCAACAATCTCATCACTGCCACCAAGCTTTGTATTAGAATTAGGCATGGCAATTTGACCTCAACCCATGGGTATCCACCATACCCCCACCCTGCAAGGGAAGTTCACCCAGCAACGGAGCAAGGTAGGTGCAAGTTTGGGTCAATTTGTCCTGCTCTGTCACACACTGTACATTTAAATGAATATTATATTTATTTTAATTACTAATAATGTCAATTATATTAATTATATTTATTAGTTTAATATTTTTCTTAATATGTTTTTTGTTTACATGAGATAATGAATTAATTTAAGATACTAATTGATTAATATATAAATTATTTTAAACTATTCACAAGTGGGGCAGTACTGATGTCAGTTTTGATATTTCCTTGCGGGACAAGTGTGAGTTTTAGAATAACTAGTATGTTTCCCTATGTGATGCACAGGGTTATTCATTGGTGATTTTATTTTTAATCATTTACTTAAATTTTTTATTTCATTTAAAAATAAGTTAAAATTTCATAATTATTTTAAATAATAATTTTAAGTAAATGGTGTAAATAACATTAATTCTAATACGTATTGATGAGATTCAGAAAATTGCAAACTTGATGGACTTAGGTACATTTACTGCATGATTGAAATCTATGTATAGTAATCATAATGAAAAGCATATAGTTATTTGATAATTCATTGTTTCATAGCTTCAACTAAATTATATAAACATCACTCAAAATGGCCCTGGATACTTGCTTAAATAAAGAGAATGAATGCAACTTGTGTTATTGTAGGGTAAAGGCCCAAGGTTTGTGTATCTGCAATATAGGGCCAAAGCATGTGTTGTAATATTTCTATTACAACTAAATTTTAGTCATGGGCAAAAAAAAAAAAAAGAAGTTAATTTTGCAGTAAAGAAGATCAGTTAGAATAGGGATCTCAAACCATTTTATTCTTGTTCCAATATGACATTGAATAATTGTTGCTCAAGGTAAGATATATGAAATTGGATTGCGCGTCCTAAATAACAAATAATGCAGCATAAAATCGTAAATATTTATAACATTAGTGCTTACTGAAGCTCAGGCAAGGTATTCAAAGTGTCTTTGATCATGAGATTCAGCAGAATGGCTAAAGAAATATGCAGTCATTGTTAATCTTTGTTTTTTTCCACTAACACAATCAAATTTCTCTTATTTTTCTTTTGTACAGATTTTAATATTTGATAGTCTCATGCCTATATTTACCTCTGCAGGATGGTTAAGGGTTAAAAAGTAATCAAGCAATGGATTTGTACTGTGGGAGCTCTCATTGAACCTT
Organism: Ormosia semicastrata; assembly: GCA_029884595.1. Taxonomy (NCBI): domain Eukaryota; kingdom Viridiplantae; phylum Streptophyta; class Magnoliopsida; order Fabales; family Fabaceae; genus Ormosia; species Ormosia semicastrata. The sequence continues at coordinate 57,736,424 of JAQQTO010000056.1, forward strand.
GAGATCAAGATCTTTGTAAGTAAACATGCTTGCTTTCATAGGGAACCTCAATAAAGAGATAGAAAGTGAAGATCAAAGCAAATATAGCAACAGCTTCGTTATCACAGCTACCAGCCACTGATCGACATATATATGAGGGGTCCTGCAAATACAACAACATTTAGGGAGGGGCAACCAATTACGTGTAAGAGGGAATTGTGGGACCAAGAACCAAAACATGTTATTAGAAGAGAGCAACCATTACCACTAATACACCATTAATTGTATAAATATAATAAACTTTCAAATAATTGCTTGCAAGGATATTAAATAATAATATTTTATAAATAGAATACTAAATAGAATATTGTTTTTTTCTTCTGACGGCCAGCACTCTACAAAACTTGGCTATATAGTTGGTTGGCATTTCATATGTCTACTCCCTACCAGTCAAGCATGTGTACCAATATTACTAACATTAAGAAACAAAATAAATGAATCAAAAAATCATAAAACGTATACGTAGGTCAATACTAAACCTCTGAAATGCTTGTGTGATTTGTGAGACCAAAAATACATAGGCTTGCGAATTACAGTATTTACTTTGCTAGATATGGCATATAAACCTTTAAAGGTTATGAATGTGAAATAAGGACCCTGAGTCCCAACGAAAATTATGATTCAGTACCAAAGGTGCAAGCAAGAATCTCAAAGCACAATGAATCGGATAATATTCATATTGGCAGCACGGCGAATTTTTGGAATCCATGACAAACAAACACAGCATGACCGCACAAATAAGGAGGAAATTGTACGAGATAAAAAATTTCTGCCAAATTTTGAGGAGAAGGTAAAGAAAGGCCCATTTGCAATTTTCCTATTCACACTTCAATAAAAAGCTTAGCTTCAAGACATATTTTGCAGGAATTGTGCATTGAACACAATAACATAAAACATTGATACAAAATAAGAGATTCAAATCATACACAGTATGACCTTACGTGATTTGCAAAACCATTTTGTATCCATATGTAATTTGGAGTTTTCTATGTAGCCATATAGTTGTTAATATATAATCTTTATTGGTGAGATTTAAAACATTAGTAGTTAAAACTTAAAAGTTAAAACTCATAAACTCTTTGAAATCATCACAAAGGCTTAAAAGATCAAACCTTGTCCTGGTCAAATATTACTTTAATTAAGCTTTTAAGCTGAAATTCTTTTAGAAAGAATATCTTCCAACATATAATAATATATGTTTTCCTTGAAAGTGTGGATCAAGGGCACTGGTACCTTGCTATTCAATATTTCATGTACTGTACTAAAGGCCTCAAGGACTAAAGAGTTAACATTATTTGAATTTACTAATTTTGTTAAGAATGCCATAGAGTAATGGATAATGACAATAATTGAAAAATTGGATATTTGACTTGAAACTCATGCAAAGAAAAATGTGTGAAAGACTTGTACATAAACTACAGTTAATGCATGCGTCTCCAACTCTCTAATTATGTAACACACCTACGATTGTGCTGATAAAAATATGTCAAAATATAGTATTTCAATTCAATAACTTAATACTGATTGGAAGAGTTTGAAGTATAAAGGAGGGAAAGGATAAGTTTTCATTAATTAATTTTTTTTGTTTATTTTTTTAAATGGGACAAACAAAATGAGATATATATTATTATGTCAAAGTACAGTCATTATTTATTTATTTTTATAAATATTTTATATTTTTAATCTAATAATAAAAATTTACTCTTCACTTCACTTCTCTAATTTCCTCCATCTAACATGTTCTAAAATTATAATTTGGACATTAGAAGACTAATTTAGAAAATTATATCAAAAGATAAGTTCAAATATTTAACCCACTTTTTGAAAAATGGATCAAGATCCTTTAAAGTTCTTGGAGAACTGCATCTTGTGAAGTTGGTGAGAGAAAGAAATGATAAACAAGTTTACAGCTTTTTAAATGTAGATTATTTTTCTTCCCACTTCTATGTCGACTCATTCTCTCTCCTATTGCAGGGAGTTAAGTACTACAGAGGATCATTTCTTATAAAAAAATAACCTCTCACAAGTCGCAACAGAGTCAAAAACATAAAATTCATTGAGTTGACAGAGAAAGCTAATACACGTTGATCATTAGGTTGGAGCACTAAAACAACAAAAATAATTCTTGAGGGTTCTCTATTACAAAACTGTATGTCTTTACTAGCTCATGTTTCAAACAAAATCAATGATCCCATTATTAATTCAAATTGTATGGGAATGGATTATCTCATGACATATCAAGGTTTTGTGAAAAAAATAGATACAAAGACTATCTGACATATATATAAAGTTTTTTTAAAACAAAATAATTAATTAAAATATACATTAAATATTTGTTCATTAAATAAAAAAATGACAGACATATATATACTTAATATAAAACAACTTGTAAATTCACGTAAAATGCACATGAAACACAATGACAAAATAACTAATATGTCATAAACCTGGCACTATGAACATGCTGGAATGGTAGCTTTAATTCAAGACAAAAATGAAAAATTACCAACACATCTTGTTAATATCACATGTCAAGCCTTATCATTTCCAACAATAATAGCACATCATATACAAGATAAGAATTTCGGATATCTTAAAAGCAACAACGACACTAGGATTTAGGTTGCTACGTTATATACCAGATAGGCCAAGGATGAGATAGAGATATTAATAGAATGGCAAACTTACAAATATAACTTAATTGGCACAAATCGTACTTCTCACGAAAAATTGGTCAATGATAAAGATTGAAGGAGTCAAAGGCCGTTTTGACATTATATGCAGAGACTTTATCCATTGTTACACGTTCATTTTTGTAATTACCAGCTCGACGAACCCAATTTAGTTATTGACAAGGTAGTTTAAATTTTTAAATAACTTGGTTTCCTATATAAACCCCGTGCTCTATTTCAATTAGGCAAAAGAAAAAAACAATAACCATATTCTTACAATGGGTTCTTCTTCTTCTTGGGCTGGGATTCTTTTATTGAGTTTAGTTCTGCTAGGCCTATGCTTTGCCATAGAGGTTACTTATGATTCCAATGCTCTTATTCTTAACGGAGAAAGACGCATTATTTTTTCTGGTGCAATCCATTATCCACGAAGCACAGTAGAGATGTGGCCTGACATTATTCAAAAAGCTAAGGATGGAGGGCTTGATGCCATTGAAACTTACATATTTTGGGACCGCCATGAACCTGTTCGGCGCAATTATGATTTCTCAGGAAATTTGGATTTTATCAAATTTTTCAAGCTTATCCAAGAGGCTGGTCTGTATGCCATTCTAAGGATTGGTCCTTATGTTTGTGCAGAATGGAACTATGGAGGCTTCCCATTATGGCTACACAATATGCCAGGGATTGAGTTGAGAACTGATAATCCAGTTTACAAGAACGAAATGCAAATTTTCACTACAAAGATTGTGAACATGGCCAAAGAAGCAAAGTTGTTTGCATCATAAGGAGGACCCATTATCCTTGCTCATATTGAGAATGAATATGGAGATATCATGTGGGGTTACGAAGATGTAGGAAAGGCATATGTCAAATGGTGTGCACAAATGGCTCTAGCACAAAATATTGGTGTCCCATGGATCATGTGCCAACAAAAAGATGCTCCCCAGCCTATCATTAACACTTGCAATGGGTACTATTGCGACCAATTCACACCCAATAACCCCAAAAGTCCCAAAATGTTCACTGAAAATTGGATTGGATGGTTCCAAAAATGGGGTGAAAGGGTTCCCCATAGAACTGCCGAAGATTTAGCTTTCTTAGTAGCACGCTTTTTCCAGAACGGCGGGATATTAAATAATTACTACATGTACCATGGAGGAACCAACTTTGGTCGCACAGCAGGAGGTCCATATATGACAACATCTTATGACTATGATGCGCCACTTGATGAGTATGGGAATTTGAATTAACCCAAATGGGGACATCTTAAGCAGCTTCATGCAGCAATAAAATTAGGGGAAAAGATCCTCACTAATGGAACAAGGACTGACAAGGATTTTGGAAATCAAGTCACACTAACATCATACACCAACAACGCCACAGGGGAAAGATTTTGTTTCTTGAGCAATATAGATGGTAACAAAGATGCTAATGTTGACTTACAGTAGGATGGTAAGTACTTTGTCCCTGCTTGGTCTATGACCATTCTTGACGGTTGCAACAAAGAAGTTTTCAACACTGCAAAGGTTAATAGTCAAACATCAATAATGGTGAAGAATAATGATGATGCATCTACTAAGCTTTCTTGGTCATGGACACCGGAGGCAATGAAAGACACCCTACAAGGACAGGGCAAACTCAAGGCACACCAGCTTCTCGAGCAAAAAGAATTAACTTTGGATGCCAGTGACTACTTGTGGTACATGACTAGTGTCGATATTAATGACACTTCTATTTGGAACAATGCAACGCTTCGCGTGGACACTAAGGGTCATACTCTTCATGGTTATGTTAACAAGAAGCATGCAGGATACCAATTTAGTCAATGGGGAAAAGATTTCACATATGAGAAACATGTTTCTTTGAAGAAGGGAACAAACATCATAACTTTGCTTAGTGCCACTGTTGGACTTGCAAATTATGGCGTAGGGTTCGATAAGATAAAGACTGGTATAGTAGGTGGTCTAGTTCAATTAGTTGGAAAGAACAATGAGACCATTGATTTATCAACCAACCTTTGGTCTTACAAGGTTGGCTTGAATGGTGAGAGAAACGTCTCTATGATTTGCAACCACGCATTGGTGTATCATGGATCAGTGATTCATCCAAACCTTATCCTGTTGGAAGACCCATGACTTGGTATAAGGCAAACTTCGAAGTTCCTTCTGGGACAAACCCTGTGGTGGTGGACTTGCAAGGCTTGGGTAAAGGAAATGCTTGGGTGAATGGGCACAGCATTGGTCGTTATTGGCCCTCTTGGATTACTACTACCAATGGATGCAGTGACACGTGTGACTACCGCAGAAAATACCAAACAGAAAAGTGCAACACCAATTGTAGCAATCCATCACAAAGGTGGTACCATGTGCTAAGGTCATTCTTGAACAATGACAAGAACACATTGGTTTTGTTTGAAGAAATAGGTGGAAATCCTGAGAACGTTTCCTTCCAAACAGTCACAACAGGAACCATTTGTGCTCATGTCTATGAAGGTGCACAATTAGAGCTGTCATGTCAAGGTGGGCAAGTAATCTCAGAAATCCAATTTGCTAGCTTTGGAAACCCAGAAGGTACATGTGGTTCTTTCAAGAAAGGCTCTTGGGAAGCTATTAACAGCAAATCTATAGTGGAAGCAACATGTAATGGAAAAGAGAGATGTGGGTTTATGGTGACAAAAGAAGCATTTGGTATAACGAGTATCTATGGTGTAAGTAAACAAAAAACTATAACAGGCAATAACAACGGTGTAAGTAGACTGGCAGTGCAAGTAACCTGCTAAGTATTATGGCCATACAAATCCAACTATGACATTGAAAATTTGCAAACAAAAATGTAATTTGCACAAATAATTTCCATTTGGAAGTTTTCTATAACAAAATTTATATTTTCTTGCAAAAGTATTCATTCTTCTTTAGCAAGATTCATATGCCTAATTTTTTAATTGAATGAGATAATAAGCCTAATGTTTGATTAAACTACTTGCTATCCATTATATTGTCATTTTTCTTGGAATGCATCTCTAAATATATTGACACAAGACTCTGTTTAAATGTGAGGAAAGAGAGAGGTTCAATCACCACTTTGGGTATTTCATGGCCCTTCTTGATGATGATGACGACCAAAAAATTGAAAAGAAAAAAATGAGACCTTGTAGCTGGATGAGTGGAAAAAAAGGAAGAAATATAAGTTAACACATTTTATTTTGTATGGTTGTGTGGAAAACAAATACGAATAACATTATGATATGACAAGTATGGCTATATAAATGAAATCTCATCTTAAATTATATTTTATAAACATAAATACACTTTTTACATAGGAATTTAATTCCTAATTCTCTTTAGACCTGTTATAAAATTAAACATTAACAATTGAATGAAAATAAATTATTGGATTAAATATGATTTTGGTCTTTCTAAATATATCAGTTTTTTGTTTTGACCCTTCAAAAATTTTCTATAACAATTTGTATCTTTGTAATTTTAAAAGTGAGTGAAATTAATCATTAGCCTCATTTCAAAAGTGAGTGAAATTGACTTAATTCAATCCCGCTTATATTAGACCTTCCTTCATTTCAAGGGTTAAGGAAAATTTAATATGACGGGGTTAAATTGATATAATTTTACTTACTTTTAAAATGAGAACATGGATTAGTTTCACTCACTTTTAAAATTATAGGAACACAAACTGAACAAAAAAAATTTGAGGGACCAAAATCAAAATGTGCTATATTTATAGGAATTTAAACCTAAATTATTTTATATTGATATTAAGATTTAGAGATGATATCGTATTTAAATATAGTTACCCATATACGTCAAATGAAATTGAGAAAGCTAGTGCAAAATCCAATGTTAAAACTCATTTTCAGCTGTTCAACATTTTCACAAAAATATTGTTATTGATCAATAAAAATAAATTATTAATATTGATGATACATTCTGTTTCCAATTTAATAAAAAATAATTGTTTGCATATATATTGATAATAGTTTATGGCAAATTCCTTAAGGGTGTGTTTGGATGAAGTATTTAAAGGAAGGAATGTAATTTTATAAGAAATTTAAAATGATTTGTTTTAAAATGATCTGTTTGGATATCTTATCAAATCATTTTAAAAATTCTAAGTATTTTAAAAAGGTATTTTATTAGTGTAAAAAGAAAGGATTTTAATTCCTATCTCTTTAGATAGAATTTTTAAAATCCTTCGTTATTTCGTTCTCATCTTCCCCTTCACTCGTTCTCTCCCTTCTCTTTCCCTTCTCTCTCGTCTCAGTCTCACGCCTTCCATCCGCGCCGCACGCCACCACTGTCGCACCTAGATCCACCGTGCACTGCCCATCTCGAACCCAACCCACCACCACGACACCTCCATCCACAGTCGTCCTCAAGAACCAGAGCCGCCCCTTTGGTACATTATGTTCTCTTTTCTTCTTTTTTGCATTTGATCTTCTTCTCCGGCAATTTGAGTTTTTGTTATCTCAACCCGATAATTCCATATTTGTGTTTCAACTCGTTTTGTTCCTAGAGGAAACGAAGTTAAGATTTGTTTATGTATCTCTTAACAATGATTCTGTTTTTCCCTCTTTGTATATGTGCGTCATAAATTACTGGAAGCTACTTTGCTGTAAATCATGTTCCTTAGGCAATTCTCAGAAGTTAGAGGATGGAATTGTTACCTAGTTTATTTTGTTTTTTTTTTAGATAGAATTGTTGCTGGCCTTGTGTCATTAGGTTCAATAGATCTATTGCCAATTCTGACGTATAGTGTTTGAGTTTGAATAGCAATTATGGCTTGGTGGGTGTTCTGGACCGTGATCCTGGATCCCGCCCCATGGGATCAACCCGGCATGCGCATTACCGGACTCTCCTAGCTGGCGTAGAGGAAGACTCACGACGTATTCCGGACCACGGATTACGGCCTTTGAGCAGTATCAATATACGACATCATGATTAATAGATTCGCGCAGAGGATGAATCCCTAAATATCCGTAACTGCCAATCATCAACTTGTGATATTATAGGATTTATAGATATCCTTAATGGTTAGATACTTTTCATATCTTAATTCCAGATTTACAGGGATATATTTGATAATAACGAGAAGGCAATCATCATCAGGATACTAATACTAAATTACCTGCATTCAGTATTCGATAAGAATCCCATTAGGATTCTGTATACGCTCTATAAATACAAGGCTAAGTCATCTTAGTAAGGTAACACTCAAAACCCAATCCCTAAAACCTTATTGTGCACTGCCTGACTTGAGCGTTGGAGTCCCTTTGCAAGTACCCAACCCCCCTGTGCTACGAGCTCAGCTGCTGCACGAAGGAGAATTCATCGTAACGTACCTATCTCAGGTACCCTCTTAATCTAGTTCTGAACATTGGCGCCAACTGTGGGGACCATAAAATTCTAATCCCACCCGACCATGGTGAATACGAGGCAAAACTCGAGAAGAGACGCTGCATAAACCTCTGTCAATCAGAGACAGAACCTTGACATGCAATGTCCACCACCACCACTGCCTCCACTTATGGCTCAAACCTCCGCTGTGAGAAATCAGGCACCCGGATCAGGAAGCCGACGTAATGGGCACTCTACCTCCTTTTTGGAGGAGTCTCCCAACCCATCACGAAGGATTTCTGTCGGGGAACGACTTGAATTCCCAGCTCAGAGAGGTGACCAGAGCCTTCAAGAACGCAGGCTTCCAGTACACCAACGCTTGGGAAGCCCGAACAACGAGTTCGATGATCGTGCTTCCCGTTCAGCACGCACACATCAATCTCGGGGCTCTCAATGCCAATTTCAAGATATATTGCAACAACATATGGATTTGCTCAATGATCAATTCATGAGGTTGGAAGACATGCAACGCGCCATGCATGGAAACCAACCAAAGCCACATCGCCGTGACAGATGGACCGATGTGGAAAATAATAGAAGGAGGGCCCATGACAATGAGGAAATTTCCCATACAGGAGACGATAACCGGAATCGAGAAACTATGGAGCAACCTTTCTCCGACCAGCTCATGGAGTTCCGGGTTCTGAGAAATTTCAAGTTTCCCCCAAACCTTGAAATTTACGACGGAACCACGAACCCCCAGGAATATATAAATGCCTACGAGCAGTCCCTATGTTTCTATGGCGGATCCATGGAGTTGTTGTGCCGAGCCTTCCCTCTTTCCCTCAAAAAGGGGGCCCTCAAATGGTTCACCAGCCAACCATGGGGGACCATCGTGGATTAGTCCGACCTCAAGCAGCGTTTTCTGCTGCAGTACACCATGAGCAAGGAATAGTCTAAATCCATCGAATCCTTGGCTAAGATCCGCCAGGGAAAGGACGAGAGCCTCCGGGATTACGTTAGACATTTTATGGCTGCCTGCACCAACGTGGAAAGTTTTGAAGACAGAATAGCATTGCATTATGCCAGAAGCGGTCTCCGGATAGGCTCCGAATTCTTCAAGTCCCTGGCAAAAAAGAAACCGGACAATCTTACCGACTTCCAGAAATGATCTGAGAAGTACATCTACTTGGAGGAAGCAACAGAAGACCATAGGAGGTGGGACAAAGGTGAGCCTTCTCACCAAAAGCCCAACCAGAATTCCTCAAGGTCACGACCCCCAAAAGGTAGCCCACCACGGAGAAACTACGCTGACTACACTCCTTTGAACACCCCCCGGGAAACAATCTAGAGGGAAGTAATGAACACGGAGTTTCAGAACATCCAAAGGCCGTCTCCTATCAAGAAGCACAAGCAGAAGGATCATTCCAAGCATTGCACATGGCATAAAGCCTATGGCCACGATACAGAGGATTGCTATCAGTTGCGCGATGCCATTGAATTTCTAATCAAGGCTGGACGCCTGCAGCAGTATATTCTCCGAATACAAAACAACGAAGGGGATAATAGGCGCAGAGACAACAGACGTCGAAGCCCGTGCCTTATGCGCAGAAGAAGGATAAGAAGCCCTAGGAGAAGATCCCGGACTCCGCCTCGACGAGATAACATCGATCGACAGGGTCGAGCCAGGAACACTCCCCGTGTCGATAACGACAACCACCGCGCCGAGCCCAACAGGACGATTCATACCATCGCCGGTGGCTTTGCCGGAGGGGGATCCTCCAATGGAGCTCGAAAGAAAGCCCTTAGAATGACAGTTTTTAGAGTGGTCCACTCAGAGCTGAGAACACAAGTAGAGAATAGAAAGGCACCTCTCATTACCTTCTCAGATGAAGACTACGGCGGAATAATCCCGGATCACGATGACCCACTCGTCATATCCGGGGTAATTTCCAATGCTGAAGTTCGACGAATTTTCGTCGATCAAGGGAGTTCAGCCGACATCATGTTCCTAGATCTCAATCAGAAGTTGGAGCTCCCGCAATCCGACTTGACTCCCCACGTTGGAGAACTGACGGGTTTCACCGGTGAGAAGATCACCCCGGCCAGATACTACGAAACCCACCTGACTCTCAGATCATCTACACTATTCAGAACTGTCAAGGTAAAGTTCCTGGTTGTGGACTGCCCCTCGGCTTATAACATCATCCTGGGCCGTCCTTCTCTCAACGCCCTCAGAGTGGTGGTATCCACCACCCACCTCATGATGAAGTTCCCCAACAAGAACAATGACGTCATCACTGTAAAAGGCGACCAAATTACAGCCAGAAAGTGCTATAATGAGAGTTTGAAGGTCTGTAAAGTGCCTCGGAGGTCGAGCCCTGTAGCATCCACCCCAGCTATCGACCAGGTTAACATTTTAATGATGGAACTGGACGTTAGAAAAGAGATCCGGGATACCCGACCCCAGCCCGAAGGCGAACTGGAGTCCTTTCAACTCGGGACCAACACTGAACAGATCACCAAGATCGGAGCTCGTCAGGGTGAAAAAGAAAAATAGCAATTCTTAGAACTCTTGTTGAAAAACAAAGATCTTTTCGCTTGGACTTCCTCCGACATGCCCGGACTCGACCCCAGTTTCATTTGCCACCGATTGTCGATTAAAGAAGGTACCAAGCCGGTTGCGCAAAAAAAGAAGAAGGTCGGACCTGAGAGGCAATAAGTCATTGAGAACCAAGTTAAAGAGCTACTAAATGGCAACTTCATCAGAGAAATCTCATATACCACATGGCTCTCCAACGTAGTTTTAGTAAAAAATTCCAACGAAAAATGGAGGATGTGCGTAGATTATACCGACCTGAATAAAGCCTGTCCCAAGGACCCATATCCACTCCCCAATGTGGATAAATTAGTGGATGGCTCCTCGGGGTTCAGATGGCTCTCATTTATGGACGCATATTCCGGGTACAACCAGATTCCCATGTACGCTGGGGATGAGGATAAAATCACTTTCATTACTGACAAGGCGAGCTACTACTACAAGGTCATGCCTTTCGGCCTAAAGAATGCAGGAGCCACCTACCAGAGGATGATGAACAAGGTTTTTGAAAACCAAGTAGGAAAGATGCTAGAAGTCTACATAGATGACATGATAGTAAAGACCCCACGCAGCGGATCGCACATAGCGGACCTCGAGGAAGTATTTGCACAAATCCGGAAGTACAACATGAGGTTAAACCCGGAGAAGTGTGCTTTCGGGGTCCAGGCCGGTAAATTTTTGGGGTTCATGCTAACTCATAGAGGAATTGAAGCCAATCCGGATAAATGCCAGGCCATTCTCAACATGAGAAGTCCCCAGAACGTCAAAGAAGTACAACAGCTTACGGGGCGCATAGCGGCCCTCACAAGATTCTTAGCTAAAGCCGCTCACAAGTCTCTCCCCCTGTTCAAATTGCTCAAGAAGGGAAGAAGTTTTGAATGGACTCAAGAGTGCGAGGACGCTTTCACATCGTTGAAAAACCTCTTGTCCTCCCCTCCTATCTTGACAAGGCCAGACACCGGGGAGACACTCTACTTGTACCTATCCGTCCACGACGAGGTCGTAAGCTCAGTTTTGATCAGAGAAACTAACGAAGGACAGAAGTCTGTCTACTTCGTAAGTAAGGTCCTCCAGGGCCCTGAGCTTCGATACCAAAAGGTTGAGAAAGTTGCCTTCGCGCTCATCATCACCGCAAGAAGACTTCGACAATACTTCCAATGCCACCCAGTAGTGGTAAGAACCGACCAACCTATCTGATAGGTGCTACACAAACCAAATTTGGCCGGGCGAATGATTGCGTGGTCGATTGAACTCTCAGAATTTGGAATTACGTACGAACCACGACTTGCAATAAAAGCCCAGGCTTTGTCTGACTTCCTAGCAGAGCTCACAACAGACAACGGCGACCCAAAGAAAACCTTTTGGACCATTTTTCTCGATGGATCATCGAACACCAAAGGAAGCGGGGCCGAGGTGATTGTCAAAAATTTTGAGGGTTTGACCTTGGAGCACTCCCTGAAGTTTGAGTTCCCAACCTCAAACAATCAGGCCGAGTATGAGGCCTACATCGCCGGTTTGCTAATGGCAAAGGATCTGGAGGCAACGCCGATCACACTTTGCAGTGATTCCCAGCTAGTAACCTCCCAGATCCGAGGTGACTATTAAGCTAAAGAACCCCTCCTACAGAAATACTTGAGCAAGGTCCAGGAACTTTTGAAAGGTTTTGAAGAAATCAAGATAGAGCACATCCCAAGGGAACAGAACTCCAGAGCAGACCTTTTGTCTAAACTAGCCAGCATGAAAAGCCCCGGCACCAACAAGTCTGTAATCCAAGAAACCCTCTCCCAACCCTCCATCACGGATCATAGCATATCCCAAGTGGAGGACCATCAGCCATCTTGGATCACTCCTATACTGGGCTATCTGCAGCATGGGAAGTTACCGTCGGATCCGAAGGAGGCCTCCAGATTGGTAAAGATGTCAGTTAGATACACTATTTACAACGGCCGTCTATACCGACGTGGTTTCTCCTCCCCTCTTCTAAAGTGCTTAACCCCCAAAGAAGCAGAATACGCCCTAGCTGAAGTTCATGAAGGAAGCTGTGGTCACCACTTGGGAGCCAAAGCCCTAGCCTAAAAAGTATTAAGGGCAGGATTCTATTGGCCGACAATGGAAGCTGACTCTCATGCACATGTTCAAATTTGTGACAAGTGCCAGCGTCATGCAGATCATTTTCAAGCCTCTTCTGAAGAATTGTTCACGACCTCGGTTCCCTAGCCCTTTTACAGGTGGGGTATGGACATTTTGGGGCCATTCCCTCAGGCCCCAGGGCAGTTTAAATACTTGGTGGTAGCAGTAGACTACTTCACTAAGTGGATCGAGGCCGAACCCCTGATCACCATCACTTTGGCATGAATTCAGAAGTTTACTTGGCGCCACGTTATCACCAGGTTCGGCATACCGGAATCGGTAGTCACAGATAACGATACCCAGTTCAAAGACAAAGTTTTTGAAGAGCTACTAACCAGATTAAAAATAAAACACCACTGTAGCTCCGTCGAGAACCCCAGAACAAATGGACAAGCCGAGACCTCTAATAGAATCATCGTGCGAGGCTTAAGAAAGAGGCTAGACGAAGCCAAAGAAATTGGGTTGAGCAACTTGAGCATGTTCTCTGGGCATACCGGACCACTCCTCATTCCACGACGGGAGAAACCCCTTTCAAGTTGACCTATGGCTGCGAGGCCATGATCCAGGTAGAGATAGGGGAACCCAGTTGGCGCTACCAACAGTTCTCATCCGACAGTAACCCTGGTCTAATCAGAGAGGACCTGGACTTGCTCGAAGAAAGAAGAAACGTGGCTCACATACGGGATGCCGCCCTCAAGCAGAAGACAGCGGCCAGGTACAACAAGAAAGTGGTCCCAAGAAAATTCCAGCCCGGTGACCTAGCGCTCAGGAGAGCCGACATAGGAGGGAAAAATGCCTCCCAAGGGAAACTAGCCCCTAATTGGGAAGGCCCCTATCGTGTCGTCACTAGTACAGGTAAGGGAGCCTACACCCTGGAAACATTATCTGGGACCCCGGTAAAAAACTACTGAAATGTGGATAAACTAAGAAAATACTATAGCTAAACGCCCATAGCGGCTTAGCCCTTTGGTAGAATTATCTTTGATCCATTCTTGTTCTAAATAAGTACGCTATGTACGGACTCTTGTCCTCCCAAGTTGATCAATAAAATTGTTATTCAGGAAACCAGGTTGATCCAACGCGTCAGGTCGATAGGAGACAGTACAGATCATATGTACACACTCCTTCCCTATGCCTAAGCCAAGAAGGGGTCCTAAAATCTATATGATTATTAGGGTACCTACCCCGGGCAAGGTTAAAAATAATACTGATGCCTTAAGTGAAAGGGCCCTCGCGTAAAATGCCCTAGGCCAGGCACTACTCTTACCTATGTCTGCAATTCCAAACGCTTCCCATAGCAGGTACTGGAATATAGATTAAGGTTTTACTTTGCCTAAGTCTAAAATTTGTTGACGTTTGATTATAAGCGTTAGATCACAGACCAAGGCCTTATTCCCACCTAAGTCCAGTGGAATGCCACCCACTCAATGGTATGAGTGAAGGATCTCGGACCATGGTTTCTTACGACAACAAGTTTTCTAAGTCCACTAGAATGACTATGAAAATGGGCGTTGGACCTCAGTCGGACCATGAAAGACAAGAACGAATAGTTAAACAAAGTAATTAGTTATAAAGCCCCAAACACGAGGCAATTATCCATACAAACAGCAAAACCCCACGCAGGGGGCAGAAACCAGAAAATAAAAAGCAAGAAAAGCTTAAGTGTCGGTCTCTTCCACTTCTGGGATCTGGACAACCTCCGGGTTGCCACCAGGAGTTTTCGCAGCTAATTCTTCGACAGCTACAAGCTGGCCATTATGAAACATTTTATCCGGGGTAACACCTTCCAAGATAAGGTCGACCCCGGGGTTGAAGTGCTGGATTTGCTTCACAGCATTTTGGAACTGCTCTTCTCCGACATTTCCAGCTACTCCGTCCAGCTCCTCCACCTCCTTTTCGAGCTCCGTTATCTCGACCCTCAGAGCGCCAATGCTTCGGTCGGCTTCAAGCTTCTCGGTCTTCCTGGCAGCCTCAGAGTCCGCCAACGCTTTCTCCAGCCCAATGACCTTCTTTTCCAGCTCGATGGCTCTCGTCCTATTATCCTCATTGACTTTGAAGGACGCGGTCAACTTCTGGTTGATCTCCTCCTTTTCTCTCTTCAAGGCCCTCAGCTCTTCCGACGCCTGGCGATCAGCGTTCTCGATAGTGACCTCGATGACACGGATCTCAGTCGTAGCCCGGAGGGCTTGCCTCTGAAGTGCGGCTAAGGTTTGGGCCAGACCTTGCTTGGCAATATGCTGCCTCACCTCGCCACTCAAAAATCGCCCATCTATGAAAGGGTCGGGATCAGAGTGCCCCGTGATGATTGGCAGGAAGTCCGCCCCCTCCCTTTCACCGCCCTCCGACGACCTTCCGTCGTGCTCAGGAGGCTCTTCAACAGCCTGCCTTTTCTTCCCTTTAAGATTGTGGGTAGGGGATCCCGGCTGATCTTGCACTCTAATGACAACACCCCGGTCGGATGAGTCCGAAATGGGGTTGGAGGAAGAAGCAGCGATCTTCTTCCCCTTCCTCCAGTTTCTTGAAGATCGCAGAGTAACCATAGAAGACCCAGAAGTCATGTTGCTAACTGAAAAGAATCAGAAACAGATACAGTTAGTACATCATCACGAAACTTTGATATATGAAGACAAAACCTAGGGATACTAGAGGTATAAACGCCCTAATTCCTACCTAATAAAGTATAAAGAAGATCATCACCAGGGATACAAAGAACATCTCTAATGTTGATGTTCCCATGCTTCTCAGCATATCGAGTTATGAATCTCGCGGTCCTAAGTTCCTCGGGATCGAGATCTTCCTCCTCTTTCTCAATCAAGTCGATGGGCACGTCCCAGCACCTCTGCGTCCAGTAAAGAGGAAATTTCGGCTCCCTGTCCTGCTTGAGGAAGAAAGGCTGACATCCCTCTTTGGCTTTTACCTTGAAAAATGCAGTCTTAAACCCTTTAAAGCTTTCTTCGAAAACATCAAAGGACTTACGACCAAGCCGGGATCGGATGACAAGCTAACTCGTTTGCCTCACCGACCCCTAGGCTTTTATTCTTGTATAAAAATAAAAAAAAGTGTTCGCCGAGCACTTGAGGCTCATCAACCGACAAAACCTCTCGAACGATATGATGTAGCCCCAACCGTTAAGGTGGATTTGCGAAGGGGCCACTTGGAGAGTACAGAGCACATCCATTTGGAAGTCAGAAAACGACATCCTTAGCCCTAACTTGAAGAAAAGTGGCTCATACAGGAACATGAAATGTGAACCCTCTTCTCGACAGGAGCACACCCTCTCGCTCCAGTTCGGACATACGACTTCGAACTCGTCATCTCGAGCCTTGTTCACAATTAACTCCAAGGCGAATAGAGATTCTCGGAGTATGGATTCGGTTGAAAACTTGGACTGATGATCCCATACGTCGTCCACTACCCATGGGCATACCAACCCGGGGCCCCGCCGAACTCGAACCAGTTCATCTTCTGCCGGATCACGGATGTCGTGAAATGGGGGCTAGACCCTAGCTTTTTTTCTTTTGGCCATGGAAATCCTGAGAACATCCAAAGGAGTTAGTAAGAAACTGTCAGAATTAATAGTTTCATAGATTCAGACACAGGGAGAGCAAGGTAATCCTAACCTCCCCTACCGACCTCCTGTCCCACCAGAAACCAAGCATTCGGGGGAACTCCTCCACCGCGCATGGCACGGCGAAGTTAGTGTTTCAGGGAGGTAAACATATCTACTTAAATCACTAAGCCCTATTTGAAGGCAAGCAAAACCAGAAATGCGAAGCTACTCTACTTTCGGAAAAGCCATTGACATACTAAAAGTGCAAATAACAAAAAGACTGAAAGAAAGCAACTTACTGTGTAAAGGCAGAATGCTTGAAAGTGGAGAAGTTATGCCAGAACAATGAAGAAGCCGCGAGTGGAAAGCACCCGGAAAGAAGCCAAAGCTTTCAATGCACAGTGTTTTCAGTAAAGGAGGCCAAAAATGATAGAGTAAGGAAGACAAACCTTTTATTTATAAAGGGTTAAACGGTTAAGGGACATTTTTGTCCCCTCCGATGCAAGCTCAAAAGGTGCTCATCATGGCTCGCGGAGCTCTAGGCACGTCCCTCCGATGAAATCGCAACACGTGGCCCACCCAACTGTAATAGCAGTTGAAAGGATGGTTACGCAGTAATCCAAAGCGTCGTACGAATATTGGACGAGAACCCGGGTTTATACCATGGATTCCAGGCCCAATTAATTATTGACATCACGGACAACGTGCTATCTCCGAGGTGTGTTTATGGCTATTATGCCGGGTTGGCATCGGACCTATCCCGATAGTGTCTTTACTTGGTTATACCGGGATAAGCGTTGGACTCATCCCGGCAGAATTACCTCGGTGGAAAAATATATATATATAATGAAAGTACAGGACAAATACAGAGAAGGTAAAGTCTATTGAATCATCTTCATTCCATACATCGTCATACAACCGAAAAAGAGGAAAAAGAAAATATTGAGACATGGAATATATAACGATATCCCGGGAACGAGGGCAAACATCTTCGGCTGCCTGGATCATACCCCATCCATTTCTCCAAACCCCGGCCTCTTGAAAAAGTGGATTGGCTTTGAAGAACATTGGCAAACCAGGGTCATAATCCCGGATAAGATGCCAAAGCTCCTTGCACTGCTTCTCCACGATGCAACTAAAGACCGAGATGTTCTTTCACTAATTGGGAGGGGTACGACCTCTCTAGCTGAAGAATCCTCCGCGGGTGTCAACCATTCCAAGTTGCCTCAAGTCATGGAGCAGCTACAATGGCCTTTCCACCCCAGAATAGAGTGAAGCCACTCCGGAGTAGAAATCCTCCGTTCGCCCGTTCTTCTCCCACCTTCTCGATGGATAATGGCAGAAGCGGATACGCGCTGCTTCCTTGAAAGCAAGTCAAAGAAAGTAGACCACCCCAGGTTGCTCCAAGGGGGTTCTCACTCCTTTGACCAGGCATCCTTATATTTCCAGCCGTTACTATGAAAAAGACCGGCCAAGTACTTTCAAGCAGCACGCCAAGAAGAAGGAGAAAGGAACAGTGTGCTCCGTCGGGTCCCTATGCAACAAAGGACGGAAGCATTATTCCATCCTAACAACACGTTGGATCAGACACCCCTGTGTACGCCAGAATAGAAAGGCTTCCGCCTCCCTAAATGCATAGCAACCCGATTTTACGCCAAGATAGAAAGGCCCTTGTCAAAAAGGAAAAACGCTCGGAGAAGATAAAATCTCTTCAAGAACTTTAGAAAAAATGAAAGTATAATCTCTGCAGATGATGAAGCTCTCTTCACACAAGGAGGAAATGAAGAAAAAACTACACTTATTCCCTTGGGAGAAATCATCTGTGTTCGACAATGAAAAGGATGGAATGCAAACTCACGAAGAAGTATTCAGTACTTATAGTATGCATGAGAGATTCTGATTGGTCCTATAAAAGGTGACCTGATCCCTTGAAGTAAGCCAAGATAAATGCTTTTGATCTCTGATTAGTTACGAAGATAGGGAGCAGTTGAAAAAATCCGTATGAAACTGACATTTTCTTTAAAGAGTCACTACTTCCCAATAAAGTCCAGGCATCAGTTTCCCAGAGAATCGCAGACTGTTACGTCAGACATCATGTTTGGGATCTACGTCGAATATGTCTCCAGGAATCCTTAGTACATGCTTGGGGGCAGCGGTTTTTGCTCGTAACTGAATAGGACAAGGACGTCGATAATAACCTTAGGTCTAACACCTACCCGTCGAATTACCACACAATGGTTGATCCGTTCTAAACTTGACTCTGGTCTATCTCATCCAAGAGCCAAGCTGGGGGCAACTGTTCTGGACCGTGATCCTGGATCCCGCCCCATGGGATCAACCCGGCATGCGCACTACCGGACTCTCTTAGCTGGCGTAGAGGAAGACTCACGACGTATTCCGGACCACGGATTACGGCCTTTGAGCAGTATCAGTATACGACATCATGATTAATAGATTTGTGCAGAGGATGAATCCCTAAATATCCGTAACTGTCAATCATCAACTTGCGATATTATAGGATTTATAGATATCCTTAATGGTCAGATACTTTTCATATCTTAATTCCAGATTTACAGGGATATATCTGATAATAACGGGAAGGCAATCCTCATCAAGATACTAATCCTAAATTACCTGCATTCAGTATTCGATAAGAATCCCATTAGGATTTTGTATACGCTCTATAAATACAAGGCTAAGTCATCTTAGTAAGGTAACACTCAAAACTCAATCCCTAAAACCTTATTGTGCACTGCCTAACTTGAGCGTTGGAGTCCCTTTGCAGGTACCCAACCCCCCTGTGCTACGAGCTCAGCTGCTGCACGAAGGAGAATTCATCGTAACGTACCTATCTCAGGTACCCTCTGAATCTAGTTCAGAACAGTGGGTCTCTCCTTTTGAAAACCAGTGTAAAATTTACTTTGTTAAAATGCTAAAAAGTTCAAAGTTCCTTTCATTCTCTGTTGCATGAATTCTATCTACTGCTTTGCCTTGAATTTGCTTTTGGTTCTATTTTCCAACCATTGCACATCTTGCTTACTAATCCTAATGCTGCTTAGGACATTTTATAAAGGGAATTTTGTGCTAAAGAGAACAGCCTTTTGTTTAGATTGAATCGTCTGAGTAATTGTTATTCTTGTGCAAGTGCTATCTCAAAGGTGCTCTATATATTGTGAGCTTAATATAGGTGGGCTGATGATCTCTTTGTGCAAGTATGATAGACTCATGAAGGGAAAGTAAGTCTTGTCCATTGTGCATCTTTACTTCATTAGTTAGACTTGCAAGTCATGCCTTGATATAATTTACCTTGCCTCTCCAAAGTCTAGAAAAATAAGTAACTATAAATACGAATTGTTTCTTTGGATTAGTATTGGTTTTGCACTTTATTTCTTGTATTGTTGGATCTGATTGTTCACAAGCCTTGAGGCTTGTGCAAAACCTAATTAAGGGCATTGCTTATTAGTTGGAATTTGAACCTTTAGGTACCAAGCAACTATAGGAGTCAGATACCCATAAACCCATTTTAGGTTTTTTATGGTTCCATATATTTCTTGATGGAATGCTATTGTGATGATTGATGAATATAAAAGACTACTCTGGCCATTAATTGTCCATATCTTCTTAACAACATATTTTCCATCATTTATTTGAAGTGTCACACTTCGATGTCTCATTTGGAGTTAGACTTGCTCCCCCATGATTAGTGAATGTTTTCTATATATATACTATCGTATCAGTTTTGCATTCTTGATTATTTGGTACTTTACATCAAGATCAAACTTGCAAAAGAATTGAAAGAAATAATTCAGCAACGAAACTCAATAATGAAGGTAATTTCTATGGAGAAATTAAATTCACAATCCTTCTTCAAAATTCCATTGTTCAATAATAACCTTCTGGTGTGGTTGAAAGCTTGTACATTTGTTCTAAAGCATTTTTAGTGACTTTTATATTTTTTTTTTTATAATTTGCCTTGCTCCTCGGTTTGATAATACCCTTGTTACCTCAGTAGTTTCGAGGAAAGTAATACTGCCAAATTTAAGCAATGTATAGTTTTGGATTTTTTTTATTTATCTAATTAAAGTCTTTCATTTAATCCTTCTTTACTAGGAGAAAATTCTCTGATGCATTATCCTTTGTGCACTTGGACATGATTGATAACAACATAACTACGCTTATGTACTAGAAGATTGGACTGTGATCGCACAACTTCCATATAAAGCTGTCTGTTCTCTGTTTCCAAAAGAAATACACATTTCAAATGTGAGTTCTACTAATCTGCCATTGAGATATTGTTCTTAGTTATTATTCATTGCACGATATTGTTCTTAGTTATTATTCTACTAATTACTGGTTGCTTTCTTAGCATTTTGTGGTTGACTTTGGACTGTTTTTTAAAATGAAAAGAATGCAAACATCTAGCTGTAGGGTGTAAATTTTAGATTTTAGACAATTTGCTTGTTGTGTTGGAGGAGGAGGATGCAAATCCAGGACATATTGAGATCCTAACTGTTGACAGAGATACAATCTGTAGTTTCATTACAGAGAACTATCCTCCCAATGTCAATTCATTTGCAATTAAGGACAGGAGATTCCATTCTATTGTTGAAACTGCTAAACTAGAAGCTTCACTCAAGTGTCCAAACCACAAAAAGATTGTAGCTGTTGAGTTTGGAAGCTATGGTAATCCTTCGAGTTTTTGTGGAAGCTTTGCTTTGGGCAACTGTAATGTGGCTGCCACCAAGCAGATTGTTGAACAGGTATAGTATTCGTATTAGTATTAGTATAGCTCTTATTTCTTTGCAAACATACCAACTCTTTTTTTTTCTTTTTTATCTTTAATATATATATGTGTGTGTGTGTGTGTGTGTGTGTGTGTGTGTATCTTGTGTTATCTATAACAATTAGGAAGCTGATTACATATTTGGTGTGACTTTGAGTAGCAATGCTTAGGAAAAGAAGCTTGCTCGGTTGTAATGAACTTCAGCAACAAAGGCAAGGATGTTTGTCGAGGTTTGGAGAAGGCACTTGCTATCCAAGTGAGGTGTTCCCACTAGAGTTTGGTGGCTAATTTGGTGGTTTGATTGGGCAACTGGAGTCCAGAAGCTCAAAATGTCGTTGTGTTCTTGTAGCAAATGATTCCTGAATTCAATGCCTACATTTCAAAACTTCATTTTGATTGTCCTGTTTACATTCAAAATATATATAAAAAAGATTACAAGAAAATCAGTTTTGTTCCGTATTCGCCATCAGCTTCACATCCTTATCACTATCTCTTAATTTTCTTGCTCATATAATATCAAAATGAAAGCACTAAATAATAATTTTGAGGTATTTTTTCCATATTTGTTACTATTTTTTTTTTGCCTAGTCCAATTTATATTAGATGACGTTATATTTAAGTTTATATCATCTCATTTTGTTTACATTGCAGTTAGATTATATGATTTGTTAATTTTTAAAAATGGTATATTAATCTTTTCATTTTATACAGATTTTTTAATTTTTTTAAATTCATTTTATTTTATTTATTTTTATTTTTACTACGAATAAAAAAAATGTTATATGATGTTTATTTTGATTTGTAAAATTTTGTATTGAAATCCCAATTTTACAAAAATATCTTAAAAAGAGATTTTACAAATTAAGGCAATTGAATTGCTTTATCCAAACAAAGAATTTGAAATTCAAGGGAATTTAATTACTTTATCCATACTAAATATTTTGTAAATAAAGGGGATTGAATTGATGCAATTAAAATTCTTTGAATTTCAAATACCTTGAAATTTCAAAATACCTTATCCAAACGCAACCTAAGGTAGTTTTTGGATAAGCCATTTAAAGGGAGTAATGTAATTTTTTAGGGTAATTAAAAATCTTTATTTTAAAATGTCTTGTTTGGATATTTGAGTAAGGGATTTTAAAATTTTTGGAGCATTTTAATAAGGAATTTTATCACTTAAAATAAGGAATTTCAATTCCCTTCTAAACAGGTGAAATTTTCAAAATTCACGTTTTCTCTCTTCTATCTCGTCTCAATCGCGAACCCTAGCTTTCATGGCTGAAGCTCATTCTTCTTAACCTCCATAGCTCAATCTCACTTATTCACCCTTGATCTACTCATCTCAGCGAACCCCAACTGCGACCACCGCTGCTTTCATTCGCGCCACACACCACCACCGTCGCACCTAGATCCACCTCGCACCGCCCATCTTGAACCAATGGGGCACCTCCATCCATATTCGTCCCCAAGAACCAGAGTCGCCCCTTGCAACCTCTGTCGTTTATGCTCCGTTGGTGGCCACAATCGTCCCCAAGAACCAAAACCATTGTAGGTAAACTTATAGAAAAATATGCTTGTGAAAGTCTCAATTTTGTAGCAAAGTTGAGCTTAGATTTTATTTTTATTTTATAGATATTAGTTTAATAAAGATTGTGGCTTTGGAAATACTAAACAATGTATGCTAAACTAAAAGCATCTGAATGGTTGTTAACTGCAACAGTGGTAGAGTGACTGCTTCTTTTGTGATTATAGAAATAAAGGTCAATTTATGTATGATTTCAGATTTTCTTTATGTGCTTCCGGCATACAATCTTCATTCTTCATTGTTATTAATGTTGTGTTAGATGTTGATTTTGAAGAAATGGACACTAGTGCGGTTGGATTTAACAATACTTGTTTTGATAATAAAAATTAAAATATTGTAAATGAAGGGAATTTAATTACTTTGCCCAAACAATAAATTTAAAATATTAGGGAATTTAATTACTTTATCCAAAAAAAAATTACAAATGAAGAAAATTTAAATGAAATAATTAAATTCCCTAATATTTTAAATTCTCTTAAATTTTGAAATACTTCATCCAAATACAACCTAACAGTATAACACAACACACACAACAAAAATGGTCCAAAGGTAGTAGACCCAGGTTCAAATCCCAACTCCCCATATCCTCAGTTAAAAAATCTTAGACTATATGTCACAAATTTTTTTTAGCGGTATGTTTGAATGAAAGAGTTTGAAATTTATAAAAAAAAGAAAGGGATAAGTTTTTAGTTCAAAAGAATATTCTCCCTATTATTCTATAACATTTAGATCATTACTTGTATATTTTTATAAATATATTTTTATAAACCCAAATCATTATATATATATATATATATATGAGACATATATAGTGAGAGGAGTTATTGTTGTGAGAGAGTGAGAGAAGTAAATCTTGACCATACAACCATACATGGATTGTTAAGATTAAAAGTTACTTAAAAGTCACGTGACCACTTAAAAAAGTCACATGTATTTATATTTTAATCTTGATCATTCATATAAGATCCAATAGTTAAGATTCACTCATCTCATTTCTCACAATAAACACTCCTCTCACTTGATACACATCCATATATATATATAAAATATAAAGTTATTTCTCCGTTCATTTCTTCTTCAAACGCTCTTCTTCAAACATGCTATAAATATACACCTATTCAATTAGAAGCATTACTATGATGATGAGGTATACATTGCTCATGGTTAAAATCTTTTTGTCACATGAATTAAAATCTAACTTCTCAAAATATGTTAGTTTAAAAAAAATCAAGTTCCATTATTTGAATATTTAAAATAGACACCTCTACGACACTCTCATTCACATGTGGATATAGTGCATATCCCAAAACTATTCATACAATATACGAGAAACAAGGAACCCCACTTACATATGACATGGTATCCCAAGCGAGTGTCGTATACCGAGTGTATAAAAAACATTTTTGAAAGAAGTCAATCATTCTTTCTTGTCAACATGCTTAAGAAAGTTAAATTTTCACTTTTATGATAAAAAAAATCATAACAAAACATATTATTAATTT
Organism: Ormosia semicastrata; assembly: GCA_029884595.1. Lineage (NCBI taxonomy): Eukaryota > Viridiplantae > Streptophyta > Magnoliopsida > Fabales > Fabaceae > Ormosia > Ormosia semicastrata. Next base: position 57,760,635 of record JAQQTO010000056.1, read on the forward strand.
GCTGAAGAATTGCAATCCTTCTTTCCAGCAACCTCAACTTGTCAAAACTTATTACTCAACAACCTAAGTATACAATGATAAGGTAGATAAAGCAAAGTTTTACCTGAGGTTTGTAATTTTATATTTTAATCAATTCAAAAACACAGGGCTTTACTTTTGGGGGAAAAATAGAAAATAAGAGAGAGAGAGAGAGACGACTTCACTTTAGAAAGAATCATACCTATTACTTATACAAAGTTGGCATCAATATGACCTTAAGCGATTTGCAAAACCATTTTGTATCCATTTGTAATTTGGTGTTTTCTATATAGCTATATAGTTGTTAATATATATTTTTTATTGGTGAGATTTAAAATGTTAGTAGTTAAAACTTAAAAGTTAAAACTCATAAACTCTTTGAAATCATCACAAAGGCTAAAAGATCAACCTTGCACTAGTCAAATCCTACTTTAATTAAGTTTTTAAGTTGAAATTCTTTTAGAAAGAATATTTTCCAACATATAATAATATATGTTGTTGCGATCGGAATTATGACGAAAATGGTAACTAAATTTGAAAAAATAAGAAGTCTCTACCAATTTTATTTCAATAAGAAAAAAATTGAAAAACCAAAAAAATTGGTCTATGTTCAAAAATCAGATTCATGAGTCTAATTATGCATAATGAAGGGTGAAGACTTAATCCCACAACAATCCTAATATATTCATCCTTATAAAATGGTTACCCTAAGTTAATTCTACAATTTATTAATAATTCTCATATATTTATTTTGCTCCCTTTTTTTAAAAAAATAAAATAGAAGAAATTAAATTAAGAAAACATAATTTTTGACTTTACTTGAGCTCCTATGTAGCTTCTGGTACAATAGAGAACTCATCTGTACTTACAAAATGATTACGTTAAGTTAATTGTACAATTTATTAATAATCCTCATATTTATTTTACCCCCTTTTTTTAAAAAATAAAATAGAAAAAAATAAGTTAAGAAAATTTAATTTTTGACTTGACTTGCGTTCTTACGTATCCCCTAGTGCAATGAAAAACTTAAAACTACATAGTTCTTAAAAAAATGTTGTGAGTTGGTCGATTTCATTTACAAAAAAAATTATTTTATTTTAAAAAATTAATTTAATTTGATTTCAAAGATTTGAGTCAACAAGCCATTGTGGCTCAACTGATTCTTTTAGTTTTGAAAGGTGAAGCTCCACGTTGCACTTAGACATCACCCATTACTTAACGAATTGTTATTACCCAATTGTTATTTTATTTGTTCATTATTAAAAAAATGTTTTTTGATCTTCAATATGAATAAATATGACATATAAATAGCGCAAGTTAAAAAAACTTCAATCTGAATAAATATGACATATAAAATAACCATTCACAGATTTACAAATGTTATGCAATTAACTCAAACAAATAAATTTCAAATCAGTTTTAAGTCTCAAAGATTCCAGCCTAAGTTTTATATATATATGCAATCTTGAGCTTACAGGTTCCACCCATGGTTAACGTGAAAAAGAACCATACATGATTGTAACCATTGTAGCAAGTACTTACAAAAACTTGATATTATCTTCTATTTTTTAAAATAATCCAAATTAGCTTGATAAATCTACATGGATCTTAAATAATAATTTAAAAAAACTTTGCATCATGTCCATACCATTAAAGCAAGCCATATATGTTCAAGTATTTACAACATTAACATACTCCCACAAATGCAATTCAAACGGACAACCATGAGTTATATAACTATGGTGACCCAAAGACCAGATTATGATCTTACGTGAATTTGACAATTCTGTTTCAATACATGGATCAGCAGCTTGCTTTCTTCTGTATTGGTTCACGTGCCTAGCAATAATTGGTATACATTGTTTGAACCAATTTGATTTTGGTCCCACATGCTAATTCACCAAGTATTAGGATAAAACTTTTTTTTTAAGTATGTTTGGATGATAGATAATGAAGGAAACAGAAAGAAAATAAAAAAAATAAAAATAACTTCTTTTATTTAAAAATTTTAAAATACATGAGAATAGAACCGAATTGATCCTTGGGAGATGGCCTAGGTTATGCACTATGCTATATTCCATTTAAATCCTAGTCTATTTTGAGGTGAGTACGACATCACTCATCAAAAATAATCTTAAATAAAATATTTTAAGTCTCCAAATTACTTCTTCACCCTATTATCAAATACCATGGCCGAAAATCATCTTTTAAAATAATAATAAAATTTGTTCATTTTCATTTTTATTTGTAAACTCTTAATTAAATTTCTTATCACTAAATCCTCTAGGTTAACATTTAATAAACCATTTTTGCATTGGATTCCTCTTTGGAGGGCATGAAGGCCGTGAGCCTCTAGGGTCATTGGGACCAAAATTCTTTTCCTTTCTAGCATAATTTATAGCATACAACATACTCTAGTCATCACGATTCTACTATATCAAGTTCATGCATAATATCAAAGTAATAAAATCATATATAAATAATTACATCCAACAATAATGAAGTTAATAGAACCTACCTCAATCCCAATACCAGAGGAAGAAGAAAACAACCGCCATAAAAACTTTCAATCTTAATTCTCAGATCTTTCATGTTTCCAGCCTTCTCTCTTGCGTCTATTAATTGTGTAATTCTGTGTGTAATTGTAAATGAGTAAGGTTTCTATTTATAGGCAATTATTAAAATTTTTAATTCTTAAATAAATATTAATTTATTAAATAATAATTGATTATTAAAAATCTCAACAAAATCAACTTCTTAAATTATTTCATGATTTATTTATTTTAAAAAAATCAAATCATGATTTCCAATTTAAAACACATTCTCGTTTTTCCTTTTTGATTAAATCATCACAATCTCTTATTTCAATACTTTCCTTTTTGAATCTTAAATTTATTTTTTTAAGAGTATCAAATTATGATTCTTCACTAAAAGTACATTCTTTCATTATTTTTTAAGAAAATTAAATCATGATTTCTTATATTAAAAACATATCTCTCAATTATTTTTTAAGAATATCAAATCACAATTTCTCATTAAAAGTATATCCCCATTTTTCTTTTTTCTCTTTGTTTTTTTAATTTTTAATTTTATTGGGCATTGAGGATCTTATTGGGTCAAGAATTGAACTTGAAAGTTGAGTTATGAGAATTGAGATTTGGGCTACTTTATTTCCCCTCCACCCTTTTCCATTTTTTTTAAAAAGTAAACTTAACATGACTCGGTCAAAATGAGATGTTCATAGTTTCCCCTCTTTACTTGTTTCTTATTCGAAGACATGAAGAATTGCAATTCTTCATGATATAGTAGTAAGGAATGAGTAAAGAAAATAAAACACATTTTTTTTCGAGAATGCATGAGACAAAGCAAACATGCAAAGATGTAGGAAACAACGAAAAATAACTTTGTTTGCATTTAAATGGCCATATTGGGGCAAATGTTATGAAGAACTAAGGAGAAGACATGTTAAAAGAGACAGCGATTGAGTTATCAACCAGTTGTAGGAAATCAATTGGATGAGGAACAAAGTTAAAAATTTTCTCACAAGGACTTAGTAGCTCCAAGCTAGAGTTCGCAATAAGTGATGATCTTCTCACTTCTCAAAAGGAGAGTTAAGAATGGAAAACAAGAAAGAGGAAAGAAAGAATGGGTAAGTAGGATTGCGGATATCAAGTCCAACGAAGAAAAAAATACATGAATAAGGGTTTGATAAGGGTTTGATTGGACAAATCTTTCCAGAGTTGTAGCTGGTTCAAATGATTTAAGAAAAGAAAAAAAAAAGAGAAAAACAGAGAGAAAAGAAAAGAAAAAGAAAAAAAAAAGAAAAGAAAGAAAAGAAAGAAAAAAGAGAGAGAAAGAAAAGATCTCAAGTCCATTTCTTACTGACACAAATGGTTTCGTGTCATTTTGAGCGCATCGGCTCTATGCATCATTGAGCGCATCAGCTCCATGCATCATTGAGCACACTGGCTCCATTCATTTTAAGCGCATCGGCTCCATGCATCATTGAACGCATCGGTTCTATTCATTTTGAGTGCATCGACTCTATTCATTTTGAGCGCATTGGCTCCATGTATCATTGAGCGCATCAGCTCCATGTATCATTAAGCGCATCGGCTCCATTCATTTTGAGCGCATCGGCTCTATTCATTTTGAGCGCATCTGCTGCATGCATCATTGAGCACATCGGCTCTAGGCATCATTGAGTGCATCGACTCTATGCATTCTGAGTGCATCGGCTCCGTGCAGTTTTTAAATTCTTTTGAGTGTATCAGCTCTATGCTTTTTAAATTCTTTTGAGAAAATTAGCTCTATGCATTTCAAATTATTTTGAGAGCATCAGCTCCATATTCCTTTAAATTTTTATCACTTATTTTGAGCGCATTGGCTCCTTGCATTTTAAATTCTTTTTAAGCGCATCGGCTCCTTGCATCTACTTTTCCTGTCAATTCTTTTGAGCACATCGGCTCCCTATCATTTAAATTCCTGTCATCATTTTTTAGTGCACCAGCTCTATGCATTTTTGTAGCACATCAGCTCTATGTCATCTTGAATGTATCAGCTCCATGCTTTTTGAGCGCATCGGCTCCTATCTTTTACTTTTGAGTGTAATGTCTCCTATCTTTTACTTTTGAGCGCATCGGCTCCATGTCTTTTAAATTCCTGTCATTTAATATTGAGCGCATCGGCTCTTGTCTTTTACTTTTGAGGGCGTCGGCTCCCTGTCTTTTAAATTTCTGTCATTTACTTTTGAATGCATCGGCTCCTGTCCTCTACTTTTGAGCGCATCGGCTCCCTGTCATTTTAATTTCTGTCATTGAGTGCATCACTCTTTGCATTTTTGTTCTCACATTGTTTTTTTTCCTCACTCCCAAACAAAATTCGAGTTCATGTCTTTACTCGTTCCTTACAGTGATAAAATGAAAAACTACGGTTGTTCTTTTTATCTAGTAAGAAACAAGTAAATAGGGGCAACTGTGAATATCCAATTTTATCTAGGGCATTGATAACATTGTATTTTATACATTTATAATCCTCTCACTAAGTTTCTTAAGGTTCAATTAGGTTTAATTAAGTTGGTTTTGTCACATTTTATGATATTGAGCCGAATTGGATCATTAAACAAATTATTGCATAAATTAGCCTTAATTTATCTCTTAGACAGTGTTTAGTAAACTGGCTATATCTTGAATTGCAAATATTTGATTGATGTGACTCTAGTCTTGAAGGAAAGTTAAGACAATTCTCTATAACATTCATGAAGACCTCAAAGGCCCAATCACACGATTAGATAATGTAAATTGGAGTTAAAGTAAGAACTAGAGTGTTGATCCTGACAGTTTGACCTATATGTACTATTCATGCCATATCTTGGGCTATAGGATATCAAATGGGTTGAAATTTTGATGGTTGATAGTTAAGACCCAAATATACAACTTTCATGTGAACACTTTTCCAGAATCTGAGGTCTAATGGGTCATATTGGGCTTGCAAGTCAGAATAGAGGAGCTGTCACTGGGCCTGCATCAGATTACAAGGCCTAGGCTGTGTAAAAATACACGGCCGTGCAAGAGTACACGCCCTAGGCCGTGTACTCCTCTGACTTTTGCAATTAAAACAGTAGATTTTGCTCCTCCAAACAGAATCATGCACGACCTAGGCCGTGTATTCATGCACAGCCGTGCATTCGCTCCAATAACTGAATAATTGAAGACTTCTGCAGAAGTTTATGTCAGAGGCTTATATATTGACGCTTTCAGCCTCTTTGAAACGAAGTTCTGACCTGGGAGAGACCCTAGAGGCTGCTGGAAACAAAGGAGAGAAAGGGGAAAACCTCCTCTCTTCATTGAGAGGAGGAATTCCTTCATCCTCTCTTCAGTTCCTCAATTTCTCTTCACTTTTCTTTTCTTTTCTTTTTCTCTTTTTCTCTTTTCTAGTCTATGTGTAAATAAGTTTCAATTTACTTGGGTCAAAGTGTGAAACTCTTGGTAATAAAATAAGGTTAGATTTATTCCTCTCTTGTACTTTAATGATTTATATTTTCAAGTAGTTATTATACGTGTTATATTTTGTTTCTGATAATTTAGAAACTACCTTTGTAAAGAAGAGTTCTTGATTTATTGTAGACAAAATATCAGTATAGTGAATGCTTTAACCCATTTACAAGTGGTGGTGTTAGAAACTCTCTTTGTAAAGTGAAGATCTTTATTTGTTGTAGACAAGATTTTGGAACAATGAATGCTTGATCCCATTTATGAGTGATGGTATTAATAGATAATTAAAGGAATCATAATATAATTACGTATATAATTTTTAATGAACTTTGAACGTTGTATTTTTTGATTGAAACCTCAGTTATGTGTGGATTCTAATTGAGTTATAAAAAGAATTAATCTTACCTTTATTTTATTTACCAAGAGTGAATCTTTTTATCTAAGTAAATAATTTTTACCGTGATAACAAAATATTTACCTTACCTTAATTAATCTTTATCAATTCCCTGTGGATCGACCTCAGACTCTCGAGAAATTTATTACTTGAGACAACCTGCACTTGAGTTCGCAATGCAACAATTAATCCCGCATCAAGTTTTTGGACTTGGTTAAGAAAAATTGTGCATCAGGCATTTTGTTAAAAAAATAAAAAGAAAAAAAAAAGCAGAAAAAAAGGCTCATCTTTCACTTAGTGGCCCATTAATCCATAACCTATGATCCAAAACCCATGATTCAACCCGTTAACCCATAACCCATTATCCAACCCGTTAACCCACAACTCATATACCAGCACTTATCCTAAACAAACTCAATCAGTTATCCTAACCTTTAAGCTCATCCTAAACAAACTTACCCTAAACTGACCATAACTTATCCTAACCCTTAAGCTTATCCTAAACAAACTTATCCTAAATTAACCATAACTCATCCTAAACAGACCACATCCTATCATCTTAAACAAACTCTAATCACACTATAACTCAAACACTTCAATCTAATCCCCTCCTATAAAAATACATAACCTACACACAAAAAAAGGACTTGAAACTTGACTTTTGAACCTTCAGCTTAATATTTTTTTTTTCTCATTCACGTAGCTTTCCTTACAACATGATTCCCATTCACCTTCTACCCCCCCCCCAAAAAAACCGAGACCTCCATCCTTCACCTCTACCAACCATCCCTCACTCCATTACAACCCAACCATTATTCCACTCCACCTCATCCACCATGGCCAACATCACCCCAACCACCCAAAAACCACTCATCTTTAAACTCACTCACACACAACCATCACCTCCATTAACCAAACACAAATCCATTCAAATCAACCATTAAAACCTCCATCATAACTTCTATCTACCCAAAACCAAAGAACCACCCATAGCCCAACCTCAACCCACCTTCCCCAACCACCAAAAACCACACAACCACCATCGTCCACCCAAACTCAATGAAAGACCCACCACCTTCAAACCTCTACTAACCCCACTACAACAAGCGTGAGCCACAACTCCCCCACCTAACCGTGACTTATAATACTCTACCTTCATCTTCATCATCAATACCCAAACCCACCATCAACCAAGGTCATCACCCAACTGTGACCTTCCCCTCATAATCATCTCCCAAACCCATTTTCATCATCTCTTCCCATCACCCACCAAAACCCCTAAAGCGTGACTTCAAGATCGAAACATAGAGCAGCGTCCTCACCCACGCACAGCAGCTGTGCCACCGTCGTCCTCCACACGCCTCCACCCTGTTGACTGCCACACCACCAGATCCTCCGTGTAGCGCCTCCACGAGCCCACACGAGCCCAGATCCGGAGTTTCACCTGCTCAAACCCGCGACCAGCCTCCCTGAGCCACCACGCCGTCGAGCTCCGTACCCATGCCTCTTCCTGTTATGTGTTCGTTTTGCAAAGAAACATAGAGGACTTGGTTCCTCTGGCCTTTTTTTTTCTTTTAAAAAAGGAGAGGTGAGTTTTTGTTTTGTTTTTTATTTTTTTTTATTTTATTGTATATATATATGTGTGTGTGTGTGTGTGTGTGACAAAAAAAAGGTAAAAAAACATAAAAATGAAAATTCTGGAAGATCATTGGTTAGCATAGTTAGTTTTTGTTGTAAAATATTTTTTTTATAAAACTGATGAGCAATGGGTGACGTCTCTAGCGTGACGCCGAACTTCACCTATTTGAATCTTAATGGGATTAACTGAGTTGTGATAGCTTATTGATCTTATAATTTTTGTAATCATATGAGTTGTGACAGCTTAATGATTCAAATTTTTTTCTTTAAAAAAATAAAAATAAAAAGGGTTAAATGAGTTTTAAAAAACAAAAATAGTTGAGTGTTTTTAGAAGAATAAAATGAGATTAACTGAGTTGTGACAGCTTGTTAATCTTATAATTTTTATGATCACCTGAGTTTCGACAGCTTGATGATTCATTTTTTAAATTAAAAACAACCAATTCACAATTATTTTCTAAAGAACTACGTGACTTTGAGTTCCGTATTGCACCAAGGGATACGTAGGAGCGGAACACTTATTCCGTCAAGCCAAAAATTAAATTTTCATAATTTATTTGTTTATTTTTTTTATCTTTTAACAAAAAAGGTAAAATAAATATTTTCAAGAGATTATTAATTTTGCACAATTAACTTAAGTTACCGTCTTAAGACAGGTGTGTTATGGGTGCTGTGGGATTAAGTTTCCACCATTCCCTACACATAACCGACTCCTGAATTCAATCTAATTTCACAGACTATTTTTCTTAGGTTTTCTAATTTTTTTCTAATAAAAAATAAAATTGGTGGTAACTCCTAATTAATTATTTTTTTAATTTAAGTTACTATTTCGTCGCGATCACGGTCGCGACACACATAGTCTATGATCAACTAATATGCTATGGATTTATTGAAGGTTATACTAGATAGATTAATCATGGAGAACTAATAATCCTAATAGATGTTAATGGTGACAAGGATGATGAAGTTGATTTTTATGACAACATTGATAGGCAGTTGAATGATAGATTCAAGGATGTGGCACAAGTTAAAGGAGTTTATGAAGGTCTAAATGAAGATGCAAAAAAGTTTTATAACTTAGTTGATGACATAAGGCAAGAACTCTATCCGAGTTGTAAAAAATTCTCTACATTATCATTCACCATCCATCTATACTTGTTGAAGAGACTTTGGTCTTTACTATGAAAAGATTGATGTATGTGCCAATGATTGCATGCTATATTAGGATCAGCACCAGAGTGAGTGTATTACTATTAATGATATTATTAATTAATGTTTCATTCTAACAATCCAAACTTAAGAATTGCCAAAATGCTAGGGAGACTAATGAGGATGCATTTCAAGCGATGCTTGGGAAATAGCAGTCCGTTCGGGTTCGATGTTATGGTAAATCAATTACAACAAGTTATCTAAAAAGAGATGAAGAGATCAAAAGAATCAAACAAAAATATGCTGAGGAACTCATATCTTTAAAACATGACATTCAAGAATTGAAGGAAGAGATACAAGGATTACAACATCTAGTTACAGTATTGGTGCAACAAAACAACCTTGGATTGAACATTGACGATGTGGCAACGTTACTGCAATCTAGCCAATCCTCTCCACCGGATGTGAATTCTAACACCCTCAGGAACATGTTAAACTCATATATAGTTACAAAGGTAGCATAATACTTACTTAACATGCCTGTTAAATTTTGTGGCCTTCTAAGCAAGTTTAGTCACTTTGTTATAATACTATGCGTGAAAATAGTTGTGAGAAATTTGTTTGTAGGTCACAAATGTATGAAAGATGACGTAGTAAAAATTTGAGATTAATCAGAATTAATTTAGTATTTTTAAGTATACTGTGAGAGTGTTTTAATGCCGGATTGACTAGTCCCAAATATGAAAAAATATGAAAATTATGAAACAAGATTTTTGATAAATCTTACGATTTATTTTAAACTTGTTGGAAGTTAGGAAAGTTGATTTGGTGAAGTCTAAGTGTTCTTAATAGATTAGGAGTTAAGCCAAATATCTTAACTTATCAAATGCCTTACGTTTTCACTTCTTTCTACCTTGACTTTCTTTCTTTCTCAGGAACTTTCTACGTCACTTTTTGCAGTAGAAAAAGGAGGAGAAAATAGAAAAAGGAAAAGCAGCCAAAGAAGGAACAAAGGAAAAAGAAGAAAGAGAATGTGGTGAAGAACTTTTAAGTTCATTCTTTCAAGACACTAGAGGTAGGAGAACCTTGTTTCATAACTCTAGTCCGTTCTTTTCATGTTCTTGCTTCATGTTTGTGGATGAACAAAAATGGATTTTTGGATGAGTTATGAAGTTTTCCTTGTGGTTTTTGCTTCTTAAGGTTAAGTGTGGGGTGTTTTTAGCTTAGTTTAATCATGGATGAGGCTTAGAAAAAGTGTGTATCTTTGTTCATCCTTGAGTTTGGAGTTTCAAAAATGGGTTTGAAGGTGGAGCTCTTGATTCATTTTTCTTTAAGTTTGTGCTTTGAATGGGGAGTGTGAGAGTTTCTTTGGGTTTAATTGCCATCTATGTGATTGAAAACCACTAAGAACTCATGAGATTATGAATCAAGTGAGGAAAAAGGAGTGGGTGCTCTGTTTTCTGATGCAACATGATGAACTGTCAATATGTCTTATTTTTACGGTTCAATTCCTTAGTTTTTCATATTCTTTTTACTTATTTTTAATGAATTTTGTTTGTTAATTTTGTTATATGTTTAGTATTGTTTAATTGTGTTTTTATTAAGTATTTTGTGTGTTTTTGTCAGGTAATTGTACAGGGAGAAGATTGAATGTGCAAAGGAGCAAGAAAAAGAAGAATTTAGCAACAGAGTCTAGTGCTTGAGCACTGGTGTTGGGGCGTTTGAGCGTACAGAGCGTATGAAGTAACGGTGATTTAGTGATTCAGCGCTTGAGCATTGGTAAGGAGCGCTTGAGCGCACAACGTGTAGCAGCGCGCGTATTGACTTAAGTGGCTGAGCGCTCAGAACTGGGCGCCTAGGCGCTGAGTGCATAACAGCAGACGTGATTTTCATTAAATAGGAAAAGTTACGCCATAGACAACACATTGAGCACGTTACACAGAAAATCTCTAATCTTGAGAGTTATTTTGCAGTAACAGACCTTAGAGGGTGGCTTTAAAGGAGGATTCTTGAAGGCTTGAAGATCATAATCTCTATTAAAGGGGTTTTTGGTTTCTCTTTCTTTCTAGTTTCCATTTTATTTGGGTTTTCTTTACATGGGTTTGTATCTTAATATGGGTTTGTTTTTATTGAACATGAGTAGCTAAACCCATAGCTAGGGCTATGGGAGATCTTGTTTTCCTTATTATTTGGATTTGATTTCTAATTTGATTATGATAATTTCTTTTTGGGTTTATCATATTGCTTGTATTCTTGTCAGAATTTAATCACTTTTGGCATGTGTTAATTCATTGTTTGACCGGTGACCATCCGCATTCAATGAGTGGATCTATATGGTATGCCTAGGATTAGATTGGTGAAACATCAATTTTTCCTATTAATGAAATTGACAATATGTTAGTTCATCTCTTGAATTGAAGCTTAATGCATTCTTGATTAATTCAACTGCATGACCAAGTAGGTGAATTAAATTAGGAATAGAATATTGTTTCATCCATGACCATTGGGATTCAATAGCAAATAAGAGAATATTGGCAAAAGAATTATCTTGATCATAATTAAAAGAAAATATGAATAATTGGATTCAAGTGAACCTTACGCCCTAGTCTCTCTTTCATTGATTATCTTTTCTTTGTTTAATTGCTCATTATTTTTCTTTATTTGTTTATTTTGATTTTAACTTGAATTTCTACATACACTTTCGATTGTCTGAATAACAAAGAGTTTAGCGAATCTAGTAATTACCAATTATTCCTCGAGGGATCGATAACTGAGACTCAAGTCCTATATTACTTGGCGATAGAGTGCACTTGCTCTTAGCGTATTTTATGCGTACCAAGTTTTTGGCGCCGTTGCCGGGGACTAAGTTTAGTAATATTAGAAGAGAAAAACTCTAGTTAATTTAGACGTCCTTTTATTTTATTCCTTATTTTATTTTTAGTTTATTTTTATTTTATTTTATTTCTTATTTTATTTTTATTTCTTATTTTATTTTATTTTAAAAAAATTCTCTTCTTATTTTTGTTTATGCTTACTCGATCTCAGTGTCCTGATTTAGCTTTTGATCTAGAAATTGAGAAAACAGCTCGCAGGTTAAAGAAGCAGTCTTTTATTGCAGGTGTGGCAGAAGACATAAGCAGAATGAAGAGACAACTAGTTGTTGAGGCCAACCGTGAAGAAAGAGCTATCCCAGCAGAGCAGACCATGTTTGAGTACTCTATGCCCACTGCTGAAAGGTATGGAGGACGTATTATAAGACTAGTTGTGGCGGCTTATAACTTCAAGATTAAACCAGCATTGATCTCCATGATTCAGAATTCAGTTCAGTTTGGTAGATTGCCTTCGGATGATCCTAATCAATATTTGGCAAGGTTCTTGCACTTGTATGATACTATCATGTACAATGGAGTGACAGATGATGCAATCCGATTGCGACTCTTTCCTTTCTCTCTTAGGGATAGAGTGAGTCAATGGTTAACGTCACTTCCAAGGGGTTCCATCACTACATGGGATCAGTTGACACAATAGTTTCTAGCTAAGTATTTTTTCCCTTCTAAATCTGCTAAGTTAAGGAATGATATATCTTCTTTTGTGCAGTTTGAAATGGACACTATTTATGAAGCTTGGGAGCTCTTTCAGGAGTTGTTGAGCAGAAGTCCACATCATGGATTTCCCGTATGGTAGCAGGTTCAAACCTTTTACAATGGTTTGTCACCTGCAAATCATTCACTCATTGATACTGCTGCGGGAAGTACTATATGGAGGAAAACACCTACTGAAAGCCAAGCATTGATTGAAGAAATAGCGCTGAACAGTTATCAGTGGCAAAATGAGCGCCAGGCTCCTAAGAAACAAGCAGGTGTAAATGTTGTTGATTCTTCTACTGCAATTCTGAGTCAATTGGAAGCATTGACGAAGAAGGTAGAGACTTTAATGGTGACAAATAGTGCAGCTCCACCTATCATTTGTGAAGCATGTGGAGGACAGGGTCATACAAGTGCAAATTGCCAAGTTGGTAGTCTTTTTGCCCCCGAGCCTGAAGGAGTAAATTTTGTTAGTAATTCCAATCGGCAGCAGCACAATCCGTATTCAAATATGTATAATCCTGGTTGGAGGGATCACCCAAATTTAAAATGAAAAAATCAACAAGGCTATCAGCAGAATCAGTAGAGAGTTCCACCACCACCTCCTGGTTTTCAAGCACATGCAAAGAAGCTGAGTTTTGAAGATCTGGTTATGAAGTACATGCAGAATTGTGATGCCAGAATGAAGAACATGGAGACTCAGATTTGTCAGTTGACTACATTGATGATAGCGAAGGCACCAGGGACATTGCCTAGCACTACTGAGACTAATCCGAGGGAACAGGCCCATGTAATTTTCGTAGAAGTGGTAAGGAACTTGAGGAGTCCTCTCAAAAGAAGAAAATGTTAGAGCTTAGAGATTCTCTTGTTCAATCAGTGCATGAAGATGAGAAGGCAACTGAAGCATCTAGCTCCTCAAGAATTGAGACAAGGAGGAATGATGTCCTTATTGAAGATGTCAATTAAGAAAGAGAGGTTGAGAAGAAAGCAACAAAGTGGCAGAGAGCGAAGAAGGATCATGAGCAGAGCACAGTTTATGAACCATCACCATATGCTATAATTCCTTTTCCTCAGAGACTCAAGAACAATCAACCAAACCAGCAATTTGCCAAATTCTTGGAGATATTCAAGAAGTTGCAGATCAATATTCCATTTATTGAAGTCATCTCTCCAATGCCCAAGTATACGAAGTTTCTTAAGGAAATACTTACAAAGAAATGCAAACTTGAGGAATTTGAGATGATATGTCTTACTGAGGAGTGTTCTGCCATTCTTTTAAAGAAGTTACCCCCAAAATTGAAAGATCCAGGGAGTTTACTATTCCTTACACTATTGGTAACTCTTATTTTGATAAGGCATTTTATGATTTGGGTGCTAATATTAATTTGATGTCTTTCTCTATGTTTAAGAAATTGAGGATGCAGGAACCGAAACCCACCAACATTTCACTACAGTTGGCTGATAGATCCTTCACTTACCCGTGTGGTGTGGTGGAGGATGTTTTGGTGAAGGTAGACAAATTCATTTTTCTAGTTGATTTTGTGGTGTTGGATATGGAAGAGGACACTGATATTTCTCTCATTCTTGGAAGACCATTTTTGGCTACTTCTAGAGCTGTGATTGATGTACCTCGGGGTGAGCTCATTTTGAGAGTGGATGGAGATTATGTGACCATTAATGTCTTTAGGGAGGCTAAATTTTCCCCAATGTCAAATCTCTATGCCCCTATTAATTTTGTTCAAGCTAAGAAGCAAGAAAACTTAGCTATCAAAGACCCCCTGCCATCATACAGTGTTGATATTGATCTGTTGGAATGTTAAGCTGTTGAAACAGATAAAGGTCCTCCTAAGATCCATGCTTCTTCACAGATTAGTCCTTCATCTGTTGATTGAGTGCGACCACCTTGGCCTAGTGGAGTTAAGGCGCAATTGAGACAGTCAAGCTCTTGTCACATTCATAATTCTGATGGAAGCAGTCCCAAGGCCATTGTTGAAGGGAGGAAGAACTGTTTTGAAAAGAAAAAGGCGTCCTCTTATTTCTCCTGCTTTAAGCCACCTTGATTTATCTGAAAAAGGAAACGTCGAGCTAATGACGTTAAACAAACGCTTCATAAGAGGCAACCTGTGTTTCTTCTTTCTTTATTTTATTTTAGTTATTTTTATTATTTTTGTTTTTCTTGTAGATGCTACTCATGTGGTTTGAGATTTTATTTTTTAGATTCTGTTGCTGTGCTGACTCTTGTGCTTCTCTTTTGTCTGGCATTATTTCATTGTTCATCAGGTTGTGCTGTTCTTTTCTTTACCCTTTTATTTCTTTTTCTTTCACATTGAGGACAATGTTTCTCTTTAGTGTGGGGGGTACTTTGCTTTTAAAATTTTTGTGATAATAATAATAATAATAATAATAATAATAATAATAATTTGATGAGCACTTGAGTAATGTTGGTAATTAAGCTAGAATTGTCGGTTGATGTCTTGATTTATTCTAAACTGATAGAGATATATTTTTAAAGGGGATTCCACTGATCATGTGCTGATAATATGTGAAGCAATCTTTTTCAATGAAGAAAAGTGAATTTTAGCATCTTAGTTGAAAATTAGCTATGTCTGTTTGCTTTTGTTCTCTTTATCAACTTAGCCAGAAAGTGAGTTTTGAGCTTTAATGATTTGATTTTTCAAAAATAAAATCTTATTTTTCTTCTGGAGTGAATTTTCTCTTGATTGATGTGCGCTAGAACTTGCTTTGATATCTTGTTGAGACTTTCATGATTCACATACAGACTTGAACATAATTAAGGCAATTAGGCCTAATTTTTTCTTGACTTCCAGAGTTGCATTGATTAAATAACTCCTTAGTTGCCCCATTTGAGCCTGAAATTAATTTCTTTGAATACCCAATTGAATAATCAGGTTGAATTCTTTAGAGCAATTGATGTGTTGATTGAAAAGTCTTGAAAAGTTACTTTTGTCTTCAAGGGTTGAAAAAAAGAGAGAAAAGTTTGAAAAAAAATGAAAAAAAAATGAAAAAGAAAAAAACATTGTTGGTGAAGAATAATGAAAATATTGGGTTGAAAGTGAAAAGTTGTTATATTCTTGTGCATCATGCTCTATTTGTCATCTTTTCAACCTGATTTTGTTTTGTATTGATTTATTTATGAGCATTCTTTATCCTATTTTATCCTTTCTTCCTACCTTCCATTTTACCCTTGGCCCCATTACAATTAAAGGAAAGTCCTTTTGATTCTTGTGCTGTATGTGAACTGAAAAGTGGAGATGAGATTGATAAGTATGCCTATGGTATTGCATTTTTTAAGAGAAATTTGAATGATCTCTTTGTCCTTTAAACACTTGAGCGATGGAAAGTTGAGTGATCTCAGATGCTTGATGAAGAGAATAGTTGCAAGTTAGACTCAAGCCTTTAATTGTTTAAGTGCTAAATGATCATACTTGATTGAATTTGATTGCTGAACTTGAATTTTTAAATTGTGGAATTTTCCTTTGATTCATGTTTCTTGATGTTGAGTTTGATCTTGTTGTTGACTCCTATTATTTTCTTGAGGACAAGCAAAGCTCAAGTGTGGGAGAGTTGATGAACTGTCAACATGTCCTATTTTTACGGTTCAATTCCTTAGTTTTTCATATTTTTTTTACTTATTTTTAATGAATTTTGTTTGTTAGTTTTGTTATATTTTTAGTATTATTTAATTATGTTTTTATTAAGTATTTTGTGTGTTTTTGTCAGGTAATTGTACGGGGAAAAGATTGAATGTGCAAAGGAGCAAGAAAAAGAAGAATTTGGCAACAGAGTCCAGCGCTTGAGCGCTGGTGTTGGGGTGCCTGAGTGCCCAGAGCGTATGTAGCAACGGTGATTTAGTGATTCAGCACTTGAGCGCTGGTAAGGAACGCTTGAGCGCGCAACGTGTAGCAGCGCGCATATTGACTTAAGTGGCTGAGCGCTTGAGCGCTCAAAACTGGGCGCCTAGGCGCTGAGTGCATAACAGCAGACGTGATTTTCATTAAATAGGAAAAGTTACGACACAGACAACACATTGAGCACATTATACAGAAAATCTCTAATCTTGAGAGTTGTTTTGCGGTAGCAGACCTTGGAGGGCAGCTTCAAAGGAGGATTCTTGAAGGCTTGAAGATCATAATCTCTATTAAAGGGGGTTTTGGTTTCTCTTTCTTTCTAGTTTCCCTTTTCTTTGAGTTTTCTTTCCATGGGTTTATATCTCGATATGAGTTTGTTTTTATTAAACACGAGTAGCTAAACTCATAGTTAGGGCTATGGGGGATCTTATTTTTCTTATTATTTGGATTTAATTTCTAATTTGATTATGGTAATTTCTTTTTAGGTTTATTATATTGCTTGTATTCTTGTCAGAATTTGATCACTTTTGGCATTTGTTAATTCATTGTTTGACCGGTGACCATCCGCATTCAATGAGTGGATCTATATGGTGAGCCTAGGATTAGATTGGTGAATGACCAAACATCAATTTTTCCTACCAATGGAATTGACAGTATATTAGTTCATCTCTTGAATTAAAGCTTAATGCATTCTTGATTAATTCAATTACATGACCAAATAGGTGAATTAAATTAGGAATAGAATATTGTTTCATCCATGACCATTGATATTTAATAGCAAATAAGAGAATGTTGGCAAAAAAATTACCTTGATCATAATTGAAAGAAAATCTGAATAATTGGATTCAAGTGAACCTTGCACCCTAGTCTCTTTTTCATTGATTACATTTTCTTTGTTTAATTGTTCATTGTTTTTCTTTATTTGTTTATTTTGATTTTAACTTGAATTTCTTCATAAACTTTCGATTGTCTGAATAATAAAGAGTTTAGCGAATCTAGTAATTACCAATTATTCCTCAAGGGATCGATAATTGGGACTCAAGTCCTATATTACTTGATGATAGAGTGAACTTGCTCTTAGTGTATTTTACACGTACCACAACACGCACCATATAACCAGTTATTGCATGGCATAATCAGTTATCTAGCTTCCTTATTGCTCCAGTTCCTAGCAGATAACCGATTAAGGAAGAGCCTAACTGATTATTCTGCTTGATAGAGAATAGGTTTTCTATGATAACCAGTTAGCCAAGTGGCTAACCAATTATCCAATCTCGCAGAAAGGTTCGGAATTGAGTCCTAACTGATTATCTGGGGATATAATCGGTTAGGGGACATGCAAAAATAGAATTTTGCATAGTCCTAACTAATTATTCAAGGTGAATAATCGGTTATGGACCTCTAAAAATAGAATTTTTTGTTCTTGGAATCCTTCAAAGTATGTTTAGATTACGTAATGGATAACCATGATCCTAGTGAGATAATTAAGCATGTTTTTGTTGTGTAATGTGAGACTCTAATAGGAGTATTTAATGAAGTGATGATGATATGAATATAAATCAATTGGTATATTAATTATTGTAATACTTAGTATCATTGTTGTTCATACTTGAGGTGATGAATGTAAATCAATTGGTATGCTATCTATTGTGGTAGTTGACATCGTTGTTTTTGATACTCATGGTTATGAATGTAAACCAATTGGTATACTAGTTATTGTAGTAATTGACATCATTGTTTTTCATAACTATATTGATGAGGATGAGATCCTTACTTTTGGGTGATCATACATGATTGTAAGTGAAGAGGTAACATGCCTTCCCTATCATAGTGATGAACTAAGGATAATTCATTCCCTCACACCCGGTGACATATTTGGAACTGGGTTCCAATGCTTATTTAAGACTTTTGGAACCGGATTCCAATGCTTATTTAAGACTTTTGGAACTGGATTCCTTTATTTTGTTCAAGGCTCATGCATATCATGATATTACCATGGAACTTGGTTCCCGTAAATGATATCATAACATTATTCATTACATATTTAGGTTATTGCATAGGCATGAACATATGACATAATTTGGCATGGCATGACAATTGTATGGGCGGTTGCTAAACATAACATATTCATGACATAGAAATTGTATGGGCAGTTGCTTATTTATGAGATTGTGATGATGATTGCGAGTTTTGGGTGGAAATGAGTTTTCTATACAAACTTATAAAATGAGACTCTATTTTGGGAAGAGAAAGGAAGTGGTTTTGGTTTTTGCCACCTTTCTAGTGTGACTTGTGTTTTTAATTGATGTTTTTCCCCGAAATGGTTGGAATGATTGTGATGACATGTTTTATTGTGAATCTATTGAGAATATGTGATTCTCACCTGTGTGTGTGTGTTTCCATAATGATTCTAGGGAAGAAGACTTATGGAAAGTGAATAGAATTGATGACAGAAGCTTGAAGAGCTTAGTTTAGTTTACTTTATAGTTCTTTTGAACTTGTATATTTTGTGCCATGAGAAACCCAATTTACAAACTTTGTACTTATTTTCTATTTATGAGAAATACAAACATTATGTATATAATCCTTCGATCGTGGCTCATATTTTCTATATATATGGTTCTATTATATTAAAAATGGTTTTAGTAGTTAGTAGCATGTCTGGGTCTAATTACTAGGGTATAATACAAATTATATTGTGGTTATTAAATTTGGGATGTTACATGAATAGTGTAGTAGGCCAACATCTTCCACATTCCTTTAGATCAACTCTTGTTTTAAGCATTGAAAAGGTATTTTCTGAACCCACTCTTAAGTGTTGGTTGATTCCTAAGTGTTTTGTGTTTTTATTTTAGTTTTCATAGTCATCATGCTAAATGCACTTTGTTTGTGGGTTTTTACTTAGTAATTGAGACTTAAGAAATTAGAGTATGTTGGCTGATTGTTCTGTGCTTTGTCTTAGAAAATTTGATTATGGAAACTAGAAAATAAATGCTAGTTGATTCTGTGTGCTCTATGTTTGTGGGCATTGTCTAGTTTTGGTTTTGGTAGCAATGGTAATGTAGTTGTTTTTAGTACAAGGTAATGTAGTCAACAAAAGTAAGTTTCTTTTGTTTGTAGGTTTTTACTTGGCAATTGAGACTGTGGAAATTTCAAAATGCCGGTTGATTGATGAGTGCTCTATGTTAGAAAAATTGATTGTGGAAACTAGAAAATAAATGCTGGCTTATTCCTATCTGGTCTATGTTTGTGGGTATTGCCTAGTTTTGATTTTGGGTTTCTACTTACTAATTGAGACTTTGGAAATTAGAAAATGCTAGCTGATTGATGAGTGCTCTACGCTAGAAAATTTGATTGTGGAAAACATGCTTCTAAAAATCAGACTAGATTGGCCGGTTCAATCAGGAACCGGTCACTTCACCGATCTAGTTATCAGTTATAAACTGTTCAGGTCAAAAACCGGGGAATCGGTCTCAGGGTGATGAAACCGGTCAACTTGGAGCCGATCCATATGGCAGATCGGTCCAGTCTTTTTTCTTTCT
The DNA here is from genome assembly GCA_029884595.1 of Ormosia semicastrata. Classification (NCBI taxonomy): domain Eukaryota; kingdom Viridiplantae; phylum Streptophyta; class Magnoliopsida; order Fabales; family Fabaceae; genus Ormosia; species Ormosia semicastrata. Next base: position 57,780,822 of record JAQQTO010000056.1, read on the forward strand.
TTCTTGAATCTGCTGAAACAACATCGCATGCCTTGGCCACCCACCGCACCTACTCACACCATTGTGAGCTGGTCCACACCATCCACCGTGCTTGCTCTATGCCACCCAAATATCTGGTCTAGTGATGGCATCAAAGGAGAAAGAAGAGAGAGACACCAAGGACTACTCCAGCCATGGCATCAGAGGAGAAAGAGGAGAAGGACATCAACGACCAGAGGCAAGGAGAAATATGCCTTGTACCTTTTTCATCATAATGAGTGTGTTTAGAACGTAAAAAAATAGAAAATGATTTAATTTGTAAATTAAATTTAATTAAATTTTGTGTTTAGAATGTTAAAAAATAAGAAATAATTTGATTTTCAAATTCCCATAGATTTCATTCCTTTTATTTTAGAAATTTCATCAATTTTGATAGGATTTGTTAGGATTTGATTTGATTTAATTTAAAATGAATAGACTATTTTACCCTTAGTAACTACCTCTAACTATCTTTCATAAGGGTTAAAATGTAAAATAATAAAATCAAATCAAATCAATTTTCATTTTAATGAATTCTAAACACAAAATTTGATTTCAAAATCAATTCAAATCCTATTTTTTTTAAAATGTTCCAAAAAATTTAATTTTTAAATCAAATCAAATCAAATCAAATCATTTCCTATTTTTATTCATTTCAAGCACAATTAATAATTTTTGTTTTAACTTTGAATTGGAAATGATTTTGAATTGCTTTGGTGCTTTTTGCATATGAGAAATTATTACAAGGTTTGACAAATGAAACAAGAAAACTTTCCATTTAAATAATTTTTTTTCTTTAATAATGTTATTTATTTTTTTCCTGTTGCTTTGCCGTTATTAAGGTTTTAAGTATCAAACACCATTTATATTATATTGCTTTTTTATATTTTTATTTATTTAATTAGAATGTATATAAATTTATATTTATAAATATATATCTAATTATATTATAGTTTAATCACATTTAAATCATGTTAAATCATTAAATTTTTTGCACCAAAAAAAAATCATTAAATTTTGAATCAATCTCTCAACCAATTGAATGACTTGTCCGATTTTTATAACCTTGGTGGAACCTAGAAAATAAATGCTGCCTTTCTGTCTGTCCTTTAGTCAGTATGTGAATGATTGACTATTCGACGTTTGTGTTTTCTCTACGGGCATATTATGAAAATCTTGTGTTTGCTATAATTTGATGTTCTTTAATATATATATATATATATATAATCCATTCAAATGTGTAGGGAGCTTGTGGTGATGCATTTGGAATTGATGGGAATGGAGCTGGTTAATTTACAATAGAGCTGGATGATGTTAGGGGTTTTTTTTTTTAAATGTGTAATTCTAATGGATGATGTAAAACTCAGAAATGAGAAACCTCATAAAAGTGGTTTGCTTTTTGTTTTTGTTTTCAGTTACGTTTTCATCAATAATTACAAAATGCTATCTTGTTTTTGTTTTATTTCTTGTTTTCAAATTTTTGTACAAGAAATTGTTTTCACTATTTTTTGTACAAAAGTTTGAAAATAAAAAATAAAATAAAAATAAGGTAGCATTTTTGTAATTATTGATGAAAGCATAACAAATGAAAATGAAAACTAAAAACAAATCAAACACCATGTTTGATTTTTTTTTGTTTTCATTTCTAATTGATATGTTTCATTCATAATTACAAAAATATCATATTATTTTTGTTATGTTTCATGTTTTTAACTTTTGTAAATGAAATGATAAAAACAAAAAAAAAGTTATTTTCACCAGTTCCTTTATAAAGTTTGAAAATAAGAAACAAAATGAAAATAAGGTAACATTTTTATAATTATGAATGAAAACATATTAACTAAAAATAAAAATAAAAAACAAACCAAATGCCCAATTTACTGAATGATTAAAAATATGTGATACAAGCCTAATACATGGCTTATATATAGGTAAACCAACTAGTAACTAATTGTCCAGTCATCCATTTGATCCAACTAATCTCTTATTAATCTAACTAATCTCTAATTAACCTAACCTAACTATAGCGAAACTAGCAAGAAATAACCCAGTTCAAGTGGTAGTTACAATCACATACAGAGACCCTAGTTTGAACCTAGTGGAAGAAGTGTTTGTGGGAATTTATGATTTAAATGAAGCCGTTTCAACCTGCCAATTGCGGCCATTTTACAGGTTTGATCAATTTGCTGGTTCAAATACTGGTTTGTAGCATATCAACTTGTAGGCATGATCAGACTGGCTGGCGAATCAGTTCATGGGCAACCCAATCCGACGCTTATTAGTTGATAATACTTATTGAGATTTTATATATAATTAATGATTATCAGTTTATTTTAACACGTTATTATGAAGTTTAATTAAATATTGTAAATTTAGAATTCTTAAAAAACACTTTAAAAGATAAATGATGGCATTTAAAAATAAATAAATAACGAAGACGCAATACTTTTAATGAGTTCACCAAATTTAATTTAAAAAGCGTTATTTTATTATGCAAATTCTTTCATAAGTGACAAAATTTTCACATTTGAAAAGTGTTGTCTAAAGTTGCCAAAAGGCGATGTTTCTAAGATATAGCAATAGGAACAGCGCTTAGTAAGCGTGGCTATAGGCAACAGGTAAAATGTCGTCTTTTAAAGACAACAAGCAACAGTTTACAAGCGTAGCATAGGGAGAATGCCTGATAAATGTGGCTATAGGACTAAGACAAAGCGTTGTCTTTTCATGAGAAACACGTTTCCTGTAATGAGGCAAAAGACAACGGTTTTTAAGCGTGGCAAGAGGGCAACACTGGATAAACATGGCCATCGATTTTGTATAAACATGGCCAGCAATAGGGCAACACTGGATAAAACTTGTGCAAAGGAAAGGGAACACTTTTTATATACTGTGGCTTTTACTTCATGAAAAGCGATGCCTTAAGAAAAAGATCTGCTTTATTTGGCCATTCTTCAATAAGCATTGCCTCAGGTCCAAAAGTGTGGACTTTAAGTAGAGGATACACTTTTTTAGGGTTTAGGCAACGCTCAAATTTTTTCAAGCGTTGCCATAGGCCTTTTTTTTTTTTTTTAAGTGTGGAATTGATAGCATCTAAAACCATCTTCTTTGAGAAAAACCAAAAAAGAAAGACCATTGGAACGTATGTCCCTAATGAACCCAAGCCCAATGACACATACATAATCTATTATCTTAGGCCTGTGAGCCATCCTTTATTTAAGCACACGAAGGAGATTATTTTAGGTATGCTTGCTTCTCTGCTTTTGTTGATATTCCTAATTTCACTCTGAGACTATCAAAATGTCTTTGCAAGTATCCCACTGCCGCCTTCAACTGATGGATCTCCGTGACCAACCAATGTAGACCTCTCCGAAGACGTGACCAAGTAATCTTAGATTACCCCATTAAGTACAGGAAGGAATATCTGGCTTATTTCATATCATAAAATTCTTTAATAGTCATTGATATATTAATCCCTGATAGCATCACGACTCACGAGGCATCCGATCAATTATCGTTTATGCTAATGTGTTTCATATAACATTACCTTAATAGATAGAGATCACTTATTTTTATTTTTTGTTTCTTTTTTAATTCTTTTATTTAAATTTTGATAAATGTAAAATAAATAAAGTGAAAAAAAATATATAATTAAGTTTAAAACACTTATCAAAATTTAAATAAAAAAATAAAAAAAAAATAAAAAATGAGAATAGATGATTCTCATCCACCTTACTAACCTTCGCACTTATACCTTTTACACGCTTTACTACGCACATTAATCCATATAATCTGTAAATTATCTACTGGTTTTACAACTACTGCATGTCCTAGTCACATATTCACACACTTTATAACACACAAGCACAAACTACATACGGCACACTAAGCACACTTTTACCTTAAATTTGCACACTGAGCTACACACTGACACGACACACCCGGCCAGCATATTACATATATTATCACACTACACATATCACGTTAATTTCTATTGCATTATCTTATTACTCTTTTACCACGTTAGCATCTTGCACTACAAAATTAGCTAACTGCTCACTATCACATTATCTTTACACAATAGGGCTTGTAATCTATTATTTTTGGGCGGTCCTGTCTTGAACAAGTCATTACTCACATCGTCACACTGTCACACGCTCTAAATAATCATTATTGTTTAATTTATGACACACTTATATTTATTCTTGCTCACAACCCAGTTGTTAAAGTTATACTATATTGTTTTTGCATTATATCTACACATATTCACACACACTTTTCTTCTTGCACATATTTCATTGCATAGCACTCCTCGGTATACTTGTCTCATCGTTCAAAATATCATGCTATTATGTTTTGTGAATCCTCAATCTTTTAATTGCAGGACACATGGATTATTGCCGTGGGTGCTCAAGTCCAAAGATACACGGTTAGATATAAAAACCATTTATGAATTTTGCTTAACAATGTTAAGTTTGATTGTTTACATAATATTAATGTTTCTATGACCAATTGATAAGAGGGTTTGTATATTGTTTATACTTTAAGTTCAAAGGGCTCTTACATGAGGGGACATGTTAAATATAAAATTATTTATGGGCTTTCACTTAACAATTTAAGTTTTTGAGAGAATTGGTCATTGATAAATACCAATATTAATAGCATTAATTATCAACTTGTTGGGACAAAATTAGATGTTGGGTTGAGATTTCAAATATTTTGGAAAAAATGCAATTTAGTCTCCTTAACTTAGAGTCATGTGCACTTTAGTCCTTAATGTTTAAAAATGTGCAACTCGATCCCCAAAATTTTCAAAATGTGCAAATCAACCCTTTCGTCTCGTCATGTGCAACTCGCATGCCTGCTTTTGAGACCAAATTACTCTTAAGTAAAGCATGTATCATTCACATGTCTCTACTCCCACTTCTAATGTCTCTATTCCCGCTTCTAAACCTAAGACCCTTTCCCATTTGGAGTCTTAACCCAAATTCCCTCCTCATCAGAATTAAACCATAACCCTAACAATCATTAACCCTATATATAGTTTAATTATATATACTAGATTAATTATGATAGTGAGTGATGAATCTGCATAATATGTAGATTTATAGGTTAAAAAGGGGTTGTGGTTATGTGAATTTTTAATAGAATTTGTTGATTTTAGATTTAGGATCAGTGTAAATAAATCTCACATCAATTGTCCTCACTTATGCTAATTTTCTTGGATTAGACTAACTTTGGAAAACCATCCTTTATAGGAATTCAAGACCATCAAGTTCATGCTCAGCGCAGATCCCTCATGCTCAGGGCAAAAGGATGATTTTGATTCTGACTTTCACAATCTCAGCGCGGATTTCGCATGTTCAGAGCAAATGGGGAATTTTCATTTCTGACCTATTTGCGCTCAGCGTGGATTTCTCATGCTGAGCACAAACAGTTATTTCTGATACTTTTAAATAGGACGTTCAGCTCATTTTCACAGGGAATTCTGATTTTTCTGAGCACAAATTGGAGGATTCTCAGAGAGTCTTGGGATCTATTGGTGTTCAAGTGCTTTTGGAAAGAAGATTTGAAGATCCAATGCAATCCTCATCCAATTTCTCTTCCTCTTCTTCTACTTTTCTCAATTTCATCATGTGTAACTAAACTCTACAGGTTAGAGTAGGATGGATTTTAGTTCAAATCTTGTGTCTTGAATTCAATGATGATTCATAGTAATTGAGTAAATTCTTCTACTCTTAATGCTTTCCTTGACTGGCCATCATTGGAATTGTTCTTGTGACTTGATTGTTCAATTGGAAAATTGACATTAGGTTAGATCTGAAGAAATTTACCATGAATTGCATGATCTTAGGAATAGGATATGGAATTTATGCATTTGTATGAATTCTTATGCTTATTGCTTGGTTTGAATTGAGAGGACCTAAGGGATTAAGGTTCTTAATTAAGACTAAAGGGATTATTTGCCAAGGAATTGGGGATAATATGAATTTGTGAATTTGAATGTCAATTACTTAAGTTTAAATTGAATTCAGAACATAATTAAGGCATAAGAGGAGAGCTAAGAGGATTCCGAACTCTAACCGATTTTATTCCAAAAATCTCAATTCATTTGTGTTGTTTGATTTTAGGATAATTCATTCATACTTCCAGCAAGATTTATAATTCATCGTTGATTTTACTTAATGCAATCCTAAGTTCTACTGCAACTCTTGACTCAAATACATGTTATTCATTAGTTCAATTAGTGATTTCTTAGTTTATGTTGGTAATTGATATACAATCCTCGTGGGATCGACAACCTTATTCACTCTTTATTACTTGTACGATTTGGTACACTTTCCAATTCATTAACAAGTTTTTGACATCGTTGCCAGGGATTGCATTTCAATATCAACAAGACTATAGGAATTCTAAATTGGACATTTATCTATTTTATTTTTTTGTTTAGATTTTTGTTCTTAATTTTCTGTAGAAATTAGTACATTGTGTTTTGTTTTTGTGTTGTTGTGCATGCGAGGAAAAGCATCGGGTGAACTATTATACGATCCCGAAGTAGAAAAGACCGCAAGAAAGAATAAGAAGAAAACAAGAGAAAGAAAGCAGCAGAAGAAAAGTTTGGAAAAAGGAAATTCATCAACATCACAAGTTCAAGTAGAAGTAGTCATGGCTGATAAAGGGAACAGAGTCCGTAGAACTTTGGGAGATTATAACAATGCTACGGACAATAGAAATCTATCAAGCATTGTTAGACCACTAGTGGCAGCCAACAACTTTGAAATTGAACCAGCTCTTTTGCAAATTATAGCCTAAAACCAATTTGGAGGAGCTTAGGTAGAAGATCCTAACATTCACATCTCAAATTTTCTTGAAATTTGTGATACACTCAAGATAAATGGAGTTACTGAGGATGCAATACGATTAAGGCTATTTCCATTTTCGCTTAGAGATAGAGCCAAAGCTTGGCTCCAATCTCAACCAAGGGGTAGCATTACAACTTGGGAGGATTTAGAAGCAAGATTTTTGTCAAGATACTTTCCTCCATCTCGTTTTGTCAAGATGAGAGGAGAAATCACTAGCTTTAGCCAAAAGGAAGGGGAAACATTATATGAAGCTTGGGAGCATTTCAAAGAGCTGCTAAGGAAGTGTCCTAACCATGGATTCGATGATTTATAGCAATTGCAAATTTTTTGCAGTGGGTTGAGGCCAGCCACCAAGCTAATGCTAGATGCTTCCGCTGGAGGTTCTATGAATACAAAGACTGCGGAAGAGGCTCAAAGTTTGATTGAAGCCATGACATCGAATGAATATCTAGTGCATCAAGATAGAGGATTTTCAGGAAGGTGATGCGTGAAATCCGCAAGTGTACGGTTTCGTCGTCAAGTAATAAAAAATTGAATCCACAGGGACTGAGTCTATGAATACCAATTAATTAATTAACTCAATTAAATTAAACAAAAGAGAGTGTGATTGTTTATTAAGAATAATGTAGTAACAAAACAATTAAATAATCATCAAGAAGATATAATTTAGAATAAAAACAGTAAGTTATCAAGAAGGGGGTTTTCAGGTTTAAGAAAGCTTCCAAGATTGGGATACCACAATGATACAAGACAAATCCTAATCGACAACCCTTTTATTAAATCTGAAATTCAATTGAAGGTGAATTACCCAAAATTAGTTAATATTCTCTTTCAAGATACAAGACATGTGCCCAATTAAACCAATTCCTACTTTCGTAGTAATTGAATTTAAATCGAACCCATTACGCTTTGTGGTAATTCATTAAATCCTCGAAAGGCTAAAACTACTCTCGTGATTTAAACCTTAAGTTCAATTCTAATGGTTCCAACACTTAGGTTCACCTCTCAGTACGTCCCTAAATGCCTATGAGATGCAAATAAGTGGCCAACAAATTCACATGAATAAAAGCAATAAGAATTGAATCAATTAACAATCAAGATTAATAAAAGGGAAAAACAACGTCAATTAATCATTATCAATGTATCAAAGGGCATTACCCAATCCTAGAAACAAAAGTAACTACTCAGACATAGAGAAGAAGGAAACAGAAATCAAACTTAAAAACATCTCAAACCCGTAACAATGAAAGAAGAAGAAGAAAGATGAAGAAACCAAGCCTCATTTGTGCCTCCTTTAGAACTAGGTTTTAATCAAAGCTAAAATACCCTAATTGCATTCAGAACATCTATTAATAGCCTAGGGTTTTCATGGGCCAAAAGCCCCCAAAAGAAATAAAAATAGAAAACTAAAATCTGCTGCGCGCCCCGAACCACGGCCGTGGTGGCCACCACGACCAAGCCGTGGTCAGTTCTGAGATGAAAATTCTTGTGCTGGCTCTCAACCACGGCAGTGGTGGCCACCACGGCCAGGCCGTGGTTGAGTCTGCTTCAAATTTCTTCACTGGTTCCCACGAACCATGGCCATGGTAGAGACCACGGGCAGGCCGTGGTTTCCTCTGGAATGGCCTTTTTGCACCTTTATTGCTATCCATTAAGCTCTAACTTCAATCATACAAACTTTCCATCCATTCCAAAGCCAATTTAGCACTAATCTTGCACAAGAACACCAAAAACACTGCAATTATCCGAACTAAGGGAAAAATAAACTAAAAGGGAAACTAAAATGCCTAAGAATGCATGCAAAAGAAGAACAAAACATGATGTTGTTTCACACACATCAAATCCCCCCGAGCTTAAGACTTTGCTTGTCCTCAAGCAAAAATTAAAGTTAAACCAAGAAGTGGGATTAAAAGAAAATAATGAATAAGGAACCCGAGAAAACAAAATCCAAGCAATGGGTTAAGACAAACAAAGAATCTGAGAGGTAATCAAAATCAAGTCCAATTAGAGGCTAAATTCTCAGAAATCATGCATCCTCACTGATTGAATTAAGTTCACTCTACTAACCACACTCAAAGTGTTTAAGGGTGAAAACCATACGCTCAAAATTCTTCAAAGAAAATGCACTTCCATATGCTTGATAAGAAACTAGATTTCCACTAATAATCAGCATGCATGCAAGAATCAAAAGGTCTTTCAAGGGTTGTAATAGGGCCATGGGAATAATGTTAGGTAAGGTAAAGAAAGGAAGGTATACACAAAGGGCTCATCAAATTTTTCAATAAGCACAAGAAATCCAATAGGACATCAATGGAGCAAAGACAATTTTTCAAATAGGATCATAACTCTATATTTCCAAGTATTTTCTTCCTTTCTTTTCCTTCTTCTCTTTCTCTTTTTCTTTTCTTTCAAGCTTCAATCTTATGATTTTCTTTTATTTGATCTTTTTTTTCTTTTTTTTTTCATTTGAGAAAGAGAAGGGTCAAAAATATATAATTCCCAACACATCTTTACACAACTTTCAAATCCAAATTGCTCCATTTAATATTCTAAATAATTACTAACAATGTTTCAGCATAGGTATCAATAAAACAAGTGTGTAGTAGGCTCAAAATAGGTAACTAGAGGATGAAAGTGTAACAATTTCAGAAGGCCAGAAAAATACCTAAAATGCCTTAATCACATTCAAGCATGCAACCAAAAATTTCGCCTCAAAATGATTTCAAATCAAGTTCTAGAGCACATGATCAATGAGGAATATCACTCAATACAAAGAATGAGAACAAAAATCATACAGTGCATAAGTCCCAAATAGGCTCAAAACTCACATTTAGAGGTTTAAAAATCAATGAGAAGCATAAATTTAAAGAACATTATGCTAATTATCAACTATCAAAAGATCACCTCTACTATCAATTAAAACAATGCTTGTTGCCAACTACATGAATCAACAAATTGGGTTCCAAATCAATACTATCTCAAAATCCTCAAAAGAGAGGGACACAAATTCAACCAAAAACCCAAGAGATATGATGGTGTGAAAATGCAACATGAAAATGCAATGCAAAACAAGACATGAAAATGCATGAAACTAATGAGAATGAAAATAAGAAAATGAAGATGAAAATACCCCCCAAGCTTAGAACTTACATTGTCCCCAATGTAAAAATCTATAACAAGAGAAGGGAGAAAAGAAAAGAACTCACTGCGGTGGTGGAAAATCTTCTGGTGTTCAATCCATGGCCATGGAATTTTTCATGAGTTGGGTGTGGAACCTTCTGACTTCACTCTTCTTCTAAATTTAGCTTCAGAGAGGGTCAAACCTAAACAAAATCCAAAAGACAAACATCAAAACAATAATCTAACAAACAAAATTAAAAGAAAAAGATGAAATAAAACAGAAAAACAAGATAACATGGGTTGCCTCCCAAGAAGCGCTTGTTTAAAGTCATTAGCTTGACTTTGGTCAGGTTTTTGTGCTCAGGTGACATCTACGGAGTAGTACTCAGTCCCTACTCCTTCAAAGTGTTTCACTCTCTGGCCATTTATCATGAAAGGTTTATGGCCTTCTTTCTTCACCTCAAGCACACCGTAGGATAAAACTTGAACAATCTCATATGGTCCTAACCATTTTGACCATAATTTATTAGGATAGAAACGTAGAAGCGAGTTATTAAGAAGAACTTTATCCCTGATATTAAATTCATGCTTCTCGACACACTTGTCACTCTGCTTCTTAGGTCCTTCCTTGCAGGGCATAGCATCAGTCACTAATTCCTGTATACCTGAAAGCACAACATTATCCACAACTTTAGTAGCATCAATGCGATTATATGAATTTAATGAATTAGAATTATTTTCAGATTTAAAAATATTAAAAACCACTTCCTCATCATTCAATCGCAAAGTCAATTTTCCTTCATGGACATCAATGATAGCCCTTCCAGTGGCAAGGAATGGACGCCCAAGTATGATCGACATTGTAGCATCAGCTTCTATATCAAGCACAACAAAATCCACAGGCATATAAAATTTACTAACCTTATTGGGAACATCCTCCAAGATGCCTACGGGGTACTTGACTGACCAATCCGCCAATTGAAGAGAGATAGTTGTGGGTTTCAGCTCACCCACTTCCAATTTTTTACACACAAAAAGGGGCATAAGACTAACACTAGCCCCCAAGTCACACAGAGCTTTGTCAAAATTAGTGTTACCAATCAAGCAAGGAATAGAGAAGCTGCCAAGATCTTTGAGTTTAGGAGGTAACTTATTTTGGATTAAAGCGCTACACTCCTCAGTTAATGCTACGGTCTCATACTCCTCTAGCTTTCTCTTATTAGACAAAATGTCCTTAAGAAATTTAGCATAGGTAGGCATTTGTTTTAACACCTCAGTGAAGGGTACATTTATGTACAACTTCTTAAGGTCCTCAAGAAACTTCCCAAACTGCTTATCTAGCTTGGCCTTGGCCAATCTTTGAGGGAAGGGTACCGGGGGTTGGTAAGGTTCAGGGGGTACATACTGAGGCACTTTCTCATTGGTCTCTTTTTCTTCTAAGGGTTGTGTCCTAGTTATTTCTTTTTCTTCATTCCCCTCATCTTTGTCACACTTCTCTTTACCCTTGGAATCTTCTAATTTCTTTATACTTCTTAAACTCACAGCCTTACAATGTTCATGAGGATTTATTTCAGGCTGTCCTGGAAATTTCCTGTGTGGTCTATGTGAAGAGCTAGCTTGTTGGGCTATTTGAGTTTCTAACATCTTATTATGAATAGCTAAATTATCAACCTTTGATGTCAAATCCTTAATAGCCTCACTAACAACTTGACCATGGTGCCTAAACTCTTCATTTTGCTTGGTTTGACTCTCTACAAAATTTTCAAGGAGAGTTTTGACTTTAGACTTTTGTACTTGGGGGAATCCAGAAGAGGGTTGAGCACTACCTTGGCCAGCTTGATATTAATTGTTCCGATAAGAGAAGTTGGGATGAGACCTCCAACCGGGATTATAAGTCTGTGAATATGGATTATTGCGCACCTTCGGTGGAATATCATAGAAATTATGGCATGATTCCACTTTCTCCACCGAAGTGCCTTGTGAGGAACCATTTTCAGCTTGGCAGTCCGCACTCATATGTCCCTGTACTCCACAAATCTTACAAAAAATGTAAGCAGCACTTATGGCATTAGCACTAGCTTTTTCAAGCTTATCAAAACGTTTATTTAATGAGTCAAACTTAGCCATAATTAAACTAACACCATCTACCTCAAACTTACCTTCCGAGAGCTTTCTCGGGTTGTTACCTCTTTCACTGGCCCATTGGTGATGGTTTGAGGCTACACTCTCTATTATCTCATAGGCCTCTGTCACCCTTCTGTTCATCAAAGCTCCACCACCGTGAGTCAAGAGACACCTTCGAAGAATATTCTAACCCATTGTAGAAGGTGTGAACAATCAACCACTTCTCTAACCCATGGTGTGGGCAGGCTTCCAGCAAAGCCTTATATCTATCCCAAGCTTCTGATAATGACTCTCCATCTTTCTGAACGAAGCTTGTGATTTGCGTCCTTAGGTGAGCAGTCTTGGAAGGTGGAAAGAATTTGTCCAAAAAGGCTTGCTCCAATTGGTCCCAAGTAGTTAAAGTATCGGTGGGTACCGATTTCAACCAAGCTCTAGCCTTGTCCCTTAATGATAATGGAAACAATCGGAGGCGAATGGCATCAACTGAGGCACCTTCAATTTTAAGAGTCTCACAGAATTCTAAGAACATCTCCACATGATCATTTGGGTCCTCCGAGGGTAATCCTCCAAACTGGTTCTGCCTTATCATAGAAAGTAAGGCAGGAGGTATGGTGAAGTGCCTGGCTTCAATGTCTGGCTGAGCAATTCCAGATCGCAAACCCCGAGCATTAGGGGCTGCATACTCCTTTAAAGGTTTATTATCTTTAGCTGCTGCCATGACAAGTGTTAGTTCAGATATTTCTCTCGCTCTTTGCCTTCGTTGTCTTCTCCTTTGATGCAAGGTTCTTTCAATTTCAGAATCAGCTTCAATAAGAGTCCCGAAACGTCTAGTAATTTGCATAAACCAGATAAATTACCTGCAGAGAATCAAAGAGAAAACAAGAACGTAATAATATGGTAAAAAGAAAAAAAAGTTTAAAATAATTAAATTAAAATTAAATTGATATTCAAGAAAAACACAGTCCACGGCAACGATGCCAAAAACTTGATGCGTGAAATCCGCAAGTGTACGGTTTCATCGTCAAGTAATAAAAGATCGAATCCACAGGGACTGAGTCTATGAATACCAATTAATTAATTAACTCAATTAAATTAAACAAAAGAGAGTGTGAATGTTTATTAAGAATAATGTAGTAACAAAACAATTAAATAAACATCAAGAAGATAGAATTTAGAATAAAAATAGCAAGTTATCAAGAAAGGGGTTTTCAGGTTTAAGAAAGCTTCTAAGATTGGGATACCACAATGATACAAGACAAATCCTAATCGACAACCCTTTTATTAAATCTGAAATTTAATTGAAGGTGAATTACCCAAAATTAGTTAATATTCTCTTTCAAGATAAAAGACTCGTGCCCAATTAAACCAATTCCTACTTTCGTGGTAATTGAATTTAAATCGAACCCATTACGCTTTGTGGTAATTCATTAAATCCTCGAAATGTTAAAACTACTCTCGTGATTTAGACCTTAAGTTCAATTCTAATGGTTCCAACACTTAGGTTCACCTCTCAGTACGTTCCTAAATGCCTATGAGATGCAAATAAGTGGCCAACAAATTCACATGAATAAAAGCAATAAGAATTGAATCAATGAACAATCAAGATTAATAAAAGGGGAAAACAACATCAATTAATCATTATCAATGTATCAAAGGGCATTGCCCAATCCTAGAAACAAAAATAACTACTCAGACATAGAGAAGAAGGAAACAGAAATCAAACTTAAAAACATCCCAAACCCGTAACAATGGAAGAAGAAGAAGAAAGATGAAGAAACCAAGCCTCCTTTGTGCCTTCTTTAGAACTAGGTTTTAATCAAAGCTAGAATATCCTAATTGCATTCAGAACATCTATTAATAGCCTAGGGTTTTCATGGGCCAAAAGCCCCCAAAGGAAATAAAAATAGAAAACTAAAATCTGCTGCGCCCCCCGAACCACGGCCGTGGTGGCCACCACGGCCAGGCCGTGGTCAGTTCTGAGATGAAAATTCTTGTGCTGGCTCTTAACCACGGCCGTGGTGGCCACCATGGCCAGGCCGTGGTTGAGTCTGCTTCAAATTTCTTCAATTTCCTGGTTCCCACGAACCATGGCCGTGGTAGAGACCACGGGCAGGCCGTGGTTCCCTCTGGAATGGCCTTTTTGCACCTTTATTGCTATCCATTAAGCTTCAACTTCAATCATACAAACTTTTCATCCATTCCAAAGCCAATTTAGCACCAATCCTGCACAAGAACACCAAAAACACTGCAGTTATCCGAACTAAGGGAAAAATAAACTAAAAGGGAAACTAAAATGCCTAAGAATGCATGCAAAAGAAGAACAAAACATGATGTTGTTTCACACACATCAGAAGGAAAGGAATGTTGGAGCTTGACTCACAAAGTGCACTCTTGGCACAAAACAAGCTTATGACTCAGCAATTAGAGGCATTAACAAAATAGATTCAAAACATGAGTTTTGGTCAAGTCCAACCACAGCAAGTTATGAGGTGTGACTTTTGTGGAGGGGAGCATGACAATGGGAAGTGTGAAGCTACCCCAAATTCTCAAGAGGAGGTGAACTACATGGGGAATTATGGAAGACAAAGTAATAATCAATTCTCCAATACCTACAATCAAGGGTGGAGGAATCATCCAAATTTCTCATGGAAGCAAGAAGGTCCTCAATCTAGTAAACCACCACCATCACATCCTCCACAAGACCGAACCACTATTTTGGAGAATACTTTAGCACAATTCATTCAAGTATCTCAATCTAACTACAAGAATACCGAGTCATCTATCAAGAATTTAGAAAACCAGATTGGATAGCTTGCAAAACAACTTGCAGAACAATCAAGTAGCAATTTTTCAGCAAATACGCAAGTTAATCCTAAGGAACATTGCAAAGTCATTACATTGAGGAGTGGGAAGATTATTGAACCAGTTGTTAGGGAGTTGATAGAGGAGAAAAAGCAAGGTGTTGAAGACTTGATAGTGGAAGAGGATCAACCAAAATTAATGGGATAAGAAGACAACAAAACAGAAAAAGACAAGAAGTTGAAGCTAGTTGATGAGGACTCCATCTTGAGGAAAACAAAGAGCTAATTATTGAAAGAAGACAGCAAGCCTCAAGAGATCCCTCCCTATGTTAAACTGCCATATCCACATTTGGGGAAGAAAAAGGACAAAGAAGAATAATTTGCTCGATTCCTTGACATTTTTAAAAGATTACAGATTAATATTCCTTTTGCCGAGGCATTAGAGCAAATGCCTACCTATGCCAAATTCATGAAGGAACTCCTCACCAAGAAAAAGAAGTTGAAGGAAGATAGGACGGTCGCCTTGACAGAAGAATGTAGTGCGATTTTACAGTGGAAGCTACCTCCAAAACTCACTGACCCCAGTAGTTTCACTATCCCTTGCACTATCGGGAACATAACTATCGGGAAGGCCCTTTGTGACTTGGAAGCAAGCATCAATCTCATGCCTTTGTCTATTTTAAAGAAGTTAGGAGTGGGTGAGGTGAAGTCTACTCGCATGTCACTTCAATTAGTAGACCGGTCCATTAAACACCCTTATGGAATCATGGAGGATGTATTGGTAAAGGTAGATAAGTTCATCTTCCCAACTGACTTTGTCATTCTGGATATGGAAGAGGATTCGGAGATACCATTCATCTTGGGGAGACCTTTCCTAGCCACTGGTCGTGCTCTAATAGATGTCCAACAAGGACAGCTGCGGCTTAGAGTTCAAGATGAGGAAATCACTTTCAATGTTTTTAAGGCTATGCATCACCCAAGTGATAAGGGGCAATGTTTTCAAATAGATATGGTTGATGTAATGGTCAAGGAAGTCTTAGGACAGCAGCAACCTTTTACTGCTCTTGAGAAGGTAATGGTTAATTCTATTGAAAACCTTTATGATGAGGAAGAGAAGGAAGTAAAAGAATGCATACGGAATTTGGAGACTCAACAAGTTCAGTTGGCTGTTGATACCAAGAAAGAAGAGCTAAAGAGAGATGAAGTACAAGAGAAGCCTGAGTTAGAGCTCAAGCCACTCCCTCCACACTTGAAATATGTTTTTCTTGGCAATAATGATGAAAACCCTATCATCGTGAGCAATAAGTTATCCAATTCAGAGCAATGAGGTGTCTAGCTAATGACGTTAAAGAAGTGCTAATTGGGAGGCAACCCAATTTCTTTTATGTTTTTGCATTCATTCATTCATTTATTTATTTTTAGTTTAGTTGTGTTGGATGTAACTTGGTTAACTTCTGAAAGTTTGCTGCAAGTCATTTTTGTTTCAAGAAGTATCCTTTATGTTGTTCAAGTTGAGTAAAGAAAAAAAAAACTCAAGAATGGCACCAAAGCATCTCAGGTATTCTGCAGCTTTTTCACAGATCAAGGCTTCATGCTGAGCGCCAAGCCCTCATGCTGAGCGTAATTGAAGTGGTCAGCCACTGACTTCATCATGCTGAGCGTATCAGGCACATGCTGAGCGCAAGTTGTCCCTGGAGCTATCATTCGAAATATGTTGAGCGCCATAATCTCATGCTAAGCGTAATTGAAGAGGTCGGTCACTGACTTCATCATGCTGAGCGTATCAGGAGCATGCTGAGCACAATTCGGATTTGTTGTTACTGACTTAGTCATGCTGAGCGGGACGTGGTCACGCTGAGTGCAATCTCAGTTTTTAAAAGCCCCTTGAAAAGAATTGTTCATTGAGCGTGCTTTCATGTTCTTTTGCTCTAAATTTCAAATCTCTGTTCTGCATTCCTCCCTTCCAAGCTCTGTGTTCATCTACGATTTTCCTTAAGTTTTCTTTCTTTAGGTAGTCATAATACCTCCCCATTTCAGGTATGTCTCCTTCTCCTTTCTCTCTTTTCTTTCATTTTTTTCGGTTACTTGTTTTAACTCTAGATTTTGTTTTCATTCTTGTCTAAGATAGGAATTTTGGTGGTGCATTTCGATTTTGGCTATATTGGTACATATCAGTAGCTTGTTGTATGCATCAGGGAGGGCGTTCTATCATTGAATTGAATTTTTCTTTTAATTCAATGATGTGCACCCGAAGTGCTTGACAGAATGCCCAAATGTGTATAACTTTTGATGTCTGAGCAGAAGTTGATGTCTGAGCAGGAGCTGATGCACTTACTAAATTTTGATGGTTGTGCGCAGGCAGAGCAACAGGGTGATCTCGGGACAGCCACCCCCATTTTGGAGGAGCCAGGGGAACCAGAGCTAAAGAAGTTCATCAATGGTTTGCTTTGACAGAGGGAAGTTTCTTTTCCTTACTCATATTTCTGTTCATATTTCTATTGGGAATTTCTGTTCATATTTCTGTTGGGACATGGTTGGGTGATTTATTTTTGGAGGCATGTCATTTTGTTAGTTTTGCATGGGTGTGTATCAATCATTCACTGTTCATGAACTCCTTGTTTAGTTCTTTTTGTGATCATGTGTAGTTTGTGGCTGCATAGCATGATTCTTTCACTGCTTCCTTATTAGAATGTGCACCAATTGGGTAATTTGTGTTGGTATTGACTGTGACACTTACTGGTTGTGATTGTTTCCTTGATACACTCAATTACCTGTAAGGATTTGAGCTCAAACAGATGCATTTTCATTCATGTGTGTTTAATTCATCACTTGCATGTTTTCTTCAGAACTTGACTTAGTTCTTAATCACTTTTGTTTATCTTGGGCACACACACATGATTGAGGCAATTTTTCTTCAATTACACTCAGTGCCAAATAAGCCTCCCTTGCCTTCATTCCTTTGCTTTGCCCGATTGAGCTGCTTACCCATTTTTTGTTGTACTTAGCTTATTACAAGCCCAGGCCGAAAAACAAAGTTGTCCATTCCTAATTAGGATTAAGGAATCCAATTTGATTTATGAGACTCTGGATCTTGCATTAAGTTTGGGGTTATGTTCATTGCTTGAGGACAAGCACGGTTTTTAAGTATGGGGTGGAGGTAGTGCATAAACAAACCAAATATACAGGGATGGTGTGCAAAAAGAAATAAAACAAAGAAAAAAAAGATGGTGTATAAAGAAAAATAAAGAAAAAAAAAGAGAGAGAAAAATATTTTGTGTATACAATAATAATAATAAAAAAAAGAAATAAAAGAAAATCCCAATGGAAAAAAAAAAAAGAAAAAAAAGAAGAAAAGTAATAATAGCACAAATCAAAAGAAAATGTGGGATTGAATAAAGTTGGGAGTGAAAAAAAAAAGTTTGTAAATGAGGAAAAGTTCAAAAGAAAGGAAGTCTCATTGATTGGATCCTTTAATTCTAATTAGAGTTAGCTTAGATCCTTCAATGTACCTACCTTCACCTTAGCCTCATTATAACCCAAAGAAAGACCTCTTGATGTGTGTTGTTCTAGAAAGTACAATTGTTATTTGAGAATTTTGTCAAGCTTATGGTAGGAAATTGCATGATGATGATAATGTTAGAGAGTAAACAGACCCTAAACAGTTGAGTGGAGTGAAACACATAATATGGTGAGGAGTGTGAAAAGGAGTCGATCACATTTAGGAAAGTCAAGGTTCAATGCTCTCTTGAATTACCACAATTGGGAATCATGAACTCAAAGGAGTAAGTGCATGGGTTGTGTGATGCATGTTACATTGTGTGCATTGATCAAGACTTGAGCTTAGCATGGATGGATTGGTGTGAGGTGAAACTGACCCTTGAGAATTCAACTCGACCCCTGTGTGATTCTAGTTGTTTGCTTGGGGACAAGCAAAATTTCTAAGTTTGGGGTTGTGATGAATCTGCATAATATGTAGATTTATAGGTTAAAAAGGGGTTGTGGTTATGTGAATTTTTAATAGAAGTTGTTGATTTTAGATTTAGGATCAGTGTAAATAAATCTCACATCAATTGTCCTCACTTATGGTAATTTTCTTGGATTAGACTAACTTTGGAAAACCATCCTTTATAGGAATTCAAGACCATCAAGTTCATGCTCAGTGCAAAAGGATGATTTTAATTCTGACTTTCACATGCTCAGAGCGGATTTCCCATGCTCAGCGCATAAGGATGAATTCATTACTGACTTCCACATGCTCAGCGCGGATTTCGCATGCTCAGTGCAAATGGGGAATTTTCATTTTTGACTTATTTGGGCTCAGCGTGGATTTCTCATGCTGAGCGCAAACAGTTATTTCTGATACTTTTAAATAGGACGTTCAGCTCATTTTCACAGGGAATTCTGATTTTTCTGAGCACAAATTGGAGGATTCTCAGAGAGTCTTGGGATCTATTGGTGTTCAAGTGCTTTTAGAAAGAAGATTTGAAGATCCAATGCAATCCTCATTCAATTTCTCTTCTTCTTCTTCTACTTTTCTTAATTTCATCATGTGTAACTAAACTCTACAGGTTAGAGTAGGATGGATTTTAGTTCAAATCTTGTGTCTTGAATTCAATGATGATTCATAGTAATTGAGTAAATTCTTCTACTCTTAATGCTTTCCTT
Organism: Ormosia semicastrata; assembly: GCA_029884595.1. Taxonomy (NCBI): domain Eukaryota; kingdom Viridiplantae; phylum Streptophyta; class Magnoliopsida; order Fabales; family Fabaceae; genus Ormosia; species Ormosia semicastrata. The sequence goes on from JAQQTO010000056.1 coordinate 57,800,410, forward strand.
GACTAGCCATCATTGGAATTGTTCTTGTGACTTGATTGTTCAATTGGAAAATTGACATTAGGTTAGATCTGAAGAAATTTACCATGAATTGCATAATCTTAGGAATAGGATATGGAATTTATGCATTTGTATGAATTCTTATGCTTATTGCTTGGTTTGAATTAAGAGGACCTAAGGGATTAGGGTTCTTAGTTAAGACTAAAGGGATTATTTGCCAAGGAATTGGAGATAATTTGAATTTGTGAATTTGAATGTCAATTGCTTGAGTTTAAATTGAATTTAGAACAGAATTAAGGCATAAGAGGATAGCTAAGAAGATTCCGAACTCTAACCGATTTTATTCCAAAAATCTCAATTCATTTGTATTGTTTGATTTTAGGATAATTCATTTCATACTTCCAGCAAGATTTATAATTCATCGTTGATTTTACTTACTTCAATCCTAAGTTCTACTGCAACTCTTGACTCAAATACATGTTATTCATTAGTTCAATTAGTGATTTCTTAGTTTATGTTGGTAATTGACACACAATCCTCATGGGATCAACAACCTTATTCACTCTTTATTACTTGTACGATTTGGTATACTTGCCAATTCATTACCAGTGAGAAATATTTTTAAGTTAAATCTAGAGGTAGTTTTAAATTAAAAGTATTCTTCATTAATTATCATACATTTTATTATAATTAATCTAACCTTAGCCTGGGCTTAATTAGTTTAACCCTAGACATAAACTTCTATGCTGGTGTTTTCTCTTTAATTTTTGTGCATTATCAGGAATTTTCTAAAATATCACAACATCAAATTTAAAAATAAGATAGTTGTTAGGAAAACCCATTTAATAATAACCTGCTAGTAATTATTACTACTTGTAATCTACTGTGCATTAATGTGGGCCCTTGTTGGGAGTTTCTTATGATATAATAACATTCAAAAAGGTTGAATGCTGTAATTAATTAATAACTTCCACTCTTCTAACGTCTTTAGCGTTCATCAAACAACATAAACACATATTATTGAACATACTTTATAAACTCTAGCTCTTTCATATCTGAAATCAAATAGTTAGAAATGGAAATTATTACATCAAAAGAAACCATTAAACCATCCTTGCCCACTCCAAATGAACGCAAAACCCACAAACTATGTTTGTTTGATGTGTTTCAACTCAACACCTATTTTCCATTAATCATATTTTACCGCAAATCCAATGACACGCAAGGATTCTCACACGTCTCAGCTCAATTGAAGAAATCACTATCTGAGGCTCTAACCATTTTCTACCCTCTTGCAGGTAGAAGAAATGACTTCTTCAACATCAATTGCAATGATGAAGGTGTAATTTACATAGAAGCCACAGTGAATATCAACATGGAAGAGTTTCTAAAACCACCCAAATTAGATTTGCTAAACAAATTGCTTCCATGTGAGCCAAACAAGATGCATCCCCACCAACAAGTCTTGCCTCAATTACTTGTCCAAGTGAACAATTTCAAGTGTGGTGGCATTGCCATTGGTTTGTGCAATCTCCACACCCTCCTAGATGCATGCTCTTGCAGTGCCTTCTTGAAAACTTGGTCTGGCATTTGCAAAGGTTCATCAAGGGACGAAATATCGTGGCCAGATTTCTCTTCTGCTGCTTATTTCTTCCCTCCAAGAAACGCTTGTGGTGTGCGTGCTGGTGTGCTGAATATTAACTCAGGCTCAAAGATAGAAGCAAAGTGCACCATGAGAAGATTCTTGTTCAATGCCAAAGCCATCAATGAACTAAAGGCCAAGGCAGAAAATGATGGAATCTCCACAAAAACTACACGTTACCAAGCCGTGTCTTCATTCATATGTAAGCATATGATTGTAGCATGCATGGGGGAATCATGTGACTGCATGAGGCCAGTGGTAGTGTTGCATGTAGTGGACATGAGGAGAAGGATGGGAGAACCTTTCTCACAAGATTCCATTGGAAACTTGTTGTGGCCTGCAGTGATGGTTTTTGAGAAAGTCAATAAGAACACTGATATTAGAGATTTGGTTAGAATTATGGGAGAAGAAATTGGGAAACTCACGAAGGAATTGTTTCTAAAAGTGCAAAATGATCCTAGTTTTCTGTGGAGTGATGAGTGTGCAGAGCTAATGCTTGAAGGGATAGAGACAAAAAACCCAATATCATTTGTGTTCACAAGTTGGGGTAACATGGGATTCAATGAGTTGGACTTTGGTTGGGGAAAGCCTTTGTGGCTGGCTCAGAGAGGGGGCACCCAAGAAACTATTCCAAACACAGCAGTTTTGATGGAAACAAATGAAGGAATAGAGGCATGGGTGACAATGGTAGAGAAACATATAGTTACCTTGGAAAATGATATGGACTTCCTCAGATTTGCATTGCCTAATCCTGGTGTTTCAAACATATAGATATAGTTATTTAAACAGCAAAGTGGAATAAATGAGGAAAAAGAAAGTATAGTGGCATGAAAATGCTTCTTCCGTTTCTCTTTTCTTCTTCTTTGTTTTGTACCAAAATGAAAAGAAAATGCCTTCCATTTTAACACAAAGAATGGACAGAAAGCTATTCTTGTAGAGTTGTAGTTATTTTTGGCAGCTGTAGACATGTGTGATCTTGCCATACAAGAGGAGAAGAGACCGGTAGATCGATATCCTTTTAATGAGATTAAAATAATATTCATTTGTTGAAAAAAATAAAATTATGAAGCAGATATGTTACTCTATGGAGTGTGGGGAGGGAAGGTAGGATAAAGTAAGATGAACTGACTAATATGATTAGGTTTGGAGATGAACAACCTTCATAAACATTTGGTATCACTTGAGCAATTTATACGCAAGATCGCATGTCTACGACTGCCAAAAGAGACTCATTTTATTACATTATAAAGGGATCTATAAATGGTTTTTATAAGTCTACAGAACTTTAGTATCCACATGCCAGATATACACACACAATATGTTAACCATGAGTGATTCAGCTAGTAAGGATCCAAAAACTCACTTTGTAAGGCCTTAGTTTTAGTTTTTACTGTTGGAGAATATCTTGTGAAACTAGAAATTGTATAAAATCTTTAACTCATGTTTTACAATTTTCTTTTGGTTTAATTCGTCCCTACTAATGCCAAAACTAGATACAAATGGTTAATAGTGAATTTTGTGTAGGATACAGTAAAAAATACTTGAGATTCATTTTACACTAGCATAATCAAGCCAATGATAACAATAATATTTTACATAATAAAAATTTCTTAAATCTCTTTCAGCGCACAAAATAAAATTTTAAAAAAATGAATGATTTGGTATTTTCTAAATAAAATGATGTTGAATATGACAGACTCGATTTATTATTGAAATTAGAGTGGCATCTCTTGAAGAGATATAACTCATCAGGAATGAATAGACTCTATGAACAGAAGCAATCTTTCAAGCATAAGTACAACCTTTCAGACACAACCATCAAAAAGAAATCATTATAAAAAAGAATTATTAATTAACAGTCACCGCCAAGTGTCCAAATGCTAAGTGCGTCCTAATAAAAGCCGAAAAGAGCTTGCATGCGTATGCATAGCTTATGTAACTTATGGCATAATTCTACTTCATTATAATTTATTATAAGTGTGTGACTTTGCATATATAAAACCTTTTACTTTTCTAATGCTTTAAGAATATAATACATTTTCGTTACTTATTATTTAAGAAATCCTCCCACAACAATCAAAATCCTTCTTAGTAGATGATCTATAATATACACTTTAAATCCTCAATAAGACGTGTCTTATCTTATTTGAAGTTTGATCTAGTGTCAGCTTGACCTTTAGTTGGTCCTTTGGGATTTTAAAGAGATTAATTGTCTCCAATGGAATGATTTCTATTGCTATACTGAAACTACATTTATACAACAATGAAAATGACTAATTCATATGAGAATTCACAAAAAAGGAAACAAAATAATTGCTGATAATTTTATAGATTCCTAAGATAATCACAATTGTTAAAATTATCTTGTGATTAATCACAGCCTCTAAGATCAAGCATACATTAATACTCTCCCTCAAGTTGATGTATGGAGCAACAAAATGTCTAACTTGACAAGCAACTCGAGAAAATGGCCTTGGCCAAGTGCCTTAGTAAAAATATCTGCTAGTTAGTATTCTGCGGAAATTGACTGACGTACAAGAATGCGAGATTGGACATATTGGCAAATGAAGTGACAGTCTATCTCTATGTATTTGTTTAGCTCATGAAAGACAAGATTAGCTATGATGTGAAATGCCGCTTAATTGTCACCAAATAGAGGCACCAAAGAATCACAAGGTACCTGTAATTCTTGCAGGAGGTGAACCAACCAAATGAGTTCGCTAGTAGTGATGGCCATTGCTAGCTCAATATTCTACTTTTGAAGAAAAATGAGACATAACAATTTATTTTTTAGAGCACCATGAAATAGGAGATGATCTAAGAAAAAATATGTAGCTTGTAGTGAACTTGCGAGTGTTGGGACAACCTACCCAAACTGCATTACAACATGCTCGTAAGCTAACTGGGTTGAGAGTGAGAAACATGAGACCTTGGCCTGGTGAGCCTTTGACGTAGCATACTGATGCGGTATTAAAAGTTAAGTTGCAAACCCAAGTGCAGGTTATCTCAAGTAATAAATTATCGGTGAGTCCGAGGTAGATCCATAGGGAATTGATGAAGAAAAATTTATTTGATGTAAGGAAAATATTTTGTTACAATAATAAAGGTGATAAAACTTGGTCATAAGTAAAAAGAAATTGCTTGGGCTAGGAGATCCACTCTTGGTAAATAAATTAAGGACAAGATTAATTCTTTTATAACTCAATTAGAATCCACACATAATAGAGGTTCCAATCGAAAAATACAACATTTAAAGTTCATTAAAAATTATATAGGTAATTATATTATGATTCCTTTAATCATCTATTAATACCACCACTCATAAATGGGATCAAGTATTCATTATGCCAAAATCTTGTCTACAACAAATCAAGATCTCCACTTTACAAGGAGAGTTTCTAACACCACACTTGTAAATGGGTTAAAGCATTCATTGTGGCAATCTCTTGTCTACAACAAATCAAGAACTCCACTTTACAAGGAGGGTTTCTAAATTGATTGAAAACAAAATATAATACGTATAATGACCACTTGAAAATATATCATTTAAGCACAAGAGAGAAATTAATCTAACCTTATTTCATTACCAAGAGCTTCACTCTTTCACCCAAGCAAAATGAAACTTAGTTACTCATAGATAAGAAGAAAGAAAGAGAGAAGAAGAAGAACATGACTTTAATTTAAAACAAAGAAAAATTACTACATAAAAACCTAGTAACAAACTAGTATCATTTTGGTACCTAACACCTAACACCTTCAATGATCTGCCAAGACTTCCTTTTATAGAGGACTAGAGATACAAAATGACAAAGGGGCTGAGTCATTAGTGAGTGAATGAGTGGAAAATGAGTGAAAAATGACAAATGACTTTTGGTGAGTGGAAAATTATGGAGATTCCTTGTCTCCGAAATCATTTAGCTCTGAAGTCATTGAATACGTCAGAATGAGCAAATATGATCTTCACAAAAGTTGTAGGGATTGATCTTGGCTTCAAAATGGATACCAAAATCACCTCATTTGGCCACCTATAGACCAAGATATGGGCCAATTACTGCAGAGTGTTCAAGCCCAGTTCTAGCACCTCTGTTCTGACTTTCAAGCCTAATATCACCTATTAGACCTCCGATTCTTGAAAAGTGTTCAACATGAAAGTTGTAGATATAGGTCTTAACTATTCAGCATCATAATTTCAGCCTATTTGACAACCTCTAACCCGAAATATGTCATGAACAGTACACATAGGTCAATCTATCAGGATCAGCACTCTAGTTCTTGTTTCAACTCCAATTTAAGTTACCCAAACGTGTAATTTGGCCTTTGAGATCTTCATGAAGTTTTTAGGAAATTGTCTTAACTTTCTTATAAGACCAAAATCACATCAATCAGATATTTACAACTCAAGTTATAACCATTTTACTGAACACTACCAAAAAGATAAATTAAGGCTAATTCATGTAATAATTCTTTCAATGATCAAATAAGGTCCAATATCATAAAATGTGTCAAAACTAACTAAATTAAGCTTAAATGAACCTTAAAAAACCTAGTGAGAGATTTATAAAATGTATAAAATACAGTGCTATCACATACCATGCTAAATGTTGCCTCCATGTGCAACTGCCATGGATCATGCATAAACTAGCTTAAAACATGGACAACATAGGTAATGTCTAGTCAAGTAATGGTAAGGTATAAGATATAGTCCACTAGAAATCGGTAGGTGCTAGGGTCAACACAAGCTGATCTAATTCCACATGATAATTTATATTGTTGTTCCATTAGTGTAGCTACGGGCTTGCTACCCAAGAGTCCACACTCTTCCAATATATCCAGGGTGTAGTTACATTGGCTAAGTACTATACTAGCTGGTGATCGTGCCGCCTTTATTCCAAGAAAATACTTCAACTTACCACAATCTTTGATTTTAAATTTATCATCCATGAACTTCTTCAAAAAGGCAATATGGGTTTTATCAGTCCCTGCCACTATAATATCATCAATATAAATTAGTACTACAACAAAGGAAGGCCCATCATGATACATAAACAAGGAATGATCTGCATGTAACAACTTATAACCAAGCTGAAGTACTTAGTTAGTGAATTTCTAGTACCAATTCCAGGATGTCTGTTTAAGCCCATATAGAGATTTCTGCAACCTACAACCTTGCTGCTCTCCCTTTCATGCAAAGCATTGTGGAATCTTCAAGTATACTTCTTCTTCAATGTCACCATATAAGAAAGCATTATTCATATCCAACTAATACAACTGCCAATCCCAATGGAGGCTACTGCCAATAAGCATTGAACTGTGAGCAACTTGGCCACTAGTGCACATGAAACTTGACACCTTCAATCTGAGTGTAACCTTTAGCTACTAAACATGCTTTATATCACTCTATGTTGTCGCCTGCGTTATACTTTATCTTGTATACCCATTTGGAATGGATTGCCTATTTCCCTAGGGAAGAGCCTATAAGTTCTAGGTATTATTCTCCTCAAGTGCCTATATTTCCTCTGCCATTGTTTCACACCAATGTTCATGTTTAACAGCCTGATAAAAAGAAGTGGACTCATCTAACGATGAGATGGCCGCTAAAAATCCCTTTGAGAGCACTAGAAAATTTGAATATGAAATAAAGTGTGAAAGGGGATATACCGTTAAGTTGGCCAATGGTTCAGGTAAGTATACAAAAATGAAGATGGAGATGGAGGCATGAGAAGAGGTAAGTCAAGATCAAACCCCATCAGTCGTTGTGAAATTTGCCTCATTCTTCTTCCTATTCTCAAATCATGTGTTGTGTAATATCCCAATATTTGTTATCTAGATATATCATCATATAAGTGAATAACACAACACTGGCCATGCTACTTCTAACATACCTCAGCTAAACTCATAACATTTATACAAATAATTATGGAAAGCCACGATAACAAAAGTTATATATATACATCATTGCCTCAATGACATATTGTAATACATAAACTTTTACAACAAGATTTAGCATAATATACAAGCTTTATCAACAAAAAGCCTATAACTATACTAATCTTCACACATCTTCTTTTTTTCCTTTTGAGGAACTCACACCTGGATTTATATGGCAACACAATCAGGGTGAGAAATCATATATCTCAATAGAAGTATTCTAATACTAGTATATGTACATATACATTCAGATAATTTTTCACAATTATCAAAATTAATACTTTAACCATAGAAGCAACAATATCTTCATCTTAGAGATACACACAACTATGACTACAACCATTATCACACTAGTGGCTACGACCACTGTCTCATCTTCATAACTATCAACGATATTATACAACCGCCCATACAATCGTACATATCATTAATTAAGGTAACTTCCCATAAAGTCACCATGCAAATGCAATGCTTGTTATGTTGTATGTTTAGCCTAACATGCCCTAAGACAATGATTATGCAATTTGATTAAAATAGTATTAGTGCAATGTCATGAAACTTACTATTTCCAAGAACTCCTTTCCTTGTACTTTCCCTGAGTAGTATGGCTTCAACCATTTAACACTACTTGACAATGAATGGACTACTCCATCTCTCAACAACGGGTGTTCACCATCTCATACACCATTCGCAGATACGTGTATGATGAATCTACATAATATGTAGATTTATAGGCTAAAAAGGGTTGTGGTTATGCAAATTTTTAATAGAAGTTGTTGATTTTAGATTTAGGATCAATGTAAATAAATCTTACATCAATTGTCCTCACTTATGGTAATTTTCTTGGATTGCATTAACTTTAGAAAACCATCCTTTATAGGAATTCAAGACTATCAAGTTCACGCTCAACATATGAGTCCTATGCTCAGCGCAAAAGGATGAATTCACTACTGACTTCAGCATGCTCAGCACAAATTTCGCAGGCTCAGCACAAAGGGGAATGTTCATTTTTGACTTGACTGCGCTCAGCGTGGATTTCTCATGCTAAGCGCAAACGATTATTTCTGACACTTTTAAATACGAAGCTCAGCTCATTTAAAGTGACTTTTTTGACATTTTTTGGGCGCGAATTGGAGGATTTCTCAGAGCTTCTTGGGATCCATTGGTGTTCAAATGTTTTTGGAAAGAAGATTTGAAGATCCAATGCAATCCTCATCCAATTTCCACACTACTTCTTCTACTTTTCTCAATTTTATCATGTATAACTAAACTCTAAGGTTATAGTAGGATGAATTTTAGTTCAAATCTTGTGTACTTGTTTTGATCTTGAATTCAATGATGATTCATAATAATTGAGTAAATTCTTCTACTCTTAATGCTTTCCTTGACTGGCCATCATTGGAATTATTTTTATGACGTTATTGTTCAATTGGAAAATTGACATTAGGTTAGATCTGAAGAAATTTACCATGAATTGCATATCTTATTCCTAAGAGTGAAAATAGCAAGTGTGTGAGAAAACATGCAAAGTGATTTATAAAGCATACATAGCACCATATTGAGTATTCTCTTACACGAGACTGTACCCAATGTTTCCAATTGTAAGAAAATCCTTCTCCATAAGGTTTCCACACATTTTTTTAAGAACACTCACATACTCTATGTGCCGTTCCCATCACATTAAATGTAATATTGGATACCCTCCTACACAAGGCTTCCAATAATTAACCTAGGAATACCCACATACTCACACTATGTGTTATTCCCATCACATACAGCATCACAAAAGTTACTAAAACAACCTCATATAGGTCAAAATCCTAAGTGTTACCCTATGACATTCCACCACACTATGGAAGCCAAAGGTGTTCCAATACATTACCCCTTGATAATCTACCTCAATATGGTTATCTAAGATCCCTGTAAGGCTCCTAGCCTTATAAAATTCCAAAAAAATCATGCATTTCCTAACCAAAAACGCATCCTGCTCAATCTCAACCTTTGACTTTTGCACAGTAAAATGAGTATAACTTGAGCTACGAAGGTCGAAACGAGGTGATTCCAGCGGCATTAGAAAGATAAGAGAAAGAGTTACAACTTTCATGAAGACCACAAGAACTAATTCTCATTACAGAAGGAAACACATCCCGTGTCCTCAGACACAGCCCCCCAGGTGCTTTGGTCTGTGAGCACTGTTCATGAATTTCAACTGGCAGAGAGAGACACTACCCCCCGGTGTCTTCAGACACGAGCTGTATTTCTCAACCAGAAACTCTGCAACTCATTCTACAATATCGTGGCACTGTTCCATTTTCCAAAATCTTGGATTTTGGCCACTCCAAACCTATCTCTAGGTGATTTCAAGTCTTAAACAAGTTCACAAACATGAAGGAAACTTAAAACACTAATTGATTTCATCAAAAATAGATCAAAACACTAAATCACTCATCCAAACCCCTAAAATCAACACTTAGAGCATTTTAGGTCTAAAATGAGAATTTCTAGTTTCTAATCCAAACTCTTAGCATGAACAAGTCTCAAACACCATTTAAAACTTATCCAAACAAGAAAATCACTTAACACATCACTAGAACTCAATTTGACATATTAAACCTCAAACAAGTTTAATCATAGAAATGAGCAGAAATGAAAATTTAAGTTTGATGATCACATATTTGATACATTAATAAGCCTTCATTTTTAGTCATTTACACTCTCCATGTACTTAATTAATTGATTTTGATTATGTTTTGTAAGTTTGGACTCAAATTGGACTTAATTGAATTTTTTAGCATAATTTACGTCTTACGTTATTTCTATTTTTGGGCTATATCTTGGGATGTAGGTGGTCTTTGGAGGTGATTCTAGTGGCATTTGAAAGATAAGAGAGATTTATATAACTTTCATGAAGACCTCAAAGGCCCAATCACACGAGTAGATAACTCAAATTGGGGTTGAAGCAAGAACAGAAGTGTTTTTCCTGACAGCTTAACCTACATGTACTGTTCATCACAGTTTTCGGGATAGAGGTTCTCAAATGGGTTGAAATTTAGATGCTGAATAGTTAAGACCCATATATACAACTTTCATGTTGAACACTTTTTCAGAATCGGACTCCTTGAAGGTGATATTAGGCTTGGAAGTCGGAACAGATGAGCTGTGACTGGGCCTGGGCAGTGTGCAGTAATTTGAACGTATCTGGAGTTATAGAAATGATATTGGACTCAAACTAAAGCCATTTGAAAGCTAAGATCCAGGCCTACAACTTTCATGAAGACCACTTAGTTCAAAAATGACGAATGCAATGACTTCAGAGCTGCATGATTTCGAAGACAAGGAATCTTCATAATTTTTCACTCACCAAAAGTCATTTGGCATTTTCCACTCATTTTCCACTCATCCACCCACTAATGACTCAGCCCACTTATCATTTTGTATCTCTAATCCTCTATAAAAGGGGTCCTCGGCAGATCATTGAGGGTAATTAGGTGTTAGTTACCAAAATGATGCCATTTTGTTACTAAGTTTTCTTGTAGTAATTTTCCTTTGTTCTAAATTAAAGTCATGTTCTTCTTCTTCTTCTTCTCTCTTTCTTTCTTCTTATTTATGAGTAACTAAGTTTCATTTTACTTAGGTGAAAGGGTGAAGCTCTTGGTAATAAAGTAAGGTTAGATTTATTCTTCTCTTGTGCTTAAATGATTTATATTTTCTAGTAACCATTATATGTATTATAATTTGTTTCTTATAATTTAGAAACCATCTTTGTAAAGAGGAGTTCTTGATTTGTTGTAGACAAAATATTGGCACAATGAATGCTTTAACCCATTTATAAGTGGTGGTAATATTTTTAGGAAACATAATATAATTACATATATTATTTTAAATGAACTTTTAATGTTGTATTTTCCAATTGGAACCTCCATGTTGCGAGAATTCTAATTAAGTTATAAAAGAAATTAATCTTACCTTTACTTTATTTACCAAGAGTGGATCTTTTAACCCAAGTAAATAATTTTTATCATAGTAATAAAATATTTACTTCACCTTAATTAATCTTCAACAATTCCCTGTGGATCGACCTCGGACTCCCGAGAAATTTATTACTTGAGACAACCTGTACTTGGGTTCGCAAATTAACAATTAATCCCGCATCAAGTTTGTAGACTTGTTTGAAACTAAAAATTGTGCATCAAGTTTTTGGCGCCGTTGCTGGGGACTTGATTTGAAGACTAAATTTCTGGTGTAAAAATTTTATATATATACTAACATACTAACTAGTGGGGGAACCTCTCCCTTTTATTTTACGCACTAACTTAGTGGGGAAACTCTCCCTTTTACTTTCTGCACTTTATTTTCTGCATTTTAATTTTCGTACGTTGGGGGTAATTCTCCATTTTATTTTCTTGTACATATTAACTTAGTGGGGGTAACTCTCCCTTTTATTTTTTTTTTTTGTACTTTATTTTTTTTATTTATTTTTTGTCATTTTTTTGTTATTTATTTTTCGTCATTTTTTTTTTGTTTACTAACTCTCTTACTAACTATCTAACTTTTTACTTTATCAGCTATCTAACTTTTTACTTTTTATGCTTATTAACTCATTTGGTGGTTGGTTTATACCACACGTTTGTTAATATTTAATGGACAATTTATACTGCTAGCTTGTACATTTTATTTTATACTGTAAGTTACTTGTTTATGCTTAATTGGTATCGTGATTTAAATTCTGGTCGTTTGGTTAAAGTTAATCCAGGTACTTTACATATTGATTTGTTTGAATCACAATCACACACATTAAGCACAATGGCTAAAAATGAAAGTGTGCATGATGAACATGAAAATCAACCGTTGCGAACCATGCGTGAGTATTTGCAACCATCTTGAAATTCTAGTCCATCATCTTTTATCTTTCCACTCAATGCCAATAATTTTAGATTCAAGCCAGGTATGATTTCTTTACTTCCTAATTTTCATGGTTTAGAATCTGAAAGCCCATATTTACATTTAAAAGAATTTGAGGAAGTATATACTGCTTTTCATGATCAAACTTGCACTGAAGAGGTTGTTAAGCTTAAATTGTTTCCTTTTTCTTTGAAAGATAAAGTAAAAACTTGGCTTAACACTTTGAAACCAAGATCAATTAGCACATGGCAAGAAATGCAATGTGAGTTTTTGAAGAAATTTTTTCCAACACATAAAACCAATGCTTTGAAAAGACAAATCCAAAATTTTTTCCAAAATTCAAATGAAGCATATTTTCAAAGTTGGGAACGTTTTAAAGATTTGTTGAATTTTTGTCCACATCATGGTTTTGAAAAATGGCGCACTATGAGCTTCTTTTATGAAGGGTTAACACCCGAAACTAAACAATTTGTGGAAACAATGTGCAATGGTGAATTTCTTGATAAAGAACCTGAAGAAGCTTTAGACTATTTAGACCATTTGGCTGAAAATTCTCAATCTTGGCATGGTACTAATCCTTCTAAAAATTCAATTAAATTTAACCTTACAAATGCTAGTAAAGAAAAATATCATCTTAGTCAAGAAAAAGATCTAAATGCAAGGTTTGCTAGTTTGGCTAGAAAGATTGAAGCTATGGAATCAGGGAAAGTAAAAGAAATCAAATCTGTGCAAAATGAAGAAATTTGTGGCATTTGTGATGAATTGGGACACTCAACAAATGAATGTCCAAAACTTCCTGTTTTTAAAAAAGTTGTGCATGAGCAAGTAAATGCAATGAATAATTTTAAAAAGTCATTCACTTCTTCTTTTTCAGATACATACAATCCAGGATGGAAAAATCACCCGAACTTCAGTTGGAGGACTAACAATCAGGCACAATTCATGCAACCACTACCTCCTCAGGCACAACAGGACTCTTAAAATTTTCAAGGATATGCACCTTTTGTCCCACCATACAGGAATAACCTTGAAGAAACATTGCATGCATTCATGGAAAAGCAAGATGTCATTATTAATCAAAACACTCAAGTCATGATTGACATAAAAGACACTCTTACTAAACTTTCTTCTGCACTCACCATTCACGAGAAAGAAAAATTTCCTTCTCAACCTCAACTAAATCCCAAGGGTCAATATAGTCTAAATGATGGTAATTCCGAAAACCAACACATAGATCAAGTCAAATCAGTGATAACCCTTAGGAATAAAAAGGTTGTTGAAGAAAGTAAGGAAATAAAGAGCCAAGTGTCCAAAGTGACGAACTCCTTGAGTGTGAATGAGCTAGAGCATGTGGAAAAGAATCAAGATAGTAGTGATGCTGAGCTACCCAAGGAACCTAAGGTGACAAAAAGTCTTGTTAAGCCAAAAAATGATGACGAGGGCCACCAGACATACATGATTGACTCAATCATGGATAGGGGAGTTTCTACAACCTATGATTTTGACCCCCTTGAGAATTTTCTTGTCAATTCTGAGTTTGATTCTATAAGTAATCCCTTTGATGTAGTTGATATTTCTACTTTTTTTTATAAAACTCAGGATCATGACACTCAGGCATGGCAACCAAAGTTTAAGGAGTTTCCTAAGAAAGGTTGGAACATTGCTGATAAAAAAGGTGTTTGTCCCTTAGTCTGTTATTATAAAATTAATTTGGAAAAAGGTAAATGATCAGCGGTTGAAGCTATAACTTGAGTTGAAGGATCCAGATGTAGCAGAGACTTTGGTAGACGATCCTGTCTACCAAAGCTGAGGTAAGTTTTTAGTATTTCGTGTTTTTATTGAGTCGGCGTAAGTGCCTCCCAAATTTTGGAGTCTTTGTATGGGGATGTAAATAGTGTCGGCCAACAAAAAAAATTATAAAACAAAAGAACCAAAAAAATATATATATTTGCATGCTTGTTTATTTCATTTTATTTCATTTTTTTTCATTACTAACCATTGTCAAGATGTAGTTCTTCTCTTCTCGTCTAAGCATTTCGGGTATGTGACTTCTCCTCATTACTTTGTTTAATTTTGTCCCAATAATTTCTTTGATGTATATTGATGATTATTTCTTCAGTCTGGATTTAATTGTTAACATTGAAGACAATGTTGTGATCTGGTTGGGGGGAAGGATAGTTGTGTAAAAAAAAACTAAAAAAAAATTTAGAAAGTGTATATATTAATATGTTTGTTGTGTTTATGTGTTTGTCAGTAACTTACTAAACCATTTAAGGATGACAGAGTAATGAGTAAATTTTACTCTTGAGATGCATCTTAGTTGGGGTTGTAACTAGTTTGTGTGGAAGTAGCAATTCAAATTCAGGAAAATTTGCATGATTGAGTAAATTGTCTTCTTTCTTAAAGATCACATGCTTGGTTATGGATGTTAAAATTTTTGTGGATTGAGAATGATGGATATATGCCTTGTGAGATTTTGAGCTTATCGATGAATGGATTGAACATCTGTACCATTCTCTTCTTTCTTGAGTGATTTTTTCTCATGGAATTGTTACTCTAAAACTTGCTTTGATTCTTTTTGAAGCTACATTTTCACATGCATACATAAACATGATTGAGGCAAATTTTCTTGAATTAACCACTTTGACCAAATAGCTAACCTTACATATTTTTCTTTGCTTAACCCCTTTGAGCTTATTTGACCATTCTTTGTTTCTAACTCATTACGTACCTTAAATGAAAAAACTATGTTCTAACCCAACCTTAGGGAATAAGAAAGCATTGACTTTGTTATTTGATGAGTTCTTGAACAAGTGTAGGGGTGCATGTGCAGATTGGTTATATAAAAAAAAGGAAAAATGTGTCTATATTAAAAAAGAGAGCTTATTATTGCTACAATCAAAAAAATGCACCATGTGATATATTCATACCTAGACTGAGGGTGGATGATTGGAAATAACAGAAATAGAAGGAGAATGTTCAAGCCTAACAATAAATTCAACCTACCAATTGATCTTCAACAAAACATTAGTCAAATATTGGTCATTGTCCTGTATGAGGAAGAACTAAGAAATTCTTGAGAAATTTAGACTGAATGTTCTCAAACATCTTCTCCATTCTAACTGTATTATAATGCTCTTTTATTCTCTTTGGTATTTAACTTGTTTTATCTATATTACTTCCACCTTTACCTTGACCCTATTATAACCTTGAATAAAGTCCTCATGATTTGTGTATATATGTTGTTTTTGAGTAGCGGAGAAGTAGAAGATAAACAAGCTTATGGTAGTGTAATTTTCATGGGTTGAATTGAGTGAAATACTTATCTTTTAAACACTTGAGGGATTGAGAGTGAATCTTGTGAAAATCTATCATTCTTGACTCATGCTTTTCAATTGAAATATCCTTGCTTGTTGATTTGAGATGTGAAGATATATTACCTCATGAATGTTTTGATTACTTGAATGATTGGTTGCTCTTCATTTTTAAATTAAGTCTTTTAGAGTGTTTAACTTTTGAGTCTGTTTCGTTTTTTTTTAGTTTTGGTCTTGTGTTTTGCCCAGGAGTGCAAAAAGCTAAGTGTGGGGGAATTTGATGATCACATATTTGATACATTAATAAGCCTTCATTTTTAGTCATTTACACTCTCCATGTACTTAATTGATTGATTTTGATTATGTTTTGTAAGTTTGGACTCAAATTGGACTTAATTGAATTTTTTAGCATAATTTATGTCTTACGTTGTTTCTGTTTTTGGGCTATATCTTGGGATGTAGGTGGTCTTTGGAGGTGATTCTAGTGGCATTTGAAATATAAGAGAGATTTATATAACTTTCATGAAGACCTCAAAGGCCCAATCACACGAGTAGATAACTCAAATTGGGGTTGAAGCAAGAACCAGAGTGCTTTTCCTGACAGCTTAACCTACGTGTACTGTTCATCACAGTTTTCGGGATAGAGGTTGTCAAATGGGTTTAAATTTGGATGCTGAATAGTGAAGACCCATATCTACAAATTTCATGTTGAACACTTTTTCGGAATCGGACTCCTTGAAGGTGATATTAGGCTTAGAAGTCAGAACAGAGGAGCTGTGACTGGGCCTGGGCAGTGTGCAGTAATTTGAACCTATCTGGAGTTATAGAAATGATATTGGACTCAAACTAAAGCCATTTGAAAGCAAAGATCCAGGCCTACAACTTTCATGAAGACACTTAGTTCAAAAATAACGAATGCAATGACTTCAGAGCTGCATGATTTCAGAGACAAGGAATCTCCATAATTTTCCACTCACCAAAAGTCATTTGGCATTTTTCACTCATTTTTCACTCATCCACCCACTAATGACTCAACCCACTTATCATTTTGTATCTCTAATCCTCTATAAAAGGGGTCCTTGGCAGATCATTGAGGGTAGTTAGGTGTTAGTTACCAAAATGATGTCATTTTGTTACTAAGTTTTCTTATAGTAATTTTCCTTTGTTCTAAATTAAAGTCATGTTCTTCTTCTTCTTCTTCTCTCTTTCTTTCTTCTTATCTATGAGTAACTAAGTTTCATTTTACTTGGGTGAAAGAGTGAAGCTCTTGGTAATAAAGTAAGGTTAAATTTATTCTTCTCTTGTGCTTAAATGATTTATATTTTCTAGTAATCATTATACGTATTATAATTTGTTTCTTATAATTTAGAAACCATCTTTGTAAAGAGGAGTTCTTAATTTGTTGTAGACAAAATATTGGCACAATAAATGCTTTAACCCATTTATAAGTGGTGGTAATATTTTTAGAAAACATAATATAATTACGTATATTATTTTAAATGGACTTTTAATATTGTATTTTCTGAATGGAACCTCTATGTTGCGAGGATTCTAATTGAGTTATAAAAGAAATTAATCTTACCTTTACTTTATTTACCAAGAGTGGATCTTTTAACCCAAATAAATAATTTTTTATCATAGTAACAAAATATTTACTTCACCTTAATTAATCTTCAATAATTCCCTATGGATCGACCTCGGACTCCCGAGAAATTTATTACTTGAGACAACCTGTACTTGGATTCGCAAAGTAACAATTAATCCCGCATCAAGTTTGTAGACTTGTTTGAAACTAAAAATTGTGCATCAAAGTTCAAGAACCCCTACCTCAAGATCAAGAAGATGAAGCCAAGGATGGATCTAAGCTCCACTTGATTCCTCTTCCTTCTTCCTCTTCTTCTCTTCCTCTTCAATTTCCTTTTCTTTCTTTTCTCTTCTTTTCTCTGTTTCTCAAACATCTCAACCGTGAGATATTTAACAAGGGAAGTCAAATTTGACTTCTCTTGGATAAGTACCAAAACCACGATCTGCAAAGAACACCTAAATTTCACCAAATCCATATTTCTAGATTCCAACAAGATTTAAAATAAATCTTGAGATTCATTAAAAATCCTGTTTCACCATTTCTCTATTTTCCCATATCAACTGCTAGTCAAATCGACATTAAAACACATAACTAATATGTTTAAAAATGTCAAACTAACTCTAATTACCCTCAAACTTTAACTGTAGCATAGTTCACACATTTGTGACCTAGAAACAAACTCTCCACATTTACTTCCACTAACTAAGCAGTTTAAGTCACTTCTAGAGCAAGTAACAACTATATTTCACACATAGTGTTACAGCAAAGTATCTAAACATGCTCAGATAGTCACAAAACTTAATAGGCATGATAAACAGGTATTAAGCTACCTTTGTAACCATATACAAATCTATCATGTTTTCTAAGGAGTTACATGTTGCAGATTCTATGAGACCTTTAGTATATTCAGTTGGTTGTTCTATATAATGTCAAGCTTAAAATTTGAATTGGGTTCTGTTGGTGCATCTTCCACTTGGTTGGGCTACGGGTCTTTGTTAGAATCAATCCCCATATCATGTGAACCATCATTGAAACTAGATGCTGAGTTAGGTAGCCCATTTTGGTTGTTGTCAGGGGTCCAATCATGGTATGCCCAACTCGACACACTCACTGGTTGAGGTGTATTTGTTCTATACAAACTTACAAAAGGAAAAACTTCACAAAAATAAACATCTCTTGATATGTATATGTCTTCATTCTCCAAATCAAATATTCAATACCCTTTCTGACCATGTGCATATCCTACAAATATCCCAGGCCTTGACTGTGGCACAAATTTGTCATATGGTTTACTGTGTACGTGGTCAAAGCATAGACAGGCAAAAATCCACAGGTGATCATAAGACAGTGGTTTGTTGAACAGTACTTCATACGGTGTTTTATTTTACAAAATTGACAATGGTATCCGATTTATCAAGTAAACTGTTGTTAGAGCACACTTACCTCAGAATTTTATTGGTGAGCTTCCCTGGAACCGTAATGCACTAGCAACCTCCAATATATGCCTATGCTTCCGCTCCACTCTCTTATTCTATTATTGAGGTGCCATTGCAACTTGTCTGAAGCTCCACTCCATTTGCATTGTAATATTCAAGCCATTCAATATGCTAAATTTCTGCACCATTATCACACCTCACAAATGTTACCTAGAGACTAAATTGTGTTCGAACCTATTTAAAAAATCGCAGTAAGTACAGGCATGTTTCATATTTGAACCTCATGAGGTACACCCATGTTGCTCTACTATGATCATTAACAATGGTTAAGAAATAGTGTGCACCAGATAGAGATGGAGTATTATAAAGACCCCAAATATCGACATGAATTAACTCACAAGGTTTCTTTGATTTATTCATACTAATAGAAAAAGGTAAACGAGTTTGCTTGGCCCAACAACAAGCATCACAAAACTAACTATTCTTAACATGAAAAGATAAATCATCAACAAGAGACATCTTGTCTATCGGCAAGTGCCCTAATCTGTGGTGCCATACATCTGCATTCTACGGGTTCTTCGCCATCAAAGCCTTCCTTTCTCTTACTGACTCCAAGTAGTATAGTCCATTTCGCACTACCCGTTCCAATCTGCTTCATCAAAGGTAAGTCCTGTATTACGCAATAATCCAAAAAAAGGTGAGCGCACACTTGGTAAGTCCTTTGTCAATTTGCTGGCAGAAAGTAAATTAGAACAAAACTTTGGTACACTTAGAACTCCTTCCAATGTTAATTTATCATTCAGTGGTACATAACCCACTACCTGTACTAGTACTAATTCACCATTGGGTATTTACATAGGACAGGAGCAATATTAGGCTTCATAGTCACGTGCTTCAAAAGTCCTAGCTTGCTAGCAATGTGATCTGTCACTCTTATATCTATAATCCATGGGTCCACGTTGGATTCATGTTCCTTACTTGAAAAATTTGCAGTCAAATTTGTTGTTGGACCTATAGTGTTTGTAGGTGATGCTTGCCCTCCAACAGATGTTGTTATCACACCAATAGGGCCAGAACTTGCTGTTGAAAAAAGGTTAAGGTCGTCATGCCACCATCTCCGCTTATGATTGTTGTCACTGCCAAACGATCTCCATATTGCCTTGTTGTGTTTAAGCATTGCTGGTCTAATTAGTTTTGTCGCCAATATGACTGCCAATTCGATGGGTACCCAACAATGTCAAAGCACTAGTCTTTCACATGACCTATTTTTCCACAGTGGGTGTAGCTGGGTCAATCTGATGATCCTCCTGCACATTTCATGCTTCCACTTCCTCGATGCCCAGCAACGCCGTTTGTCGTTGGCTACATCCCAGTGGCATTACTAGCTAGGAATGTTGTCGCTTCAACTACTGATGCTTTGCCTGCAGTCACAAGTTTCTGTTTCTCTTCCTGCGCCACCACAGCATATGCAGGCCCAATGTTGGATAATGGTTTAGTGCCTAAAATTTGTGATCATACTATAGAGAACTTATCGCCCAAGCCCATGAGAAAATCAAACAATTTTTCTTCTTCTCACATCTGTTCCACCTTCTTCAATGCTCCATAGGTACAACCACAAGAGCACATGGGAATAAGTCAAAAAGATTAGATCTCATTCCATATCGACTTCAATTTCCCATAGTAGGATGGTATAGAGTTTTTCTCCTTTAACAAGAGTGCAATGTCACGTCTTAACTCATATACTCAAGGAATGATTCCCTCTGTGTGGCGTTCCTGTAAGTCATTCCATAATTCTTCAACAGAATCAATATGTGTGGTTATGTTTTGAACCTCCTTGCATAACACATTAGTGAGCCATGCTTGGACTATGGCGTTGCATTGAGTCCATGATACAAAATCTAGTGACAAGATGTATGGTTTCTTAATTGATCCATTCACGAAACCTACTTTGTTTTTGGAATGGAGTGCATTCAAGAAGGTCTTCTTCTAGGTGAAGTAGTTTTCACCATTTTCAACTAAAGGGTGAACTATGAACACAAGTCCTAGATGGTCAAAATCATGCAAGTAGTATGGAGAATTTGTGTCAACTACCTTGCCCTGTATTGCAAAATTGGTGATGACTGGCTTGCTTGGTGATCCATCACCCAATTCCAATTCTGCGTTTTCTATATCTCCACTCATGATTTGATAATCAGGCTGCTAGGTTACTATGACCAACTCTTGATACCATCAAGAGATTAATTGTCTCCAATGGAATGATTTCTATTGATATGCGGACATTACATTTATACAACAATGAAATTGACTAATTCTTATGAGAATTCACATAAAAAACAAAACAAAATAATTGCTAATAATTTTAAGTCCTAAGATAATTACAACGGCTCAAATCATGTTGTGATTGATCACAGCCCCTAAAATCAAGCATATGTTAATAGATTTTCTCTCAAGATACTATGCAAACAAATTTGACCTGAAATTTAGAGTCATATGGTTTTCCAACAACAGTTCATGGGCCCATGACTGCCCAGCATTTTGGTAGAAATCAACCTCCAAACATGGAAAAATGGTGGCTGGCCATTATCTCCAATACTGGAATATGCTTTCAGCTTGCTTTCTCTCCTTCACCTACCACCTTGGTGAAACTATTAATACAGTCCATACTTACCAAATTCGCTCTTTCCCCCTCTGTCCCACGTACCAATTCATGCATACTAGATAACGGTATATTTTCATTTCGAAACGCCATGGAACGCGAATATGAAAGATTAAAGGAGAAAGCTGCAAGGAATGAAAGGAAGAAACACTGCCATGGCTGCAAGTAGAGAAGTTGATAGGAACCATGTAGTTGCAAATGATGCAGCAGCTAGCAGGTGACTGCTGGAGGAAGAAAAAACATGAAAGGGAAAGCCCTAAAGCCCTTCTAATCAAAACACACAGTTTCACTTAATTCAAAAAGAATATATTAAAACAATTTCAACATAGTCTTCGTAAAATGGGCTAAAAGAATATATTAAGACTTTCTTAGAGCCTAGTTTTTCTGGCTCATTCACTTATTGGACTATAGAAAACAATTGGATTGGAGTAAAGGATAAACTTGAATTTGATATTTAGAAAATAATTTTGTGAATTAAAAAATTTAAAAACAAAGAAATACACACACAAAAAATGTATGGTACCAAATTTTTTTAATAATTTAATTAGCTAGCAAATCTGACGTACCAAATAAGTGTATCCCTCATGTAATGCTTGGAATCAATTAAAATTGAAAATAATTTGATTTGATTTGATTTAGAAATCAAATTTTGTATTTGAGACTTATTAAAAAAATAGGATTTGAATTGATTTAAAAATCAAATTTTGTGTTTGGAATTCACTAAAATGAGAATTAATTTAATTTAATTTAATTTTTTTATATTTTTAACCCTTATGAGAGGTAGTTAGAAATAGTTATTAAAGGTAAAATAGTCTATTTATTTCAAATCAAATCAAATTTTAACAAATCTTATCAAATTTAATGGAATTTCTAAAACAAAAGAAATGAAATCTATAAGATTTTATAAATCAAATTATTTTTTATTTTTTAAAATTCCAAACACAAAATTTAATTATATTTGATTTACAAATCAAATCATTTCTCATTTTTTTACATTCCAAACACACTCTAGCATACCCTTTTCTAGGAGTGTTCACGGGTCAGTTTGATTCGAATTTGATGAAAAAATAAATCCAAATCAATCAAATTTAATTAATTTGATTGATTCAGTTTTGCAATTTTTTTGTCAACCCAAACCAAATCAACCCGATCTAAAACAAGTTGGATTGGTTAGGGTCATTGGGTTGTTCATTTAAAAAAAACCTATTAACAGAACAAAAACAAAGAATACAATAAACTAAACATAATAAAATGAATAAATAAACTATTAACTGAACAAATAAAATGAACATGACAACAAAATAATCTTTATTACAACAGAAGTTATAAAAAATAATAAACTACACATGCATAAAGAAAAAAAAAAAGCAAGGTGTAATCATGGCTCATAAGGCAAAGGCTAGGACTCAATGGTTCATTAATTGAGTGGATGGATTGACATATCATCTAATTTACTAAGAGTGTTCAAATGAGGAATGAAATAAAAAAATTTAATTGTGACATAATTAAAACGCATAATATAAGTAATAGACATTTATGAAAAAAAAAATCATTGGATTATTGGTTTGGGTTACAAATTCGAGAATCAAACCAATAGAGATTAATTTTTATCAAATTTGATCTAATATAATTCGATTACCTGAACCAAATTGAACAAATTTAATTAATTTAGTTTGAATTTTCAAATTCATCCCGTCAATATGATCCAATGAACACCCTTGCCCTTTTTTTTTATAGATGACGTATCGCATACCTGTTCTTGTACCATGTTGCAAGTGCGATATAGCCACCTACTACCTGAAGGCAGGTGCTTTTCTAGAAGGCGAGTAGTTACTGATATTGAGAGTAAAAAAATTAGAAGGAGAAGAAGGAGGAAGTCTTTCTTTATTTTTTTTAGTGAGACTGGAGACCTTCACAATTGAGGAAATGGGGTGCGAGGGATTGAATCGCCCACCTTAACGCCACAGCCCCTTAATGGCTAGTGTCGCGACTGGAATTACGATGGAAATAATAACTAAATTAGAAAATTTAGGAATTGTCACTAATTTTTATTTTTAATTAGAAAAAATTAAAAAATTAATAAAATGATCTATGTTCAAAAATCGGTTTGGGGAGTCTAATTATGAATAAGAAAGGGTGGAGAATTAACTTACTGCACCACTAATATATCTTTTCTAAAACGGTTATCTTAAGTTAATTGCATAATTTATTAATAACCTTTAAAATATTTATTTTATCCCATAAAATAAATAATAATAAACAAAGAATAAATTATATCATTTACCAATAGAAAACAAGATTTAAAAAATACTATTTACAATTTAAGAAATAGTAAAAAACATCGAAGAGTATATTATAAAACTTACAAGTTTGAAATAAACGAAAGAAAAATCAAAGATAAAAAATATTTACAAGTACAATAGAGAACATGATAACATATGATCTAAAATAAATATTTATAAACAAATTAAAATATTTAAAAATAAAAAAGAAATAAAAAATTAGTTTTGACTTGACTTGCACTTTTACTTATTTCTTAGTACAATAAAGAATTCAAAGTCACGTAGTTCTTTAGAAAATAATTATGAGTTTATTTGTTTTAATTAGATTTTCAAGCCAACAAGTTGTCATAACTCAGATAGCCTTTAAAAATGGTCACATGGTTAACAAGCTATTACAGCTCAGCGAACCTCATTTATTATTGAATTAATTTTTAAAAAAAAGTTTACGAAAAGAACTAATAAATAAATAAATAAATCAAGCTAACAAATGAATAAGCTAAAAAGAACAACAAGTGTATATAATAAAAATAATAATAATAAAAGGGAAAAAATAAGTAAACTTACTTCCATTGCATATAAAAACACTATACTCAAAGAGCTTTAGTACACATGGCCTCATGTGATCTCTCAAATCAAACCTTGAAGAGCATCCCACTTGAAAGAAAATTTTTGCTAAGGTCCTCAAATCCTTATACTTAATATTAAACTCAAGTGTGTAATTTTTTTTAACGGTCAAACACTTGAGAATCACCCTTTTATATAGGAGGAGAGGAGGGAGAAGGAGTATAATTTCTCTTATATGGGACTTAGTGATATAATAATTCTAGACACATTATTTTTTCAAATTTTTCTCTTTTTTCCTTTTTCCCAATTTTTCTTTTTATATTTCAGATTTTCATTCATTTTTCAAGTTTTAGAATTTTTCAATTTTGTTTCTTTTTTTAAATTTCTTTCAAACAAAAATAATAAAATTTAAAAAAAATGAAATAGCCCAATCAAAATGGGTTGTTCACAGTTGCCTCTCTTTACTTGTTTATTACAAGAAGACATAAAGAATTGTAATTTTTTATGTGATCGTAATAAGGAACGAGTAAAGAAAATGAACACGTATTTTGTCTGAGAATGTATGAGACAATGCATAAGAAATTAAGCAAACATGCAAAGATGCAAAAAATTATAGAAAGCAACATTATATGCTAGGATTTTTTTATGGCGGGAACCTAAAAGCAGGAATTTTGAAAGCAATGGGTAGAACTAGCCCAAAATTTAAAAAGCTTTGGGCGAATCTAAGACCCGAATTTTGAAATATAAGAATTTTGAAGAAAACAAAGGGCAGATCTACAGCCTGAAATTTGAAAAGTGGGAATTAAAAAGCAATGGACAGATAAAAGACCCATAATTTAAAAGAAGGAATTTAAACAAAAAATATTGGGTAGATCTAAGGCCCGACATTTGAAAAGCATGAATTAAAAGCAATGAACAAATCTAAGGTCATAAATTTGAAATGTACGTAGGAATTAAAAAACAATGGCGGATCTAAGGTCTAACATCTAAAAAGCAAGAATTAAAAAGCAATAGGCGGATCTAAGGCTCAACATTTGAATAGCAAGAATTAAGAACCAATGGGTCATGTGCCGAGACAGGAGCTGTGTTGAGCATATAAGCCAAAAAAACTAAATGTAATGGATCTTGAGCTAAAAAATTGAATGCAATGGGCCTTAAGCCAACAAATTGAATGTAACGGGCCTTGAGCCAAAATATTTTATGGAATGGACATGGAGCTAGAAAATTGAATGCAATGGGTCATGAGTCAGAAAATTTTATGCAATGGACTAGAGCCAGAAAATGTTATGCAAATGGGCCACAAGCTAGAAAATTAAATGCAATGGGCCGTGAGCCATAAAGTTTTATGCAATAGTCCTTAAGCCATAAAATTTTATGCAATAGTCCTTAAGCCATAAAATTTTATGCAATAGGCTTTAGTTAGAAAACTGAATGCAATGGGCTTTAAACCAAAAAACTAAATGCAATGGGCCATGACTCATAAAGTTTTATGCAATAGACCTTGAGCTAAAATATTGAATGCGGCTGTGAGCCATAAAGTTTTATGCAAGTTTGTAATGGGCCATGAGCCTTAAAACTGAATGCATTGGGCCATGAGCCAAAAAACTAAATACAATGGGCCTTGAGCCATAAAATTGAATACAATAGGCTATGACCAGAAAATTCTATGCAATGGGTCATAAGCTTAAAAGTTTTTTATGCAATGGGCCTTGAGTTAGAAAATTAAATGCAATGAGCCTATGAACCTAAAAAGTAAATGTAGTGAGTCTTGAGCCAGAAAAATGAATACAATGGGCCATGAGACTACAATACAAAGGGCCTTGAGCCAAAAAAAAAAAGGAATGTAATGGGCCTTGGGCAAGAAAATTGAATGCAATGAGCCTTAAGCCTAAAAACTAGATGCAATAAGCCATGAGTCAAAAAACACTGAATGCAATTTTTTAAAAAATAATATGGCAATGTGACCAAAAGTTAAATAGCATAAAACTTTTCTATGTTATTCTTTTATTTTCTTTTATTTTTTCTTAGGAAAGATCATTAGGCCATGGACCTAAATTTTGTAAAAGCAAGTCATCAAGTGAAGGACTTGAGATTTTTATTTTTACACATCATAAGGCCATGGACATGGAGTTTTGTGAAAACCATCAAGCTAAGAACTTGATAATTTTTCAAAGGGTCATCAGGGCACACATTAGGGATTTTGTGAAAGTCATCAAGCCAACAATTTGGAGTTTTGAGGAAAAGACATCAAGTCACAGACCTAGAATTTTGTGAAAGTCATCAAGCCAATGACTTAGTAATTTTGAGGAAAAGACATTATATTAGGCCATGGACCTAGATTTTTTTTAAGTAATCAAGTCAAGGACTTGAAATTTCTTTAAGAAAAAGTCATTAGGCCACGCACCTACAATTTTTTTAAGTCATCAAGCCAGGAACTTGGAATTTTTCAAGAAGATCATAGGCCACAAACTTGGACTTTTGTGAAAGTCATTAAGCCAGGGACTTGGAATTTCTTTAAGTAAAAGACATTAGGCCACGAACTAGGAATTTTTTGAAGTCATCAAGCCAAGGATTTGGAACTTTTCAAGAAGATCATAGGCCGCACTGAAAGCCATCAAGCCAAGGACTTGGAATTTTGAGGAAAAGACATCAGGCCACAGACCTAAAATTTTTTTAAGTCATCAAGCCAAAGACTTGGAATTTTCTCAAGAGACAAATAAATGTATCTCTAAAAAGTCTCTTAGTAAATTAAAGTTTTTCTTAAACCATGCGCTTCCTCAAAAAAGCTTGAACAAATAAACCCATTTTCATGTTAGCCTTCTTTTTTCTTTGATTTTCAATTTGGATATACCTTACAACATGAGCTTTGTGGTATGCTTTCTTCAAAATTCTCACTTCCATCTTTTTTCCTGCTTCAGCTACCACTTGTTTTGGATTATCCCTCAAGGATATCATTTTCCCCCTTCAATTGGAACTTTTGAGTTCTTTTTTGTCTGAATTGTTCATCAGGAGATTACCATTAGATTATCAAATCATAGTGTTATACTCATATTCACCTTACTTGATGCATTACATAACAGACATGCATGGATTCAAAAGTACAACAAGAAAGAAGTTTACTGAGTGAACAACTTCCAGATTGGTCTTGGAAGTTCGACTACACAAAGGGTATTTACATAGGATGAATATATGGAAAAAAAAACATAAACAGTGCTATGGGATTCAAAGGGGTGTTGGCTCAATATGGATTGGTTTGATCTTCATGAAATCGATCTTTGATTGCCTACAAGACATCATGGTCATTGATTTTCTTATGCTAAGTATTTTAAAAAATTTGCCCTAGTGTAAGACATCTTGAAAATAAAATTGGCCTAATATTTACTAGCTAAACTGAAGACATGTTGCCCCAATATAAGGTCAAATTGAACCAAAGAGAAATTTACCTCAATCGGGATGAATTGAATACAGTAGAAACTCGCTAACTACCAAAAAGAAAAATTACCTCAGTTTAGAGCCAAGTCGAATAAGATAAAAACTTGTCGTAGTGTAAGGCCAAATTGAACCAAAATATATTCCCCAGTGTAGGGCTAGAAAGTCCCTCATCTTCTTCTTCTTCTTTTCCTCTACCTTAACTTTTACTTAGATTGTCCTTGCAGGTTTTCAGCTTAATGAGTCATTTATTTTCCTTCTTTTTTTCTTTTTTTTTAGGAGCAAGGAACTAAAAACTTGGGAGTGCATGAACCTTTTGTCTCGAAATTAAAGTTAATGAAAATGACAATAATCCTTCATTGATTAGAATTGACTTTTTGAAGCTTATAACGCGGCCAAGGTTAAAGGTTATGAAATAAAAGATATATGACTCAAACAAGTGTTTAAGGTTTGAATAGGACTAAGAATCTTTAGTAAGTTTTGCCTTTGGTATTACAAAGATTACAGACACCTTTTGCTTACTCTTGTATTTTCTTCTCCTTTTTCACTTCATCATTTGTCTGTGCTACTAGCTTCTTCATTCTCTTTCTTTCTTCTATTTTTACTTTTTCCTTTTTTCACTTTTTATCTCCTTCCCCTTTTTTCGTCTTTCCTTTCTTTCTTTATCTTCTTTTTCATAGAAATCATCCTTTACTTTATCCTAGCCCCTTGTACGTGTAAGAATGATCTTTGTCCAAGGTTCTTTAAAGACAACTTTCATGCTCAAAGGGGTAACAAGGGATAATGAAATATTGTCAGGGATGGAGAAAGGTGGTCAATCTTCATTTCAAATCGTGGTTGCTTATTTTCAAAATTTTAATTTAGAGACAAAAAGATATTGCACAGTAAGTGATTACTTCTTTGCTCCATTTTTATTTCTTCTATCTTTTTTTTCTATTTTGCTTTCCTTTTTTTTGTGAAGAGCATTTGCATACATGGGATTTATGACTACCAACATCCATCAAACCAAGAGTTGCCAAAAAATGGAGTCCCATAGGGTCCAAACCAAAGGAATACATTTGAATAAATGAAGAGAAGAAAAATGACAAGAATATGAATGCAAAGAATAAAGAAGAAAATGAAAAGAAACAAGGCATGCTAAAATCCATGCAAATTCACTATAATAATACTTCAAGAAAGTTAACAAGAGTTCAAAACCCCAAATGATTTTAAAAATTGAATAAACTAGGGATCAATAAAATTAAACCATCAATTCATGATAATCACTTGATAAACAAATCAAAAAAACTAGTTACTTAGAAATTCCCCAGTGTTGGCGAACTGCAAAGTACTATTCATTCTCAACGGCTGGTAAGTGAATCACTTATGATGAAAATTCTTCCTTCTTCCTAAACACTTAATAATCCATCGCTAATAACCTTCTTACAGCAGTCTTAAAATCATCACAATTTTTAATAGAGTGGCCAATTGCACCCATAGGAAACTTACAAGTGACATTAAGGTCATACCATGATGGAAATGGAGGTTCCCTAAGGCGCACAAGGACTTTTTCAATCATATAGGTCTCAAACAATTGTTAGAACAACTCATCCTTTGAGATAAACAATGTTGGGAATGGTGGCAAGCTTGATGGAGGACGGAATAACCTTATGTTTAATGGATTCGCTCGGGGTGAAAACTGGTTAGAGTGGTTTGGTGAAGGAACAATGGAATGGCTCGCATAGGGTGGATATAGTTGTGTGTATGGATAAGGTGATGAGGCGAGGTTAATCTAAAAATGGGTATTGGTCATGGATTAATGATGATTAGGTACAGATGATTGAAAAGTCTAGTGAATGAAATGGGATCGTGGGATGCGAATTGAAAATGTTTGTTGGTATTGTACATAGTTCACCTATGAGTCCAACTTCTTTGGATACAACATATTTATTGCAAAACCATTCTCAACATTTCTAATAAACAACTTTCTGGCCTTTGCTAGCATTTCTATTCTTTCCCTAGCCACAATCAACTTAGCAAAGTCTCTGTAAGCTACACCAACCATTAATCCAGTGAATGGAGATCCCAACGTTCTTAAGAAGTAGATGCACATCTCAGTTAAAGTGAGTGGTAGTTGAACTTGTACTGCTAAGGCCTTCCAACTTTGAGCATACTATCTGAAAGTCTCCTCATTGTTTTTCTGCAATGACCCTAGTTGTTCTCAGGTAGCAGCTACATCTAAGTTAAATCTATACTGGCCCATGAATAAGTCGGCTAGATCTGTCCAATAGGAGATTTTTGAATGATTCAACTAAAGGTACCACTTTAAAGCAGGCCCAATCAAGCTTTTATGGAAAAAAAATTTAATAGGAAATTATGGTCTATTGACCAAATTATCATCTTAGCCAAGTAGGTCTTCAAGTGGTAATAAGGATTGGAACTCCCATCATATTTGTCAAAATATGGGACCTTGAAGTCTTTTGGGATGATAACACCAAAAGTAGGGCATAGTTCCTCAATCCTAAGGGGATCATAGGTGCTAAGACCCTTGATAGCTTTAATTTGTTTCTCCATCTTTTCCATCCATTCTTCCTTCATCTTATCTTGTTGGTTTGCTACATGGCTACTCCTAGTGTGACACCCTATTGCCCTTGGGATAGATACATGAAGTTCTTCCCATGAGGGCCCAACATAACCATGAGCTTCATTATGCACATCCTTATTGCTTGATACCCTTCTCCAATAGGAACCATAAATGACACAGTACTTACTATTCCTCCTACAAAGGTTACTCCTTGAATGACTTTCATTTGGGAATACAAGGGCTATCACCACAAAAGTGATGGGTGGTGGGTGCAGATGTGCCCCAGTTACTCCTCCACCTCTATTTACCCCAATAAAACTGAACGATTCCTTCATGGCTAACAACATTTCCTCCATTTTGTTCTGAGCTTCTGACATCTCATTCTTCTTTCCCTCTACCTCATCGACTTCTAGACCCCTATTTCTCCCAACCACTTACATAGGTCTTGTTTGTGATCCTACTCATAAACCTGGACTTGATTGGTATTCATTTTTCTTGAAAACGTAATGGTTCAACTTTTCTGAAAAAGAATGCGCATAAAGTCATTATTCTTTATTTTATTTTTATTTTTTTTTAGTGAACAAGTGCAATAATGCATGATTTTTTTTTTAGATGCAAAATAGAAACTTCATGCTTGCATACAAGAAGATATTTTTTCTCTTTTTTTTTTATGTAAAATGCTATGTCAAGATGTAATGTAAAATTTTTCATCTTTTTCTTTTTTATTTCTTTTTCTTTTTTTATGCAAAAAAAAAAATCATGCAGAGATGCAAAGAAACTTTTTCTTTTTCTTCTTTTTTTTGTAATGAAGCTAACATGTAATGAAAAGAAATTTTATTACCCTAATATGAAGTAAAAAAAACACTACACAAAATGAATTTTTTTTCTTTTTACTATCTATACAAAAATGGATGATGAGATGCAATGCAAAAGTTTTTTTTCCTTTTTTTGAATGCAAAAATTAATTCTGAGATGCAAATAATGCAATGAAACTTTTTCTTTTTTTTTCTTTTTTTTATGATGGAAAAAAGTGTTAAGATGTGATGGTGTTTTTTTTTTTCAAAGATTACTTTCTTAGATGCAATTGACACTATCATGCAATGTAATTTTTTGGTTTTTTTAATCAATTTTTAAGGAACAAAAATACTACTATGTTGAATGCAATTTTTTTGCAAAAAGATTGTTTTACAATCACATTTCAATGATAAATTGTTAGTCTACTAATAATGATTTTGTTTCCTTTCTCAAATCAAGCTGAAAATATTGAACCAAGATTTCAAAATGTAGTTCATCATATTAGTGGACTAAACAATTTTGTTAGACCCAAAACTTTTATTAATGCATGACATGTAACAATTGAGTTTTTTTGTTGATCCAAAAAAAAAATTATTGATGTATAAGATGCATGAAATGAATTTTTTTTTACTCAAGAAAAGTTATTAATACATAAGTTACATGAAATGAGTTTTTTTTTTCTTTACCCAAAAAATTTACTGATGTATGAGATGCATGAAATGATATTTATTTGTTGACCTAAAAAAAAGTTATTAATGCATGAGATGAATGAAATTTACTTTTCTTTTCACTATAAGAAATTAGGAAATCAGTGAAGGAAATTTCCCTCTGTAATCCCTCGCTAATAAACTTAGCGAGGGATTAGAGAGGGATTAGTGAGGGATAAGTTAGTCTTTTTTTTTTCATTGCTAATTAGCGAGGGAAAGCATTCTCTCTCTAATCCGTCTCTAGAAATATCATTTCCCTCGCTAATCCCTCTCTAATCCCTCGCTAATATGCCTACATTATTCCCTCACAAAATAGCAAGGGAAATTCCCTCGTTATTCCATCGTTGTATGATATACTAATTTTGTCAATTTCCCTCGTTATCCCGTCGCTAATAATTCTCTCGCTAATCCCTCTCTAATGACTTGTATGATTCCCTCACTATTAGGTCGCTATTCTTTAGCTTGATATTCCCTTACTAATTCCTCACTAATCCCTCGCTAACATATCGCTCGCTATTTTGTCGTTATTCTCTCGCTAATTACCATGTGAGATTCTGTTGCTAATCCCTCGCTAATCCCTCGATAATCAGGTAGGTTTTTTTTTAATAACCTATATATATTATTACTTTCCCAAAACCTAAATATCAAATCACAATCCAGCAAACAGAAATCCAACAACAAACAATCCAATAATTGTAAACTGCTACAACAAAAAACTTGTACAAATAATCCAATAATATAGTTGAAAGTTATTATAAAAATAATCTATCAATATAGTTGAAAGTTATACAAAGTAGACAATAAGAATAAAAAATGGCAATCAGTCTAAGTCGTCTTTGTCTTCGTCTTCGTCTTCCTCTCGACCCTCCCTACCTAAACCTTGCGATGGTGGTTGTGGAGCAACATTTGTTGATCCGATCGTAGATAGAAGCGATTGGAAGGGCGCCAACATAGGGACAAGTTGACTCTGGACAAACAAAGTCATCGCTGCTGCCACTGTTGTATTTACAGCTTCAGATATGTCTTGCGTCAATGGTGTAGAGTGGGAAGGACCTGCAACCGATGAGGATGAAGCTTGCATGGTGTTATTACCAATATGCAAGCTGTTACCTATGCCATGCACACGTCCCTTCTTGTTGGGACCCGCCGTATCCAACCAGACCTACGGGTCAACCATAGGGTGAGAGGAAAAGTTTTCTCCATATTTTTCTGTCATTGCGGTGTCATATGACTCCTAAAAATAACAAAACAAGAAAAATATTAACAAAATAATAAATAACCTAAAATATATATGACTTTTGAATAGGAACAAGACACCTACAATAAAATTTCTCGAGCGCTCAGAAACATAGCTTTCGTCTTTCATCTTATGAACTTTTACATACAGATCTCTATAAGAAACCAGATGCTTTAACTCTGCCTCCTGTAATCCCATATAGAAGAATATTATATAATAAACACATATCAAAAGTAAGGCAATCCCTCTAAAATACTATATCATACTCAAGATAGGCAAATAACTCAAGTAATTACAACATGTTAATACACAGATGCTTATCATTAAAACTTTAAATGAGGAAGTTATATTACCATCTTGCTCTTGTGTTGACTAAAGCTTATTGACCCGCCTGTATGCTTCAAGGCATCAGGCATGGCTGCCCTATTCCTTCGGGCAGCTGCAGACCTCATCATCCATTTATCTGTCAGCCAAATATCGACCACGTCATCCTACACTTCCGTCCTCATTCCTCTGGGCCCATGGCCCTTAACATCAGCCAAGTTGTTTGAATTTACCCTCTCAAAGGCCTTATCTCATGCTTTGTTCAAATGGTCTAGATAACGGTCCAAGATAGTCCGTTCCCAGACAGTTCTCACCATGCTGCGATCAGCATCATATGTGAACCGATGCTTAGCCTACACAAATGATATGTATGTATATTTATTTTTCAATAAACGTATAATATATAATTCTATAAACACAATTACTTACCATGAAGTCATTAAATAGTATTTCCTTCACCTCAGTTGGATAACCTCGCCACGTACTAGCTGGAACAGGCATCCGTGTCATGACATTGTACATAATGTCACATGTCACCCTCGACGGGAGAAACCTCCTCCTCTAAGTACAATAAGATAATGTTGGTAATCTAAAAGTAAATACATGTAATAAAAGGTGATATATCACTATTACTTACAGTTCAAGGACAGGCGCCACATATATAAGTTCCCTGCTATCTGTTTCTACATTGGATTCTCCACATGAAGGGACCATATTCGGGCCGCTAGTAGGTGGGTCAGCAAGGGGTGGCATAGAAATAGCTGGGTCAGTAAGGGGTAGGACAGAAGCTGATGCGCCTCCAATGGTCAATGGGCTAGATGCTGGTAGGCCTGCACTGGTCGATGGGCCAGTAGCTGAAGTTGCACCTAACATAATTATACATAAACAAAAAAATACATATATATTACATTTATATAAACCACGAGTTAACAATAATTAAAAAGATTATCTTACAGGTATACCTGGAGAAGGCTGAGAATACTGTAGTGGTGGAGAATCATGGGCAGATGAACATTACGGCCTCTCCCACGACCGCGTCCAGCACCTCTACCTCGAATGGTCATGATGAATATTTGTATAAGGAAACATAATGAAACATGACGAGTTAAGAAACTATATGTCAATAACAATCTCAAAATATAATAATGAAATTTCAGTGTAAATTCTATTAATGAAATTTATTGGACAAGCTTCAATTTTAACTACTTGAGTCTGAAGCAAAAGATTCCTCATCTTCATCTGAGAATTCATTAATTTCATTATTTTTATTGTCATCAATGAACTTATCATCAACCAGAACGTCTATTGGATAATGTATATCATGTATGTTCACTTCTTCCATTTGGGCATGTGCATCAAACAAGGAGACTGCTTCATCATCTATGACAAGATTGTGTGTTCCAAGGGATCCATCATCTTGGTAATAATCAGTGGCAGTTAGGTCATTCAATTCATCACCTTCGTCATTCAATGTCTCAGTCACAAAGAGTTTTGCTCTGACCTAGCAAGCTGCCCACTATTCACCATTAGCTCTATTCCCACTTTATGAGTATCTTGTATAGTACACTTGTTGTGCTTGTTCAGCTAAGACAAATGGCTCATTTGAGTGAAGTCTTGATTTATGCTTCATGTTAACTAACCCATATTTTTCATCAACATTGACTCCATATATTGGGTCAAACCAATGACATTGTAAAAGAAATACTTTGTTCTGATTTCCTACATATGACAATTCCAATATATCTTCAACGATACCATAATAGTCGAAGTCATTCTCACCATATATACTACCTCTAACACATATGCTACTATTCATGGTCGCTTTATTTTATCCGTACACCTTAGTATGATATCTGTACTCATTAACTATTAAGTCATAGTAAGAAGTCACAGACTTGGATGGACCATAACTTATCTCTCGTATCATTTGATCCTTGACTTGGTCTATATTAACCTGTATCATTACATAGACGGTAGATAGTTGTAACATCTAGCATAATGCACATTGAATTTAATATGATAGATCACTATTATGAATAAAAAGACTTACTAGATGTTTTAGCCACCTACTGAAGTCCTTATCTCGAGCTTCCAATATTTGATCATTGGGATTTATTTCCCTTAGCGAATCCTCAAATTGTCTAATCAATACAATAATTAATATTTAGCATAAATTTAACAAATTAATAACAAATTCATTAGATAGATAGTAAACTTACTGGAGATAAGGTTCTCCTTCTCCATAATTTACAAGTACATATGTCTCAGCAATCTGAAGTTCCACATCCATCAAGAATCTATTTCGATCTCTCCCAACAGGATGACATGGATGTTTAAAAATAGATAATTGTTCATTAATTGTATCTTCCCCACCATCGTCATTCCGAAGAACTTGAGTGCGCGTGGTCTGTAGGTGTGGATCAAAATACATAGAAGCAAAATTGGAAATTTCTTCTAAAATATACGCTTCATAAATAGATCCTTCAACTTTCGTCTTATTTCGGACCTTTCTTTTCAAGTACAACATACACCTCTCAAAGAGGTACATCCACCTGTAATGTACTGGTCCTCTAACCTTAGCTTCATAAGGGAGATGCACAACTAGATGTTCCATCATGTCAAAGAATGCTGAAGGGAAAATCTTTTCTAACTTGTAAATTATTTCAATGATAGAAAGCTCTGCATTCTCCATGGTGGAAGCATGAATTTCAGTTGCACAAACTTCTTTAAAGAACAAGCTTAGTTCTGTTAACAGTCCCCACATAGGTTTTGGTAAGATATCACGAAATGCCAAAGGAATTAACCTTTGCATAAAAATATGATAATCATGACTTTTCATTCCATATATCTTCCCACCGTCTACATTGATGCAACGTGCGATATTCGACGCATACCCATCAGGAAATTTCAACTGTTTTGTCCACTTACACACCATCCTTCTTTGATTGGCATCCAAGATATACATCGCATTTGATTTTTTACACTTGTAATTCTCAACTATTAGCTCCAAGGTAGGACGTTTGCATATTATCTTCAAATCATCTCTTGCATTTGCATTGTCTTTTGTCATGCCCTTTATGTCCATGATAGTGTTGAAGATATTATCAAACATGATCTTTTCGATATGCATAACATCTAAATTATGTCGTATTAGATTAGTGGACCAATAAGGCAATTCCCAGAATATGCTCTTCTTCACCCAATTGTAGTGTATACCAAAGTCATCTTATTTTTGTTTACCTAAATTCAAGCCAAAAATGATTTCCTTAAGTTGAGTCATTCTATTTAAGACATCTGTCTCACTCAGCCGTTGCGGTGGATTAGATTTTTCCAACGTTGATCTCTTAAAAGAGTTTCGATCATGCTAAATAGATGATCAAAAGGCAACAATTGGCGATGACAATCAAAGCAACAACATTTCCTACCGTGCTTCAACACAAATGACTTACTGTGATCCATACAAAGTGGACAAAAAAGTTTTTCATGAGTGCTCCACCTAGATGGCATTCCATAAGCTGGAAAGTCACTTATTATCCACAACAAAGCCGCTTTCATATCGAAATTTTACTTCTTCCAGGCATCATAAGTTTGCACCCCATCATCCCACAATATCTTCAGATCATCAATTAGGGGTCTAAGATAGACATCTAAACTTTTACCTAGTAACTTTGGTCCAGGAATCACAAAAGTGAGGAATATGTATTCCCTTCTCATACACATACTTGGATGTAGATTGTACAATGTGACAAAAATAGGCCAATATGAATATGGTGTACCTGAACCGCTGAATGGATTAAAACCATCTATACACAGGCCAAGCCTAACATTTCAAGTGTCTAGCGCAAATGTTGAATGGGTAGTGTCTAATCGTTTCCAAGCCTCAGTATCAGCTAGATGTCTGATCACTGATTGATCTTGACGCACTTCATCCGCATGCCAAGTCATATATTGTGCAGTGTTTTTGGACATAAACAGACATTGGAGTCTTGGCATAATGGGAAAATATCGCAACACTGAGTGCGGCACATCCTTCTCATTCGATGAACATCTCGCCTTCGATTTGAATCGTGGGTGTCCACATACTAAGCAACTGAGTAGAGTCTCTTGTCACTGTATTCTTTGTAATACAATATACACTGATTAAGACATGCATCTATCTTCTCATATCATAATCCCAACTCACGAACCACTCGCTTCGATTTGTAGAAGTTTTCGGGTAACCTTTCAGGCTCTGAAAGCATGCTCTTAATTATGACAATCATTCCATCATAACAACTCTCACTCATGTTAAACTCCAACTTCAAGTTCAAAAGTTGAGTTACAGTTGACAATTTCGTGTGCTTATAGCAACCATCCTATAAAGGTTCGTCAGCGTCTCTTAGCAAGTCATAAAACTTTGTAGCTGACGGATTTGGATCGTCTTCTAAATCTTGAGCTTCTGGATTTAATCTATCACCTGCGGCATCCATAACCATATCCACGTATGGATTGCTAGGCTCCACTTCATCATCATGGACAATGGATGTTGAGCTGCTATCCGCCCATCTGTCCTCACCATGAATGGTCCAATTTATATAACCATCCACAAATCCGTACTTATACAGATATTGTTCTACCCCAAATACCTCCCTCCAAGCACGATTCTTACATCTAGCACATGGACAAAGGATGCAATTTAATGCATCAATAACTGTCGGGTCTCCTTGAGCAACCCTAATGAAATCATTAACTCTATCCTTGAATTCTTCACTTACGTAGCCAGTAGGATCATTTCTTTGTAACATCCAACTTCAATCAGGTCTCATGATTGCTGAAATTGATTTAGCACATTAACACAATCCTTATATCTCCATCTCCTTCTTAACATGGTATGGCCCTACCCATTCAATAAGAAACATTTTCAACATTTTGTAGTTATTCCTTAAATCTCATATTTTATACTTGATAAAATTTCGGCAGCATTTCCCATTGGTCTCCAAGTGCATGACTTGAACACAGTGAGATCTACCACGTTTAAGTATACACCCAGAGAACAAAAGGAAATATTGCAGACCAAAATTTCAACAAGTATAACATATGAGATTTAAAGAATAACTATTAACTAAATGAAGAAAAAATTTCTTACCAAATTGTCCCACTTAGACAATTCAAGATTTAATACAATGAATAGTCCCTTGAAAAGGTATGCATGCTCATTAATATAGAATCTCAAACAGGAAACTAAGGTTTTGCTCAAATTTTTACTTGAATAAGAAAATAAAACTTTAAGCATATGTTAAAGCACAATCAAAAGTTAAATCAAACATATATTCTTAACACATAATTCGTTAGACATTCATAACTTTTATTTTCAACATCCAAGATTTTATGTCATATTTAGATAGTCCTAAATGTACTGGGATAGGAGAGAAAAGCATAAAGAAAAACTAAGTTTTCACTGACCACAATGATTGCTGCTATGCGGCCTGATATAGACAATGTTGATGAATATATTAGGAACACTACTGCTAGAGCTTTCAATGTTGTTGCCTCTACTCTTGGCATACCTGCACTATTACCCTTCAAAAAAGGTTGTTTGTCAGAGTAAGAAATCATGGCAAGTTTGGCATACTAGGATTATTATTACGCAACAGATTGAAAAGATGAAGCAGTGTGTAAGGAATTAAAAGCCCTATATGCCAGTTACTATACTAAGGAAGTCATGATCATTTTGATTCATGAATTTCAGTCGCCTAATGAAGAAATGAACAAAATTATTCTGAAAGTGGTGAAGCAGTGTGTAAGCACTGAGGGTGTGGAAACTGATTATATTAGAAATGATATTCTCCCTGACTTTTATATTCTCACCCTGTTATGTACCATGGTTAGTAGGTCAAGGCCCTACAAGAGGGTAAGAAGATGAAGAAAGGCGTTATATATTTAATTCAAAGCTTATGTAATTAATTTATATTTGCTTTAAAGTTGTTAAAGTTATATGTATAAAGTTATATATGTATAACTTTTAGATATGGCTCTCCATAACATTTGTTTAAATATTATGGATTAGTTGAAGTATAAGTAGAAGTAGCATGACTAATACTACTTATCTAGTAGATGTAATATATACTAGGATATCTTTATTAGGGATGTTACAAAAACACACTATAGACTACTCTAATTTTATACGAGTACTTTTCTTTGTATATTTCTTACTTAGAAGACCACTATGGGGCTCTTATACAACACAATGGATAAAATTAAAGTATTTGAGGCATATACAGATTACATTAGATATGTGGCAGTTCATCCTATCCTTCCTTATGTGTTGTCATCATCTAATGATATGCTCATAAAGCTTTGGGATTGGGAAAAAGGCTGGGTTAGTACCTAGATATTTATGAGACATTCTCATTATGTCATGCAAGTGACATTTAATCCTAAAGACACAAACACCTTCGCCAGTGCATCTCTTGATCGCAACATAAAGGTATACATGTGATTTTATAATTAACTTATGAAGCAGTGCAATGAATAAGGATCAAACTAACCTTGACTCAAGAAGACTCCAGATGAATCAAGACTCAGGAACAAAGGTTGCACTTGCAACAAAAATGCCTTTACCAAGCTTAGATAGCAGAAAGAACAAGAAAGGCAATAAGAACCTGCACCCATAGCATACATTTAAATAACATTTTACATATCCACCTCTTTCAAATCAGGTTCAAAGTTATCATCTAAATAAGAGCATTCCAGCAAGGAACTCAAATCTAAACATAAATAAGAGAACAAAAATCATAGCACCACGGCAAGTACTACATTTGTAAGTTCACAATGCATTGAGGACCATATAAAAGTCGATCCAATCATAAACAATGCATAAAACAAAAGAACTTTGCACATAAACAATGCTAATGTTTAACCTAGTGCCAAACATAAAACAAAAGAACCTATGAGTCATACCAGAAGAACACACTCATTGGTTGATGATTTTTAAGATCCTAGCTCTTGTTGATGATTTTTTTTTTCTTTGTTAGTGGGGATGGGATGGCTACACTCAAATCTAGTTTTCTATTGTGTGTTTCTATATATTGACTACTGTTTAAAATAAAAACTAAAGTATTTAAGGCATATACAGATTACATTACATGTGTGGCAATTCATCCTACCTTCCTTATGTGTTATCATCATCCGATGATATGCTCATCGATCTATCGATTATTTCTACACTCTTAAGTGCTTTATGTTTGATTTAATTGGACTCCACTTGTACTTAATTGTTAACATTTAACCAAGTTTTTAGATTCCAAGCTTAACTTCAAACAACTACTAGAAGAAATTATATCCAAGTAAATCTAGTCCCAAAAAAAGTTGAAGACTCGAAGGTAAACCATTATTGATATACTAGCTTTTACAAGTGGAAATTCTTCCTTTGAAAACATCCCTTTTGTTTTAACATACCATATTTCAAATCTTATATGCTCATAAAAAATGATATATTCTAATATGTCCAAATGTACATCACACATGCTCTAACAAATAGTTGATTATATAACAAACAACAATTTCAAATTTTGAGGAGCAAGCCAAAGGACATGGAATTTGCAGGTTTCCAGAAATTTAAAAAGCATATCACAAAAGGGTACTAGCTAGAGAAAGGAGCTTGAGCAAGTTGAATCCAGAAACAAAAATAGAAAAAAAAAACCCTTGAGAAATGTGTATTAAAAGTTGGAAATAAATTGGTAGAACAAAAAAAAAGACAAACTTCGCAAGTTACAACACACAATGCAAAGTAGTTTGCACTATAAAGCAATACTAGTCTACTAAAGCCACTGCTCACTACCATTAGGATCAGCTTTTAAGTTATAGTGTTCTTTACTACCCAATCCTTCGTAACCATCGCTGCCATTTCTCCATACACACTCCAAGGCAACCCATACAGGCACAATCCAACTACTATCACCATCACAACTTGCTCAATGATGTCACCATCACCAGAGGTACCTGAACACCACCATTAAACTGACCAATACTTACTGAAAGATAGCATGCTTAGCAAGGAAGTTGATTGAGATAAGTTCTCTTGATGGAGAAAAACCTCCCGGCTGTTAGACGTTTATTTAGGCATTCAAAGTGCCTCTGATTATGACAACTCAATTCACCTAAAAGCTTCAATCCTGATAAATTGACACACTATGTACACTCCCACAAGAACTATGACCTCTAATCCTATGTTTAGATTGAGTCTTCTTCCTTGTTGAATATAATTT
Organism: Ormosia semicastrata; assembly: GCA_029884595.1. Taxonomy (NCBI): domain Eukaryota; kingdom Viridiplantae; phylum Streptophyta; class Magnoliopsida; order Fabales; family Fabaceae; genus Ormosia; species Ormosia semicastrata. The sequence goes on from JAQQTO010000056.1 coordinate 57,842,017, forward strand.
TAAAAGAGGAAAGCAACCCTTTAAAAAGCTTCAATCCACCATTTTGAGTCCCTACGGGCCTTCGTTAGGTTTCTTTATGACTTTTTGTTTTCCAACATGGGAATGTAGAACTTGAGGTCTGAGTTTTAGGCATGACAATACCTTGGTCAATAGTTTTATTTACAATTGAATTTGAACTGGTGACCAAACAAAATCTATAATTTGAAATGCACTTCTCTAGCTCACGAATTAATGGATCAGAACAATAAATGATACAATGCGAAACTCTAACGTCTAAGTGTGTGTTTGGATTAGAGTTTGTAAACTTAAATTTGAGTTAACTTGATTTTGCAAACTTAAGTTTGCTTGAAAGTGAGTTTTCAATAACGTGATTTATGTTTGGAAACTTTTGTCTCAAAAGTGAGTTTGACCAAATGAATGTTGTTTGGATGAAAATAATCAAAATCACTTTTTGAATATGTAATTATTAAAAAGGGTATGAGTTTATATTACAATATTAATATTACTTTTTATTTCATTTCATTATATTTAAGTGTACACGAACAAATTATATAAAGCCACTCTGACAGAAAATTTCTATGTTTTTGTGTTGTAATGAATTTTGAGGAGCTCTGCTCCTATAAGTAAAATGCAAATATGAACTAGCAGAAGTTTGGGAAGTAGCCCTATATTAATAACTAGTGACAATGTTGTATGTAATACTTTTATAATGAGGAAGGTTTTCTCTGTTGAAATCAGAACCAGAGCTTGAGATCTCATTTACAAAACTGTATATAGTTTGGATCAACTATTTTTCATCAACTTGTCTTAATCAGTGTTTTTCCTCCAAAAGGCCACATGGAAGAGTTATACATATATGTGTGTGTGTGTGTGTGTGTGAACAAACTCATAACTATAATTATAACTATACAAATATAGCTGGACTTCCAATATATATTAACTCAATAAAGCAATCCCTTCACAAAGGAATTTTTGGAATCAGAGAAGTATGTTGAGTGTATATCATAATCTTGTTCTACCTACTATGTTACTTTGAAACCATTTATGTATTTCTGTGCCTAAGAATAATTCAACTATTAGACCAAATGTTAATTGTTGTAACAAAAACTGGGGTTTCCTATCAGAGAATTGTTTAGTTAAGAAAGTTCTGCAGTACATAGACTTATACTAGCAATCTTTTAATCCTCAAAAGTAAAGAAGTCTCATCTTAATCAGTACAGTCACATTGGTAACAGCTAGTGTACTGAGTTACCCTTTTTCTTTCCTATCTTCAAACCTAATGTTGTAATCTATTGGAACCAAGGGTTACAGGAATCAAGGGACTAAATATATTGGAACTTCAATATCATCATCTCCACATGAGCATATTACTGATGGGTAATGATGCTATCATTACACAACATTTTTGGGATGTTAAAAGATGTTTTTGGTTTTGATTTAACTTTCTCCTCTTGTTTTGAAACACACGTGAATTTACTTTTAATCCTAAGGATGTGAGTTTAAGCAAAAAGGTTCATCCCTTGCATTGCTGGTAAATTGACCGAGTCAGACTTTCAAGGATAAAATCAACCGGCTCTCTGAAACACTCTCAAATACGCTATGATTTTCTCTTCTTAATGGATTGGTGAATAGGTATGACAAGCAATAGTAGCTTGGCGAGAAACATGCTCATTCTAATTTCATATCTGAATATTATCCACTATATATTATCATTCTCATTGTCATGCTATAATGGTTCCACTTTTAGACTATAGATGAGGCTTTAAGGTTACGGCTAAGGTAGCCGAATTGTATAGCTACTTTGCATGTAGTCCAATATCTAGCTTTGCCATGAATACCTCATCCTCATAGTTAAGAGGCAGATGACTTTTATGGAAAGCACAGTTCCATGATATTTACCACAAAAAAAAAATAATCATCTCCACTATTTGATCAGCAAAATCGATTTAACCAAATCCAGAATGCAGCAATCAAGATAACATATAAAGCTAAAATAATATTAATCAGTATTAAAAAAACCACAAAAAAATGTAAGCCCCAATACATATAGAGGCAATCAATGACAACAAAAGTTCTATGTCCTTTAACCACTAGAACTCCAAATTTCTAATTTTCTATTAACAAAATTTGCTCAAAACCAAAGCATAGTCAAATGTAGCAACCCATATAACATATGGTATGGAGATAAAATAAAACTATGCATGATAGTAATGCAAACAGAATCAAATCTCTCAAGCCATTTAAACTTCCCAATGTACTCATTTTTCAATCAAACCATTCCTCTAACACACTGCAGAGGCTAAGCATATGTAACAACAAGGCAAAGAGCATATCATGGAATTTGGGTAAACCAAAAAATGGGATTGGTTACTCACAGTTAGAACCAAAGTTCAGAAAATGTCAAACTCATAACTCAAGAATCAAAAGAAACAAATCCATATCCAAACTCACAGTGCGTCACAAAATAAGATTCAACTCTCCTTAAAGTACACACATGATCTTAAGAATCAAACAACTCCATTGAAAAATAAACTTCAGTAATAGAGGAGACGTACAACAAGCTCGCACCTGGACTGACGTGCAGCAGCGGTGAGCCAATGACTGATGAGCAGCGGCAGTGAGCTAGTGACTGACGAGGTCGCACCTGGAGCAGCTAGCGATGCAACACGAATAAAAGATAGAGGCCAAACTTCAGGCCGAACTAAACTTGAATGTTGAAGAAGACAGAGGAAAGGGAAGGTTATATCTGAAGGTAGTTGGGAATTTATTAATTCAATTCTTCCTACGGACAAAAATTTCAACACAAAAGTAAGATTTTCTTGCTTTTCTACGAACGGGAGGTAGAGGGAAGAAGTGTGTTGAAGCAAACAAAACAAAAAAACCCAAACAAAAAAAACTCAGTTCGAGGAGGATGAACGGACGTTGGTGAAGATGAACGGGGAACCAAACACACACTAACTCAATGCATTTGATTTGATTTATCCAAATGAAATCTAATAGAAACTTAAACAATAGCTCACCTGAATTGGAGGAAAACGAGAAGAGGCGCTCTGGGCTAGTGTTGGCTGGATCTAGGTGGAGGCGCGATGGTGGCGCGGGTTTCACAGCGGTTGGGCAGAGGGGGTTTTGGTCAAGAAGGAGGCAGAACAAAGGGGCGGTTCTGAGAGAGTGAGAGGGAGAGGGAGAGGGCGAGAGAGGGATTTTTGAGAGAGTAAGAGGGATTTACGCGAAAAAGGGATTTTTGAGAGAGTGAGGGTGTGAGAGAAGGATTTCTGAGAGAGTGAGTGTTTTATGTGTGAAAGGGATTTTTGAGAGTGTGAGAGGGACTATTGGGGCACGAGAGGGAACATGTAATAATTAAAATATTTCAGGTTTTGCGAGGGATTTGCAACGGAATATCCCTTGCTAAAATTTTATAGTTTAGCGATGGCTAATTTTCGTCGCAAATCCTTCGCTAAATACCATTTTTTTTAGTGAGGCCTAATTCCCGTCGCAACTCCCTCGCTAATTTTAGCGAGACACACTATCCCTCGCCATTGCCTCACTAATTTTACTGAGTTTTAACTATGTTTGTTAGCGAGGGAAATTATCCCTCGTAATTTTGTCGCTAATATTAGCAAGGGAAACTATCCCTCGCAATTCCCTCGCTAATATTAGCGAGAAAAATTTTCCCTCGCTATTAATTTGCTGTTAACCCCTCAAAATTTTCTTTTGAAATTTAGCGAGAGGAACAATTTCCCTCGCTAATCCCTTGTAATTTTCTCTCTAATTAGCGAGGGAAATTTTCCCTCACAAAATTCCATCGCTAAATCGCGCATTTCTTCTGGTGTTTGTTGAAGAGAGATATGCTCTCATTGTGTCCTAATTAAGGTTGTCTTAAATATGAGGACTTCGATTTATAGGTCTTTCTAATTTGTGAAAACTTTCATTTGGTAGTTTTACTATTCTAAAGGCTTCTATAGCTAAGATCCTATTTCAGAATGTTATCCACAACAATAGGTCATCTACTAAGTGTGGGACATTTATAAAAAGGTCACACTCTAGATGAGGTTTTTGCAATAACCAAATAAGATATACATCCAAAATGGCTACCACTATATAACCTCTTACCTATCTTATGTTTCACTCAGACGCAGGTATAGGGCCCCACTCTTGAGTATGTGAGTAGCGTATAAGTGTGGTGTGCGAAGGGAGCATACAAAATTGGAGTTCTGAAACTACCCATAAATCCATATGCAAAACAAATCAAACAAATCAATTAATCAATCAATATAATATATAAAAAGGGAGCCTTGGTTTGTGGAATTCTACTAAGTGATAGCTTTAGGTCATATCACCAATGTTATTTGCATTTGAATTTTATTATTATATCATATTAAAAAGAATTAAAGGGAAATATAAAAAATTTTGCCAATTATCATTTTTTTTATTATCAAAAAGCATTGGCATGCAGAGGCATCACAATAGGAAGATGAATCTCAACTAGGTTGGCACCCCAAACCTTATCCATCATTTGCAGCACACCAATATGAATTATTATTAAAAAAAAAATTAAAGAAACAAAAGTGCCATGGGGGGACATTGACCAAAACCAATGAAAAGAATACAAATTATTTAAATTTGAAATCTGAAAGTCCAAACCTATTTCTGAAAAAAATCATCACTAATAAAGTTAGGTATAAGGTCCCACCAAGTATTGCTTCTTGAAGAGACACCAAAATTAGCCAGTTTATCCACACAAGCATTTCCCTCTCTATAGATGTGAGACACTTTGAACCTCATCTTCTTAGTTATAAGAATGCAATTTTTCCATCTAGTGCGGATTTTCCAAGGAACAAGCTCAGGAGATGGGAAAGCCTGAATAACTAAACTAGAGTTGCATTCCAACCATAAATTAAACCATCCTTTGTTGTATGCTGTCTCAATACCAAACATGACTGCTAGTATTTCAGCTTGCAAAGAAGAAGTGATTCCATAATATGAAGCAAAGCATCCTAACACTGCAGCACTTCTATCTCTAAAGATACCTCCACCTCCAGCATGACCCGGGGTTCCTTTAGCAGCTCCATCCGTATTGCACTTAATCCAATAATAAGAAGGATGTTTCCAATCAACTTGTACAATATTAGGGGCTCAATTAAGATGACCAAGGACATTGAATGCTTTCAAAAGTAAGAAATCATCCATAGAGCCTGATAAAGTACCTTTAGACAAATTACCCAAGAGAGCAACTGAAGCTTTCACCATAATAATAGCAGATCTGTATGAGATTGATTGATTCTCAAATTTGCACTTATTTCTACAGTGCCAAATGAACCAGAAAGTGTTGACAATCACAGCTAGCACAAGGTCTTTAGCTTGAGATGACCAGTTAGAGTTACAAACTGAGAGGATGGAGAGGACTAAGGACAGGTCAATTGGAGACTTAATGATGTAGCTAAACCAATTCCAAATCTGTCTAGCAAAGCTACAGGTAAGGAACAAATGCTCTAAGCTTTCATCAGAAGTATTGCATAGGTTACAAATTGAAACCGAAGTGCATCCACTCTTCATGAGATTATCATCAGATGACAGCATATTATGGATAACACGCCATAGTAAGAAGGATCTTGAGGGAGGAATGGAAGATGACTAAATCAGCTTACTCCAATTAACAGAATTGTGTAAGGAGAATAAGTGCAGAAAAGTTTCCTTAAAAGAGAGTGTGCCCAAGCCATTACCTGACCAAACAAGATGATCATCCTCAACAGACAAAGGGATATCAATCTTTGATATGGAAACATTAAGGAGAGGGCATCTATCAACTAGATCAGTAGGAATAGACCACTTATGATCAATGATAAAGTCTGCAACAGAAGCTTGTAATGAACTATGTAAATGATGAGGTATGTTTAAAATGTCAACTATTGGTTGATCAAGCCAAACATCCTTCCAAAGGTTTATCATCTTCCCATCACTAATTTGCCAGAAGGATGAAGATAGAACAGTATTTATACGAGCCTTAATACCTGGCCAAATTACAGATTTTACATAATTGATTATAGGCTTGTTCTGTTTAAAGAACCTATTCCTGATAAACTGAGCCCATTCATTATTTGAAGATAAAACATCCCAACTTAGTTTTAATAGAGCAGTGGCATTGATAGATCTTAGAGACCTTAAGCCTAACCTACCTTCATTGAGAGGAGAACAAATTATTTTCCAAGAGACTGTGACTAGTTTTCTGACATTAATGTCACCAGACTAAATGAAGTTCCTAATACATTTATCAAGCATTTTTCAGGAGACTAATAGGCCAGGAATAGACATGAAAACTATAGGAAATCATGCAATGGATGATGGATTTTACAAGTTGGACCCAGCCCATAATTGATAGAAGAGAACCCTTCCAAGAAGCAAGTTTGGTCTTAATCATATCAGCTATTGGTTCAAGATGAGATCTCTTTGGTTTACCTTTAAATAGAGGTACACCAAGATATGTAAAAGGTAGATGACTGGAATTAAAACCAAGGATAGATGAAATAGATGTGATTCTGTTAGGATTTAAGTTTTCAGCATAGAATTTGCACTTACTTAGACTGAGAAGCTGACCAGAGGCATGTCCATAAGACTGAAAAAGAGCCATAAGAACTTCCAAATTCTGCTTTGTTGCTTTGCAAAAGACCATTATGTCATCAGCATAAAGAATATAAGAAGGAGTTTTAAAACCTTTTGGTCCAGCCATAGGCTTTAGCAAACAATTATTAATGAGTAGTGATATACCTCTACTAAGCATATCTTCAGCTAGGCAAAACAAGAGAGGTGAGAGAGGATCCCCTTGTCTCACACCTCTCTTGCAAGTGATAAAACCAATAACTTTGCCATTGACAAAGAAGGAGAGCTTGGCTGAGTGAAGGATTGTTCTTACCCAACCACGAAATTTGGGGTCAAAACCAAAGGCCATTAATACATCAAGCAAGAATTTCCAATCAATAGTGTCAAACGCTTTCCTAATATCAAATTTTAGTACAATATTGCTGCCAAAAGTTTTATAATCAAGCAAGTTGATAGACTCGGATGCAAGGCAGATACAATTAGCAATATGCCTATCTCTAATGAAACCTTTCTACTGTTCTGAGATTACCTTTGGGGCAATGATAGCCAACCTATCAGCAAGTATCTTGGTAATGATCTTGAACTGGAAGTTGGCCAAAGAAATTAGCCTATAATCTTCTATTTTATCAGCATGAGAAAATTTTGGGATCAAAACCACTAGATTAGAGTTTAGTTGGGAAGCATCCAGTTTTTATCAAAGAACTATGAAACAGAATTGCACACATCCGAGCCAACTATGTCCAAAAAAATCTGATAAAAAGAACCACTAAAACCATCCGGGCCCGGGGCTTCACCTCTATTCATTGAGAAGACTGCGGACTTAATTTCCTCTTTGGATGGCATCATTGTCAGCATATGGTTATCCACAGCGGAAACCAGATTACGAATGGCTTGAGCACTTAGATCATTAGAAGAACAAACATTATCTAAGGCATATAAATCAGAGAAATAGGGTAGTACATGCTGCTCAATGTTTGATGCTTCATTTAGGACAGAATCACCATGTTTCAGGATAGACATTAGCTTAGAAGCACTTCTAATTTTAGCTACTCTATGAAAGTATGAAGTGTTTCTATCTCCATGTGTATGCCAGTTCACTCAGGCTTTTTCTATGGAAATAAGCTTGCCCCAAATGGTTTAATATGTTAAGTTTTGATGATGACAAATACAAGACAAAAAAGAATGATGGTTATGCTTGATAAATGTGCTTTATAGATGACAAATGCATCACAAAGAATATTGATCATATTACATAAATGTGTTTAATGTGATATATTGTATCATGCATAATCATCCAATGAGATATGTGTAGCATTCTTCATATAATATATCCAATAATGTTTTATATGAGTTATAATGAATTAGTATTGGATTTGACTCTATTTAAATGGAAATAAAAAAGGTACTCTTTGTTGCATCCTACATAGAGCATATCTATTAGTAATTGTTAAATGTCCTATTTTGATATGTCTATGAAAGTCTTATATGCATGTTAGACTAACTAGAGTTATACATTTATAATCATGCATATTAAGATACTGAATTATGAATTTAGACTAACTATATTGTTTTAAGTGAGCAATACTTTGTAGGTTAGTTCAAGTACCAAGAGTGAGCATTATAACAAGAAAGTAAAAGATCACAACTATGCTCAACTCAAGAAGAATGAGAATGAAAAGATGTTCTAAGCATTTACAAGATTTGAAAAGAAAAAAATTTTTGGAAGCTTAGATTACATCAAGAATTGATGATGATAAAAGATCAAGTCCCAAAGTTCTTTAAGAATAGCTTATAGGACTTAGATCTTGTGTAAAGGTAAATGAGAATCACACTAAGCTTAAACAAGTTTTAAACATCTTTAAAAGTATTTCTAAAATGTTTAAATGTCCAACAAACTATTTTTGAAAAGTTAGTCATGGTGGTAGTTCATTTCTATGAAAAATAGTCAAGTTTGTGTTTTGTAAAACTGACCTTTGGTCACTCTTTTGATCATATCTTTCAAAATACTATGATTTTTACTTGAAACTTATCTCATTTGAAAATAGACTCAAAGCTCTTTCCAATGAGTGGTTATTCGCTTAAAATGGATAAAAAATGAAGAAATTATGACCATTTAAAGTTAGTTTTCAAAATCAGAGTGTCCTAACCGATTAGGGACGTTCCCTAACCAATTATTAACACTGTCAGGAGCCATTTTCACGTTCCAAAATGGCCTAACCGATTAGGCAATAAGCCTAACCGATTAGGATGATATAAATGACCCATTTTCATGATTTAAAAGACATCATAACCAATTAGGAAGCTTTGCCAACTGGTTAGCACATGTTTTTGAACGAAATGACATTTGGTCATCAAAATGGCCTAACCGATTAGGCCATTTGCCTAACCGGTTATTATGAAAGTCGGAAAACAAAATCTAAAGCTCCTAACCGATTAGGACATTGTCCTAACCGATTATCTGGGATAGTAAAACGCACCCAACGGTCATAAATAGATAGTTTTTCATAAATAATTAATTACCAAACTTTACCCAACGGCTCTAAAATTCTTTGAGCTATAAATATAAGTGTTTGGGCATCAAAGAAATGTTGGAGAACAACCTTAAAAATTACTCTTGAGTATTAAATTTGTTTTTCACTATCTATTTCTCCAAAACTCTATTTTGAGCTTTAAAGTATGAATCCTTAATACCCATAGTGTTTCAATTTGTATTATCTACTTTTTGAGATAGTTTCTATCATCTACATCTTTATTTAATCTGAAAAGAAGGTGATGTATCCCTCAAGAATTGTAAGGGTGAGGTATCCCTTGAATATGGAGGCTCAAGCATAAAGGGTGAGGTATCCTAAGGTGTTGAGTGCTCAAATTTGTAAAGGTTTTCAAGCACTCATTCAAGCTTGAAGGTTTAGTGAAAAATCTCAGGTGGTTCACTTGAGGACTGGACATAGCCCATAAGTGGTTGGTGGCTGAATCAGGATAAATCTTAGTGTTTGTTATTCTCAACTCTATTTCTTTATATTTGTACTTTTAACTATATATGCTTGAGTTAAATTTGATACCTAACTTATTTGCATGATTTATCCCATAATCCAAGTTATATTTGAGTAATCCTTAATAATTATGCATTTGCTATGCATGTTCCGCTGCACTTATTAATTGAGCTATTCAAAATGTATAATTTGTCAAAATTGCATTTAAAATTAGTCATCACCCAATTCACCCCCCCTTTGGGTAATGGTTGCCATGGCTAACAAGTGGTATCAGAGCTTCGTGCTCTGTAAAAGCTTAACAGCTTGGAGTTAAAGATCCTTGTTTGTTTGGTAACCATTAAAAGCTTTTCAAATGGAAGGTTTTGAAATTAATAAACCACCATTCTTTGATGGTGTGAATTTTGTTTATTGGAAAGCTAGAATGGAAATTTATATGCAATCTATTGATATTGATTTGTGGGATATTGTGCTTGATGGATTTACTTGTAAATCAAAACAAACTTGGAATGCCTATGAAAAGAAATGTTTTTCTTTTAACATTAAAGCTATGCAAATTTTGAGAAGTGGTTTAAATGATGATGCTTATACTAAAATTAAGAATTACTCTAGTGCTAAAAATATATGGGATGCTCTTGATTCTATCTATCTTGCTAATAATGATTTTGTGTATAAAGTTGTATATAGAGAGCAAGAAGAGCAAAATCCTCTAGAGGAAGATAACATTGAAAAATATCCTTAAGAACATGTTCAAAGCAAGAAAATGAGCTCAATATCTCTTGGTGATGATGGTGCTCAATTTGAAGAAGAGGCAAAGCAAAACAAAATTGATGAGGAAGATGATGATTCCCTTAAAGAGCTAAATATGCTAGAAATGGAGACTACTTCATATATGGCTAAAAAGGACATTGAGGTAAACAATGCTAAACTATATTATAGTCCCTCCTATAATGAGATACAATGTGCATATGATGAATTATATGATGGTTTGTTGAATTTAGAAAATAAAAATTTATCTTGTTTGGAAAACATTTCCTCCATTGAAAATGAAATTGAGATTTTAAAAAATGAATATTCCTTTCTTGATGAGGAAATGCCTTTGATATGTGAAATCTCAACCTCTTGTGAAAAATGCATTGATTTAGAAAATCAAGTTCAGAACTTATATTATGAATTTGCCAAAGCTAATGATTCCATTTGCTTACAATCCATAGTTGTTAATAAGAATGAAATTAATACTATTCCACATGGAATTTTAAGTAAGACTTATGGTAAAAATAATTTAGAATATAAAAATAATGAAAGGCTTAAGTTTTCCAAAAATGATCTTCAAAAGACCAAGTCATCATTAAATTCAATTGTAAACAATTTTTGTAGTCATCTAGGACATATTTCTCATTTATGCAATTATAGAATAAATTCTTATATGAGAAATAATATGATATGAGTTCTTAAAGATCCTAAATGCCCTAGTACTAACATTGAAGGACCCAAGATGAAGTGGGTACCAAAACGCCCTCCTAGTATTTTAATTATGTAGAAAATTTCTCAAAAGGATTGACGAATTAGTCAAGTGAAGAAGGAATCATCAAGGGGAATGCTTCCAAAGCCCATTGGTAAAAGTTTTGATCAAAGAAGGAAGATGACTTCAACCAAAGCTTCTCAAGTGCAAAATGTGAAACTTGTAAAATTTAAAACATCAAAAGGGAAGCAATGGGTAAAGAAAAGAGCTTCCTTGATCAACAAGGCCAAGGGTGACCATTAGCTCAAGCATGGATTGAAATGAAATACAATCATACTACTTGAGGTTGGGAAAACTTAAAATGGTCCAAGTTCTTCAAAAGTGATAAAAAAAAGAAAAAGAAAAAGGGAATGACATGGAGAACCACAACATTCTCAAGGAGCCTTGAAGCATGGAAGTTAGAATCACTTACAAAAATTTAAAGAGTACATTTTTTGTGACATCATTCTCTTATTCTTATTTATGCTTTAAATTGAATATCATATGATATTTGGATAAGTAGAAATTTGTGTTTATGCCTTAACATGCCTTAAGTTATACTTTTCTAGCATTATGTTTTAAAAGTGTCTTTACATATGCTAACATGCTAGATAAGTATGCTTCCTGTGTGAAATGACATGTTTGATAATGATATATTTGTTCTTAAAAGCCTTGATCAATCATGTCTTAGAATGAATGTGTTTTATCTTGTTTTTATTCCTTTCTAACATGATTCTTGGTTGATTTAAAATGCCTTCAAGAATTAGGATTTAGTGATCATTTCCTTCTGTTCCCAGTTGGTTTGACTATCTTGAATGAATTTAATTTGGTTAAATTGCTTTGCTGCATAATGTCTTACTATATCATATATCAATTATTTGATTATTCAAAGCAAATAGATGTTGTATTCTGTCCAAACCAATAATCGGTTAGCACATCCCCCTAATCGATTATTCCCTTATATAGAGGCATTGCCTCTTTGTTTTCTAAAATAGCTAACCGATTAGAGAAACAAGGTAATCGGTTATCCATATAAACCAGAAGCAATTTCTCTGTTATAAATAACCCCTAACCGATTACCACCTCTCCATAACCGATTATTCTGATTCACAGAGGCTTCCTATATTCTGTTCCAAAATGAAAATAATCGATTACCCTCACTTTCTAATCGGTTAGTCACTCAACACCTTTTGTGCCTTGAACTTGCCTTTGAATTTTAATTATTCTTACATTGCAGTATTTTTTTTTGAAATGAATCATAAATTGTTTTAAAATTTACAATTCTCTACTTTTTCAATTCTTGCATTACAATAATGGACTTTTTGTTCTTGATTGGCATGTGTGCATACTAGAATTCTTTACTTGATATTACACGCCTTACATGATCATTGTTTGTCCCAAAATGCTTATATAACTTTTGATGTTGATTATATGTTTCTTGATAAACTTGAATCATGCCTTAAATTGCTTAAACCATTTTTTTTATTCAAGTGCATATGTCTTTCTTTTGTTCTCTTTAGAACTAACTTTGTATGGTTGATAATGTGGTACATGGTTTTTCATTATATATCAACCTAAATTATGCTTGTAAATGAGTTTGGATGATATTTGATGGTAACCTATATTTTAGAGAACTTCTAGAGTTAGCTTTGCAAGTGTCTCTATGTGCTTCAAATGTAGTCATCAAATATCAAAGTGTTAAGCATATGTGGATAAATGAGAAGAGTTAAATAAAGAGGAACATGAGGAGACTTTCTTCAAGTGCAATAGAATGAAATTCTCAATGGAAGAAAGCACAAACTCAAAGGACCTATAAATGAAGAACATTCTAAATGAGCATCACTTTCTATCTAACCCAATAAGTATCTCTATCCCTAAACTATTGTGATATTCTATATGCTATGGATTATATGATACTTGTTGATAAATTGATATTAAATAATTAGATACTTTCATTACATGAGAAGTATGTTTAGCATTGACAAAGTGTCTAATTGGATATTAACTTACTAATTTTGTCATTGCATATAGGGTGGATGATATTAATCTATACATGCTTTGATCCCTATAGTATATTTCATCAAGGTGAATGTTTGATATATATGATTCTCTTGATCTATGGTTTCCTAGTGGTATAACACTTATGAGAATTATGCTCTTTTTGAAAAGAATTTCTTGTTTGATTAAAAAGTTTTAAAAAAAATTATTATCACATTTGAAAGAAACTTTTCAAGTTCCACATCATTGAGAATCTTTTGAACTTGTCTTAAGAACTTACAAGTATCTTCACCTCCTAACTATTTTGAAAATTTGGAAATTATTTGATTTGTGCTATAAATGTAGCATTCTCTTCTTTTGCTTTGAAAAGTCTTATTAAATTTTGAGAGAATGCTTAAGTTTCCAAATAAATCTCTTGAAATACTCTATAGAGCCCATCTTAATACTTCAAAGATAAGCCTTGTTCTTCAAAGTGTTTTATTTTGTCAATGCTCTCGTTTAATGAGAAAGAGAAGAAATGTACTTTTAAATGTTCCTTTGACTTGAGTTTGATCACTCTCAAGGAATATTTGGTTTTTAATAAAACCTCTCTACCCTTCTAAAATGCTTCTGAAAATATAATGTGCTCTTGTAAAAAAAATTTTGAAAGGGGGAGAAGTCTTAAAAATGGTTTTTAATTGATGGATGGAGAATATGTATCTTTGCCTTGCTTTTCTTTATGGTAATGTGCTTACATAATCTTGGCATGCATGTTTTTCTTTATCTATCTTGTGCTTCAATAAGGGGGAGCTTATCTTACTTATCTTACATATCTTTTTTTCATGTCCTTGTTGACTAAAAATATACGCATGACTATGTTGAACTATTATGTTTGATATCTTGATAATATGCATATTGTGAGGGGGAGCCTATCTCTTAAATTGTTGCTCATATCCTATGACTAACAAGTGGTATATCTCTTGGCTAACAAGTGGTAAACATGTTATATCTCTTGACTTACATCCTTGTTTGACATGAAATATTTTATTGTTAATACTATCAACATGTCAACAAAGATCATCTCTTGTTCTTTTTCCCTCTATCAATGAAAGAAGGTAAACATTCTTAAATTTCATATTTTTTGATTCTTTCATTGAGAAATGCTTCATATGTGACAAGTTGTATGATCTTTCGTTTGAAAATCTTAATTTCATGATTTTACACGGATATTTTGTAACTCCTAACAAGTGATATCAAGTGGTACTTATTTATCATGTGGTATGCAATATATTATATGCTAGACATAATTTCTTAAACTTATTGTTATCATATGTTAAATATTGATGAATCAAAATGTAACAAGCTTTACATGAATAATCTTTTATATCTTAAAAGAATGCTTATTTCATCTATCTATTCTTGAATCCTATGTAGAATCAAATAAGGGGAGACAGTTTTGATTTGAATAACTTAAAGAAGTTTTTGGTTTTCCTACCCTTTTTGACAGTATGAGTTTTATCTATAAGGGGAGAGAAAATTATTATCTTTCCTTGCTGAGCCTTTTTGTTGATGTCAAATAGGGGGAAAGAAAATTGGAAAGAAAAATATGTTCTTGTGCTTAATTGTTTGATATGCTTTCATGAATATCTATTATTCTATTTTGTCCAACATATTTTTCTTTGGTGATTTGTTATCATCAAAAAATGGGAGATTGTGGAAATAAGTTTGCCCCAAATGGTTTAATATGTTAAGTTTTGATGATGACAAATACAAGACAAAAAAGAATTATGGTTATGCTTAATAGATGTGCTTTATAGATGACAAATGCATCACAAAAAAATATTGATCATATTACATAAATGTGCTTAATGTGATATATTGTATCATGCATAATCAAGCAATGAGATATGTGTAACATTCTTCATATAATATATCCAATAATGTTTTATATGAGTTATAATGAATTAATATTGGATTTGACTCTATTTAAATGGAAATAAAAAAAGTACTCTTTGTTGCATCCTACATAAAGCATATCTATTAGTAATTGTTAAATGTCCTATTTTGATATGTCTATGAAAGTCTTATATGCATGTTAGACTAATTAGAGTTATACATTTATGAATCATGCTTATGAAGATATTGAATTATGAATTTAGACTAACTATGTTGTTTTAAGTGAGCAATACTTTGTAGGTTAGTCCAAGTACCAAGAGTGAGCATTGCAACAAGAAAGTAAAAGATCACAACTATGCTCAACTCAAGAAGAATGAGAATGAAAAGATGTTCCAAGCATTTATAAGATTGAAGAGAAAAAATATTTGGAAGCTTGGATTACATCGAGAATTGATGATGACAAAAGATCAAGTCTCAAGGTTCTTTAAGAATAGCTTATAGGACTTAGATCTTGTGTAAAGGTAAATAGGAATCACACTAAGCTCAAACAAGTTTTAAACATTTTTAAAAGTATTTCTAAAATGTTTAAATGCCCAACAAACTATTTTTGAAAAGCTAGTCATGGTGGTAGTTCATTTCTATGAAAAATAGTCAAGTTTGTATTTTGTAAAACTAACCTTTGGTAACTCTTTTGATCATATCTTTCAAAATACTATGATTTTTGCTTTGAAATTATCTCATTTGAAAATAGACTCAAAGCTCTTTCTAATGAGTGGTCATTCGCTTAAAACAGATAAGAAATGAAGAAGTTATAACCATTTAAAGTCAGTTTTCAAAACCAGAGTGTCCTAACCGACTAGGGACTATCCCTAACCAATTATTGACACTGTCAGGAGCCATTTTCACGTTCCAAAATGGCCTAACCGATTAGGCAATAAGCCTAAACGATTAGGATGATATAAATGACCCATTTTCATGATTTAAAAGACATCATAACCGATTAGGAAGCTTTGCTAATCGGTTAGCACATGTTTTTGAACGAAATGACATTTGGTCATCAAAATGGCCTAACCGATTAGGCCATTTGCCTAACCGGTTATTATGAAAGTCAGAAAACAAAATCTGAAGCTCCTAACCGATTAGGACAATGTCCTAACCGGTTATTTGGGATAGCAGAACGCACCTAATGGTCATAAACAGATAGTTTTTCATAAATAATTCAATACCAAACTTTATCCAACGGCTCTAAAATTCTTTGGGCTATAAATATAAGTGTATGGGCATCAAAGAAATGTTGGAGAATAACCTAAAAATTACTCTTGAGTATTAAATTCGTTTTTCACTATCTATTTCTCCAAAACTCTATTTTGAGCTTTAAAGTGTGAATCCTTAATATCCATAATGTTTCAATTTGTATTATCTACTCTTTGAGAGAGTTTCTATCATCTACATCTTTATTTAATCTGAAAAAAGGGTGAGGTATCTCTCAAGAATTATAAGGGTGAGTAGGGGTGTGCAAAAGATTCAAAAGAACCAAACCAAACCATAAACTAAACCACACCACTTTATAAATAACCATATTTTTATAAACCAATTTCAAAACCTGAACCGGTTACCTTTTACAAGTGGTTCAGTTAATTAGTTTTATATCCATTTTGGTTAACTACTAATAACTAAACCAGTCCACCCTTAAAAATCAATCCGTAAGAAACTTCACTTTTGACATTTCTCTCAAATTTCTCACTTTTTACTGAAAACACTAACGTGTGATGAACCTAACTCCTAAATTTATGAACCCTAACCCCCAAATTGGGGCACCACAAATTGCTCAATTGGAGACACCTTCTGGCTTCACGAGTTGCGAGTTTAGACGATTCATTACATCTTCTTCATTCTGGGTCGATCTGGATCTTCGTCTCTCTACGTTGATTTGCTGTGTCTTCACGATTTGCTTCTGTTGCGTCTTCATCTCTCTGCGTTTGCGTCTTCATCAACTGCTGCGTCTTCATCGGGTCTTCATCTTCTGGTGAGTGGTGATTTATTCTCCAACCTGAACCCTTGATTTCTCTCTCTTTTTCTTTTTTTTGAAACTTACATTTACATTTTCATCTTTCTTTATTTAGTGTTTGTCTTGATTGCATGCTGGCTGGTTGACAAAATGCCTGAACTATCTTTTTTGGATTGAATGACTTTCATTACTTCTTGGCATTAAGCATAGACACTTTTTTTTTCTAGTCTTTTGGTATATAGATGCAATTTTCTCAGTAATCTATGTTCTGAGTTCATATTCATAGCCAAAAAAATAAAATGAACTTATTTAGTCATGCATGGACTGAAGTTAGGGAGTTTTAAGGTTAGTAAATCTGGGGTGCTATTTGCTGGCATGAGTATTTTCTATTGAATGACATTTGTGAGTTTTTAGTTACTTATCACGTTACTACATGGCATTTGATGAAAACAGAATCTGTCATTATGGAATATGGACACCTATCAATTTGAGTTGTTTGGTTGTCACTTGTCAATAGTTAGACTTTTCAATCTGTACAATCCAAAGAGGATGAATTATAAGTAATTTAGCAGTAGAAATTGAAACAAGTATGATTCTAAGATTTGCATTGCAGTTGTAGTCTAAAAATGTATAATTGATTCAATTGTTTATTTGAAAGTACAATTTATATTATCTGAACTTCTAAATGTTTTTGGAAAGCAGCGAGTCATATCTTGCCTCAATCTGGAATATCTTAGAAATAATTCTAAATAATTGTCATGGCATGATGACAATAAATTTATTGGAAGGCCCCATTCTCTCTCTCTCTCTCTCTCTCTCTCTCTCTCTCTTTCTCTTAAAACTATTCTCTTGTTTACTTATTTGTTGTAGAATTTCCCTATTATTATTTATTCACATTCATTGACCATAATTGTTTGCTCAGAGTTATTTGTCATTTTCTTAAATGCGTAGTTTTATTCTTCTGTCCTAATTGCCACTATAGGTAAACAGCTTGTATATGTTTCATATAAACATAAACATAATTAGCGTTATGCTCACCCATGTTATACTATGACTTTCTTCACTCCTTTGCCTTCAGTTTGAGATCGAATCTAATATTACAGGTTATTTTCTAGCATATTACTAGAGTATTGCATACAATTGTTCAGATTTGCTTTAAAGTTGATTTGATGGCATTAGGCTCAATATCTGTGCCATATGGCATGGTCTGTGTTATGGGATTAATATATGACATGGTGTGTTGGTATCCTTTATAAATGATTTACCAGTGTTCCAACTGAAGGCAAAAGAAGAGGCAGTGCAGGTGGTCTAAACAAAGTTTGTGGTGTTCCTCCTGAACTTCAGGCAATTGTTGGTGAGCCGGCATTGCCAAGAACTGAGGTAATTTTTATTTATTTATTTATTTATTTTAAACCTACTTATATCCTCTGTATCTTACGTTCATTATTGAAGCATGAATTTTCATTTATCTGAAATGTAACATTAATTCAAAAAATCTTTTGGAACACTTTGATATACTCAATTCAGATTGTGAGGCAGCTGTGGGCATACATAAGGAAAAACAACCTCCAAGATCCTGGTAACAAAAGAAAGATCATTTGTGATGATGCCCTGTGTTTGGTATTTGAGATAGACTGCACTGACATGCTCAAGATGAATAAACTGCTAGCGAAACACATTTTCCCACTTGCACCTACAAGTAAGTAGTGAATAGCCAAATAAAAAAACGAGGCTGTGTTACTATCTTTTCTACTAGGGGTTTTGTTAATTATTTATTATTTTGATAATCTTTCACTCTTATCGTTTATCTAAATATAAAATCTTTCACTCTTGTCACTCCAGAGGAGTCACAAGCTAAACGAATGAAGGTGGATGCTGAATCTACAATTGAAAGTTCTGAACCTGCTTCATCTACTGTGATAATATCTGAAGCTCTTGCCAAACTTTTGGGCACCAGGGGAAGGGAGATGCAACAATCTGAAGCCATAAGACTTGTTTGGGAGTACATTAAGGTTAACCATTTCGAGGTGCGTAGCCATGTCCACAACTTTCTCCACTCTCCCATGCTTGCCCACATACTCAAACACGCTCCACCCCTCAGTTTAAGATTCCAATACTTACGTAAGAAGATCATCAGCTTTTGTGGTGGAGAGTAAACTGTTTGCACAAGCAATTAATAGTTTCTGAAATCAAACTGTGACTGAAAACTAAAAATAAAACAAATTAAAGTCTTATGTTCATGATATTTGTTCCAAAATTACTTTCAAAGTTGTTGCCTTTTTCTTTTAATTAGCAGATCTGTTTAGGTAAGTATATTTAAAAATTTAATAAGAAAATGGTTTTGTCCTTCTCATTAAGCAGGTTCTTTTCTTTAAGCTTTTCATGGCATCCATAATTGTTTGATCTACCATTGCTCCATGTTATTTATTTATAGGATCCGTTAAATGCAATGGTGATATTTTCTAAAACAATTTTGCCAATAATCTCCTCACGATGGAAAACAAATCTCTCCTTTCAGTTATGTCTTTTTTCTTTTTCTTTTTTTTATTACTATGCCTTTTTTCTTTATACAAGACTTAAATAACTTCGGACTTGCATATTTCTACAGGTTAGGTGTCAACAATTTCTGTACTAGCTTGTCAATTGACCACTTAATTCTCTTTATGTCCCTACTTATTTTGTACATTTGATACTGTGCTCCCCACTTATGCAATATATCTACGTATGTCTCCCCGCCTCATTTTCCTTTCCTGAGCTCCGTGTACACATGGAAGTTGACTAATAAATGGTTCTTTTATTTTTATTTCATTATGTTGCAGGGCATGGTCCGCACGGAGCCTTTAGTTATGTGTTTGTGATTCTAGATCATATAGAAACTTTTTACTTATTCCTGTAACTTCTTTTTATCTCTTTCATTATTCTATTAGTATATCATCATTTAGAAAAAGGTTATCATGCTGCATATCTAAGATAAATGCATAGGTCCTGACATCTTTTGATGCCTGAATTCATCTAGTACTTCTTTTTAAGTTCTAAAGTAGTTCAATCACAGGGTGCTGTTGAGAGTTTACTGAATTCATCTAGTTTTTGTTGGAGTTGTTGGTCTAAGAGTAAGTTTATGCCAAATGTTTTGCTGTACTTATCAGTCAATCAATCATTTGTCTTGCAGCTTTTTGAGGATATTTAATTTATTACTATACCGGTTAGGACCCTCCTCGTGAGGAAGTTCAAAAGCAATTGAGGATTGTAATGAAGCTGGTATTAGAGTTATGGTAATAATTGGAGATAATAAGTCCACAGCAGAGGCTATTTGTCGGGAAATTAGATTGTTCTCTAAAGATGAGGATATTATGGGGCAAAGTCTGACAGTTAAGGAACTCATGTCTCTTTCTCCTTCAGAACAAGTTAATATATTATCAAGACCTGGTGGCAAGGTTTTCTCTCGAGCTGAATTGACTTTTATTTTTTTAGATATTGTAATGAATATCAAAAGGTGAATTGACTTAAGAGTTTGGAAGTAGAACTGTACCTTCAATTCAATTGCTTAAATTCTAGATTCCTTGTGTTTTTATGGCTGGATCAGCGTGGCAAGTAGGAACACGAGAGCCTAATGGGTTTAAATCAGTGATTGCTTTCTACCCAGAAGAGGCTTCTAATTCCAATGGTATTTTCAGATTCAGAGTCAACTTGCTGTCAATTTATATTTTCCCAACCATTTGTTACTTCATGCATTATAATTTATACTATATAAAAGTAATTGCTATCATTGGTACATATGTGTGTGTTACTCTAATTCTAATATTACCAAGTATTGACTTTGTCCTGCCTGCATGCAGTTTGTGCAAGAGGAAACAGAAACCAGCTTTCTGAATTGGTTTTTGAACTAGTTTTTTAAACTGGTTTCATAGAAAAACCAGTTTTCAAAACTGGTTTTATGAAAAACCAGTTTTCTAAACTGGTTTTATGAAAAACCAGTTTTTGAACCAGTTTTCTATAGAAAAACCAGTTTTATGAACTGGTTTCATGAAAAAATCAATTCTGAACTGGTTTTTGAACCAGTTTTGAACCGGTTCAGAAACCCAAATCGATTCAGAACCGGTTTTAAATAAGTTTAGAACCGATTTTAAACCGGTTCAGAGCCGGTTCTAAATTCAAACCATTTCTGAACCGGTTCCAAACCCAAACCAGTTTTGAACCGGTTCTGAATCTGTTCAAAACTGGTTTGCTGAATCAAAATCAGTTTGGCCCTAGAAAAAATCGGTTCGATTTTTAAACCGAACTATTTTACTGGTTCGGTTTGGTTCGGTTCGATTTTTATGCCGAACCGAACCATGCCCACCCCTAAGGGTGAGGTATCCCTTGAATATGGAGGCTCAAGCACAAAGGGTGAGGTATCCCAAGGTGTTAAGTGCTCAAATTTGTAAAGGTTTTCAAGCACCTATTCAAGCTTGAAGGTTTAGTGAAAAATCTCAGGTGGTTCACTTAAGGACTGGACGTAGGCCACAAGTAGTTGGTGGCTGAACCAGGATAAATCTTAGTGTTTGTTATTCTCAACTCTATCTCTTTATATTTGTGTTTTTAACTATATATGCTTAAGTTAAATTTGATACCTAGCTTATTTATATGATTTATCCCATAATTTAAGCTATATTTGAGTAATCCTTAATAGTTGTGCATTTGCTATGCATGTTCCGCTGCACTTATTAATTGATTTATTCAAAATGCATAATTTGTCAAAATTACATTTAAAATTAGTCATCACCCAATTCACTCCCCTCTTGGGTAATGGTTGCCATGGCTAACATTTTCCTTCCAAAACTGTTCCTGGAAAAAGAGAGCTTGCTGAAGATCTAATTGTGCTATAGCTTCTTGATCTTGCAGGTCATCCGATAAGCCAAAAGCTATATTAGCTTGAATAGAATCCATTTTAGCTAGAATTTTATCAACCTTATCATGTACATTTCCAAAAACTGTTTTATTCCAAGTTTTCAATTCAATTTTCAAGGCTTTAAGCTTTTGTGAAAATATAAACATAGGACAACCAACATAGGATTTGTTCCACGCCTCAGCAACCAGCCTACTACAATCAGGGTGATCAGCCCACATGTTGAAATATTTAAAGGGAGAGGGATGAGGTCTAACACTTTTATTTAAAACTAACAAAATTGGATAATGATCATATTTACTTCTTGTCAATGTACAACAGGAAGTTGAGTCCCAAAAGGAAAGCTGGCTATCACTACAAATGGCCCTATCTAGTCTCTTCTTTATATGTGCAGTACCTCTTCTAGAATTACTCCAAGTGAACTTAGCTCCTCTAGTATTAATATGGATTAAATTGCCACTGTCAGTCCACTCCTTAAAGTCTTCACATGGAATCCTTGATGGCAGACCTGAACCTCTATATTCATAAGCCCCTAGGATGACATTAAAGTCTCTTATAAAACACCATGGTCCAGGATGCTGCTGCTGCAAAGAAGATAGCTCAGTCCAAAGATGTCTCCTAGGTAAGTATGATGTGGAGCCATACATAGCAGAGAAGAAAACATGCTGTTGTTCAATGATTAAGGAGAAAGCAACTTGCTGGGAAGAATTAGCAATAACAGTAGGGAAAAGTTTCTCAAAACATAAGCACCAGAGGTTAGGATTTAGAGAATTTCTATTATTTTCAGCAAACAATTTTAATTGCAAACTTTTCCAAAAACTACCAGGAATTTGTTAAACATTGTCCAAGGCTCAAAGATAAATAACATATCTAGTTTATGCATAGAACATAGCTTCTTCAATACCAATCTTGTGTCAAGATTGGCAATTCCTTTCACATTCCAATAGAGGACCTTCATTAGACAAATTGTTTAGGACCTGCCCTTGATTGGGCTCTATTTCTGATCATATTTGCTTGCTTGTTTTGTTTCCTCAGCTTCTTTTTTTGTGACTTGGACAATACTACAGTGAAACTTGGAGTTTCCTCTTGGACATTGGCATGGTCTGCTATTACAGCAGTAGGAGTATCTTTCATAACTTCTGCATCAATCTGATCACTCCATAGTCTTGAGATTATGTTCATATCATTCTGAACAGTACGAGGCAGATTCTGAGGAGTTCCATTAGAAGCAGAAACATGTCCACTTATAGAAGCATTCATAATGTCTAAGACATGATCCATAGAACACGATCCAGCTACAAAATCCTGTTTGGAATTACTTTGAGGAGGGGTCACGGTCTCATCAAAAATAGTTTCAATAGAATCACTATCATCCAAGCTATCAACATTCAAATTCTGTAAGTTTTCATCAACTTGCTCAGAGTAAACAATTTTGTCTACTACAGGATCAACACTTCTACCTGGTCCATGATTTGGATTACCATCTAAGACCATATCAGATCCATAAATAGGGTCAAAAGCCACATTCCCTTCATTAGAGGTTATATTATGATTCGCCTCATCAGCATGGTTAACCTCATTACAAGGATTAGAAATAACCGTATTTTGAACTACAACAGAAGGAATTTGAATATCCTGATTAGGAATTGTGCCATTAGCATCAGAATTACCTTTATTTTTGGGAACATAGATTGCAATAGTTTTCTTATTAGCCAAAAATGGTGCTTTCTCCTTCGAAGCGTGAGAATCTTTAAAAGCATTAGTTGCTGCACCATTCTTCTTTCTACAATCTGCCAAGGAGTTCCCGATATTCTGGCAAGAAGTGTAGAGAGGAGGTAATTTTTCGTATTCCACACCTACAAAGAATGCAAAACCCTCTCTC
The DNA here is from genome assembly GCA_029884595.1 of Ormosia semicastrata. Taxonomy (NCBI): domain Eukaryota; kingdom Viridiplantae; phylum Streptophyta; class Magnoliopsida; order Fabales; family Fabaceae; genus Ormosia; species Ormosia semicastrata. The sequence goes on from JAQQTO010000056.1 coordinate 57,865,747, forward strand.
TCAACCAGAATTTGATCACGCAGGTCACCAGTTAAGTCAATGTCTAGTAAAACTCTAGCAAAGTGACCAAAGGTTTTCTTGCTAGTGGCTTCATCCAAAGTAATGGGAATTCCCAAACCACCAGCAATTGCAAAGATGATCTTAAGTTTCCAATATTCCTGAGGCAAACCTAAAATACGAACCCAACATTGGGCATGAGTTTATCTTTGGATACTCAGATTGAAATCAGGCGTCCAAGAAGAAAGCCTCAAAACTCCAGGTTTGAGATACCAAGATCCAACAGACCAAACACTACGAAGATCATTAGTGAATGAGAAAGAAAATTCATAAAAGCCACGTCCCAAAGAAACCATTCCCCATTGTCTAATAGGTTTCCACAAACAAGAAAGCTTGGACTTCAAGTCTTGAATCTTTAATGGTGCATCACCCTTTGACAGTATAAGTCTGCCATGTAAATGGTTTTTATATCCAGTAAGACCTGCTTGATACTCTTCCTCAGGGATCTTGATGGAAATTTCATCACCCTTCAAGTAAGGGCGTGGCAGTTGACTTAAAGGGACATCACACGAGTTATTCAGCGCCTGCGCAAAGGATTTACGCTGAAGAGGAGAAGTGGATGATGAGACAGGATCAAATGAAGGAGAAGAAGCATGGGCAAGGAAGCCCCAAGGGCAGATTTGTGTAGCATCCGCCATGAAAGATCATGCAAACCCTACGAGATCACGTGGGAAACCCTAACAGAGTCATCCTCTTTTTACTGCTGCCTCCTATTTAACTAGAACATTATTTGTTAATTCGCCAATTATCATTTCTAGCTTGTGCTACTAATGTAATTTGAATTTGAATTTAAATATTATGCTTTTAAAAAAAATTAAAAGAAAATGTAAATTATTTCAGGATTCTTTCATACAAGTGTCATTTCTATATTGTGTCACCATTGGCTCATTACAAATTTAAATTTGAATTTCATAGTTATTATCTTATTAATATATATATATATATGGGAACATATCTAGTGAGAGAAGTTTTTATTGTGAGAGAGTGAGAGAAGTAAATCTTGACCATACAACCATACATAGATGGTCAAGATTAAAAGTTATTTGAAGGTCATGTGACCACTTAAAAAAGTCACATGCATTTTGATAACACTATATTTTATACATTTTATAATCCTCTCGCACTAGGCTTCTTAAGGTTCAATTAGGCTTAATTAAGTTAGTTTTGACACATTTTATGATTTTGAGCCGAATTGGACAATTAAATAAATTATTGCATAAATTAACTGTAATTATCTCTTTAACAATGTTTAGTAAACTAGCTATAATTTGAGTTGCAAATGTCTGATTGATGTTATTTTGGTCTTGTAGGAAAGCTAAGACAATTCTCTACAACTTTCATGTTAAACACTTTTCCAGAATCGGACTCCTTGGAGGTGATATTGGGCTTTGAAGTCAGAATAGAGGAGCTGAAATTGGGCCTAAGCACTCTACAGTAATTGGATCATATCTTGAGTTATAGGCATGATTTTGGACTCAAACTAAAGCCATTTTAAAGCAAATATTCAGGCCTACAACTTTCATGAAGATCACTTCTCTCAAAAATGAAAAAATGACTGGATGTACGATTGTGTATTTATTCAATTATTATTTTAAAAAAAAAGAAAAGAGAAATTAAAGAAACGTCATCTATGACGTTTTGCTCTTAATCATTCAGGCTACTGTGCATTGCACAGTAACCATTTCTTTGCCTATAAAAGGCATTGAATTGGAGACAGACGAGCACATTCCGGCGGAGAGCGTAATGGAGGAGCGGGTCGGGGAAAGGAGAGGGGTTTTACGGGCGGCGCCCTGTGCTCTCTTCCTCCTCCCTTCACTTTTCTCTCTCTCTTTTTCTTTTTTTCTCTTTTCTAGTTTATGTGTAAATAAGTTTTAGTCTACTTGGGTCAAAGTGTGAAGCTCTTGGTAATAAAATAATGTTAGATTTATTTCTCTCTTGTGCTTTAATGATTTATCTTTTTAAGTAGTTATTATGCGTGTTATATTTTGTCTCTGATAATTTAGAAACTACCATTGTAAAGAGGAGTTCTTGATTTATTGTAGACAAAATATTGGCACAGTAAATACTTTAACCCATTTACAAGTGGTGGTAATAATTAAAGGAAATATAATATAATTATGTATATTATTTTATATCATATTGTATTTTGTTTCCAATCAATTTAGAAACCCTCCTTCTAAAGTGGAGTTCTTGATTTGTTGTAGACAAGAGATTGGCACAATGAATGCTTGATCTCATTTATGAGTGATGATATTAATAGATGATTAAAGGAAACATAATATAATTACGTATATTATTGGACTTTTAACGTTGTATTTTTCGATTGGAACCTCCATATTGCGAGGATTCTAATTGAGTTATAAAAAGAATTAATCTTACATTTCCTTTATATACCAAGAGTGGATTTTTTACCCAAGTAAATAATTTTTACCGTAGTCACAAAATATTTACTTCACCTTAATCTTCAACAATTCCCTGTGGATCGACCTCGGACTCACCGAGAAATTTATTATTTGAGACAACCTGCACTTGGGTTTGCAATGCAACAATTAAAAAGTGTGCATCACATTTATGTTCTAATCTTGACCATTCATGAAAGATCCAATGGTCAAGATTCATTTCTCTCACCTCTCACAATAAACACTCCTCTTACTTGAGTAAGATTATATATATATATGGGACATATCTAGTGAGAGGAGTTTTTATTGTGACAGAGTAAGAAGAGTAAATCTTGACCATACAATCATACATGGATGGTCAAGATTAAAAGTTACTTAAAGATCATGTGACCACTTAAAAAAGTCATATGCATTTATATTCTAATCTTGACCATTCATGTAAGATCCAATGGTCAAGATTCACTTCTCTCATCTTTCACAATAAACACTCCTCTCACCAGATACACTCCCTATATATATATATGAACTTTATTGAAATATTTCTTTATATAATAAAAATATTTTTGTTATGATGTCAAACCATAGTATAATGTACAGAGATGAAGCAAAGGGAGTTAGTAGTGGCTGCAACTCCTAAAACTTAAAACACTTATTCAATAATTTTTGAAATTTTTAAAATATTATCAAAATGTTATAGATAAATTTGATATTTGACACCCTAAAAAAATAAATTAAATATTTGAACCTTAATGTGAAATTTCTACATCACCCATAATTACTTATAAGAATTATAAATGTAGTTTCTTATGATAATAAAATAATTATCATATATTATTTTTAAATATTTTAATTTTTTTTAACGATCACGTGCATCGCATATGTGCTATTCTAGTAATAATAATATACAAATTGTCTACAGTAAGATTTGAACAACTAAGCAACAGACGAACAAAGGGGGAATAATAACAAATTATAAAATAAACAAAAACTATTTACAATAACAAATTGTACAAAAAATTAAACAAGCAAAGAAACGAGTAACAAAAAGTATTTACAATAATAAACTATACAAAAATTAAACAAGCAATGAAAAGGATAAAACAAACAAAATGTTATTAACAATTTGCACAAGTAACTATAATGGGATAGACTCTCCAATTCCCCATTAGACTCGTCGATTGTCGCTGGCAATAGAAATAGCAACTAAATTTGATAATTTAGGAGTCGTAAATAATTTTTATTTTTAATTAGAAAAATTGGAAAAACCTAATAAAATGATCTATGTTCAAAAATCGGATTTGAGAGTAATTATGAATAGAGAATGGTGGAGATTTAACCTCACTGCACCCTTGATACATCCATCGTAGAATAGATACCCTAAGTTAATTGCACAATTTATTAATGACCTTTAAAATATATATTTTACCCCATAAAATAAATAATAACAAACAAAGAATAAATTATATCATTTACCAATACAAAACAAGATTAAAAAATACTATTTACAATTTAAGAAACACAAAAAAAACAACAAAGACTAGTATTATAAACCTTACAAGTTTGAAATAAATAAAAGAAATCAAAGATAAAAAATATTTACAAGTACAATAGAGAACATGACAACATATGAACTAAAATAAATATTTACAAACAAATCAAAATATTTTCAAATAAAAAAGGAAATAAAAATTTAGTTTTGGCTTTATTTGTGCTCCTACATATCTCCTAATGCAATAGAAAATTCAAAACCATGTAGTTCTTTAGAAAATAAATGTGGGTTAATTTGTTTTAAGTAAATTTGCAGGTCAACAAGTTATCACAACTTAGCTGACCTTCAAAAAAGGTCACAGGATTAACAAGTTATCACAACTCAGTCAACCTCATTTATTATCGAATTAATTTTAGAATAAAAAGGTTTACAAAAAAATAAATAAATAAACCAAGCTAACAAATAAATAAGTTAAAATGAACAACATATATATAATAAAAAATAATAGTAATAATAAAAGGAAAAAAATAAGCAAACTTATCTCCAAAGTGTATAAAAATATTATGCTCAAAAAGCTTGATGCACAGGGGCCCACGTGCTCTCTCAAATCAAACATTAAAGAGCGGCCGACTTGCAAGAAAAACTTTACTAATGTTCTCGGATTCTTATATTTAATATTAAATTTAAGTATGTAATATTTTTTTATCAGTCAAACACTTGAGAATCACCCCTTTTAAATAAGAGGAGGGGAGGGAGAAGAAGCATGATTTCTCTAATATGAGACTTAGTGATATAGTGAATCTAGACACCTTGTTTTTTTAAAATTTTCTTCTTTAAATTTTTTTCTTTTTTATTTTTTATTTTTCAGATTTTCATTCACTTTTCAAGTTATATAATTTTTCAATTTTGTTTCTTTTTAAAGGTTCTTTCAAATTTAAAAAAAAAAAGTCTGATCAAAATGAGATGTTCAGCCAGGAAATGTAGGCCATTGGCAAAGGTAAAGTTTTTTTTTTCTCATCATAGAATTTAGGTCTCCTGTCTCCACCAATCTCTACCTTCGTGGAGACCACCACCATTCTATAATTTCTATTGGTAAAATCTATAAGTGGAGGACATTTTTGTTTTTTTGTTTTTTTTTTACCACTTTTGGGTTCATAATCAGGTCGATGAACTTGAAGAAATTTTCGTGAAGATTGATAATGGTTGGAGAAACGTGCAAGAAATGTGTCATATTCTTTATTTCTCTTCTTCTTAAATTTTCTAGGAACATGCCTAAAGTTTTTTTATGTCCCTTTCTTTTAACCTTTTCTAGAATTATCTCTTCTATTCTCTTATTTTTCCTATTAGCAATCTCTTTATGTTTGATTATTTGATGATGAGATCTTTATGGATAAACATGTTTGCTGTCCAACACCTGATGTGTAAGGAATTGAATTCCCGTTGGCTTGTTGTTGATGCTCCTTGAAGTCAATGAACATGCCCAGGCTCAGACTTTTTATAATTTCGTTTATCATCCAAGGGGCAGGCATAATTTAGGGTTACATGTATTTTCTTATCAAAATAGGTCATTTGCTTTCTTATCTTTATTTTTTTAATTTGATTCTTTATTTTTTATTTTTGTTAATTTTTTCTTTTATCTTATAAATTATCATTCAATATGGTCCTCTATCACGATTATTTTACCCTTCACAAAAATAATGATGTGTCACTTATGTGGATATTAGCAAGTGCACTAAATCGACAAAAGTAATAAAGAGTGAGTAAAGTATCGTTCCCACGATGATTATGTTATTAATTACTAAGTTCGTTAAATCAATACTATTCAAGCTATCGAAAAGAGAGTTGTTGCAAATTCAATTAAAAAGAAATATAAAATCAGTAAACAATAAATCAAATGGATGAAAAATAATGATGTTAAAGAGTTAGGGTTCAGATTTCACTTAAACTCTTTAGATGCACATTCAAAAATTGGTTTAACTATGTTTTATTTCAATTATTTATGATCAATTCCCAAAATTAATTAATACACAATCCCTTGGTATATTAATCCTCTTATACTGATTGGAATTAACTAATCTCTTAGTCTAACCCCAATTAGAAAGGCATTATCAAGAACGATAGAATTAAAAGAAAGACCACATAACCCACAACATCTATTCCTAGCAATTATAGAAATTATGGTGTTTATCACAAGTTCTAGGTTCATACAAATTTTTCTAAATTATACATCAACCCAAAAGATCATTCCTAAATTGACCAGGTTTAGAAAAGCATTAAGAATAGAGATAAACATGTAAATCATGAAATAGAAACATAAATTAAACCCATAAAAAAAGTTACATCATCCAAGAACAAGATTCATCATTCCCCTAACAAAGGAAAAATTAGTTACATATGAAAAAAGAAGAACACAAAAGGAAGAATATGACAAACTACATTGTAGAAAGGTGGAAAAGTTGAAGAAAATTCCTAATCTTCAAGCCTAATTTTGCCCACACCACATTAGGGATTATACCTCTTGATGGTTGTTGCGTTCTGTCCAAGTATATAAGAGTGTGTAAAAAGTGTTATATTTGGCAAAACTTTCTTATTTAAAAGAAATTCATGCTGCAGTTTACGAATTCAGCGCTCAAGCACTAAGCCTCCAACGCTTAGGCACTGGCCGACTAATCAGGAAACTTATCTGCGCGCTCAAGTGGTGATGGCCTAGCGCTTAAGCACTGGGCTTCTGAATTAATTTTCTTATTTTTTTCTGCTCCTCAAATGCTCAGTCTTTTCCATATGCAATTACCTACAAAAAATATATAAAAACACGAAATAAGCACAATTAAAATAATAAAAACATAACAAGACTTGAGAACAAAACCAAATAAAAAAGATTAAAAGAGAATAAAAACTCAAGATTTTTAACCTAAAAATATGAATTTTTAAAGGTTCATCACTCCCCCGAACTTAAGCTTTTGCTTGTCCTCAAGTAAAAGGAAACCAAAATAAAATAAAACAAACTAAAACTCAAAATAGACTCAAATATGGTAATACCGGGTATAAAAAATCATTCATATCTTTAGAAATTGTTTCACAATCTAACTTCAAAGTATCACACATGAACAACTCAATTATTACATTGTCTCTCACATGCAACTCTTATGCAAAAATGACTTCCTAAAAACATGAATGAAAGACACAATTTCTTCATAAAGTACAAACCCAGATAGGTTCATAAAACTGCAAGTGCACATCAAACCCACATCCATAGGGTTGTTCTTCATCTCTCTTTTCACTAATGTAAACAATACATAACCAAAGATCAAAAGGGACTTTATAAGCTTGTAATGTAAGGCCAAGGATATGGGTTAAGAAAGAAGTGGTAGGAAAAAGAAAACAAAAATTGAGATACAAAATCATGCAAATTTCAAAATTTAAGCCTCAAAATATAGGCAAGTGCAAAACGGAGCAAAAGAATTAACACAACATTCACTTTTTTTTCTTTTCTTTTTCTTTTCTTTCTTTTTTTTATTTGCAACAATCTCCACTCCCAAACTTATTTCTTTGCAATACTTTAGGTGGACTCTTTTTTTTTTCAATTCCTTTTCCTTTGAATTTTTCAGATCCAGTAAACTTCATGCATAAAAATAACAAAGACTTGAATAATAAAATAATACAAGATATGCACTCAACAAAGGTTATGTAAGAGAGGAAAAAAAATTTATAAGTATAGGAAAAGAAAAATGTGGGTAAAAGAAAAGAAATAAAGGCTAAACAATAACAAAGCTGCAAAAGGGACTTAAGGATATACTGTGTATACAAATTAGCTTGAAAAGCTCAAATGGTCCAAAGAAGGCTCTAATCATTTCTTTAATCATGCACTGCCTAGGATTTCGCCTTAAGAGAGAATCAAACAACTTCTAGATGCAAATTATCCACACAAATGCAATCTCATAAACTTTCTTTAAGATTGCCATACAATTAAATTCCAAGGTCTATCAAACATAAAGATGGGAAATACATCCATACACAATTGAAACAATAGAGATAAATGTAACTCATGGATTCTTATATGATATCCCAAGAAATTAGATCAATTCACAATTCAAACAATCATTGAATATTCAATTCAATACACCAGAATGCACAATATCAACACAAAAACTCAAAACACAAAATGGATGATGATGACAAAAACAAAACCAATTAAAACAAATAACTAAATGAATTAAATGCAAAAAAGGAAAAGAATAACTCTTTTTGGCGGCCAACAACTATATACATCCCCTTACAAAGGTTCCGAACTCATGAAGGCACCTAAGCCCACTCAACAATAGCTAACTACAAAACAAAAATAGAAAAATTGTTAGTCAAGAAAATAAGAAATAACAAAATAAAAACAAAAATAAAAATAAAAGAGAAAATGAGAGAAAATTTGGGTTGCCTCCCAAAAAATGCTTGTTTAACGTCATTAGCTCGACGTTGCCTATTCTCAATTAATCATGGTGGCTTGAAGCAAGAGAAGTAAGATGACATCTTTCTTTTGTTAAATCTTTGCCTCCATACTCTATCACTGCCTTTGGAATCAATCTGCAATAAATCAATAGAAGCTGGAGGATCTTTTTTCAATTGCAGCAATTTTTGAAAAAGGAGGACCTTTCTCTTTTTCATCCACAATCTTGGAAGTGAGAAGATCAACATTAATGGATGATGAAGGGATCCTACTAGCCAAATCCTGTAGAGACTTATCTTAAATGCATTTGACAGAGGCATAAGGATCTGATGTCGGTGCAGATTTATCAAAAACATTAATAGTCACCTGATCACCATCTACCCTCAAAATGAGCTCTCCTCTAGGGACATCAATCAACGCTCTTAATGTTGCTAGGAATGGTCTCCCCAGAATTAATGGGATATCAGCATCCTCGTCTATATCCAAGACTACAAAGTTAACTGGAAAAATAAATTTATCAACTTTTACTAGCAAATCTTCCACAATACTATATAGATGTTTGATTGATTGATCTATTAATTGAAGAGAAACCATTGTAGGCTTAACTTTATCAATTCCCAGCTTGCACAAGATAGACTATGTCATCAAATTGATACTAGCCCCTAAGTCACATAGAACTTTCTCAACAGTCAGCTTTCTAATGGTGCAAAGAATAGTGAAACTACTTGGATCTTTCAATTTTGGTGGCAGTCTCCTCTAAATAATAGCACTGCACTCCTCAGTAAGTGCTACAGTCTCATATTCTTTCAGCTTACTTTTCTTTGACAACAAATCCTTCATGAATTTAGTATATGAGGGCATCTGCTCAAGTACTTCAGCAAAAATGATGTTTATCTACAACTTTTTGAAAACTTCTAAGAACTTGGAAAACTGCTTTTCTTGAATCTCCTTCCTGAATCTTTGAGGGTATGGAAGTTTAGCATAGAGTGAAGGATCAACTATTTTCTTCAGCTCCAAGTCTTTCTTTTTTCTCTACACTCTCAATTGTTCCTCTTTAGCTTCTTCAATATAACACTCTTGAGTTAAGAAATCCACAACAGGAACATCAATTTTTTTAGCTTCTTTAACTTGTCCTTCTAAAGTCTTGCTGCTTCTCAATGTAATTGCATGATATTGCTCCTTTTGATTGACTACAATATCACTCGAGAAGATACCTGGAGGTCTCTTTTGAAGTTGTTTCGCTATCTGCCCCACTTGATTCTCAAGACTTCTAATAACGGCCTCATGATTCTTGAAATTAGTTCTTGATTCCACCATAAAAGTTGAAGTCTATTGCACAAAAACAGAGGTCTATAGAGAAAGTTTCTCCATTGCAATCTCAAGAGGAGACTTCTGTTCGGGCTGAGCATTCAATGGTATAGCTTGATTCTTCCAAGAGAAATTGGGATGATTCCTCCAGCCTGGATTGTAAGTATTAGAATAAGGATTACCTTATGGCCTTGAATGGTTTCCTATATAGTTCACCTGCTCTGGAATGTTGACACCTGAATTCCCTGCCTCACATTGACCATTGACATGGTTACCTCCACAAAAATCGCAAGTCAGACTTTGATCATTAACTACATTTACCTATAAATTTCCAACTTGCTTAGTAAGGTTGACAATGTGTTGTATCATAGTCTAATTTTGTACAAGTATAGTATCAACAACACCAAGTTCCAACATTCCCTGTTTGACTGTAGCTCTCCTATTAGGAGCCTGATACTCATTAGTGACCATTATCTCAAATAATTCTTGAGCCTCTTCAGGAGTTTTTGTGTTTAAAGATCCACCTGCAGATGCATCCACCATGAGTCTTGTGGAATTATTCAAACCATTATAAAAAATTTGCATCTGCTGCCAAACCTCAAATGCATAGTGAAGACATCTCCTTAATAGCTCCTTGAATCTCTCCCAAGATTCATATAGTGACTCCCCTTGATTTTGAGTGAAACAATGTATTTCACCCCTCATCTTCACAAACATTGATGGAGAAAAATATCGAGTCAAAAATTTGCTAACCAGGTCCTCCCAAGTAGAAATGCTCCCTTGTGGCTGGGCTTGTAGCCAGCTCTTTGCTTTGTCTCTGAGAGAAAACGAAAACAATCATAATTTAATGGTATCATCAGTAACGCCATTATACTTAATAGTATCGCAGAGCTGCAAGAAGTTTGCAATGTGCAAGTTTGGATCTTCTGCATGGCCTCCCCCAAACTAATTCTGCTGCACCAGCTGTAGAAGAGCTAGTTTAATTTCAAAATTATTGGCCTGAATAGCAGGGTGCACAATACTGGTAGAAATATTTTCAGTAGATGGAGTAGCATAGTCAGCCAAAGTGCGTCTTCGCTCTGCAATTACAACTATTTCTGTCATCTTTTCTTTTGCTTCTTCAAATTTTTTCCTTTCTCTAGCTGCTTTCCTGTTTGCTCTAGCTGTTCTCTCTATCTCTGGATCAAAAAGTAATTCTTCTGACTCTAGAGAACCTTGCATAAATAAACAAACAAACCAACCAGAGTGAAATAACGAAGGAAATTAAAAATAAAAATAAAATAAATGACTAATAAAAATAAACCAAGAAAAAAAAGAAACAAATTAAAAAGAAAATTTAAAGAAAATTAAAAATTAAAAATTAAAATAAACAATTAAAAAGAAAATTAAACAAAGAAAAAAATGCTTAAATTAGTGTCTTTTAAACTATTATTTAATATTAATAACAATAATCCCGTAACAGCGCCAAAAACTTGATGTGGATATTAGTAAGTACACCAAATCGACAAAAGTAATAAAGAGTGAGTAAAATATCGTTCCCACGAAGATTATGTTATCAATTACTAAGTTCGGTAAATCAATACTATTCAAGCTATCGAAAAGAGTGTTGTTGTAAATTCAATTAAAAAGAAATATAAAATCAGCAAACAATAAATCAAAGGGATGAAAAACAATGATGTTAAAGAGTTAAAGTTCAGATTTCACTTGAATTCTTTATATGCACATTCAAAAATTGATTTAACTATGCTCTATTTCAATGATTTATGATCAATTCCCAAAATTAATTAATACTCAATCCCTTAGTATATTAATTCTCTTACGCTGATTGGAATTAACTAATCCCTTAGTCTAACCCCAATTAGAAAAGCATGATTAAGAACGAGAAAATTAAAAGAAAGACCACATAACCCACAACGTCTATTCTTAATGATTGTAGAAATTATGATGTTTATCACAAATTCTAGGTTCATGCAAATTTTTTCAATTCATACATCAACCCAAAAGATCAGGTTTAGAAAAGCATTAAGAATAGAGATAAACACGTAAATCATGAAATAGAAACATAAATTAAACTCATAAAAGAAGTTACATCATCTAAGAACAAGATCCATCATTTCCCTAACAAAGGAAAAATTAGTTACACATGGAAAAAGAAGAACACAAAAGGAAGAATATGACAAATTCCATTGTAGAAAGGTGGAAAGGTTGAAGAAAATTTCTAATCTTCAAGCCTAATTGCGCCCACACCACATTAGGGTTTGTGCCTCTTGACGGCTGTTGCGTTCTGTCCAAGTGTATAAGAGTGTGTAAAAAGTGTGTTGTATTTGGCAAAACTTTCTTATTTAAAAGAAATTTACGTTGTAGTTTACGCGTTACGCGCTCAAGCAGCGCTGGGCTTCTGAATTAATTTTCTTATTTTTTTTCTACTCCTCAAATGTTCAGTCTTTTCCATATGCAATTACTTACAAAAATACATAAAAACACGTAACAAGAACAAAATTAAATTAATAAAAACATAACAAGACTTGAGAACAAAACAAAATCAAAAAGATTAAAAGAGAATGAAAACTCAAGATTTTTTACTGTAAAAATATGAATTTTTAAAGGTTCATCAGTCACTAACTAATAATAGTTACGTATCGTCATGTCATTTCTCTTTCATCACTATATTATAGCTATGTTATCACTTTTTTTAGGGTTTATAATAGAACCTTAATAGAGAACCACGTTAAATAACGATTTGTAAGATAAGAGATTAAATTAATAAAAATAAAAAATAAGGATCAAATTAAAAATAAAAATAAAAATAAAGGATCGAAATATCTATTTTGTTCATTTTCTTCTTCTCATGAAATACCCTCTTTTTTTTTTGCAATTTCTACCTGACACCGTGAATCACAATCGGAAGCATACTTTCATCCAAATTTCAACCTTGTTCTTGAATTAAAAATCAGTCATGTTACTTGCAGGATATTATTCTTTACTCTATAATTTTAATTTTTTGGGCTTTATTTCTATGTCCTAGGACCTATTTTCAGACCATTTGCTTGTTGGAGATTTATTTGAGGCATTTGCACTACCTTCTTGCTGCATTTTAGATCTTTGAATACATATTAGATAGAGCTCCTTTTTTTGGGGGGGGGGGAGGGGTGATATTAAGATAGAGCTCTAAAAGTAGGCTAAAGTTCATGGGCAGGCCCATCAACCCATTACTAACTAAGCTTTTCGACATATCCCACCGTGGGCTTCCCGTGAGCTAAAGTAGGTTACAATCAGCCCTCATATAACTATTTTTCCCGTTTACCCACACATTAATGTGTATTATATAATTATTATTTTTTTAAAACTCTTTTTGTTAAATTCCAACTTAAAACCAATTGGCATTAAGAGGAGTGACCCAACAGATATATAAACCGCACCCGAAAGATTAAGGCAGGCGATGTAGGACTCTTAACACCCCCCTCCACAGATGCCTGACGGAACAGGTGAGCCTAACAGAATAGGCGACATAGGAAGATGGGATCTTGGCTCTGATACCATGTTAGATTCTAACCTAAAACCAATTGGCATTAAGAGGAGTGGCCCAACAGATATATAAACTGCACCCGGAAGATTGAGGCAGGCGATGTGGAACTCTCAACACCCCCCTCCACAGATGCCTGATAGAACAGGTGAGCTTAACAGAATAGGCGACACAGGAAGATGAGATCTTGGCTCTGATACCATGTTAGATTCCAACCTAAAACCAATTGGCATTAAAAGGAGTGGCCCAACAGATATATAAACCACACCCGGAAGATTGAGGCAGGCGATGTGGGACTCTCAACACTTTTGATATTTGGAAATGCATTAGACCCTTATTAATTTAGAGTTAAGTTGAGTCAGACCACAATAATATAAAACTGTCAGTACTCATTTTTCTATTTATAAGACTCGAACTCAAGACTTTGCTTAAAGAGAACAAGTGTCAAATTACTTGAATTAACCAAATGTTAGTATTATGTAATTTTTTTTGTATAAACTTTCCAGTATCTAAAAGTCACATTTGACTCTGACTAATCTAGAGTCAAATCGAGTTCGACCACCAAGATATAAAGTTCTCCCAACACTGTATTATGTAAATTTTGTATTTGCATACATTTCGCTTCCTAACTAAAGCTTGTTTGACTACACATACTAGTAATTAATTTGAACTTTGTAGTTCAAACTTTGCACTTTAATGTACCTTTTAAGATGCTAATTAAATATAATTAGCCTAATAAGATTTAAAAAGAAGAAGAAGAAGATATAATTAGCTTAAGTCTTTATATGTTGTGTGCCTATGGACTAGGGGTGTTCTTGGATCGGTTTGGATCGATTTTGAGGTAAAAAACCATCTGATCCAAACAATATAAGTATCATCGGTTCAGTTTGGATTAGATTAATTTCAATAACCAAACCGATTCAATCCAAACTGATTTTAATCGGTTTGGATTAGATTGGATGATTCAGTTTTTAACCAATAACATAATAAAAATGCAATCTAAATAAGAGTAATATATAACAACAATATAATTCAAATTCCAAACTCCAAACCATTCATAAAGTCATACAAACCATACAAACAAAAAAAATCCAGCAATAATTTCAAAGTTCAGAATTCAAACAAATAAAATCAAAATGACAATTCAACAATTGTAATCCTTCCCAGAATTGAGTCAGTAATTGCAATATACTAATACAGTCAACAAGGTAGCAATTCTGAAGTGTAAAATTAAAGCTTACTCCAGGTCAGCCTAGTTATAAGACTTTCCAGATTAGTAGGTAAAAGTACTCTTTCCCCACAATTGTTCATTTTAGTCTCAAAATAACAGAAAGCTTTCGAAAATGATATATTTTAATTCTTATTTTTTTCCTAGCTTACAGGGATTAGGTTAATGAACAGTAAGGGGGAAAAATCCATGGCAATTTCATATGCTACCTATCAAGAAATAACAATCCAGAGATATGTTTTTATCAAAAAAATAAAAAATCTGAAGATATGCACAGAGCTTAAATTCTAAAAAAAGGTATATTTAGAATGTTTACATATACATATTGTAAGGTTGAAAGCAATGCCCTCAAGTTTCCTGTCTTCCCACTTGACCACCTTTTGACATCAGCATCAAGAGCTTCTGCTATCCTCTGCACAAAATAAGATTTTGTAAGACAAGATGTGAAACATGGGGAATGCAAAATTTGATAGAAAATTACATTTCTCTCCTCTTGCTCCTTCTGCACTAGATGATCACGCATATTCTTTTCTGCAAGAGCCTTTGCCTGCATATTCCAAAATAATGAATGAAGGAACCATTTGACGTATTAACAAATCTGTACAAAAATATTTGTACAAAACTAGGAAACCATACCACACGTTCCCCTATTCTCTGATGCCTGTCGGACCTAGCTTTACATCTCTGAGCATAATCGCCATTAGCTCCATCAAATAGATCAGTAGAATCACGAACTTCTTCAAGCAAATGTAACTTGTACAAAATCAATAAAAATTGAAACAGTAAATACTGTAATAAAGAATCATTAAAACAAGAAAAAGATAGCAAAGATGGGTCAGTTGTAGCAGAAATTTTTAACCTCACATACCACCATAGCTAAAAGATTTTGAATGGAAGTTTTTCATCATCCCATTATCTCTGAAAGCACCAAAACACTGCTCTGCAACCGACTTATCAGATTTATTTCTTACTTCAGAGGCAGATTTCTGAGACAGTGCCATTTCCATGGTATATCTTATGGAATTCAGGGTCACAAGTTGCTGTTGAAAAAGGAAAAAGAATCCATGAAAAAAAAAAAAGAAACACCGGGTTGGTGAGGTTCAACCTGTGGAACCTGGAGAGCTGAAATTCTTCACGAACCATCGGGATTGCGACAACTTTGGGTCAATGGCTGGGACGCGACTTACTGAGTTACCGGGATGGAAGTGATGGTTGGGCCAGAGGCAAGGGGCGCAACATTGCGGATTGGAAGCAGCAGGAAGTGAGGGAGGATGTTAGGATTGGAAGCAGCAGGTTTGTATCAGAGGAAGGGATTTGGGGGAAGGGCTCACGTTTGTCTTTGAAGGGGGGGGATGGCCGAATGGGCCATTGGGTATTTGGGCCAATGGGGGATAAGTTTAGTTAGGGATATTTAGGTAATTTTAAGTGTAAAATCAGTTTGGATCGGTTTGGATTGATTCTATAAAATTGAACCGAAAACTGAACTGAACCGATCGGTTCTTCAAAAACTTCATCCAAATTAATCCAATCTATTTCAGTTTTCATCGGTTTTTCATTTTTTTGGATCGGTTTTTCTTTTTTGATTTGTTTGAATCTAAACACCCCTACTATGGACCATAAGGTGAATTTTTAATATATTTAAAAATTCTCTTTCGAAATTATTTTAAATGGGCTAGCTGTATTTCACGTTGTGTGGACTAGTGCAAAAGTTCTGACAGCCCATTTAAAATGTGAACATTTTAATCCTGACCCATGTGAGCTAAAATCAGGCTAGCTGGAACTAGCCCACTTTGATAGCTGTCGTGCAAAATCCAAGTTAATTTACTTGTGCCATTGTTTTTAGCATGTTAAAAATCTTAATATATGGGATGTCCTTGAAAGTTCTATACCATTTTCGTTCAAATGCATTTAGATTGATATTATATGCTTATTTCTCACCATTATAAAAGTATTTTTTTAGGGTTTTTTTTATATGTTTGAAAGTTTGTTTTTTGAAATGTAAAAAATTTAAAATCAATAGTGACTATCCTATCTCAAGATCAGGATAAGCCCCCAGACTCAATAAATGAGTTTATAGAAGTATTTATAATTAACTTACTAATAAAGGATATGACAGGAATCAAAACTCGGTCGACTTAGTTGATGTAGTACACCCTTACTAGTTGTGTTAATCATTGTTGACAATGTGAAAACAATTATTTAGAAGCATGACTATTTTGCTCATTTGCATTCTAACATCATCAACAACGTGGGTTTTGATCCGTTGGGGCAAGGTACGTAGCACTCTGAGACACCTAAATTTTACCCTAAAAACTGAAATTCCAATTACACACGATTTTCTTACAGATGAATAAGTTTTCTGAAGACAACCTTGCCACATAGCTTAACTTTACTAGTCATAGTAAAAAAGATATAAATGCAGACAATTTTTTTCTTTTTCTAATTTAAAATTGTGTGGGTCCAACCATGGTTTTAAATTGCGGTCCACAACCGCAATTGTGGCCGCAATATTACGGTTTTCATAGTCTTTGCAACCGCATCACGACCGCAATTGCCGCTGCATCGGTCGCATTTTTTCGCAATTGACCGCAATATTGAAGTTTTAGTGGTTTCCTCAACCGCGACCGCAACCGCAATTTAAAACCATGGGTCCAACTAATCTTTTTATTTTCGTTCTATACTTCTACTTCTGTCTTTTTCTTTTCTATAATTTTAGTCAAATCTCAAACACCATGTTGCATGCCAGGATTTCAAATAATGCTTCCACATGTTCCATATGCGATAAATAGCAGTGAGACTGTTATCTACCTATTTTAGACTCTCTAACACAAGAAATTTGGTATAGTACGTTGCCCTGGCTTCTATTGCATTCTACCTCACTGGATGTTTTCTTCCGATCCATTTGGTCTTGCTGGAAGGATCACATGGAGATTCCTTTTAGTGGACCCATCCACAAGAAGTTGATTACGTACTCAATTTTGTATTATGGACGATTTGGAAGATATCACCATTATGTGCAAAAGGTCGATGAACAATTTGATAAATAGCTAAATATCAAAAAAAAAATTGAAAAATAGCTTGGTTCTGTTTGATAAAATGGTCAAGTGTTTTTGTTTGCTCTATGACTGATTTGATTTTGACTTGTGTTTCTTTGATTTATTGACTAACCATGCTTCATTTTTTTTTCTTTTTTGTTACTCTTATGCATCTTATGATTAAATGATCGTCTTCGAAAAGAAAACAACATTCCTTAGCTTTGAAAATGAAAGGTTTTATCAAGCTTGAATTCTTAACATTTTCTTTCCAACTCAACAAAAAGTAAATAAATAGATATATAAATGAGAAACTGCTGAAAAAGTGGACGCTAGAAGATAGAAGGACGGTAGAAGAGAGCAATCAGAAACAGGGAACACTATGTTTTTGAATTTGTCGTATTGATATTATTGGTCTGAACTGTGCAGAGGATGAACCTGGTCAACAATAATAATCTGAATATTATAGAAGCCAAGTCATTTCAAATGCCATATTAGGTACAAGCAAGCAAGCCCAGAAAATCTTGTGTAATAATCATCATACAAAAAATTATTCATTCCCATATAATTGATTTTTATTTATGCTGATATCAGTATAAATCATAACAATGGTTTATCAGTCAATAAACATTTTATAAGCTGATATGATTACCATACTACAAGTATATAAATAATTTTACCTAATATTTTTTTAATAACTTCAGCTAAATTTTGTCTTAAAAGAAAACGAGCCTAATTTAAATAACATTGAATCATCTCATATAATATCTCTATTTCTATCGGGAATAATACTAAAGAAAATGTAGAAAAAAAAAACTTTGCAATAATGATTGGCCAAAAATAAACATTGCAATAATGGGAAGGGAAAATGAATCAGATCATGAAAACTAAGGCGGGACCCTTCATCAAATCAAAACAATTTCAAGTAGGTGTTTTTTCTCGTACACATTAATTTAGAAGAGTTTAGAAACTCTTTTTAGTTGAATCATTTAAGATAAGATATATATTCAACTAATGTCTACTTTATTAATGAATTTTTTTCTTTCTTTTAAAGACTTTTTATATTATTTTTTTATAAATTTGTCTCAAGAATCTTTTAATAAATATATATTTAATAAATTTATTAAAATTATCAAATTCTAATTATTAAATTGAAACACCATAATTTAATCTCAATTATAAAGATGAACCTTAAATTATATAACTCTAAATTTACCTCATTGTAAGAATTCTATCTCACTGCCATCTTCATACAGTGTATTCGTAGATCTTTTCTAACGAATTCATCTCTCATCTTTTCTTTATTCAGTCGCACGTCCCCCAATCGAATCTCACACGTCACACAACTACAATTCAAAACTATAGCGACACAACATTCTCCCGTTATCACTATATTTTTCTGTCCATTGGTTTCTTCTTCTCTCACTTTGAAAGGTGAATCTCTCACATCCCCCATTTACTTGGCAAATGAAACCAAAACTGCTGGGTCGTTCTTATTTCCTTCAATTGCTTAGTTAATTCACCTTCCAATTTGCTAAGTTGCTCAGCGACTTTTAATGAGATATGGGGGAGCATGTTGCTCCTTGCTACCAATGTTCTACAGCCATTAGTAGGGGCTTTGTTATGAACTCGATAAACGGATCTTTTATAGAAGGGAGTTAAGGTTGTTACAATGAGATAAATTTAGAATTAAGTAATTTAGGGTAATTTTTATAATTAAGATTAAATTAAGTATTTTAATTTGATAAATAAAATTTGATAATTTTAATAAATTTATTAAATATATTTATTAAAAATCTTTAAGACAAATTTTTAAAAAAATATATAAAAAGTCTTTAACAAGGAAGAAAATTCATTAATAAAATAAATATTAATTAAATATATATCTTATTTTAAATAATTTAACTAAAAAGAATTTCTACACTCTTTCGAATATATAGATACTAAAGAAAGCTCCATCCGAATATTGTGGCAGTCAACAAAGAGCAGCGACCGACCTGAATTTCCACAACAGTCATAGTGAAAGTAAAAGTGATGATTTTGATGGAATGTGTCAGAAACGTGGCGACAATACGGTCGGCAAGACGGTGACTAAGTCATTATGTGGCGCTCATTTAATGGTTGTGTGACTCAGCTCAAGTAGGACCCAACTGATGAATTTCTTGTAAGTATTACACTAATGTAATAAAATTGTAATATTTATCATTTATAATTATATATGTCATTTGATTAAAAAATTAAATATTATTGAATTAAATATTAACAACTACAAAATTATGTAAAATAATATTCTCAAAATAAATTAGAATTAACACAAAAAATACTCTTTTTCATTTTAACTTTTAATAACAGTTTTATTAATATACTTGTTAAAAATTTAAAATAAAAATTTTTAAAGGGATAGAAACTTTTTTAATTTTTAATGTATTAAATATTTTAATTTTATTTAAAAAATTATTTCAAACTTTTAACAAAACCTTTTAAATAAAACATACATTGTTAATAGAATTTACAAAAATTTGATAGTGAGGACTTTGTGTAAGAATTTTTCTGCAAAATAATTTTTCGTCACCATTTCAAAACTAATTTCATTATTTTTTCAACTAAAATACATTAACTTTTATTTAGTTTATTCATAAAATTATTTTTTATGTTATAAAAATACTACAATCATATACAAAATAATTTACATTTCTCTTATATTAATATATAATATAAATATAATATATATATCCTATTATATATAAAATATTTTCCTTTTCAAAAAAAAAATTACAAGGACACAAATTTCTCTCCAGTCCACTTGTGAAGGCCGGTAGGGACATCAACGCCGCTACTTTGTAATTAATGAAAGAGCTGCTTCGACAAAACTTGAGGCCAATCAAATAAAATATTGATTTATATTTGATAAATAATAAACATAAATATAAATAAATAATGAAAAAATTGAGTTCCACTACCACTAATTCTGATTTTTTTATATTCAAAATACTACTACCACGAATTATTCATTTAAATATTTAAAGAAAACACAAAACTAAAAAACTTTAAAATACATTATATTACTAATTTAATATACAAATATATATATATATATATATATATATATATATATATATATATATATTATAAATACGTTTTAAATTTCAATTATGAATTAGTGTTAAAACACCTCATAACTTCTTACTATACATAGTTACAATTCACTTCAAATACAACGCCAATTGACAAACACATTTAATACCAATCAATATGCAAAATATATCATAATCCCCTGCTAAATTCGTCACCGCCATTTTAGGGCTTAAATTAGAAAACCTTAATTTTAACACTCAAAACAGGATTAAGGCAACATTTACGATGCTTATGAAATATTTTAAAACACTAAGCTCCAAAGGTTTTTATCTACTATAGCCAATTAACCAGTTTTATTTTAAATTTTATTATTATACCTGTAAATATTACAAGTTAAAACTTATAAAAAAAATTATATATACAATTATTTACAATAAAAAAATGAAATTAATCTAAATTTTGTATGTATAAGCCTACGTACATATAAATATTAACAATTAAAATCTGTAAGAATTTTTTAATATACAACATAAATCATACATATTATTTGTAATCAGATAACAGATAATTAATCATATTCATTTATTTATTTTAATATTATCCATGTTATAAAATCATGGAGAAGCAATGCTCCATAAAATTTTGGAAGCACCATTAAAGTTTCCATTAAATGATAGAGAAATTTAATAACAAGCACCTACGGTGTCTACCATCAGATCCTCTATTATAGGATAAAATTTTAAACAAAAAAAATCCTTTTAACTTTATACCTGTGGCTGTGTAAAGTTTTAGATTTCTGTTATTAACTCAATTATATATGTAATTAACTCATACGTATAAGATGTATATGATAAAAAACTGCACATTAATATAAATTATAAACAAAATCCACAAATTAAATTTTTGAAAAATAAATTATGAAGAGCAAACTCAACAGATTTTATTACAACAATAAAAAAGAAATTTCAAAATTTATACTCATTATTACGAGAATGTGTAGACGATGTAAGTCACATTCAATATATTATATATTAGATAGCAACCGGAACAAATAATTTTGAGTGATTTGCTCCCAGAAATGAACTCATCTACACTATGATTGGTTTCATAAGACAGATATTACTCTAGCAAGAAAATCTGCGGTTATACGCACATGTACGAAGAAAGCTTTAAGAAGCTATTTTGTTCTTACCATTAACGTCCGATTCTACAATATCATATATTGCCCACATAAAATCAAAATGGAAGACAAAGATTAACAAGGCAAAATGTTCACATACTGCCACAACAAATAACATAAAGCTATATTTCTTTTTAATTGAATAACATTCAACTAATTTAAGAAGAGTGCCTTTGTTCTGGACCGTGATTCGGGATCCCGTTCCATGGGATCAACCCGGCATGAATACTACCGGACTCCTCCTAGCTGTCATGGAGGAAGACTCACGACGTGCTTCGGACCACGGGTTACGACACCTGAGCGGTGTTATTATATGACATCGTGACTGATTGATTCACGCAGAGGATAAATCCCTAAATATCCGTAACTGCCAATCATCAACTTACGATATTATAGGATTGACAGATATCCTTAATGATTAGATACTTTCCATATCTTAATCCCAGGTTTACAGGGATATATCTGATAATAACAGGAAGGCAATCCATATTAGAATACTAATCCTAAATTACCTGCATTCAGTATTCGATAAGAATCCCATTAGGATTCTGTGCACGCTCTATAAATACGAGGCTAAGTCATCTCAGTAAGGTAACTCTAAACTCAATCCCTAAAACCTTATTGTGCACTGCCTGACTTGAGCGTTGGAGTCCCTTTGCAGGTACCCAACCCCCCTGTGCTACGAGCTCAGCTGCTGCACGAAGGAGAATTCATTATAACGTGCCTATCTCAGGTACCCTCTGAATCTAGTTCAGAACATTGGCGCCGACTGTGGGGACCATAAATTTCTAATCTCACCCAATCATGGTCAACACGAGGCAAAACTCCAGGAGAAACGCTGCTCAAGCCTCTGTCAACCAGAGACAAGATCCCGACATGCAACGTCCGCCACCACCACCACTACCTCCACTCGTGGCTCAAACCTCTGCTGTGAGAAATCAGGCACCCGGATCAGGGAGCCGGCGTGATGGGCACTCTACCTCCTTTTCTGAGGAGTCTCCCAACCCATCACGCAGGATTTCTGTCAGGGAAAGACTCGAATTCCCAGCTCAGAGAGGCGATCAGAGCCTTCAAGAGCGCAGGATTCCAGTGCACCAACGTTTGGGAATCCCGAACAACGAGTTCGATGATCGTGCATCCCGCTCTGAACTCACACATCAAACTCGAGGTTCCCAATGCCAGTTTCAAGATATGTTGCATCAACATATGAACTTACTCGACGATCAATTCAGGAGGCTGGAGGACATGCAGCGTGCCATGCATGAAAACCAACCCAAGCCGCGCCGCCGTGATAGACGGACCGACGTGAAAAATAACAGAAGGATGGCCCACGCTGATGACGGGATTCCCTATGCTGGGGACAATAACCAAAATCGAGGAACTATGGAACAACCTTTCTCCGACCAGCTCATGGAATTCCGGGTTCCGAGGAATTTCAAGTTTCCTCCAAACCTTGAAATTTACGACGGGACCACGGACCCCCAGGAACACATAAACGCCTACGAGCAGTCCCTGTGCTTTTATGGCGGATCCATGGAACTGTTGTGTCGAGCCTTCCCCCTCCCCCTCAAAAAGGGAGCCCTCAGATGGTTTACCAGCCAACCACAGGGAGCCATTGTGGATTGGTCGGACCTCAAACAGTGTTTCCTGCTGCAGTACACCACGAGCAAGGAGCAACCGAAATCCATCGAATCCCTGGCTAAGATCCGCCAGGGAAAGGACGAGAGCCTTCGGGATTACGTTAGGCACTTTATGGCTGCCTGCACAAATGTAGAAAACTTTGAAGACAGAATAGCCTTGCATTATGCCAGGAGCGGTCTCCGGATAGGCTCCGATTTCTTCAAGTCCTTGGCAAAAAAGAAGCCGGACAATCTTACCGACTTCCAAAAGCGATCTGAGAAGTACGTTTACTTGGAGGAAGCAACAGAAGACCATAGGAGGTGGGACAAAGGTGAGTTCTCTCACCAAAAGCCCAACCAGAATTCGTCAAGGTCACGACCCCCAAAGGGTAGCCCACCACGGAGAAACTACTCTGACTACACTCCTTTGAATACACCCCGGGAAACAATCTTGAGGGAAGTAATGAACACGGAGTTTCAGAACATCCGGAGGCCGCCTCCCATTAAGAAGCACAAGCAGAAGGATCATTCCAAGCATTGCACATGGCATAAAGCCTATGGCCACGACACAGAGGATTGCTATCAGTTGCGCGATGCCATTGAATTTCTAATCAAGGCCGGACGCCTGTAGCAGTATATCCTCCGAGTACAAAACAACGAAGGGGATAATAGGCACAGAGACAGCAGACGTTGAAGCCCGTCCCCTACATGCAGAAGAAGGACAAGAAGCCCTAGGAGAAGATCCCGGACTCCGCCTCGTCGAGATAACAGCGATCGACAGAGTCGAGCCAGGAACACTCCCCCTGTCGACAACGATGACCACCGCGCCGAGCCCAACAGGATGATCCATACCATCGCCGGTGGCTTTGCCGGAGGGGGATCCTCCAATGGAGCTCGAAAGAAAGCCCTTAGAATGGTAGTATTTAGCGTGGTCCACTCAGAGCTAAGAACACAAGTAGAGAATAGAAAAGCACCTCTCATTACCTTCTTAGACGAAGACTACGGCGGAATAATCCCGGATCACGATGACCCACTTGTCATATCCGGGGTAATTTCCAACACCGAAGTTCGACGAATTTTCGTCGATCAAGGGAGTTCAGTCGACATCATGTTCCTAGATCTCTATCAGAAGTTGGAGCTCCCACAATCCGACTTGACTCCCCACGTTGGAGAACTGACGGGTTTCACCGGTGAGAAGATCACCCCGGTCGGATACTACGAAACTCACCTGACTCTCGGATCATCTACACTATTCAGAACTGTCAAGGTAAAGTTCCTGGTTGTGGACTGCCCCTCGACTTATAACATCATCCTGGGTCGTCCTTCTCTCAACGCCCTCGGAGCGGTGGTATCCACCACCCACCTCATGATGAAGTTCCCCAACAAGAACAATGACGTCGTCACTGTAAAAGGCGACCAAATTGCAGCCATGAAGTGCTATAATGAGAGTTTAAAGATCTGTAAAGTACCTCAGAGGTCGAGCCCCGTAGCATCCACCCCGGCTACCAACCAGGTTAACATCTTAATGACGGAGCTGGACGTTAGAGAAGAGATCCGGGATACCCGACCCCAGCCCGAAGGCGAACTGGAGCCCCTTCAACTCGGGACCAACCCTGAACAGATCACCAAGATCGGAGCTCGTTAGGGTGAAAAAGAAAAGTAGCAACTTTCAGAACTCTTGTTGAAAAACAAAGATCTTTTCGCTTGGACTTCCTCCGACATGCCCGGACTCGACCCTAGTTTCATTTGCCACTTATTGTCGATTAAAGAAGGTACCAAGCCGGTCGCGCAAAAGAAGAGGAAGGTCAGACCCGAGAGGCAGCAAGTCGTCGAGGACCAAGTCAAAGAGCTACTAAATGGCAACTTCATCAGAGAAATCTCATATACCACGTGGCTCTCCAACGTAGTTTTAGTAAAAAAGTCCAATGGAAAATGGAGAATGTGCGTAGATGACACCGACCTGAATAAAGCCTGTCCCAAGGACCCATATCCACTCCCCAATGTGGATAAATTAGTGGATGGCTCCTCGGGGTTCAGATGACTCTCATTCATAGACGCATATTCTGGGTACAACCAGATTCCCATGCACGCTGGGGACGAGGATAAGACCGCTTTCATCACCGACAGGGCGAGCTACTGCTACAAGGTCATGCCTTTCTGCCTAAAGAATGCAGGAGCCACTTACCAGAGGATGATGAACAAGATTTTTGAAAACCAAGTGGGAAAGATGCTAGAAGTCTACATAAATGACATGATAGTAAAGACCCCGCACAGCGGATCACACACGGCGGACCTCGAGGAAGTATTTGCACAAATCCAGAAGTACAACATGAGGTTAAACCCTAAGAAGTGCGCTTTCGGGGTCCAGGCCGGTAAATTTTTGGGGTTCATGCTAACTCATAGAGGGATTGAAGCCAATCCGGATAAATGTCAGGCCGTCCTCAACATGAGAAGTCCTCGGAACGTAAAAGAGGTACAACAGCTTACGGGGTGCATAGCGACTCTCACAAAATTCTTAGCTAAAGCCGCTCACAAGTCTCTCCCCCTATTCAAATTGCTCAAGAAGGGAAAAAGATTTGAATGGACTCAGGAGTGTGAAGATGCCTTCACATCATTAAAAAACCTCTTGTCCTCCCCTCCTATCTTGACAAAGCCAGACACCGGAGAGATGCTCTACTTGTACCTATCCGTCCACGACGAGGCCGTAAGTTCAGTCTTAATCAGAGAAACCAACGAAGGACAGAAGCCTGTCTACTTCGTAAGTAAGGTCCTCCAGGGCCCTGAGCTTCGATACCAAAAGGTTGAAAAAGTTACTTTTGCGCTCATTATCACCGCAAGAAGACTTCGACAATACTTCCAATGCCACCCAGTGGTGGTAAGAACCGACCAACCAATCCGACAGGTGCTACACAAGCCAGAACTGGCCGGCCGAATGATTGCGTGGTCAATCGAACTCTTAGAGTTTGGAATCACATACGAACCATGACTGGCAATAAAAGCCCAAGCATTGTCGGACTTCCTGGCGGAACTCACAACAGACAACGGTGACCATATGAAAGCCTTCTGGACCATTTTTGTCGACAGATCGTCGAACCCCAAAGGAAGCGGGGCCGGAGTGATTGTCGAAAACTCGGAAGGCTTGACCTTAGGGCACTCCCTAAAGTTTGAATTCCCGACTTCAAACAATCAGGCCGAGTATGAGGCCTGCATCGCCGGCTTACTAATGGTAAAGGACCTGGAGGCAACGCGGATCACGCTTTGTAGTGATTCCCAGCTAGTAACCTCCCAAATCCGAGGTGAATATCAAGCCAAAGAACCCCTCCTGCAGAAATACTTGAACAAGGTCTAGGAACTTTTGAAAGGCTTCGAAGAGGTCAAGATAGAGCACATTCCAAGGGAACAGAACTCCAGAGCAGACCTTTTGTCTAAACTGGCCAGCACAAAGAGCCACGGCAACAACTGGTCTGTAATCCAAGAAACCCTCTTCCAACCCTCCATCACGGATCACAGCATATCCCAAGTGGAGGATCATCAGCCATCTTGGATCACTCCAATACTGGGCTATCTGCAGCATGGGAAGTTACCATCGGACCCGAAAGAGGCCTCCCGATTGATAAGGACGTCGGTTAGATACACTATTTACAACGGCCGTCTATACCGACGTGGTTTCTCCTCCCCTCTTCTAAAGTGCTTAACCCCCAAAGAAACAGAATACGCCCTAGCTGAAGTTCATGAAAGAAGCTGTGGTCACCACTTGGGAGCCAAAGCCCTAGCCCAAAAAGTATTAAGGGCAGGATTCTATTGGCCGACAATGGAAGCTGACTCTCATGCACATGTTCAAACTTGCGACAAGTGCCAGCTTCATGCAGATCATTTTCAAGCCCCTTCTGAAGAATTGTTCACGACGTCGGTTCCCTGGCCCTTTTACAGGTAGGGTATGGACATTTTGGGGCCGTTCCCTCAGGCCCCAAGGCAGTTTAAATACTTGGTGGTAGCAGTAGACTACTTCACTAAGTGGATCGAGGCCGAACCCCGATCACCATCACTTTGCGCGGGTCGAAGTTTACTTGGCGCCATATTATCACCAGGTTCGGCATACCGGAATCGGTAGTCACAGATAATGGTACCCAGTTCAAAGACAAAGTTTTTGAAGAGCTACTAGCCGGATTGAAAATAAAATACCACTATAGCTCCGTCGAGAACCCCAGAACAAATGGACAAGCCGAGGCCGCCAATAGAATCATCATGCGAGGCTTAAAAAGGAGGCTCGACAAAGCCAAAGGAAATTGGGTCGAGCAACTTGACCATGTTCTTTAGGCATACCGGACCACTCCTCATTCCACGACGGGAGAAACCCCTTTCAAGTTGACCTATGGCTGCGAGGTCATGATCCCGGTCGAGATAGGGGAACCCAGTTGGCGCTACCAACAGTTCTCATCCGACAGCAACCCCGGTCTAATCAGAGAGGACCTGGACTTGCTCGAAGAAAGAAGAAACGTGCCTCATATACGGGATGCCGCCCTCAAGCAGAAGACAGCGGCCAGGTACAACAAGAAAGTGGTCCCAAGAAAATTCCAGCCCGGTGATCTAGTGCTCAGGAGAGCCGACATAGGAGGGAAAAATGCCTCCCAAGGGAAACTAGCCCCTAATTGGGAAGGCCCCTATCGTGTCGTTATCAGTACGGGTAAGGGAGCTTACACCTTGGAAACGTTATCCAGAACCCCGGTCAAGAATTACTGGAATGCGGACAAACTAAGAAAGTACTATAACTAAATGCTGACAGTGACTCAGCCCTCTAAAAGAATTACCTTTGATCCGTTCTTGTTTTGAATAAGTACATTGTGTACGAACTCTCGTCCTCCAAATATCATCAATAAAATGGTTATTCAGGTATCAAGGTTGGTCGAACGCGCTGCCTTAATCGCTAAAGTGTAAAACTGATAGGAGACAGTACGGATTATATGTACAAACTCCTTCTTTATACCTAAACCAGGAAGGGGTACCTACCCCGGGCAAGGTTAAGCAATGTTAATGCCTTAGGCAAAAGGGTTTTCCGTAAAATGCCAGGCGTTATTCTTACCTATATCTGCAATTCCAAACGCTCCCCATAGCAAGCACTGGAATATGGATTAAGGTTTTACTTTGCTTAAGTCTAAAATTTCTTGACGCTTGATTATTATAAGCGTTAGATTACAGACTAAGGCGTCATTTCTACCTAAGTCAAGTGGAATGCCATTCACTCAACGGTATGAGTGAAGGATCCCGAACCATGGTTTTCTATGATAAGAAGTTTTCTAAGTCCATTATAATGAAAATGGGCATTGGACCCAAGTTGGACCATGAAAAACAAGAATAAACGGTTGAACAAAATCATTAATTATAAAACCCCAAAAACGGGGCAATTGTTCATACAAGTAACAGAACCCCACGCAGGGGGCAAAAAATAGCAAAATGAAAAAGCAAGAAAAGGTTAGACGTCTGCCTCTTCCCCTTCCAGGATCTGGATAACCTCCGGGTTGCCACCAGGAGCCTTCGCTGCTAACTCCACAACAGCTACAAGTTGGCCATTATGGAAGGTTTTATCCGGGGTAACACCCTCCAAGATAAGGTCGATCCCGGGGTTGAAGTGCTGGATTTGCTTCACAGCATTTTGAAACTGCTCTTCTCCGACATTTCCAGCTACTCCGTCCAGCTCCTCCACTTCCTTTTCGAGCTCTACCACCTCGGACCTTAGTGCGCCAATGGTTCTGTCGGCTTCAAGCTTCTCGGCCTTCCTGGCAGCCTCTGAGTCTGCCAACGCATTCTCCAGTTCAATGACCTTCTTTTCAAGTTCGACAGCCCTCACCCTACTATCCTCGTCGGCTTTCAAGGAAGCAGTCAACTTCTGGTTGATTTCCTCCTTTTCTTTCCTCAAAATCTTCAGCTCTTCCGACGCCTACCGATCAGCGTTCTCGATGGTCTCCTCGATGAAATGGATCTCGGTCGCTGCTCGGAGAGCTTGCCTCTGCAGTGCGGCTAAGGTTTGGGCTAAACCTTGCTCAGCAATATGCTGCCTCACCTCGCCACCCAAAAATCGCCCAGATATGAAGGGATCGGGGTCAGAGTGCCCAGTGATGATTGGCAAGAAGTCCGCCCTCTCCCTTTCTCCGACATTCGACGACCTTTCATCATGCTCAAAAGGCTCTCCGACAGCCTACCTCTTCCTCCCCCCTTGAACTGTGGGTAGGGGATCCTGGTTGATCTTGCTGTCCGATGACAGCACCCCGGTCGGAAGAGTCCGGAACGGCTGTGGAGGAAGAAGTCGTGGCCTTCTTTCCCTTCCTCCGGTTCCTTGACGATTGCAGGGTAACCATAGAAGACCCAGAAGTCATGTTGCTAACTGAAAAGAAACAGAAACAAATACAGTCAGCACATCAAGAAACATTGATATATGAAGACGGAGCAAACACCTAGGGATACTAGGGTTAAAAATGCCCTAATTCCTACCTAATAAAACGTAAAGAAGATCATCACCAGGGATATGAAGAACATCTCTAATACTGATGTTCCCATGCTTCTCGGCATATCGGGTTATGAACCCGATGGTCCTAAGCTCCTCAGGGTCGAGATCTTCCTCCTCCTTCTCAATCAAGTCGACGGGCACATCCCAGCACCTCTGTGTCCAGTAAAGAGGAAACTCCAGCTCCCCGTCCGGGTTGAGAAAGAAAGGCCGACAGCCTTCCTTGGCTTTATCTTGAAGAACGCGGTCTTAAACCCTTTGAAGCTTTCTTCGAAAACATCAAAGGATTTACGCCCGAGTCGCGACTGGATGACAAGCCAGCTCGTTTGCCTTATCGTTCCCTGGGTGTTTATTCTTGTATAAAAGTAAAAAAAGGTATTCACCGAGCACTTAAGGCTCATTAATCGACAAAACCTCTCAAACGATATGATGTAGCCCCAACCGTTAGGGTGGATTTGCGAAGGGGCCACTTGGAGGGTACGGAGGACGGCCATTTGGAAGTCGGAAAATGGCATCCTAAGCCCCAACTTGAGAAAAAGAGGCTCATACAGGAACATGAAGTGTGAACCCTCCTCTTGACAGGAGCACACTCTCTCATTCTAGGTTGGGCAGACAACTTCAAACTCGTCGTCTCGAGCCTTGTTCACAGTTAACTCCAAGGCGAATAGGGACTCTCGGAGTATGGCTTCGCTTGAAAACTTGGACTGACGATCCCATACGTCGTCCACTACTCATAGGCATACCAACCCGGGACCCCGCCGAACTCGAACCAGCTCGTCTTCTGCCGGATCACGGACGTCGTGAAACAGAGGTTGGACCCTAGTTTTTTTTTCCTTTGGCCATGGGAATCCTGAGAACATCCAAAGAAGTCGGTAAGAAATTGTCAGAATCAATAGTTTCACAGATTCAGACACAGGGATAGCGAGGTAATCTTAACCTCCCCTACCGACCTCCTGTCCCACCAGAAACAAAGCATCCAGGGGAACTCCTCCACCGCGCATGGCGCGGCGAAGTTGGTGTTTTAGGGAGGCGACCATATCTACCTAAATCACTAAGCCCTATTTGAAGGCAAGACCAGAAATGCGAAGCTACTCTACTTTTGGAAAAGCCATTGACATACTGAAAGTGCAAATAACAAAAAGACTGAAAGAAAGCAACTTACTATGTAAAGGCAGAATGCTTGAAAGTGGAGAAGTTGTGTCAGAACAATGAAGAAGCCGCAAGTGGGAAGCACCCGAAAAGAAGTCAAAGCTTTCAACGCATGGTGTTTTCAGTAGAGGAGGCCAAAAATGATAGAGTAAGAAAGACAAACCTTTTATTTATAAAGGGCTGAACGGTTAAGGGACATTTCTGTCCCCTCTGATGCAAGTTCAAAAGGTGCTCATCATGGCTCGCGGAGCTCTAGGCACGTCCCTCCGATGAAGTCACGACACGTGGCCCACCCAACTGTAATAGCAGTTGAAAGGACGATTACGCAGTAATCCAAAACGTCGTACGAATGTTGGATGAGAACCCGGGTTTGTACCACGGATTCCAGGCCCAATTAATTATTGACATCACGGACAACGTGCTATCTCCGAGGTATAGTTATGGCTATTATGCCGGGTTGGCATTGGACCTATCCCGGCAGTGTCTTTACTTGGTTATACTGGGATAAGCGTTGGACTCATCCCGGCAGAATTACCTCGGTGGAAAAACATATATATATAATAAAAGTACAGGACAAATACAAAGAAGGTAAAGTCTATTGGATCATCTTCATTCCATACATCGTCATACAACCGAAAAAGAGGAAAAAGAAAATATTGAGACATGGAATACATAACGACACCCCGGGAAAGGCGGCAAATGTCTCCGGCTGCCTGGATCGTACCCCATCCACATCTCCAAACCCCAGCCTTTTGAAAAAGTGGATAGGCTTTGCAGAACATTGGCAAACCAGGATCATAACCCCGGATAAGGTGCCAAAATTCTTTGCACTGCTTCTCCGCGATGCAACTAAAGGCCGAGATTTTCCTTCGCTCGTTGGAAGGGGTGCGACCTCTCTAGCTGAAGAATCCTCCGCCGGTGTCAATCATTCCAAGTTGTCTCAAGTCACGGAGCAGCTACAGCGGCCTTTCCACCCCGGAACAGATTGAAGCCACTCCGGAGTAGGAATTCTCCCCTCACTCGTTCTTCTCCCACCTTCTCGATGGATAATGGCAGAAGCGGATACGCGCTGCTTCCTTGAAAGCAAGTCAAAGAAAACAGACCACCCCAGGTTGCTCCAAGGGGGTCCTTACTCCCTAGACCGGGCATCCTTGCATTTCTAGCCGTTACTACGAAAATGACTGGCCAAGTGCTTTCAAGCAGCCCGCCGAGAAGAAGGAGAAAGGAACAGTGTGCTCCGTCGGGTCCCCATACAATGAAGGACAGAAGCATTATTCCATCCTAACAACACGTTGGATCAGACACCCCCGTGTACGCCAGGATAGAAAGGCTTCCGCCTCCCTAAATGCATAGCAACCCGATTTTACGCCAAGATGGAAAGGCCCCTGTCAAAAAGGAAAAACGCTCGGAGAAGATAAAATCTCTTCAAGAACTTTGGAAAAAATGAAAGTATTGTCTCTGCAAATGACGAAGCTCTCTTCATACAAGGAGGAAATAAGGAAAAAACTACACTTATTCCCCTGGGAGAAATCATCTGTGTTCGAGTATGAAAAAGGATGGAATGCAAACCCACGAAGAAGTATTCAGTACTTATAGCATGCATGAGGGATTCTGATTGGTCCCGTAAAAGGTGACCTAATCCCATGAAGTAAGCTAAAATAAATGCTTTTGATCTCTAGTTGGTTACAAAGATAGGGGGCAGTTGAAAAAATCCGTATGAAATTGACGCTTTCTTTAAAGAATCACTACTTCCCAATAAAGTCCAAGCATCAGTTTCCCAGAGAATCGCAGACTGTTACGTCAGAGATCACGTTTGGGATCTACGTCGAATATGTCTCCAAGAATCCTTAGTACTCGTGCTTGGGGGCAGCGACGTTTGCTCGTAACTAAATAGGACAAGGACGTCGGTAATAACCCGACGTCTAACGCCAACCCGTCGAATTACCACACAATGGTTGATCCGTTCTAAACTTGACTCTGGTCTGTCTCATCCAAGAGCCAAGCTGGGGGCAACTATTCTGGACCGTGATCCGGGATCCCGCTCCATGGGATCAACCCGGCATGAGTACTACCGGACTCCTCCTAGCTGTCGTGGAGGAAGACTCACGACGTGCTTCGGACCACGGGTTACGACACCTGAGCGGTGTTATTATATGACATCGTGGCTGATTGATCCACGCAGAGGATAAATCCCTAAATATCCGTAACTGTCAATCATCAACTTACGATATTATAGGATTGACAGATATCCTTAATGGTTAGATACTTTCCATATCTTAATCCCAGGTTTACAGGGATATATCTGATAATAACGGGAAGGCAATCCACATTAGGATACTAATCCTAAATTATCTGCATTCAGTATTCGATAAGAATCCCATTAGGATTCTGTGCACACTCTATAAATACGAGGCTAAGTCATCTCAGTAAGGTAACTCTAAACTCAATCCCTAAAACCTTATTGTGCACTGCCTGACTTGAGCGTTGGAGTCCCTTTGCAGGTACTCAACCCCCCTGTGCTACGAGCTCAGCTGCTGCACGAAGGAGAATTCATTGTAACGTGCCTATCTCAGGTACCCTCTGAATCTAGTTCAGAACAGCCTTCTACTCCATTAATTCCACCTAGCTTGCATGTCTCGTCTATTTGCGCAAGTCACGAAAGTATCCTGCTGGGCCACGTTCAAAGACATCTCTGAAGATGCGATAATTCCTCCCTGGTGCCTTCATCGTCTTTCTTCCTGCAACAGAGCCAAATAGAACAAGTGCACCAACAACAGCAATAGCTGCCACGGCTACACCAACCACAGCAACAACCTAAGACACCTCATTATCTTCTCTTCCATTGCTAGCTTCGATCTTGGTCTTGCCTTTGTTTCTGCTCTCGCAACTACAGATTGTGCCACTAAAATTGACCCTATACTTTGCCGTTCTTATGAGAATGAAGGGATGGGCAGTGGAGTTATATATATATATAGAAAACTCTGGGAAAATATATGGTCATGCAACGTTGCATTTTCCCCGGATTGGCTTGATTCCATAAAGTGATCAATAAATACTCCATATATATTTTTAGTTTCCATGTTTTGATAATTGTGAAGTTGATGTGTGCATGTGAACAATAAAGGATGTAGCATGAATTACGAAGAGACTTCATGTTGCATAGAAAATTGACTTACTTTTCAAGATTTGATTCTTTTTTTAAAAAAAATATGTTCAGTGTAGTGAAGCACCAGTTTGACTCGTATGTTTTATTATATGATTATTATTGAAAGTCTATTTAAATTGAAAATTGATTTACATTTCAAAATTGTTTTTTATATATTTATTGTTGTAATACAACATTGTATTTCAAAAAGAAAAAGCATTGAAGAGCTATGACATTTGTATTTTATTATATGATTAGAGAATCGATTAAATCTGTGTGATTAATTTTATCATGAATTATTTAATTAGAAGAACTCAACATAATCGGAGGAAAAGATAAAGGTTTGAGTCTGGAATGCATTATTCCTTCCGTCCTTAATTTTATAGTTGTCTTTTAAGATTTTTACATAAAGATTAATGATACTATTAAATAAAAATATAGAGAAATATAGTATAATATGACTATATTACCTTTTCTCTTATTCAATTAATATTTTATTTCTCCCAAATTTCACATCTTCTATAACTTTAATAATGTAGTAATTGAGTTTAGTTAAAATAATAAAGAATGAGAATAAAGTTAAAAAAAGTAATTGATATTTTTTTGATATTATCAAATGATAAATAATATAGGATAAAATAAATTTTCTAAAAAGAAAGATATGAAGGCATGAAGGGAGCACTTGTGAAAAGATTGAATTAGTGATCGGTTTTAAAACAAATATAATATATTTAGTGTTTAGAAACTAAATTAGAGATTAATTTAAAAACTTATTTTTTAATCTTTAAAAATTTGTCTTTAAATATTTTTTAAAAATAACCAAAATATGATTAAAATTAGCAACTGATTATTTTAACTAATCGGTCACTAAATTAGTCTCTAATATTAGCGACCAACTTAAATCGATAGCTAAATATTAGTGACTAATAGTTTAGCAACTGATTAAAATTAGTCATTAAATCAATTGCTAATTATTTTAGCAATTAATTTAAAAAATATAGCCAACGATTTTTCAATCACTAAAATCTTTTTTTCTAATTGTGCACTCTTAACTTAAAAGAATTATTTTCACACTAAAAGAGTGTGAGGATATCGTGAAAACCAAAAAAGAAAAGCCGATTTATGTGTTGCTAATAAAAAATCTTGATTAATCTTTTGTAACTCCAAGGGTCGAATGCAATCTGACCTTGGACCTGCTTACCCTTTAATTCTTTTTTTTTTTAAGTGTGGATTTAGGGGTTGCAGTTGTCACCTAAAATGGTCACTTCCTCCGTTAAATTGATGGAAAAAAATTCCAATGCAAACCAATTTAACAGTTGCCGATATTTTCTGTTAAATTATTATATTATATTAAATTACTTACTATTAGAATTTAATAATTTTATAAAAAAAAAAAAATATAAAAGTGATATAATTTAAGTAGCGTTCAAAAATCAAAATTGTCTTGTATGAGGCATTATTAGTGAACGAATGAATTTTTTTTACTTTTCCCTCAAGTTTTGTATATTTTTGGTGTATTCCAAATTTCCAATACATGATGAGGCTGTCTATATCTTTGCACCTTTAGGGCAGTGCTCTCTGTTGGGGTGCTGAGGCATTATTAGTGAACGAATGAATTTTTTTAACTTTTCCCTCAAGTTTTGTATCTTTTTGGTGTATTCCAAATTTCCAATACATGATGAGGCTGTCTATATCTTTGCACCCAACTTTTTATGATATGCAGATATTAATTTAAGACCTCATCTTTTCTCTCGTCATCAAATCGCGGGATTCAAGTTTTCCGCAGTCGCCAGATATAATTAGCAAGAATAACTTTATGTCCTTCTAATTAATTTTTTAAAAAAAAATTATAATTAAAAAAGTATATAATATTTTTTATATTCACAAAATATTAAATGAATTCATTTAATATATTTTTATTAAATAAAAAAATTATTAAAAAATATTTTAAGAGAATATAACATTACTCAAATTATAGCTTCTTGATGAGCAAAGTCCAGGACACTAGAAAGAGTTTGCAAGCTGGTCCTGACGAGGGTGATCTCAAAGAATTGGAACCAAATGACACCATCATAATATGTCATGGGCAGAGCTCTAAGAGTATGTTTGAATTGGTGGGATTGAATGGAATGAAATGGAATGAGATGGAATGGAGATAGGTTTTATTATTTAGTTATGTTAAAAAATGTAAAATGAGATGGAAGTGGGTGGACCACCACAACTCATTAATTTTCTTCTCCCCCCCCCCCCAATTTGGTGGGTATAGGATGAAATCATATTTTTTATTATAATTATAATTAAAATTTTATTACATTAACATTATTCCTTAAAATTAGTGTGTTTATAATAAGAGTAATTTTAAAAAAATAAAATTATAACTCTTACCATTCCATCCACTTCTCAAACAATAGAATGATAATTTTATTCCATTCCATCCTATCTCATTTCATCTTATCTCATTCCATCTCATCTCGTTCCATCAATTACTAAATATCTAAACATAGTCTAAGAAGTCCACATCAAAGCTCGTGATGTGCAGATCACAAAGAACAACTCTCTAGACCAGTCTTCACATTCTACAGTGGTGGAGACCATGCCTTCACCTTTGATTAAGAAGTTCCTGGCTCAAAATCCAGCCACTATCTTTGCAAGAAAAGCAAGGAATAAATCAACCAATGGCTCTCAATCAAAAGTTTCAAGAGGAACCTCCCTGCAAACCCTCCTAAGATGCCTACCTCTGGGGAAAACAAAGTCATTTTAGTTAGGCATATTGCAATGTCATTTTGACAAATTCATGTGCAGCAGTGTTTGTGACAGTGTTCTAAGAATCGGAAAAGTTGTCTTGTGAGATTTGAACATCAAGGATAGAGAGGAGACGCCTAACCACTGAGCCACCATTGCATGTTATATATATATATATATATATATATATAAACTTGTCATATTAATTAACAAAATGATTGTTTGATTTATTATTTAATTTATTTAGTTTCATATTTTTCTTATTAAAATGTTATTTATTAAAACTTTTCATAATAATAATAATTTTTTATTTAATTAAATATATAATATATTTAAAATATTAAATTCTTAGAATTTATATATATACGAAATTATTATTATAATTATTATTATTTTATTATTATTATACTCCGATTCAACTACAGGTAGATCATTAAACTATGAATTAATCCCTTCATCAATTTAATGATTGGTCTAATTTTTAAAATTTTGGTTAATGAGCATTTGACAATTATTTTTGTGAAAGTGAGTTGAATAAAAAATTGTCGGCAAATTAAGATTCTTGTGGGCATATAACATCAATCACTATCAAGAAAAACTATATGAAACAAACAAGATATGCCTGTGTGTGTAACATCAAAGTTTGAGGGTTTCTTCCTTGTAATCTGGTGGGTTTGAGTTGGAGGCTAAAATTTGTATATATTCTCAAATAGATTCTTTGGCTGTGTAGTTCTCTCTGTATTAGTATGTACCCAATCTGGTGCACATATAATCATCGGATATCCCAGTCTCATTTTAATTTTACAAAGACTGTTATCACTAAAAGTTTGACCAGTTAACGGCAAATTGACTAAATTCAAGATAAATTCTTCGGTTTAAGGAGCAAGACATTTTTCTTGCGCTATATATCATTGAATTGGTGCTACGTTAAATTAAATTTATATATTATCATTATCTCTCACTTTAATTATATTTTTAATAACCTTTAATTTTATTCTTTTTACGAGAAAGAAAATTTATTATGATCAAAATACAACAACACTTACAAATTAAAAAAGATACATTAAATCTAGGAAGAAAAAGAAACAAATACAATCTATCATTTGATCTAACCAACAATCTGTAGATTTGTTCCTTACCAAAACAAATACAGTTTATCATCTGACCTAACTAACGATCTGTAGATTTGTTCTTTACTCAAAAATTATCGATGCCTAAGTATCTTTTATAGCGGAGACCAACAAGAAAAGTACTGCAACTTGGAGAGTATATTATGCCTCCTTCCAAAGTAGATCTAAAACTCTCCTCTAGTTGCAAAACCTTCAGGATATGATCAGCTACGAGGAAACTAATCAAAGACACTCTAAAAATTGAAAACCAACTCACTCATAAAAAAGACAATAAAAATACCCATAAAAGATATAACAAAAACATAAGATTTGTTATTGAGAGAAGTAAATGATGGCAAACCCCCGCTCCAACACTCTCATAGAAAAAAGACTCACAACAAGAGAGATAGAAAGAAAGGGAGGCTAGGATTTTACACGGATATATCCTTTAAAATTTCTATCTTTGATAGGGACCTAATGTCCATATATTTCTCATGGTAAATACAGTATGCATTTTTTATGCAAAAATACTCTATCTATGCAAAAGCTTTTTTTTTTTTATAATACCAAAC
This sequence comes from Ormosia semicastrata, assembly GCA_029884595.1. NCBI lineage: Eukaryota > Viridiplantae > Streptophyta > Magnoliopsida > Fabales > Fabaceae > Ormosia > Ormosia semicastrata. The sequence continues at coordinate 57,904,311 of JAQQTO010000056.1, forward strand.
TAATTAAAAGTTACTTTTTTCTACGTAAAAAAGAAAGATTCTGATCAGCCTAATGGAAGGCTTGAGACGGAACTTGTGGTCACATTAGTTTTGAAGAAATGAGAACCAGGAGTTTCTGCATAATTAGGATACTATGTATATTTGGGTAATGTCACATATAAAAATATTCATATCTCCTTTTTGTGCCACTTTATGAGCAGTAGCTCTGGTTGATTGTGTATTTTTTTTTTATATGAATAAGAGTTGCAAAATATTTGTTTGTTATTGATTATATTTAGTTGGTTGAATTTGATTCAAAGTTAAAAGAAATACTTACATAAATACTTACAACAAGAGTGATAGAAAAAAAAAGGGAGGCTAGGGTTTTACATGGATATATCCTTTAAATTTTCTATCTTTGATAGGGACCTAATGTCCATATATTTCTCATGGTAAACACAGTATGCATTTTTTATGCAATAACACTCTATCTATGCAAAAACATTTTTTTTTCCTAATACCAAACAGATTAAAAGTTACATTTTTCTAGACAAAAAAGAAAGATTCTGATCAGCCTAATGGAAGGCTTGAGACGGAACTTGTGGTCACATTAGTTTTGAAGAAATGAGAGCCAGGAGATTCTGCATAATTAGGATACTATATACATTTGGGTAATGTCACACATATAAAAATATTCATATCTCCCTTTTGTGCCACTTTATGAGCAGTAGCTCTGGTTGATCGTGTATTTTTTTTTTATGAATAGGAGTTGCAAAATATTTATTTGTTATTGATTATATTTAGTTGGATGAATTTGATTCAAAGTTAAGAAATACTTACATAAATTTCGTATACCCAAGTTAGATGAATTAGGTCAATAAATTATTAATACATATTAATTAATATTTAATTATTTAAATTAATAATTTAATTCTTAGAATTATTCTCTTTTTAATTCTTGAATTTAATTATGTGTATAAATTAATTCTTGAATTTACAAAGCTTGCATCAAATTAAACATTTTTAAAGACTAAAGTAAAAAACAAAAATAATTAAAATGATACGAGTTTGATAAATTTAAGGATTAATTCATATATATAATTAAGTTTAAAGACTAAATTACAAGTAAATAATAATTGCTGAGATTAAGTTATTAATTTACTGTAATATTATCCTAGCCATATCTCTTTCCTGTTCAGTTTTCATGCGCCATGTACTTCACCAATATAACCTGTTCAGTAGCATTCTAGGGATCGTGGATAACCTCATGTCGTTGACCTGTTATATTTTTATTATTAATTTTTTTAAGCATTTCAAAGTCAAATAAAAGCAGTTTTTACTTTATCTTATATCTTTCTACAAGTTTTGCAGTGTTTGCTACTATACACCTTACTTAGTTAAGGTGTATGGTATACTACTTAAAATGACCTGTAATGGCAGGGCAGCTGGTTGGATTTTTTTTTTGGTAAAACTCCTAAACCACCCCACGCGCACCACCACCATCACCAGGACGGCGCGGTGCAGACGATGACACGACAGTGAGAGTGGACCCAAGCGACATTCGCAGTTCGTGGTTGGTGCGCAGTGGTGGTCTGTGGAGGGACAGGATGGCTTGCAATGGTAGTTCATGGACGCAGGTGAGACGAGCAGATCTGCGTGGTGGTTCGCGGATCTGGCACCGGATTGGCGTCTTAGCATGGGACAATGGTCGTGGGTCGAGATAGAGGTACGCAGTGGCTGGGCGTAGAATAGGGCAGTGGTTCTGAGCTTGACTCACGGGTCACGTGCTGGTTGGAGCGGAAGTTGAGGTCACAGTGGTTAGGCGCAGAGGCTGAGGGCTTGGAGGCTGAGGTCGTGGAGGTTGAGGTCTTGCAATGGTGGTTCGTGGACGTGGGTGAGACAGGCGGATTGATGTTAGGTTTGGGTCTCGGTGGCTATGGTGGCTCGCAGATCTGGAGGCACGGCTCATGGGCAGCGGATCTGGTGGTTCGTGGGTTTTGGGTGGCTGCAAGCTACGGTTTCTGGCTAGAGCAGAGGCTGAGGTCACTGTGGTTGGGTGCAGAGGTTGAGGTTGTAGTGGCTGGGCGCAAAGGTTGACGACTGTGGGTGCGGTGATTTTTGGGTGGTGGTGGCAGTGGAGGGAGGAAGGGTGGTGGTGGTGCAATTTTTCATAACCTGCTTAACAGATTTCCTGTACTTGATCTAAATCATTGATATTTTTTATGTTTAAATCAATGACTTGTAATGCAAGGTATATCATACGCCATAATTTTTAAGGTGTATATTAGACACCCCAGTTTTGCACGTTGGAAACTAGTATTAGTATTTTCCTTATTTTTTGCTGCCCTTTGCACAATGTTGAGGCTGGATATTCCTATAAATTTGTTGTTGTACGATGCAGAACAACTTCCAACCATTTGATATTTCTTTCACTCTATCCAACTAATTTTGCTAGTCTTTTGATATAACGTTGGAGCACGTTGCGGTAGTATAATCTGCTGTTTTTTGCTTTAGAAAACCAACGGGTTTTTTTTAGACAACCTTTATAAATAGCAACGTCCGGGTTTTCACAAAATATACAAAAAAATTATTTTTTTAAGAGGGAGGATCAACTTACACCAGTGTAAGTCTTTTTTCTCTTACACTCATTTTCAACCATTAGATCTACTTTCATCTAATGGTTACCTTTAATGAAATAATTTCAACCATTAAATGAAAGTAGAACTAACGGTTGAAAATGAGTGTAAAAGAAAAAAAACTTACACTGGTGTAAGTTGATCTCTCCTCTTTTTCTAAATATACTTTTATTATGGTCTAGTTTTTGTGAGTAATCTTACGAATTGTTCTTATGCTCTTATTATTTTAAGTATAGAGCTAACAAGAAATAACTTATATCTTGAGAAGTATTAGTTATGAGTCTGTCTGTATCAAGTAATCAATTTGCGGTGACAAAATACTTTTAAGTTCAGTAATCAATTTGCACACCTCAAGTAATTTATGCGATAAGGTATTTTATTTATACTATTTAAATTTTAGCAATCTATCTATTTTATTTCTATTATTTTTCCTACAATTTTTAGAGTATTTCTATGATGGATATTGCTAGACTTATTATTGAAGTTAAATTTATTTTTTTTATGGCTAAAATTTCAAAAGTTGCATATAATGCTGTAATGGAGATTTCTATTTTTTTTTTCAAAATTATGATTTCTACTTTTATCTCAATTTGGTGTCTTTATTTATATTGAGCAAAACAGGTGATAAAATTATTTTCAAGTCTGATGAAATTTCACTCTCGAAATATGGGGGTTTTGAGAAGAAAAGGTATTATACTAGTTATTAGATTCTGTGCAATTTTGGCATGTTACATTCGGACTGAGTTTTTACATGTATTTATTTTTGCTATGTTGCTAATTCATGATCAAATGGTTTTGAACCTTTGCTGCCTTGTAGAAGTGACGTGGTTCCAATCATGTGGATAGTTCATTTTATAGCTCGATTTTAACTAATATTGGTAGTGATGTTTACTGTTATAGGTAGTTGCTTGAATGATCAAAACTCATCGCGTGTGACTTTCTAAAGGAAATATAACTTGTAAACTAGATGGATTATGGTTGATAATAAAGGAAACTTATGCCCCTGTTATGACCGAATTTGTTATACAATTAGGAACAATATAGGTTAGCTAATTAGGGTTTGAACACCTTAAGCACATACTGCCCTGTTTTCTTACAATTGATTTGGTAAATTAAAGATTTTTTTTTATAAGCAAAATATATTAAAAAGGAGCACAAGGGGTACTCCAACCCATTACATCATAGTACACAATTAAAAAGTCCGAAGGCAACCCAAAGGATTAATGCACCAATCTGAAAAAAAGAGTCCTGAATTTCTACCATCCCTACAAATAAATCACCCCCAAGATAAGAACTTAATATGAGCAATCACAGAAAAATAGTCAGCAATTGCCCCCTGAAAAATAACATTGTTCCTCAATAACCACAGAGACCAAATAACTGCAAATCAAATGATATGTCTTACTCTTTTAAGCTTCTTCCCTCTAAGAAAAGCCAAATGTTGCAAGAAGTGGTTAACACCGTCATTATGATAAACACCATCAAACCTCATCCAAGCATAAATAGCAGACCAAACATTATAAGAGAAAGGACACGTGAAAAATAAATGACTGCAGCTCTCACAGTGAGAAAAACAAAAAACACATGAAACATCATGATCAGAGGAAATTATTCCCCTAAAAGCCAACGCCTCCCTTGTTGGCAGCCGATCTTGAAACAACCTCCAAGCAAATACAATAACTTTGGAAGGTACAACATTCTTCCATAAAATCTGGTAAACCTTTGCCAAGTTTGGATTAAGATTGACGAACCTTCGGAGCTTCAAAAGATGTACATACCCAGATTTCACAGAAAAACCATTTAAGTTATCTGGAATCCAAATCCAAGAGTCACTCGCCTCCTTCTCAGGAATAACAGAAGCAAGTAATTTTTCAAGTTCCTTCAAAAGCTCCTCCTCCCACACAAATAAAGGACGTCCCTACCTCCAATTCCACACCCACTTATCACTACTCCAATAACCCATTTCAGCGATAGTCAAAGAATTATCCACAGCCACCTGGAAAAGTCTAAAAAAGCATTCTTCAAAAGGAACCATACCAAGCCACTTGTCACTCCAAAAACTGATATTTGCTCCAGTCCCAAGTTTACATCGAACCGCCTCCAAAAACCAGTGAGAACAACTACCTCTGGCGGTATCCAATAGAATTAAATCCCTCCACCATGTAGATGATCCATGATTAAGAAAAGAAACTGGATCCTGTATAACATTCTTAACCAGAGAGCCATATTTGTAGGACAATAAATTGAACTAGATGGCATTTCGATCCGTTAAACAACGCCATGGACAACAATGCAATATTAAAAAGCTCAAGATTTTTCACACCTAAACCCCTAAACTTCTTCGGTAAACAAACTTTTTCCCAGCAAACCCAATTTGTTTTTTGATGCTCTAGACCTCCTCCCCATAAAAAATTCCTTTGAATCTTTATGAACATTTTTACAATCTTTTTTGGAACTTTATAAAAGGAGAAAAAGTATAAAGACATACTTGTCAAAACTGAGTTAATGAGTGTAACTCTACCACCTATAGATAAACAATGTCCTTTCCACAAGGAAAGCCTCTTCTTCATAGATTCCACCACCGGAAGCCAAGTAGAACACCTCCTTGGATTAGCTCCCACTGGAATTCCTAAAAACTTGAAAGGGAGAGATCCAATACAAAAAGATAAGAAAGTAGAGGCTGCTGCTAAGAAATGATCATCTAAATTTATGCCAAACAAATTACTTTTGGAAAAATTCACTCTCAATCCTGATGATAATTCAAAACTCCTCAGAATCATTTTAATACACCATAAATTATCCCACGAGCCCTCACACATCATGATAGTGTCATCTGCAAACTGAAGAATAGGAAAAGTAATTTCTTGATTTACCATATAACACCTTAACTAACTCGAATCCATAGCTTTACACACCAAACCAGTCAACCCCTAAGCAACTATTAAAAATGAAAAAGGAGCCAACGGATCCCCTTGCCTTAACCCCTTCTTGATTTCAAAGTCTTCTATAGGACTCCCATTAACCAAAACCGAAGATGAACTAGAGAAGATACAAGCCTTCATCCATTTTCTCCAAAGAGAATTAAAACCCATTCTAATCAACATATAGTCAATATATTTCCAACTTACAGAATCGTAAGCCTTTTCAAAGTCCACCTTCAATATCAGACAATTATCCTTCCTCCTTTTTGCCAAATCAATAATCTCGTTAACCACTAGAACACCATCAAGGATCTACCTATTGGGGAGAAAAGCAGATTGACAAGAAGATATTACCTTACCCAAAACTCTTTTCAACCTCAAGGCAAGCATCTTAGCAATTATTTTGTAAAGACTACCAATTAGAGAGATTGGTCTATAATCTGAAAGGGATTGAGGATGATCTTTCTTTGGAATTAACGCCAAAAAAAGAAGCAGTTATAGCCTTAGGCAAACAAGCATTAATATAAATTTTTTGAATAAAATCACACACCTTAGATTTGATCAAGTCCTAACAAGACTTAAAAAAATTAAAATTATATCCATCAGGCCCAGGCTTTTATTCCCATCACAACTCCAAACTGCCTCCTTAACTTCATCAACTGTAAATGGAGCAGTAAGGTTCAGATTATCTTCATCAGAGAGCTGTTGAAAACTAATTCCATCCAGAATAGGCGTACTAAAGTTTGATTCTGTAAAATTCTATTCAAAATGTCTTTTAACTTCAACTTTAATCTCATGTACACCATCAAGCCAAACCTCGCCCACTTTTAAAGCAACCAACTGATTTTTTCTCCTCTTCGAATTTAAACAAGCGTGAAAGTACCTAGTATTGGCATCCCCTTGAACTATCCATCTAGCTCTAGATTTTTGCAAAATCAAACTCTCCTTAGCATGTAACTGCTGCCAAAACTGTGTTATTAGTAATTTCCTACGTTCTGAATCAAAACTACCTCCCCCCGTAGCCATAAGATCCAGAGCATTAAGATCTTCAACTGTCTTGTCAATCTTCAAGTCCATATAGCCAAAAATCTCCTTATTCCACCACTTCAATCTCTCTTTTAGCATTTTCATTTTCTCCTTCAACACATAAAACTTCCAGCCCTCCACCTGAAAAGAGTTCCAACACTCTTCCACAAAGGGCTTAAACTGCTTATGATCCATCCAGCAATTATTAAATCTGGTTTAGGCCCCTAATTGCTATTTGAACACGACAGCCAAATGGGACAATGATCAGAAATATCCCTACCCCCCACCCACTTAGCTGAGACATTCCATTCAGTAATTAATCCTTCAGATAACAAAAATCTATCTATTCTGCTCGTAGAATTATCATCAGTGCTAAACCATGTAAATTCTTTCCCCAGAAGAAGGACATCAACTAATTCTATTTTATCAATGAACTCCCTAAACTCAACTATTTCTTTCTGGTTATCCTGACTAGACAACCCCTTTCTTTCACGTTTAGACGCAATTGCATTGAAATCTCCAACTACACACTACCCCCCTTTTCAAAACCCCTTTTTGACATAAATAATTCTTCCCACATCTTTCGTTTTTCAGTCATATTACACGCAGAATACACATTGACAAAATAATACAAGGAAGTAGAATTTTTATAGATAGCACACACTCTTAAGAAACCAACTCCTGAAAAATTAAATTTAACGGACAACAATCCCGATTTCCAAACTGAGATAGATCACCAAACAACCCTTGTGAAGGTTTAGCTACCCAATCAAAATCATAACCTCCCCAATTGCTTGCTAATAATTTTGCATCTACACTAACACGTTTAGATTCTTGAAGCATACAAAAATCAAACTTACCGGATAAAACAAGAGATCGCAGCCTCCTTCTTTTAGCACGATCTCCCAACCCCCGCATATTCAGCAAAAGAATCTTCATAATTTCTGGCTTTTTTCCCCCCGCAGAGCTTTGGCCTGAAGATCACGAACCTCCATTTGATGGATCTTTTCAATACAGACTGAGTCCACCTCCTTACCAGATACCCCCAATTTCTTGGCAAATTTCCAAACTTTAACTTCAATAGATCCCTCATGATTCACCCAGAATTTTTCGTTGCACCTATTGATATCTGAGTCGGAAATAGAGTCACAGCACAAAATAGACCCCCCCGAAAAATTAGAATTTTCCACAGTGGTAGGTGCTCGGACACAACCAAGATTATGCTCAGACACACAGTGATTATCCAAAGGGGGAAGCATCTCACGTTCATCGTCGGTGGTATTGGACGGTATAGCATAAAGATAGGTATTCGGACCACAATCTACACCTTGAAACTGAATTGGTTCATTAGACCCATTACACTTTATTGGGCCCTCAAAGCCCAATGAAGAATCGCAACTCTCCGCGCCACTTCCAACGTCCAAAGGTAAGCCTAATTCGAGATTCATAATATGTGCCTCCTTGCTTTTAACCACTTGCACGTTCTTGCAAGGCCCATCATAAGAATCTTCAATAACAACCAAAGGCCTAAACTTATTTCCCTCCATCTCTCCAAAGCCAGCACTCACATTACCTTCCCTACCCGCATGATCATTCTGACTTTGTTTGTGTGCAACAGGGGATTGCATTGAATTACTATTATTAACTGTCGCTCCACTACCTCCCTCGAGACATTGCATGATCCCTAAATTAGAATTTTCTTCTCCCCTACTTACCTCATTATTCTCATCAAGAAATGGACTCATTAATGTGTCATTATTGATCATATTCCCATTGTCGTCGTCTTCGAAGCAGACCAACGCTTTATCTTCCATCGGAGATTCTGATTCACCGCTGTAAGAATCATCGTCAGTGCTGGATAGATGATACTCTTTCTCACGGGGCATAACCCATTGTAATGGACCATACCAATCTTCAACTAATTTAACAGAGAAAACATCTCTGTTTATATTCACCTTAATCACCCTGTTCACCAAATCATGAACCTTTGTTCTAAACAATATTCTAGCAACATCCATCGTGGTTTTTTTCCCCGTATTAACATCTACATTAACATATTCTCCAAGGGTAGAAACCAAAAAAGAAAAGAACCTCTCAGACCAAGCATGAGTAGGGACGCCATAACAACGGACCCACACTAACCTTTCGTTGTCAATTTCTCTGGGTTTCCAACTATGAATTTCATCAAACCACATACCCAGCCAATCTTTGGCTTCATTGATAAGAGCGTGGATTTCACCTCCATCTACAGCCTCCATAAGAATAAGATTAGATCCCAACGGAGTAACCTTGACTGAAAAATAGCCTTGTCTGTGAAACTCTTCTTGAATATTATATGCCATCCCAGGCTTAGAGACTTGCCCAATGAATGCCCTTTTTAATTTCTGAACTTCACCCTCGTCAACATCATCAAAATGAAGATGTGCAAACTCCTCCTTCGTCTTCCTTGTGTTGCCGTCTATACCTATATATGGTCTTACTTGAGATCCAGACTTCACCACCTGGGCATAGGAAGTCCCAGCCTGTCTCTGCATATAACTCATATTCTCCGCAAATGGTTCCTTCTTATGCTGCCTAAACCTTCCCTGAGTCTTGCTCCCCCCTCATTTACCTCATTGATACCTTGGTAAGTTGACAAAAATCTTATGACCCCCAATGATTATTTTGTCAAGATTAATACCAAAATTATGCGAATCACCTCCATCAAAGAAACGGGCAAAACCAAAATGATGACCTATTTCATTTCTCTTGGCTGGAATGACAACTTCATCAATATTCCCATATTTTTGAAACACCCCCCATATTTCTCTAGCTCTAAAATTATCAGGTATCTTTGAGAAAAAGAAAGAGACAACTTCAGAACCAGCAGGCTTCCCATCTTGTACTCCTCTGGCTATGTCCATCAATCTCTGCTTCCTTCCGAGTAATGTCGTAACGTTCCGCCTTCTTCGTCTGCTTACCTCTGTCCACTCCATTTTTTCTTAAAACTTATCTTGTATACTGTAAATTAAAGGTTAATTTCACAGTTTTAATGTGTTAGTCAAATAAAGTGCTTATGTTTCTTGGTATGCCTTTATGAATGAGATTGACTGACGTTATTATATTAAAGTTCAAAAATGTTTGATATACACGTGTGTGTTATGGGCTTATAAATGGTTATCATGTTCATATTTTCAGCCATGATCTAGATGTGCATGATAAGATTTGATGATGCTTACATAAATGAATTTTATGTCCTCTTGTTTTATGAGATTAATTGAGATGAGTAATAATTCAGTGGTAAAATAGTATGTTTTTAATCTATAGATTCCAATACAAGTTGTTGAATCATGACGTGTATAATGAATCTATCGTAGTGAATTAAAAATAATAATAATAATGTGGTATGTTAATATGTGAATTATTGCATTGCACATGGATGAGGTCCCTAGGCCAAGAATTGGTTAAATGAATTATTGTGTTTTTTAGTTGAAATATTAAGTGACTTCTAAATTTTTTGGTACACCTCTTTTTGTTTAATTTGTAAATTTGAAAGAAAATTCATGTGTAATAGTGTGTATACATATGCTGACAGTAGTTGTTAAATAGTGAGGAAGATGAATGCTATGCAAAAGAGTGTTGGGGCTCCATCAAATTAGTGTGAAAGGCTATTCTTTCTATCTATCATATACAAAAATAAAGTTATATTTAAGAAAATTGGTAAAAACCCTTGTAAAATTTGGGGAAATTGACTACATAAACTAAAATACCTTAAAAGTGGGGGTATTTAAATAGAGTATTATTACCTGTGTTAGAGAAGAGTTAAATTGGATCTTGGTCTATGCTTTGGGGAGTACCCTATTGTACGTGAAGGATATTCTAATATTAACAAGATCTTTGATTCAGATGAAACTAAATCCATAAGTGAGTTTATTTTTATCTTCGATGAATATGTCGTCGCTTGGAAGTTATCTAAGTAGACCTGTATAGCCTGATCTATTATAGAAGTCGAGTTTATTGTTATTGACTTGGTAGGATCAAAAGTTGAATGACTAAGAAATCTCTTAGCAAATATTCCTTTATGGAAGAAACCTGAAGAATATGTGTCTTCAATGTCTGTGATTGCCAAGTGACAATAGTGAGAACAAATAACAATGTGTACAGTAAAAACAGTGACATATACGTATACGTCATAATTTTGTAAAGCATATGTTAAAAGAGGGATTATATCCATGGATTATGTAAAGTCAGAAGTGAATTTAGCCAAACCTCTAACAAAGCCTTTGGGGTAGCAAATTTATAAATAAAACATAGAGAGAAATGAAACTTAAACTAATTTGAAATTAACAGTGATGGTAACCAAACCTTTGTGACTGGAGATCCTATAAATAAGGTTTATATGAGTAATAACAAGTCACTTGTTAATTCTACTAACACAATTATTTTTGTCCATTCCAACAATGTGAGAATTTGAGAGATTGCAATGAATGAGAGGATAAGTTAAAAACTTTTAATGAATTTCATATCTTTTATGGGTGGTATATAAATTACAGTATATACTCAATGAAATTACTTATATAAATGTGGAGTGAGACCGCTCCTATGAGATTGTGTCATAATCTCTATAGCACTCATGAACTATCAAGCACACGCATAGCTTATTAGAACAAAACCACATTGAATAACTTTGGATAAGAAGTTAGCGTAAATAATGAGATCACTGATTTACAAGTGAAATGAAGTGCTTAGAGGTTTTAATCTCACTAACATTTCTATGGATCATAACTTATTTACTCTAGGTGCTAGTTCATAGAAATTTTAGTACTTACGCACTAAATTCTTAACCTCACAAAAATTTCTTATCATGACTTTGAAATATGTGAAAAATTGTTATATTTTTATTATTAATTTTCTAAGTATTTCAAAGTCAAATAAAAGCATTTTTTACTTTATGATCTTATATATCTTTCTACCAATTTTGCACGTTGGAAACTAGTAATGATATTTCCTTATTTTTTGCTGCCCTTTGCACAATGTTGAGTCTGGATATTCCTATAATTTTGTTGTTGTACGTTGCATAACAACTTCCAGCCATTGGATATTTCTTTGACCCTATCCAACTAATTTTGCTAATAATAACGTTGGAGCACCTTGCAATAGTATAATCTGCTGTTTTTTGCTTTTGGAAAACCAACGGGTTTATTTTTTTAGACTATCTCTATAAATACCAATGTTGGGGGTTTTCACAAAACATACAAATAATTATTTTTTCTAAATATATTCTTATTATCTATTTCCTGTGAACAATTCTATGAGTTATTCACCTTTATTATTTCAAATGCAAAACTAGTAAGAATAATTATTATATTTTGAAGAGTATTAGTTATAAGACTCTCTATGCCGAGTAATCAACTCGTAGTGATAAAATATTCTTAAATTCAGTATGTTTGCGTGTCTCAGTCAATTTATGCAAACTAACTCATATATATATAAAATTAAATTTAGAGACTAAATTATAAGTAAATAAGAATTATTGTTGAGATTAAGTTACTAATTTACTGGAATATTATCCTAGCCATATCTCTTTGCTGTTCTGTTTTCATGCACCATGCACTTCACCAATATAACTGTTCAGTAGCGTTCTAGGGATAGTGGATAACCTCATGTAATTGACCAAGCTAATTTTTATATTAAACATCTGGTCTGCTAGTTAGAGTATGTCTGGCTGAGAATAGGAGTGTTTAGTGGGTCGAATCAACCTGCAAACTCATATGTTTTGATCTAACCCAACTCATAAAATATGGATTGAGTTGAGTTTAGTTGAAAAATGCTTCCACCCGTACTGTGTAGGTTGGATAGCGGGTTAAAACACATCTAACTAACACAAACTCAACTCACTTATATTTTTTTAGTAAAAAGTCGTTTAGATGATAAAGAGTATATAAAAAAAGTAGAGAATGAAGTCATTGATTATGTCGATACATATGACATGCGTGATGACATTGACTTCGATTGGTTAAACTATTTTGTTATTTGAGTTATGACTAACTTTGTTTAATTTATTCCAGATTTAGTAAGACTTGTTAGTTATTAATTTGTTATGCACTTATTGATTTGTGATATTTAGTTTATTTGAGATTGAGACCTATTATATTTGAGGAATGTCAGTTGAGACTTATGGTGTCGATTTGTTAGATTGAGACCTATTATGTTTGAGATTGAGACTTATAATATTAATTTGTTAGATTTTATATTTTGACCCTTTTTAGGAATTTTTAAAAAAAAAGTCAAATTCATGGGTTTGACCAAATTAACTCAACTCACTTTTAAGCGGGTCGGGTTGAGCGAAAAAAAACTCCTCGACCTAACCCAACCCAATCCACTGTTCTATTGAACGAGTCGGGTTCAAAAATATTACTGAACTCAACCCACCCAGCGGACATCCCTAGCTGAGGAGATAATTATAAAAAACTGAAGAGAAAATAATATTTTTTAGTTTCAAATTGAAACAATTTTAAAATGTTAATAAAAATAATTAAAGGGGCATTTAGAAAGTTAAAGGAAATTTTTTTATTATTAATTTTTTTCATTTATTAAAAGAATCTCAATTTAAAAATTAAAAGATCCCCATCTCCATCATGTTTTTCTTTTCCTGTTTTGCTCTATTGAAACATAATCGAGCAGAACATTTTTTCCACTAATGCTGTTATTTGATTTCTCATGATCATTAGGGGTGGAAATAGGCCAGGTCAGGCCAGGCTTTGCCTTAAACAGGCCTGGCATGTATCGCAATTATAAGGCCTGAGCCTGGCCTGTGAGCTTGTAATAGGCCAATTTTTAAGGTCTGGCTTGGCCTTTTTAAAAGTCTAACCTGGCCTAAAAGCCTATTTAAAAGCCTACTTTACAATAAAGCCTTTAAATAGGCTAACAGACCTACCTTTAAATAGGCCAATAGGCCTTTACATAGATTAACAGACTTACATTTAAATAAGTCAACATGTCTTACATAGGCTAACAGACCTACTTTTAAATAAGTCAATATGCCTTTACATAAGCTAACAGACCTAAGCCTTGAAATAAGCCAACGGGCCTACTCAAAGCCAATAGGTCTTTGTTATAATTTAACACCCACCTTCTAATTTTATAGATGCTCACTACTTTCTTACTCTAGTCTTTAGTCGGTGTGGAACTTGGAGATATACTAAGTTGTTCACTTTCTTACTCTAGTATTTCAAATCTCACATTGACCAAAGATCAGAGTAAGAAAATAGTGAACATCTATAAAAGTAAGGGGTGAGTGTTATAGATATTCACTACTTTCTTACTCTAATCTTTAGTCGATGTGAGGCTTAGAAATATGTCAAGTTGTTCACTTTCTTACTCTAGTATTTCAAGTCTCACATCGATCAAAGATCAGAATAAGAAAGTAGTGAGCATCTATAAAAGTAAAGAATGAGTGTTAACTTATTATTTTCATTCTAATAAATATATTACGTTAAATATATTAATAAATATGTTATTTCTATTTTAACTTATTAACTTAAGTTTTTATTATTGATTTTTATTAAAATTTAATTAAAACATATATTAATATATTATAATAAATTAATAATTATAGTTATAATTTATAATTATTATAATAATATATATTATATTATATATAATTAAATAGGTTATTTGGCTTTCTACCAGGCTTAAAAGGCCTATTAGATAGCTTGAGGCATGACCTTTTTAGTTAAACGGACTTTTAAAAAAGCCTTGGCCTAACTTGTTTAGTAAACAGGTTAGGCCAGGTCAGGCCTCAGGCAGGCCATAGGCTCCTAACGGACAGCCTAGCCTATTTACACCCCTAATGATCATGAACAATTAGTGGTGTATTAATTCAATTATTAGTGCAATATCAACTAAGAACAATCTTTGTATTTAACTACGTACTCTCCATTAGTAATATTTCTATTGTTATAATTAATGTTTTCTGTTCAGTTATTACTTGACTTCATTTATATCATGCATTTTTTATAATCCCTTCGGATATGTTTGGATTGATGGAATTGAGTGGAACGGAGAAAAATAGAATGGAATAGAGATATATTCTATTGTTTGGATATATTAAAAAAAGATGAAATATGATAGAAGTAGGTGGAATAGATTTCATCCCATAAAAAATTATCAATTTTCTTTCCCCTCCCCCAATTTGAGAGATATGAGATAAAATTATCTTTTTTATTATTATTATAATTAGGATTATATTTCATCCCACAAAAAATTATCAACTTTCTAAATAATAGAGTAGTAATTTTACTTCATTCTATCCTAAAATATTCAAACAATGAAATGATATTTTTATCCAATTTCATTTCATTTCATCTCATCTCATTCCGTCTCATTCTATTCTATTCTATCAATTACTATATATCTAAACATAATCTTCACCTGATCGTAATCTTTTTTTTTTTTTTTTTTTTTGCGTACATGAAATGTAAGCTTAATTAGTTTGTTGAAGGAAACAAATAAGCCAAATCACCCTATTCTTGTTATGAAGTGTATTTTATCGTTAAGTTATATACATATATGTGATCATATTTAGTGTTATTTTTAATTTCTTAATTTATATTATCATTTAACTAATAAATTATTATCACTATTTATTTGAAATATTTTTTTGTAGTATATTTTTAGTTTTTAATATTTTTAATATCAAATAATTTTTCATGCAATATATTTTTTTAAAATTATTTCATTCTTTGTTTAAATTTTTCGATTCAACTATTTGATCGGCAATCAAATCATTAATCTAATAACTAACCTTTTAACCGAATCAACTTTTGGTCTAAATTATATAGGATAATGCTACTATACACCCTCTTAAGTTTGGATATATGGTATACCTCTTAAGTTCCTTTTTTTTAAAGTTACATTGTTCATTTTTTTTAGGTTGCATTATTTTTTTAAAGTTGCACAATTATGTAAATAATATTAGTTAAAATCTATAAAATTTTTAATAATATATTTAAAAAAAACTCTTATAGACCCACAAGGAGAAAAGCTGTATCAGTCTTTTATATTTTTTCATAAATAATTATGTATACTAAAAATCTTACAAATTTTAGCTGTAATATTTACACATAATAATATTTTTTTAAAAAGTCCTTACGATTTTTTTCATATGAGTGTGTAAGGAGTTTTTAATATATATATATATATATATATATATATATATTATTAATTGGTAATATTATCGATTTTAATTGATAAAAAAATTACTAAATTTTAATTGATAATATTTATACACTATAATTTAAAAATATTTTTTATAAATAATTGTACATATTAAAGATTTTATAAATTTTAATTGATAATATTTACACAATTATATAACTTTAAAAAATAAAATAATACAACTTGAAAAAAAAAAAAGAAATAGTGCAACTTAAAAAAGAAAATTAGATCATCGGGTTACAAATTATTTATCATAACTATTGATATATTTTTTAACACAATTAATAACTATAATTACACATACACCAAGCAGGGTGTATATTAGAAGCTAAATTATATAACTATACTTGAAAGCCCATGAAAGCGATGAAGACCTTTTCACATGTTAGAGCAGTGACCACCACCCCAACCAAAACAGATATATTTCTTAAGTAATCCGGTTATGCCACTGTGCGCTGTGTCTCGATGTAACGTGCATTATTTATAATAATTTTTAAAAGTTTAAAATTTTGATTAAAATTATAAATATGTTAAAGTTAAAATTAATGTAACTTTAGAGTATTTATAATCATTTTAACTTCAGCATATTTGTAATTTTTATTAAAATTATTGCAACTATTTAAAAAAATATAATTTATGTCAACTTTATTGTAAAATGATACAATTGGGCGACGTACCGAAATAAACCCCATTTCTTCAAAAACATGCTAAATATGTATTGTTAATTATTTATTAGACCGATAATTATAATGACTACAATTTTTTGTTCATAAAAACTATTATGCTAAACCGTTTTTTTGCAAGTTATGATTGTATAGTATATTTAATATTTAATTTGAATTTCTTGAATATATGTCACGCTAATATTTTGTTAAATGGACAATCTTACCTCATAAACAAACTTAATTATTTGTTGAACATGATTTTTTTAATGCTAGCTTCATGATAAGAATATTAGGGTCAACCTAATCATTGCATCTCCAATGATGAAACAGTGCTCATCATATCATTCTCTTTATTCAACCAGCCAACTAGACCATGCATGCCTTTTATTCTCTTTAGATAACGGATATTGTCATCTCTCACCGTCTAACTAAAACTTTATTAATTTTCTTTTGATAAATTTTTTTTTTCATTTTTGGTAGACAAAAAAATTATTTCTTTTATAAATTGTCTTAATGTCTTCACTCTAAAATATATATATTAAAAAAAAAACAGTTTGCTTAGTCGGCACTCCTAAAATACTCATCATTGACAACCCCAACATATATATTTTCTGTGTCTAACGATGATTAGAAAGAATGAGAGAAAAGGAAGGTTCTCGAGTTTTAAGGGCTGATGACGTGGACGATGATGCCTTCTTTTGTATCCGTTGTCCTCCAATAAAACTCAGAAAACCGTGACCTTATAATAATGGAAAAATTTTAAAATATTCTTAGAATAATATTCTAGGTAAATTAATAATCGTTCAAATTTAATTTAAAAATATTTAAATTTTAATTCTATTACTTGTATAGTTATTAATAATTAAGTGTTATAATTTTTTTGGAACATTATAATATTTTAAGAGTGTAAAAGAATTTCTCGCAATAGTGGTTCCATATTCCCCACGAGATTAAAACGGCAGAACCGTCTGGCCGTTTTGGGCCACAACTTTTTCCGCCACCTTCTAGCGTGTTTTTCAAGCGAGAGCTTCCAAAAACACGTGTAGTGGTACCACGTGTCCTTCGTATGTCTGCATCAAAAAATTCTTTAATGCACTGAATGAAATTATTATTTTTCTAAATAATTCTTTAATCACTGCTAAATCTATTTTTTTTAAATAGTTGTTAAAAAATAAGAATAATATTACTCACATATATTTATATACACATATCACTTTTATATTTACATAATTTTTACATTTAATAAAAGTAATTTTTGATTAGCCATAATTTATTATAAAGAGTCAAATTATTATTTGACTTATATAAAATTTTAAAATCCATTATAAAAATATATATATATCATTAAAAACTTTTATATATATTAAATAATAATTGAAATGATTAAAAATAATATAATACATTGTGGTTATTTAAGAATGTCTTAACTAATTATAGTTAATCTCATACCATTTTTTATATATATTCTCATTAATTCTATCGCTTTATGCATATGTGAAATGATGTGCACAAATATGTACCAATCGTTTCCCTAAAATCAATAGAAAGGATGCTATTTTCACCATTATTCAGATCACATTCTGTGTGTTAGCTTATCTTTGGATTAAGACAAGAAAATAAGGAAGAAAGAAAGTTTTAAATATTCTCCTATTTGATTGAAGAAAAAAAAGTAGAAAAAACTATAAAATAATACTTATAAAAATAAGGAAAATGTTTTTTGGGTCAATAAAAATACCTATAGTTTTTGTCCATCATATCTGAATATAAGATAAATTTTAAATTATATTGTATGTGATTGTAATATTTTTATGAAATATAGTATAAATTTGTAAATAAATTAAAAAAATTAAAATATAAAATTTGAATGAATAATAAGATTGTAAAAATAAACTTTTCATAAAACTATCCCAAACTTTTAAAAATAGTCTTCACATAATACTTTGGTCGTACAGTCATTGTTTTCAAAACAATAATTTTATAATTAATGTTAGATATATATTATTATATTATCTTATATCTACATAATTTTTATTTATTTTTATTTAATTTTTTTTATATTTATACTTTAATTTTATTATTTTAACAAATATAAGAGATGTAAGACAATAAGTGATGTTATTCTAATCCTATATCTTTTATATTAAATTTTTTAAATTTTTAATTAACTATTAAATTGTTTAATAATCTTTATAATTAGTAAAAGAAAATTATATTAAAGTGATTTTTTTATTATAGTTAATCCTCTTAAAGTATTAAAGCAAATATTATAATTATACATGTCGCAAAATTAAATTTAAAACATTTATATGATAAAATTTAATTAAATTTTAACTCGAACATTACTCCCATATTTAAAAAATTGTGAGTGTTGGGAGGGTCAAATTAAAAAGACCAATTTATTAGGTTAAAAAGTCTTATCATTTAAATATTACATTAATTTTTATTTATTTAATATAAAACTCATAATATTGTTATTTCCTTTAAGAGTAAATGTCTGATACTAATCTGATGATATATCTTTTCCCTTTAAGACTTTACTCATCCATTAATATTCATCATAGCACCTCCACAAGAGCATGGTATATCTTAATCCAACTTATAAATAATCTTTTCTTAACTCAACTCTGTTACAATATCAATTACAATAACTTTAAGACTAAGAAAAAAACATAATTCAGAAAATTAGTCTATTTTATGAAAAAATCTCAAAATTTAAATATCACATTAAACTTTATTTATTTTTGTGGATAAGAAGATTTAAGGGGTGGGCATTTGGCTATCCTTCAAACCGAGAGACACGTTTGCATTTGGATGCAGAAAGATGCTGGTGTGTTTGACCAATGGATAAACGAAATACCCTATACCCTAGTCTGATCACAAGACTGATACTGCAACCCCTAGACCCTAGTCGCACAACTTTTTAGTTTTTTTACAAAAATATAAATTTAGAGAAAGAGTAGTTTGTCTCGTTATAAGAATAAGGCATGTTATATTTATAAAGGAAAATGGTAGTTTTATATATATTTTTTTAAAATGTATTATTATTCACACTATTTTTTATAAATGTGATTGAATAAAAAAATAATAAAAAAATATATATAATAAATAATATTAAATAAAATATATAAATAAATGTATATATTATTTGATGTAAGAATATAATAACTTATTTACAAATAATTTACAATTGACAAATGATACTTACAATTCTTAGTGATTATTAAAATGATATTTACAAATAATTTATAAAAAAAAATTATTAGCAAGAAAAACTCAAGAACGTTAATCGATTATGTTGAGCCAACTCTTATTATTGACTTAGTCACACCTAAATATATGATTAAGGATAATGATTCTTATTCAGAATATTGTTTCTCATGGAGCTTATAAAGCTTAATATGGGCTTCGATGGAAAAGTTAAAAAAATGGAAGAGAAAGAGAAAAATTTTAATGAAGGGTGATGATGAATTTGTCTGTAAATGAATCTATTGAGACTTTTGTTCGTGAGAATGACATTTCCATTAACTAAGACCACAATCAATTCAATTGCAAAAATAATAATGATATTTTTATTATAAATAATGTATATATATATATTTTTATATTTTTTAATATTATTTACTATATTTATTTATTATTATTATTTTTATTTAATCAAATTTTTTTTAAAAATATATAAATAGTAATATACTCACATCCTTAAAAAGGAATATATAACCATCATTTTTCTTAAAAAAATGATGATTATACAGATCTAATTTTTGCACAAATCACACAAAAGCGAGGGCGTAGTTGATGACGGACGCAAGAAAAAGAGAGGAAAAAACAAACGGTGAAGATTAAATTTTAATAAAATTTGTGATTGCTTTCATATATATATATATATATATATATATATATATATGAAAGTAAGACCAACCATTCTATTTTAGCACAATATCAATCAAATAATGTTTGATATATATTTTGTGGGTGTATATCACTTTATATTGGGTACAAGTGACATAATAAAAATATAAGTATATAAAGAGTGAAATAATACTAATTATAATTAAATAATAAAAATTATATAAATATAAAATAATATATGTATAAATATATACTAATTGCATTATTTATATTAAATCTCAAAGTATTGACCGAACTGGACATGGCAGTTACCGTGTACAAAGTTGTAGACTGAGTAGTGAACGTATTTTAATTTTAATCCATAAAAAAAACCTCTCATATGTTCTTGAATTAAAAAATATTGTTTATCATTGTAAAAAAAAAATAGAAATTTGTTTATCAATAAAGACTAAATGTAGTGATAAGCAAACCATTTTTTCAAGAAAAAAAATTAAAATTAAAATATTTAAAAAAACAATTGAGGCATCCTCTTTGTCACAATAGTCTAGCTCATAATAATATATGTGAAAATATTCAAGTCAAAGATAAGAAAATTTAATAAATTCATTTTGTATCATTAAATATATATAACTTTAATAGTAGCTATAAAAATATAGTTAAAATAATAGATATTAATGACCCAAGAGACTAAAATAGTACACATATAACACTATAAGATTAGGCAATTATTTTCTTCCATATCACCTAACAACTTCTCTGAATCCATTAGGAACATAGGGTTACTTGGTCATTGCTTTGAGTACCGAATCCGGCTGTTTTATTTCTTAGCCAAAATATGAAAATAAAACAGAACAAGTAATAACTCATCTTTCTCCTTATTGTTGTTCTTTTTTTTTTTTTACGGTCTCGTTATATGTTGTTGCTTACTAGAATGGATGGGAAATACATAGCAATAGTAACGCCTTTTTGTTTTGATTAAAATCAAAACTTAACTGAGTCATGGGTTGATGGACCACAACTCAATGCCAAGGGACACGTAAACTATTTATGGCCAAGAGACTTATGTCTATGCCTCCATGGGAGTGACACTGACAGGAACTATTATCCCCCAAGTCCACAGTCAATTCACCAAATAAGTCTTTCAAATTAAATTCATTAATACATGTTGAAAAGTAGCGTAAGACAGTTCAAAAGTACTTCACTTAATTCGGCAAGACTTCCACTACCTACCTACATTACCAGTTACCACTTAGTCCCATTTAGCCGTTAACCGTAAATGCATAAAGAGAACTAGAGAAGCGGGTCCGGCTCAACCAGCTACAGGCTACAGCCGTGTAATCTCCCAAGTTCCAAATTATCAAACGAGTTGGCCAGCTGCGATTTGAATAAAAACTCAAAAAGGTATGACATTTGGGATGGAGATCACCTGTCCCTATTTTCTGTCCCCTTCCCTGTCTTTCTACTTAAATTTTGACAAGTGTAAAATAAATTAAGTGAAAATCAGACATGTAATTAAGTTTAGAACACTTGTCAGAATTTAAATGAAGAGACAGAGAAGAGAACAGGAAATAGGGACAGGTGATCCTCATCCATGACATTTGTACTATATAAAAAAAAAAGTTTTGTTAACCGTGATTTAGGAGACATATTAAAGAATTAAAAATATTAAAAAATTATTAAATAAAAAATATAAGTATTTATTATTTTAAAAATTTAAAAATTATTTAATACTTTTTTAAGTAATTAATTAAAAATAATAAATATTATTTTTATTTTTTAATATGTACATTAAAGACGTTGTTTTGAATTGAATTTTTGGTTAACAGACTATGAGTAACTCGGTCGACTCACTAGAGTTAGATTTTGATATTTATGAACATTATTTGATAAGTAAATACGTTTGTTAATGAAGAATAAATATCACATAAAATTTATCATAAATAAATAAATTAGTTATAAGATATAATAATTTTATTAAATTTTTATCTTAATTAACGATATTTATTATCTATTAATACAAATTTAAATATAATTTTTATCTATTAATATACTCTTATAAATATCACATAAGATAATAAATATATGTATTTAACTCTAAATATTCTACTCACCTTATGCGCAGTCTAAGTTGAACGTTAAAGTGCATTTTACAAATACTCACCTCTAGCAACACCATCGCTACTATCGTGCTACGAAAGAAATCACGTTCATCAATTTTGTTCAAGTAATTATTTGAACCCCATTCAAAACATGTGTCAATAATAATCTTTTTATACATTTGATTGAGCATAAAATAAGACCAATTGTACCAGAATTTATGAGTATACATATATCATATTAATTAAAGTGGTATGGACTAATAGTGTAAAGAATTTTATATTAATATCTATTAATATATTTGAAATTATTATTTTTATTTTAATTAATAAGAAGAAAAAATAATAAATTCTGATTTATAAAAATATTAGTGAATGTCAATATAAAATTATTTATAATGATAGTACATACTAATTAAACTCTTATAATATTTCCACTTAAGTTTTTTTTTTTCCTATCAACTTCAAATTTAGTCCTCTTGACAAGATAATATTTTGTTTTATTTTTTTTGGAGAATCTTTGGCTAATTTAGTTTAAACAAATTGTGCTCACTAATATATGTGATAATCTCTCCTGAATTTGAAAAAAAAATCCAAAAATGAATAATAATTCAACTTGAAAGAGGCATCATTAATTAGAGGTACCGTAGAAAAACCTCTAAAAGAATGAGTTTTTTCCAGTTTTAAATATTCATTAATATTTCACTTATTAATAAACAAATTATTTAGAATTTAGTCACTTAAAATTCTGGAAGGATTAGTGCGCATAAGAATTCGGATAAAAGTTGTAAGTTCATATTATAACATTTAAAAAAAAAGATAACAAATAAATAGCTATCAGATAAAAATAAAACATATAAATAGCTATTATTCCCTAATATGGGAGAGTGACTTCAAAGTGTAGGTTGAGTTAACCATATTCTTTCACATCAAACTATCAAAATACAACCCCCCCTTCCCTCCGCCCCAACAAATCTTATTAAATATATCCTAAGACCTTTTTCTTAAACAAGAACATACGTGTCTTAAGTTAATAACCCTTTATTATCTTTTACTCCAAGTCCTTTCCCTTTAACAACATCAGAAGCCAAAAGGACAAGGTAAAACTGATTTATTTAGATTCCCTTTGTTCCGGGCTGTGACCAGGACTTCGTAGGATGAGGGAGGCTTGTCAGAGACTTATGAAGGAAGTGGTGGCGAGGACAATCAGAATCCTAAGTTGATCAGATGAAAGCCAGGTTAGAATGCTAGGTCGGTAGGCTCGAATGTTTCAGGTGCAAAGCAAAACATGCCTCACTTGGGATGCTTGGACAATTCAAATAGAGATCTAGGGGCAAGGCTTTTGGTGTCTTCCTGCCATGAGATAATTAAGTCATTTGAACGTTGGCAGTTTGTTACGCCTGATCATCAAGGTCATAATCGGATAGGGACCATTTTAGGCCTAATCGTCGGTTGATAGACTGTTATGGATGTGATCTTAAAGGCGGGTGGTGGTAAATCCGGCCACATTGATCACACATGGGACTAGGGGTGTTCGTGAATTGGGTTAGGTGAGTTCAGTAGTATTTTTAGACCCGACTCAGTAAGTTGAGTTGAGTCAGGTTAGGTCGAAGAGATTTTTTTGCTCAACTCGACCCAGCCCGACCCTCTCAAGTCTCAAGAATGGGTTGAGTTGAGTCAAATATGTGGATTTGACATATTTTTCTTTAAAAAAAATTTCCTTAAAAAAAGTCAAAATATAAAATCTAACAAATTAATACTATAAGTTTCAATATCAAATAAACTAAATATCATAAATTAATAAATGCATAACAAATTAATAACTAACAAGTCTTATTAAGTCTGAATAAATTAAATAAAACTAGTCATAACTTAAACAACAAATTAGTTTAACCAATCGAAGTCAGTGTCATCACGCATGTCATATATATTGACATAATTATTGATTTCATTCTCTATTTTTTTCATATACTCTTTATTGTCTAAACGATCCATTGATTTTTTAACACAACTGTCACTTAAATGCGTCGAGAGTCTTATGAACTTATTTTCTTTGTTCACTTTGAAAGTGATACCACAATGTCTACACTTAAATTTAATTAGCACAATAAAAAAAATGAGGAGAAAGTATCCTAAAATGCTGCCATGAGCATTTAGGATCTATAGACATCTCATAGAATTCTACACGACGACATACCCTCCTTTCCTCTTTAGTCTCCACAATCAATAAGATAATTGTTAAATTACATACAAATTTAAACTCAACAATAAAATAATAAATTTATAAGAATTAGAAAGTTAATCGGTAAACCACAAACATTTAAAAGAATAAATGTTTAAGACTTACAATTTCTTCTCTAATAGTTGACATATCTAACATACCAAAAAATATTAATAATTAGTAATAAATAATTAATAATTTATTAAACAAATTGAATGAATTCTATATAATACACTACTAATTTTAAACTTCTTAATCTCATTCATCTAGACCCATAAATCAATGAATTTCTACAATTTCTCATATTTTAGAGTTCCATATACGTGGACATCAAACAAAAAAAGTTCCATATTCGTGTACCTATTCAATCGATTGATTCGAACACAATAATAATAATGAAAACTCTGTTTTATTGATGAACTGTAACATATAAGCTATTGAGGTTGATGAAATTCTCTTATCTTGAATGGGGTTGACTCTCTTCTCTGTAAACTCTTTCACACCAAAAAGACACAATAAAAGGAGAAGTTTAGGGAGAGATCATAACTTTATAATCTCTTGTAATAAACATATAAATAATTACCGTAAAATAATTAATTTTAAAAAATTATTCTTAAAAAATGAGTCTTATATTTAAATGAATTTAGTTTAAATTCATTAATAATATAAATAATTTTACAATATTATTGAATAATATTGTGTCACTTGTGTCAGTACCTAATTTGTCTAGGTCATTTTTTAAATAAATATAAAATGTATCGATCTTAAAAAATATTTATTATTTGATACCCATTACCAAGTCTAATCTCAGTTTCCCAAAAGTTAATTAGTAAGAAAGAAGAAAAATATAATCAGACAAGTTGAAAAATTAATGATGGTTAATAGTGCTTTTGAGTTTTGAATATTATGCATATTTAGCGAATGCTGTGCTGGTAAAATATGTAAGGATTAAATAAAGACAAAATATCCAACCCCCAAAAAATAAAATAAAGACATAATAAAAACATGAGGAAAGAAACTTAAGTCTTTAAATTGCTACTGCTAAAAAATAAAAAATCTTTTTTTAGAAGTTAAAATAAAACTTGAAATTAAAAGCTAAGCATAACAAAAAGTCCCTCGAAATCATATATAAAATCCGATCTGTGAATTTGCTTCTGTAACGGTATCTAAACAACTGCAAAGTACATCAATTACTTTGGAAAACAATCCTGTATTCTTACGTCATTTTTTAATATAATTTTTTATATTTAATTAATAATATATAAATTCATAATTAATTACATATATTAATTAATTAATAAATAAATTTAAACTTTAACATTAAATTATAAATTTATTCATTAATTAACTAATACACATAATTAATTATGAATTTATATATTATTAACTAAATATAAAAAATAATATTAAAAAATTAATATAAAATGATTATTCCTCTTTCGAAAACTTCGCTTCCCTTACACAACTTTCTAGTTTCTACACATGTCTGTAATTCTTGCTAGGTTTATTTCACCAATTTGCTAACACAAACGCAAACTGATTTGAAGGAATTTTTTTTTTCCTTACAAATGGCATTCGAAATTGTGAATATGAATATTAGCGTGGCTTAAAATCTAAAAGAATCAAAGTTTTAATTTTTACGTTAACTACTAGTACAAATTTGCACATAAAAAAAAGAAAGAAAAAAACTACTAGCACAAACAAATTTGACATATAGAAAATTGCCACATAAAAAAATTTTAAATTCAAAGGATTACATATAAAATCCGATCTCTAAAATTACTTTCATAGTGGTATGAGTATCTAAACTAGAAAAATGATATTTATACATCATTTTTCAACAAATATTATTTTACATATTATTTTTAATAGTTGTGATTAAATAAGAGAAAATGATAAAAAAGTGATATGATTAATGGTATAAAAAATAGTGTAAAAAGTAATGTAAGAAAAAAGTGATGTAAAAAAATTATGGTTGTCTAAACTATTAGAAATCGAGAAACAAAGATACAAAAAAGTGTAAAAAATATTTTTGTATATTTTCAAAATTATCTATAAATTAATTAATGTGTATAAGAGATAGCCTCATTTATAGAAGATTGAGTCTATATAAAAAATACAATTAAATTTAATTAAAATAATATATTTAATTATGTAAAATTCAAATCCTTAAGATAACACAAAATCAAGATTAATTTAATTTCGAGATATGTTCTAAATATTTTAATACTTTTCCTCAAGTTAAAGCAACTAAAAATGCAATGAGAACAGAACCAAACTACACTTGGAATAGAACCAATCTGTATTTGGCTAAAACAACGGAGATAAAGCCAATCTATCAAACAGAATTGATCAGAGGATGGAGTATCGGAGACAGAGTTAATCTTTCAAGTTTGATCAGATGGGAATGATAGGCGAAACTAAATAAAAATGCATATCAGATATGCATATTGGAGACTGGATTCTAGAACAGTAATCGAAGTCTAGAATAGAGTTTGAAGTCTAAGACAAAAATCAGAGTCTGGAATAAAGTTTAGAATTTAGGATAGTAATTAAAGTTTGGAACAAAATCTGGAATCTAGAAAGGTGATTGTGGCAACTGAGTCTAGAATAGAGTGATAAAAAAAATGGTGACGGTAAGCAGAAGAATTGTCAAAATATCTAGATCATGACATGAGAGATGACTAATCAGAATTTTAAATTTTTAAAAATTATGCAACTAAAGAGTGATGTGATAGGTTAAAAAAGATAGTACCGCTTTGAAATCATGTTAGAAATAGAAAAATAGAGACACAAAAAGTATGGAGAATATTTTTATATATTCTTATAATTATCTCTAAATTAATTAGTATATATAATAAGATTCCTTATTTATAAACAAATGAGCCTATATAAAAAAATATAATTAATATAATTAAAATAATATATCTAATTATATAAAAATCAAATCCTTAAAATTATAAAAACCAAACTTAATTTAATTCTAAAATAAGTTTTAAATATTCTAACATAAACAGCTATATAAAGTTCCAAAATCTTGTTCTCTTCGAAGAACTTTTTCATCACGTCTATTAAACAAATTAGTTTAACAATAACTTCTGTGCAAATTGGAAAAAACAAAAGCCTCATATTCAAAGCATTGGCAGAACAATCCACATAACTTGTCGAGTTTGAAGATGAAGAAATCTAACCCCGTGAAGGGAAGGGAAGTAGCCAAAAACCAACTCATCTAGAATATTTTTAAAATATGTTTTAAATATTATAACATAAACAATATATAAAAAATTATCACGGTTTAAACTTTAGAGTATGTTTTTGTTGAAAAGGTTTCATAAATAATCAAAATGACAAAACTAAGAAAAAAATTAAAGTACAAAAGTTAACCAAATGAAAAAGAAGGGAGTGGGAGGGAGGATGGTGGTGTCTGGTGTGCTAAAGTTAGGTGAAGGTCGGTGAAAGTCAAAATATTTGCGTAAATACAATTATTCAATTATGTAGATTTAATTAATTAATATTTAAATAATTAATAATTACATAATTTTTTATACTATATAATTATTTTATATTAAAAATTATAATATATCAATTATTAATTGATTTAATTTAATAACTTATATATATAGACAATTTCTACATTTATACGATGAAAGCGAAAACCAAACCAAAAAGTTTATTGCTAATGGTTTTTGTTGCTCGGTGCCAAATTGCACTAATCGAATGCTCTAATCACACTCCATTCCCACCATATATACCCCTTCTTTCCTCACCCTTTCCCACACTACTACACACATCAAACTAAGTCTCTTCCTTTCTCTCTTTTCTCTGAGCCATTTTGGTTCTTTCTTCAGTTCATTGTGCTGTGCCGAAAGGGTGTGTTGCCATGGCCAAGGATGTTGAGGTTGCTGAGCGTGGCTCCTTCTCTGCCAAGGACTACCATGACCCTCCCCCAGCACCCCTCATTGATGCTGAGGAACTCACCAAGTGGTCCTTCTACAGGGCCCTCATAGCTGAGTTCATTGCCACCTTGCTCTTCCTCTACATCACAGTGCTCACTGTGATTGGGTACAAGAGCCAAAGTGATGTCAAAGCTGGAGCTGATATCTGTGGTGGGGTTGGCATTCTTGGCATTGCTTGGGCCTTTGGTGGCATGATCTTCATCCTTGTTTACTGCACTGCTGGAATCTCAGGTGGGTTTTTCCATTCTCTTCATTTTTCATATTCCTTTGCTTCAATGGAAAAAAAAAATGGAAAATATCAAGTCATAAACTTGTCATTTGTTGTTTTTACAAGTTGACATCTTTCACTCATGGTTTCCTTTTTTGGGTTTCTCAGAAAATGTTCAAAGGAAGGGCCTTTTTTGCTTTTAATTTCCTTTTTCTTTTCTAGTTTCTTAGCATCCAAACAGGGAAAGTTGCTACTTTTGAACTTTGGTTTCTTGGTCAGAAGCATCAAGCCTGCACCCTTTTATAGCCAATTTGCCACCATGATTTGTCTGTGAATGTTTATCAAATGATATAGTGATGTTCTTCAAATTTAAAGGGCCTTTCTGGTTTAATTTCCCTTTTCTCTTTTAAGTTTCTCAGCCTCCAAACAGAAGATGTTGGTGTGTTTGGGGTTTGTTTTCTTGGTTGAAAGCAAAAACACAAACGATTATCTAGCAAATTTTTGTTCTGAAAAGTTTTGATTTTTCTGTCCAACACACAGGTGGTCACATAAACCCAGCAGTGACATTTGGCCTCTTCTTGGCTCGCAAGGTGTCTTTGATTAGAGCCATCTCTTACATTGTGGCTCAGTGCTTGGGGGCTATCAGTGGAGTTGGGTTGGTTAAGGCCTTCCAGAAGGCTCACTACGACAGGTATGGTGGTGGGGCCAATGAGCTCAATGAAGGTTACAGCAGAGGCGTTGGATTGGGTGCTGAGATCATTGGAACCTTTGTTTTGGTATACACTGTGTTCTCTGCTACTGATCCCAAGAGGAGTGCTAGAGATTCTCATGTGCCGGTATGTATTCAATCATTTATTTGCATTATTAGTTCTGTTTGTGCTTCTTTGGCCTTTTTCTTTTTTTAAATGGATATATGAAAGTCTATGAACTGTAGAGGAAGATGTTGCTGCCTGAGTTGTGCTAAAAACAATGATTTAAGGGAATATTATTTGCCCAGTTAGAAACTATATATATGTATATAGCCTGCTGTTAAGCATGGATTCACTCATAGGTCTTGCAGGTTCTTAATAGACAATTAATTTCCAAGAAATGATCTCAAATTGGTTATTGTAAAGAAAAAAGTATCGTGCTTCTATTGCAGCCATAAACAGAAAAAAATTGGGCAGATATCTTTATTAAATTTTCTTTGTTTTCATAGATAATTTGGTTGTAGTTCTTGAAATGATCATGTCTTGTTATCACTCTACAGATTCACACCAATTGGATTTTCCTAATTCAGTGAACTTCACAATTATATAAAAAACTTGCCATTCCTTTTCTAAAAGTTGTACATGCTGCCACTCAATTATTTTCCCGTTTGACATGGTGATGTATATAGCTTATGTTATCATGTAGTTTCCATTTCCAGAATAATTGTTGGGACAGCTATCATTGTATACTTTATTAATAAAAGTGGTAGTAGCATTATCTTAATACTTTTAATTTTAATAGACGTTACTAATTTTATAATAATTTGAACCAGTCCATCCTCTTCATAAATCAGTTAAAGTTCTGCTCCAATTAGATTTCTTTTTGAGATTGGAAACTAATTCTTCTTTTCATCACTTTATCTCGAGGCTTCATCATCAAGAAAGCATTAGGTAGGTCTGGCAGTGTTCAATCTTGATGGACTTTTTCCACTTTTCTTGCTTGGCTTTCCTTTCTTTCTACTACTTTGATTGTTAGATTTCAAAACAAGAAAGTGGGTAACCTTTTCTTGTGGGTATAATTCATTTCTTAATGGATACATCTTTGATTTATCTAGGCATCCTAGGGTGGTGAACCTATCTCTTTCTTTCACCAAAATTACCAAATGCATGATGGTTTTAATGAAGTGAAATGGTACCATGCGCCTTGAAGAAAATGGGCCCATTGCCTTATGATTTTGTGGTGGTGATGGATTTTCGTGGCCATCATATGAATCTTATCTAATTACTTTCCGCTCTTGACAAAAGTGGATTCTACTTTAGTTAACGTCTGTTATGCTTTGCTTTTTTTTGCCTTGAAAGAAAAATGTATCTTTGTTAGCCTATAGTGTGGGGCTTAGAGTGCATAAAGTCTAACATGTTTGGTTTTCATTAATTTGGAGGAAATAATTGCTTTTTTTTTTTCAAAAGCTCTCTCAGGGTGCTTTTAATTATAAGTTATTTTAAACATAAAATAAGTTAATCCAAACACACATTAAAATTAAAGTGTTCATGATAGTGTTAATGATGCTTAATGTCATTTTCCACAAGCTGTGAAATCTCGTGGGAGTTTCCAGCCTCATCCTCATTTGTCATTATCAGCGTTGGGTTCCTGTTTTCACCTTCAAATACTTTCTCAGATTCTCCTAATTAAATAAAAGTAAGAAATCATGGGCTTCACAATGTAGGCATGCCTCATCTGTCCCAATTGTTTATTGTTTTTCACTTCCATTATTTTTTTAATAATTAATTTTGATTCATATGTTTGGCATAACTTTTCATCTACACTTTTTGCTTTAATTCAATCACATCAGTTTCTTATTTTGCTTTTGTTCTGTATTTGAAGGTTTTGGCTCCACTTCCCATTGGATTTGCTGTCTTCATGGTTCATTTGGCTACCATCCCAGTCACTGGCACTGGCATTAATCCTGCTAGGAGTCTTGGAGCTGCTGTTATCTACAACAATGATAAGGCCTGGGATAACCATGTGAGTAATCTTTTCCTGAATTCAACAACTAGCTAGTTTTATTTACTATATTCAAATTTATAACTGGTTATGTAAAGTAACAAAGGATAAAAAAAAATATGCCAACTTGTGTCTGACAATTTGTTCCTTCTGTCTGTTCAGTGGATCTTTTGGGTAGGACCATTCATTGGGGCAGCAATTGCAG
This sequence comes from Ormosia semicastrata, assembly GCA_029884595.1. Lineage (NCBI taxonomy): Eukaryota > Viridiplantae > Streptophyta > Magnoliopsida > Fabales > Fabaceae > Ormosia > Ormosia semicastrata. Next base: position 57,935,962 of record JAQQTO010000056.1, read on the forward strand.
CCTTCTACCACCAATTTATCTTGAGAGCAGGTGCTGCTAAGGCTCTTGGATCATTCAGGAGCAACCCCACTGTTTGAGTTATATTCCTCCTCATGGTTTTAATGGAAAGAAGATAATTGAAAAAAATGGGTTGATAGTGCAAGTATAATAATGGGAAGTGCTTGTACTTGTATTGCAAAGTTTCTTTGAACCTCTCAATTACATCCCCAAGGAATACTAAAGCATGGGGGTTTGAAGGATAACTATAGATTTAAGTCTCTTTCAAGACGGGAGCCTTTTGTAATATCCTTTCGTCTTTGCAAGCACTTTCCTTTGTATTCCCTTTAGTGTGTCGTCTTTCAAGTTATTCTCCTCTTGTGTCATCTTTGTACTCTATATATTCATGAAAAAATATTTTAAAATATTTTAAATTATGTATTCATGCTTTTAGTACTCAAATGTCTCAATTGCCCTTCTCTTCTATTGAGGACTGATCAGTAATGCAGAACAGTTTTCATGGCAACGAGTCAACAACCAAATGATAAAAAGCTACGACGAGAAATTCTGCTGCCACCAATGAGAGGAAAGATATGTAATGGTCTTTATTCTATAAACAAAATAATAAAGAAATGCACTTTGTTAACGCACCAATATGAAAAAAGTCAAGTTATCAGTGATTTGTAAAATTATTAAATGGTAATTCTTACATTTCTATGTGCTAACTAACTACTAATTTTATTAAAAAAAAGTGCTTTATATAGTACTCATTTATTTGAAAAGATTTAAAAATCTTTCTTAGTTGAATCAAACAAATTTAAACATGTGTTCACTTTATATTTATGTCATAAACTACTTGAGTTAATTTTTCTTTTTTACTCAATGATCCTATAATTTTTTTTTTAATAACTTTTAGAAACATGTTAACATCCAAACAAAGTTTTGATTTTAATTTATCACCCAAAAGCTTAAAAGTTGTCCCACTGGAGTCGTTGACAGTGAAAAGAGTTGAAAATTTACAACACTGAATGAACTGCATTTGCACATGGAGGAATAATTGAAAAAATGAGGATTGCCTTTTGGGAGGCCGAAACTACAAAAATTCACAAATTATGAGCTTTTCCATTGCTTCACAGGCCTAGTGCTGGGCCCACCGTTTCTCAAACAAATCTGATTCCTGAAGAACCCACTAAATGATAAAGTGTCCTAAATTATGTCATCACATGTTTTTGTTGGTAGGTTCTTTGGCAGAGATAAATACTTACTCTGATTCATCGATGATTTTGGAAGTGTTAAATATGGTTTAGTTTGCTTTCATGGCTATTACATAAAACTGCTGCAGAGACCTAACACTAGCATGAGGAAGAAGAAGAAAAAAAATAAAAATTAAAAAAAAACCTACTTATCAAAACGCACGGTTTCATCTACCTAAGTTTTTTTTTAATGAAAAAAACTTGATCATGATATGGGCTGCAAACTTGATGCATATGGATTTGCATTCATCTAATTAAAATAAATAACAAGATAATTATTATCTTTTGGTTTTGTTTTCTGACAAAAAAAATCATTAGAAACAAAATACACAAGAATTTATGAGTTATTTTATTCTATCATTATATGCTTTATATTTAAGATTTATAAAAAATATTTTATATTTAACAAATGATTTTATTTTTGTCAAACATGACTTATAATTTATGAATTTAATTTTTAATTAGATCATTTATATGATTTTAAATCTAAAATAGATTGTTAGATATTTTTATAATTTTAGAGTAAGGAAAAAGTATAAAATTTTGTCTAACACAATATTAAAAATGTAAGGAGTAACTTAAGTGTAAAATTTAAGTGTACTGCATAGTGTACTGACTAAAGCTTACTTATCATATACCACTTATTTAAATAGGTGATGAGCTAAAAATTAATATTAATGTTAAAATGAAAAAATTAATGTTTTAAAAATGACAAATATATCACAATAGTGCACACAAATTGGCATGAATTGAGGGTAATAATAATTTAAAAAAAACCTTAAGAAATCTTGATTTAGAATCCTTGACATTGTGTTACAATTGTTAGCATGAAGATCCAGTAATTCTTTCCTTTGCAAGTATTGTACTAAACCCAAAATAGAATTTTTTTTCTTTTTTAACTATAAATTGATAACAATAACCTAATGACACTTATAAATATCTGAAAAAAATTGATCTATGAAGATAAGTGTTGTTGTATGAAAAGGATATAATGTCTATTGACTCCGTAGGTATGAAGACATAAACCAACATGAGAAAATTAAAGCTAATTATTCTAATTCAATCAAATTAATGAAATTTGACTAAAAATAAAAGAAATAAAAACCAATTTTTTTAAAAAAAGAATCATGAGTATCAACCTTGACTTGGATAAATTTTTCAAAAGAAAAAAAATTCAAAACAATATGGGTATTAAATCACAATATATCAAAATTTAATTCTTTATTTCTTGCCTAAAAGCATAAGTGTTTTTTAACTTTGAGATTTCAACCATTAAAAAAAATTAGTCAAAGTAACAAAGCATAAATTTATAATTGCATTTGTTTATATTAACAACAATTAAGTGATCATGTAACATTTAACTAACTTTAAATCTTAGTCATTCATATATGATTTAATAATTAAGATTTGTTTTTCTCACTTCTATCTTTATATGTTGTACACGCACACACACATATGTATGTATGTATAAAGTATTTTTATGGTAACACTTTCCTTGAATTGATAATACAATTCAATACTATAAACTTAGGCTTTTAAGTTTAAAATTAATTAGTATAATTTAAAATAGTATAAATCAAAATTATTGTTTTTGTTTTAACCCGTTACCATAAAAACGTAATAATGAATAGAGTTATCAAAATAGGTATGTTCTAATCTTAATAGCCTGATAAAAAATGTAGAGTAGGCTACCAAATTGTTGGCCTACAAAAATTCGGCCATGCTCGGATTGACTTGCAAGCTTGAAATATCAGTTTTGAATTATAAAAATGATTAACTTTCTCTTTTTTAAGTTTACCTAAATGTTATTTTAAAACAAACAACCATATATTTTAATTAAATATTAATTTTAAATCTTTTAATAAAAATCAATTTAATTCATTCAATAATCAAATAAATTATTTAGAATTAGCATTTTTAAACTCTAATTGCATGAATAAATTATAAAAATATAGGTGAACAAGCTAGCCAAAATAGCTCACAGCTCGCATAAGGTAAGGCTAGGTCAGCAATTTGCTTGCCCAAAATAGTTTAGCTAGTGCAATTATGATTTGTTACTTTGACTACTCTTTTTTTTTTAATGCTTGTTTTCTCAAAATTTAAAAACACTTATGTTCTTGGTTGAAAAATGAAAAATTAAATTTTGATATATTGTGATTTGATACCTATATTTTTTAAAAATGGTTTTGAATTTTTTTAATCAAATTTCTTTAATATTTGAACTTATCATATGTGGTGTCACGTGAATTTATCGTTAGGTTAGGTATTCTCTACAATATACATCATAAGCCTCAATTATATTAAACAATATGACTTATTAAACTTGTTCTCATCAAATAATAATAATAATAATAATAATAATAATAATAATAATAATAATAATAATAATAATAATAATAAACTACTACTCATGTCACAAGGATTCATTATTTTATACTTTTTTCTTACTCTAAAATTATAAAAAAATATCTAACAATCTATTTTAGATTTAAAATCATATAAATGATCTAATTAAAAATTAAATTCATAAATTATAACTCATGTTTCACAAAAAGAAAATCATTTCATAAATATAAAGTATTTTTTTATAAATCATAAATATAAAGCATATAATGATAGAATAAAATAACTCACAAATCCTTGTATACTTTGTTTCCAATGATTTTTTTTTGTCAAAAAACAAAACTCATTTTCAAAAGATAATGATTATCTTATTATTATTTTAATTAGATGAATGCAAATCCATGTCCATCAAGTCTGCAGCCCATATCATAAGCAAGCTTTTTTTTATTAAAAAAAACACTTAGTTAGATGAAGCTGTGTGTTTTGATAAGTAACTTTTTTTTTAAATTTTTATTTTTTTACTTCTTCTCCTACTACTGCAGCAGCTTTATGTAACAGTCATGGAAGCAGACTAAACTATGTTTAACACTTTCAAGGTCATTCACGAATCAGAGTTAGTGTTCACCCCTACGGAAAAATCCACCAACAAAATCCTATAAAGACAGAATTTAGAACACTTTATCATTTAGTGACTCAAGAACCCACCTACTTGAGGAATCAGATTTGTTTGAGAAACGGTGGGCTCAGCACTAGGTTTGTGAAGCAGTGGAAAAGCTCATAATTTGTGAATTTTTGTAGTTTTGGCCTCTCAAAAGCCAATCCTCATTTTTCCAATTATTCCTCCATGTTCAAATGCAGTTCATTCAGTGTTGTAAAATTTCAACTCTTTCCACCGTCAACGACTCCAGTGGGACAACTTTTGTTTGGATGTTAACATGTTTTTAAAAATTATAAAAGAAATTTATAGCACCATTCAGTAAAAAAAATTAACTCAAGTAGCTTATGACATAGATATAAAGTGAACACTTATTTAAATATGTTTGGTCCAATTAAAAAGGATTTCTAAACCCTTTCAAATAAATGAGTATCATAGGAAACACCAAAAAAAAAAAAAAAACTACTAATCTCATTGTTGCATAGTTAAGTGTTAACCCCTTTAATGATCAAATTTTATCTTCTTAAGCCACGGTTTTCGGTTTTCGGTCTTCCCACTCATCATAGTATATTGTATTAATGTATTATATCGGCAAGTGGCACTAATGCTTCCTGAAAAGTATGGCATGAGCACTACGTGCAAATTCCAGTCATCACATCAGCATTAAGCAATCAGCATCCTTCTGTGTCTCCAACCCGTTTAGTGCAAATTCCAGTCATCACATCAGTATTCAGCAATCAGCATCCTTCTGTATCTCCAACCCGTTTCCTTGCAACCAATCTCTCTCTCTCTTTCAAATGGCTGCACTTTTTTATACTTGAAATAGAAAGAAAAATTATAAGAGTGTGTATTATTGTCACTTTTTTGTATCCATTGTTTGTCAAACTCGTGTTAACTTTTAAACTCTTACAAGTTCACGATTTTAGGATACAAAAATGAATTAACTCTCATGCAAATTTTTTTTTTGTTAAACTTATACGTATTTAAGTAAATTATGACAAAATCAATAAACTTTTATTTTACTAACGAATTTACGAGCTTAAATTTATACATGATTTTACTCTCAAAATGCACATTTATTTTTTGTCAATTTTGTTAGTACTTGAGTTGACTTTCCTTTGTTATGTAATATGTATTAAGTTTATGAAACTAATTTTATGTTTTTATTATTATTTTGTTCTGTTTTGTTAAATTAATTACAAAATGATTTAAGAGCAAAACTAAGTGTAGTATAACAGTTGAGGTCAAGGATTGAGTTATATTTTTACTTTATTTCTTTCATTTGCTTTGTTATAAAATTAGAACGTTCAATATTGATTATAAATATGTTATTTAATTATGTTTGCTTACTAAAATTTGTATTTTAAATAATATTTTTAAAGTATATAAACTCTTATGAGCTTACGAGTCAAATCTATGATTCGAGTTTGTTGAACTTCCATGAATTTATTTAAATTTGACAATCTTATTTATTTTCCATTAACTTTTTATTAAATGAGCTAATTTAAACCATTTGATCAAAACAAATCAAATGCTATTTGCTTCCTCAAGGCCTTCATCATTTGCTTCTTGCGGATAGAATGGGGGGTTTCATTCTTTAGGAGCTAGTTTGTTGTCCTTGTTTTTTTCTAGTTTTTATTTTCACTCCTTTTACTAAAAAAAAAATAATGAAAGGTTATTTAATAAAAAAATAATAAAATAAGAGTGATAATATACATAAAAGAACAGTAATAGTCACTCCCGAAAATGATAATCTTATATAATTAGAGATTCACTTAACTCACATTATATAGATGATGGGCCATTGACAGTATAGAAGAAAAAAGGAGAGAGAGAAAAGAAAGAGTAATGGATGGATAAATAATTACATAATAATTATAAGAGCTATATGAGTTATTTGAGAAAGTTTTATGCTAGCCTAACATTACTTAAACTAGACATGGACTCACGCGTTGCGCGGTGAATAAAAATGTTTTAGATATGTTTACATAGCATCATTCCTTATTTTGATTTGATGATATGCTATTAATAATACTTATAGTTTACGTTTTTATTAAAATAACTAAATTATGATAATATTATTTTTAAATAATAATGAAAGGAAAAATTTAAAAGGTTGATAGCTATTAGAGGTGAGAAAAACTCATAAGGTTAGCATCATTCACTTTTTTATTTGATGATAAAGTACTATTAATAGTGAAGTTCATGTAATAAGAAGCAGACCTTTTGAGAATGTTTGTGCATAGTAGCATCTCTACCCTTTTAGTGGACACGTAATATGAAAAACCTAGGCAACAAAATCCAGCTTTCAGATTCATGTAAATAATGTAAGATAAATATCAAAGATTCAAAATTAAAAGTCACAATGAAAGTAACAGCCAGGAGCCAATTTTTTTTGAAAAGTTTTAATTCACAAGTCCTCGATATTCAAAAACATTTTGCTTCTGTAATCAGATTAAAAATAATCTAAGACGTTAATTAATTGAATTTACAATTGAAATGGATTAGAAAATGAAGGCTCTTACAAGCATTGGAAAGGATTGACTTTCTGGAAGTTTTTGTCATAGGAGACGAATTGATCTTTGACCTTGGATTTGTTGAGAAAACATGATTGAGGGGAGCATTTTGGTTGTAGGGAAGAGCTTGAACGCACTCTCAAGTATTTAAGTGAATGTGAATGTGACGGATGAGAAGTTGAGAACAGATAAATAGAGAATACTTCAGAATTTTGCTCTGCTAAAGCCCCTTCCCTCTTGTGGACAGAAGATAAGATGGTAACAAGATCTTATCAGCAAGAAAGAAAAATGATGTTCTTCCATCATTTTTCTTGATACCTACACTACTTTTCATATCATTTTTCAATGAATGTAATTGAGAGAAAGTGATAAGAAAAAAGTGATATGATTAATAATATGAAGAGTAGTGTAAAAAATAATGTGAGAGAAGAGTAATGTAAGAAAATCAAAGTTGTATCAGCAAACATACAGGTTTTGGCCACTGGTTCATTGGCAAAGCCGGGTTCAAGTTCATGAAGCTGGATTAAGCGCTACAACCCACGTCCCTGGCCTGAGTTATGTAGGATTTCTAGACTCTTCTTGACAAAGGGGCTGTGGCGTTGATGTAGCAGTTGAGCAAAGGGAGGTGGAGGAATATTTGAGCGGCAACTGGAAGAAGAGAGAGAAGAAGAAGGAGTGAAGTGCATGGTTTGGAAAGGAAGAGGTAAGGCATAGATGATGAATCAATAATTAATTAATGTGAGTTATTTGAAAATAATTATCATAGAGAGTTACACGAGGATGAGAGTTAAAAATAGAGTTAAAAGGACATAAAACGAAAAGCTAAAAACACTAAGATTTTGCACAGGTGGCTTGAGGTGAGGAAAAGGTGAATGAGATGAGAGAAAGGTAATGTGGTATTGAGGTGGCAATTGAATAGGGTTTTAGAAAGTTAAATGGCTCGCGTTTCAGCTTTTATATACTATATAAATAGATAAATTTTTTAACCCCTAAATGGAATATGCATATAGGGAAAAGAAAGGGTTAAAGAAACATAGTTCACAGAAGATATGATTTTTTGGGCTTAAAAAAAAGAAATAAAATTCATTAGATTAATGGAAATTGATTGCCCAAAAAAGACATGAATTTCATTTTTTTAATACTATAAAATATTTTGATAACGTCAACTCATTTGAACAGCTTATAACCTGTTCAACTACATGAGCATGACTTGTAAATTTTACAACTCATAATTGAATTCCATTAATTTAATTAACAATGAAAACGACACCTTTTTCTTAAGTTCAGGATTAGTTGCAAATTTGCACGCATTAATCGTTGACTTCTGGCCTAGTGATTGAGTGCCATTTTTATTTTGGGTGCTTGTTTAAGAAATCTTTCTGCAATAATACTATATAAATAATAATTAAAAAAAGTAAATATAAATAGTCATTAAATTACATATAGATTTATATAAATTTTTTATGATAAATAAATTCATGTATAATTTTAATGATAGACAAATATGATGAAATTTTTATTATGTATAAAGTTATTTTTTTTTAATGATATTCAAAGAGTAGTTAGAAACTTTCAGCTAAAATATCGATGGGACTAGGAATCAAACTTGGGCCATCACCTTTGTGGGAAACCATTGACTCAATAATCACAATTAGTATTTTTTTTTTGAAATAAAATATTAACTCTAGAATCATAAGACAGGAGTAAACTGTTACTTTACGTAATATCCAATTAATGAACATAGACGGAAAAAAGTTTTCCCTCGTTTCTTTTGTTTTTTGGTTCCAAAAAATGTACTAGATTTGTTTGGATAAGTTTTGAAAAAATAATTTTAAGATAGCATAAAAAAATAATTTTTATAAACTTTTTTTATAAAAAGCAGAAGTTAGTTTATGTAAAGATATAATTTCAAAAAGTATTTTTTATTTTTTTTCTTTTTTATTTTGCATCACCCCTAAAAATATTTTTTCTTATAAAACTACTCATTTTAGCTTTTGATTAAAAGTAGAAGATTAAGGGTACGTTTAGATAAATTTTTAAAAAAGTGATTATAAGATAGTATAAATAATTATTATTTTTAAATATTTATGAAAAGTATAAGTTATTTTATGTTTGAATATAATTATAAAAAACACGTTACTTTTCCTTTTTTATTATACTTTTACATAATTGATTATTTTGAGAAGTATCTCATTCTTGTTTTTCAAAAAAAGCAAAAAATTGCTTTTCATAAGAAATTACTATTTTTAGATTCTATTTTTTCCAAAATTTTATATAACAAAATGTCAATATTTAAGAATTATTTTTTAATAAAATGCATTTTTCTTGTGAAAAACATAAATAAATGCACTCTAATTTTTTTAGAATTTTTTAAAAAAAATTTATCCAAAAAATTGTACATGTTTAATAAATAATTTTTTAAAATACTTTTTTCAATAAAAAATTACTTTACTCATGAATTAAATACAAATAAACACACTCTTAATTAGAAAGAAAACTGAAAAATCGAATGGGCAAATCAACGCAACTGAACTGTGGGCCTCGAACTGGGGATATTCAAATCCACCTGTTGATTGTTGCAATTGGGCGATCCATTTATGGGGTTCATTTCAGTACATGTGCTTAATAACAAAATATCAATTCAAGATCGAATGTCAAATCTTGAATTGACTTAAAACGACATTCAATTCAATATAATAGGCTGGGTTTTTTTATTAGGAATAATTTTTAATTAGAAATTATCTATTTGATATGCATAAGATTGTAGATACAGTAATAAAATTATATTAATTTTTAAAAATATTTTTATATATATTTAATAATTATTTGAATGTTTAAAAAATAACATAATATATCGTACTTAATTAAGAATTTTTTCTTCTCTTTATTTTCATCTAGCTAAATGTTTGAAGGATCATAAGTCTAATTTCTTTGTTTGCAGCGCAAAAAAAAAAGAAGAAGAAGAAGAAGAAGCTGAAATACAAGTTTGGCGAGCAAAATGAGAATATTGATAATGTATATATAAGTGTATAAAGTCTAGATTCATTCTCAATTTTCACTCCTCTCGTTTTCTTCTTTCCTTTTCTAGTTTCCCGAACAAAGAGAAGGGGGTTTTCAATTTTAACTTAATTTGCATGTAATTTTACACTATTACTAGACTTAGACTTTAGACTTTTCAGTGCAGCTTTAGACTTTTCTTATATTGAAAATTTCTTTAATCTTATCCAGGTATGCTCAACAGGTGACGGAAGCAGTACATATATATTATGCAAACGGAAACATTATATTTGTGCTTTAATTTGTATGAAAAGTTTTATTTGAATAATTTGTTTTGTAAAATTATTTTTTTACAAATAAAATAAATTCAACCCACAGTTCTTGTATTATAATAGAATTTAATTTTGAAAACTTAAAAAATAAAAAATTGCTTTAGTACCCTTGTTTTTTAAAGGATACTGATACCCTACTAACTTAACATAATATTATAAGTTGATTTTATAAAATATTTTATTTTTTGTTACTGATTTTCTAAAAATACTTTATTGATAATAACTTGTAACTTAATAAATTGGGTCATACATATGTTTTTCATCATCTAATTTTTTATTTCTCCTCCTAAATTAGGTAACACAATGAATGAGAGATTCTAAGAATAAGTAATGTAAAATAGAAAGTTATAATTAAAAAAGTTAAAATGTATAATATTAACAATTTAGAAAAAAAAAATTTTAAAGTAAATTTATCTCTAAAATAAATAAGTAGGAGTATATTAATACTTAGATTATTTAATAGGTTGAGATGTTGATACACTTTTTCAAATCAAGAACGGATACACACTCATACTCAATTTAAAAAAAAATTCATTTTAGATGAGTTTTATTCTAAAATTTTGTAATCAAACTTAAAATTAAAGAAATTTAAATTATAAGTCAACGAGAGTAAAAGCTTATTCGGTAAATGAATACAAATAGCATATTTACTGATCAAAACAAAAATAGCATATTTTAATTGAAAGGGTATTAATACCCTTAAAAAAAATAAAGGTACCGAAGAAAGGCCCTAAACAATATATACATTTATAGTATATTATATACAAAAGGGAATTTCTTGGGTATTCTTATTTTTAAAGGATACCAATATTCTGTTAACTTGATATAATATTATTAATTGATTAAAATACTTATATTAATAATAACATGTAACTTGATAAGTCAGTTTATATATACGTTTTTCATCGTGTGATTTATTTTCATTTCTTCTTGTAAGCGTAAAGGAAGGTGGGATTCCAATACCAGGAAATGTAAAATAGAAAATTCAAATTAAAAAAAGTTAAAATTTATAATACTAAAATTTTGAAATCAAACTTAAAATTAAATAAAAATAAAAATATGTCAACCGAAATAAAAATTTATCCAGTAAATAAATATAGATGACACATTTTGGGTGGACGGGTAAGCAAAATAAGGGTACAGGAGATATCAAGGTTAAAATATGGTTATTTTACGCCTGATGTCCACTCACTTAGGAAGGAAAACAATTAGGATCAAACCTGTCTAAACAAAAAGGATAGAATACAATGTAAATGTTGGGGAATACCTTACACAAATACGAGTCATAAACACCTTTAATATAAATTTAATGTGATTCGGTAAATATGTTTACATCTATGCATAAGAAGAGATTAAATTTATTATAAATAATATTATAATACAACTCTTTAATGAAAAAACTACAAATTATTTCCCACTATTGCTACTTCAATACAACTTTTGAGTAGAAAGTCATAAATCTTGTACTGCAACATTATTCACAATTAGCATTACTACCCCATGGTATATGTATATTTTTTATATATGATGATAAAATTTTAATTAAATTGCTTACTGTTTATTTATAAAAAATTGAGTACTGGTCATGCTAGTATTTAGTCTCTGTGTGTGTATATATATATCTATATATATATATAATGTATTAAAGAGTCATTTTTAATAGAGTAATAAAAAATATTAGAACTTTGTAATGTAAAATATTCTTGGCATGTTCAAAATGTAAATTTGATAAATTAACTAATTAACAATTACTTAATAAAGTGATCAACAATTGTACTGAAGTAATATCATCTAAAATTCTATAAAATAAACAATATTATTAATCATTACATAAATTTTGGAAGTTATTTGCTATTTATTTTATTTTATTTCCACCTTCTAAACATAGCCAACCTAAAAAATATATTATTACAGCGAAATACATTAACAGATAATGATCAGGACAATTATTACGTATTTAAATTTTAATCTTTAACGACCAACCATTAAAACCTACAAGCATACATACAAATAATAACAATGAGGTAATAGAAATAATAATTTACAGTAGAAAAATAAATAAAAAAATAATTAAATAATTGAAAATAATTAAATTATCCTCTATTCAAATCTTTTGAAAGATTTCTTTATAAACAATATTTTTGTTGTTTGACATAGATTTACATTACTATCATTAAGCAAAAATTTTCAAATTACTTCTTAATTTAACTATTGAAATAGTTACATACAGTTGGTCATGCATAAAAATAAGTCTTGGTAAAAAGTAGAAACAACCTAACTTGTGAGAATGATTGACCTTGACTTTTATTAATAGTTATTACAAAACAAATAGTTAAAAGAAATTGTCTTTTTTGGAATTTTATATAGGATTTGAGGATTTGTCGATATTAAATTCATCTTAGGAATATAAATCTTGTCACCAACCTCTTTCTATATTACTATTATTGTTCTTATCCTATTGGTCTTAGTTCTTTTACAATTAGTTTTGTTCCATTACAAAGTCTGGCTACTTGATCAATATTTTAAGGGGTATAATTGGATCTCTTTTTTTGAGTATTAGTTTGTTATTTGTAGTTGGAGAACCTTTAATCTGATTCAAAAATTCAATTGTAGATTATTCTTCTTCGATCACAATATCTTCGTCCGCTACAAAAACTGAATGTAAACTCAAACAATATTTTTCTTCTCAATGAATTACGAAAAGAATAAATTCATTGACTTTCTCCACTTTTTCAATAGTTGGTCCAAGAATACCTCTATCCTCAAAGAAGTTTAAAATCTTTCATATTATCAATCAATTTATGATATGTAAAATCAACAACACCAGTAATGTGCTTATTGGAGTTCAAATAAAAAAACTTCTAGAATTTCAATTTTAACTTCACCATCATTATCGCTTCCCAAGTTGTCATCCCTAACATTAATAACCTAGTAAGCAAATGACTTTATTTCATCCAAGTTTGATGTAGGAGATCCTAATTGTAATATCATATTCTTCAATAATGTTAGAACTTTGCATAATTTCATAATTTGGATGAATTAACTATTGCCAAAATAGTATCTTTTGTACTATCCTTTGGAATAATTGCCAATATCTGCCTAAAAATGGAATCATATTGTTTTTATTCAATAAATCATAAACCCTAAACTAGTAATATCTCCTAATAATAAATTACATTCTACTAATTTTATTATGTTTTCATGTAAAATTATCACTCTTGTGCAATGTAGATATTAAAATTTGTAAATATTATATAAAAATATGTATTTGAATAAAAACAATTATTTAAAAGAAATATAATTAATTAATTAATATTTTTATAACAAATTGCTTTTCAATTAATTTTATTATTATTTTTTAAGTTCTCATCTATAAATATAGATATTAAACTTTTCAGGATGGATAATTAAGCCATATAAGAAGTTTGAACATATTTAATAAGATAACAATAAATCAAATAAGGGGTAGTTACAAACAGTCATTAGGGCATAATTTTGAACTTAGAAAAGAATTATATACATTATTGTTTCATTTATTTGGTTTTATTTCATGCAATAATATCTAATATATTTGTGGCATAAGATATGCACTAATAAAAAGTCATGCTCATAGAGTAATTTTATACCTTAATGTGAAAGAGTTAATATAAATAAATTATAAAATAATACATGCCTCTCCAGAGTTCTTCTATTCACATTATCAACTAAAACATTTTCTAAGTATATTTTTATTGCAATGCATTGATTTTGTCATTGTTTGCAAAGTATAAAAGAAAAAAAATTCTAATCAAAAGTTGCAATGCCAATATTAAAAAAAGGAAAAAACTGGTTATCATTAATATATATATATATATAAGTCAAATACATAAAAAAGGGACATAAAAAGAAAAGTTTGTATCCAAACTCAATTGAAAAATCATTTCTGTTTTTTAAATTTAAAAATTCTACTGTGACATCTTCTATTCAAAATATAAGTTAAAGAATAAATTTAATATTTAATATCATAGAAAAAATTTAGACAGCTATTGAGATATTGAGGTTAAATTTAATCAGCTCTTATCTTCTTATTTTTTTAAAAAAAAGTTAAGAAAAAAGGATTAAAATGAAGATATCTAATTTACAAAATTAAAACAAAGTTTAGGAAAATTTGATTCACGCAAAGTATGATATCTAAAAATTACATTGTGTCAATTAGTGGATTGCCTTCATTTTACAAAGATAAAAACTATTAACTACTTATAAAAACCCCTTGCAATTTTGATGGAATTTAATGCTCCATATAGTGTGGTAATTACAAATTACAAACAGTTGGCTCCAATATAGGAGGAAGTGGTTGTCTCATATCAAAGGGATAAATTATAAATGATTTTTTTTATGGGTTACAAAAACTAGACAAAAGAAACAATTTAATCCCATTATTTACTTGCACATGCTTTACACAGTAAATAATATTAATAGTTAACTTTATAAGGCAAGAACGAAAAGGATGAAAGAAGGCAACTCTAAACTTAGTCTACTTTGGTAGATAAGGGGAGGAAAAGCTGCTATTTAGCAATAAAAATACCAAACTTGTATTAGGGCTGCAAATGTATTAGCTCCAAATGATATCCCTGCCTAAAAAAAACAAAGAAGAAATAATTACCTTTCAAAAACAATTTATAAATAGTCTTTCATGTAAATTATTCATTAAACGTACAAACCTAACAAAATCATACCTTATTATTTAAGGGACACAACTTAAATAATTAGTTAAGAGTTCCAAGCAAAGAAAATAAATAAATAAGTACTCTAGGTTTATCCCAGCCTCTATAAGTGATTGTTTCCTAGTAAAATCATTATGCATTATGCATCTTCTTGGTTCTCATCTTCTTGTTTTTAATATGCTTAGTTGCATATTGAAATCTTTAAGTTGTTGAAAATGTTTAGTTACTTTCTGTTAAAGCTATCAAACCATTACAAAGATTGGTCCACAGACTGCCTAGCTATGCATCCAAATTCAATGTGAAATATACTTATGGAATCATATGGCAAGCTAGCGTTAGATATTTGGATTATAAATATGATAAGCTCTTGCCAATTTTTTTTTTTTTTTGCAATAATCGCCTACCTTGTGTTACTTAATCGCCATTGACGTTGGTAGTCTTTCTTTGTTATAGAATCTGCTTATTGAGTTTTTGAAATTCCCTCTTATGGAGGATAGGTTTTATAAGATAGAAGAAAAATAAGACTATATATATATATATATATATATATATATATATATATATATATATATATATGTATGTATGTATGTATATATATATATATATGTATGTATGTATGTCAGAGCCTAATAATCCTTATCAGGCAACTATAGATGTTAACATTGAAAGGAACTTACAACAATTAGAAACTAATCAATTCCTACTTGCAAGTTCATTGGCAGTAGGAGGATACGCCAGAGAAAAAACAACATTTTTCTTGCTGACAATGCAACTAGAGAGAGGGAAAATGGAATGGAAAAATCAAAATGAAAAAAATTAGTCGAACAAAAAAATGGGGACTCTTAAACCTAAAAGCAAAATAAAAAAAGGAAGATGAAAATGCAATGCTCTAATTTAACCTTCTTTGAAACATATCATACTAAGGTAGAATTAATTCAAATTTAGAAACAAAAGACATTCTGTTTTGCAAAGCCCAAAAAGAAGGAGAAAAATGAAATAGAAAGGGAATGAGAAAAAAAATAGAGAAAATACGATGAAGGATTTAAAATTTGCATTAAAGGTAAAGTAAGTTGGAAGTGAATGTAAGTGTTAATAATTAATGGCAGCAAATACAACATCAGTATTAAGACTAAATATTTGAAAAGAGGTCTCATAAAAGAGGGAAAAAAAAAAGATAAGAAAGAGGAATCCATTTGAAGTGGAGGCTTAGAAATTTACAAAAGCATTAAAAGATAAAGTAAGTGGAAAGTAGATTGTAAATAGTAATTCTAATATCAAGTGGGTGGTAGTAACTATAAAAAATATTTAAGAAGGTTGCATTGAAAAAAGAAAGCAATGAAGGAGAATAATTGGAAATTTAAATTACAATTAAAAAAATTGAAAATAAAAAAATTAAATATAATTACCAAAGTAACTTTAATTTGGGCTGGAAATTTTATCTTAATTTTACCTTAGTACAACATTAAAATATTCTTTTTTATATATAAAAGATTTCTTCTCTCTCATTCTCATATCTCAAACAATTTTTTAATGTAAATATTTATATTTCACAAAAACTTGTTTCCCTAACAACTATCCTTACACACTCCTTATTAAGTTAATGACATTCTTAATTTTCCATTAAAAATAAATCTCTCATATATCATGCATATATATCTTGTATATCTTTTACATACAATAATATTAATTATAAAATTTGAATCTTTCAATAAAATAAGAAACTTTTGATAATAATTTTCAAATTAAGAATTTGGTGAAAGCAATCGTAAATGATTTAACAACTTTTCAAAGTAAATACAATACCATAATTTTTTCAAACATGTTTCAAATTTCCCTTCCACGTCCTCTTTTCAGTAGCGTACACTACTCATCTAGATGATTTCCGTTTATTTCAAGCAACACTCTCTCTCTATATATATACATCAAACCCGCAAGGTTCAGAATATGGCACCAATTACAACATACTTCTCGTTCTTCCTCTCCTCATTTTTCTACATTTTAGGGGAAGGCCGCCCCATGTTGGACGATTTTACTCCTCAGAATCCTCTTCAAGTCTCATTGTCTCCATTGTGCTTGACCCTCATCCACCCTGACATTCCAAGCCTTGTATAAATCTCCGTGCAGCAAAAAGCATAGTACTCCATGGCTGCATGTCTGCATATAAGTCTGTCTGAAGGATCCATTATAAGTAATATGGTTCACCTGTAATTACAGCAAACAAAAATGTTTTATGGGCTTTTTTCTTTTATTTTATTTATTTATTTATTTATTTAAGATATGAGCGCAAGTCCTGCAGAGATTCTATTATTGAAGTGATTGTAGAGGAAGAAGAAACTGATGTATCATGTCGTGACTTGTGGATGAGAAAGAAACATGCAGCTGCAGCTGCCATTCTCCCCCCCCCCCCCCACACACACACTATAACTTGATCATTTCGCATCAATAATTTGCATTGCCAAACCGACCAGATAGGACAATAGGTCCCGGAGTTTATGAGAACCAAGTCAAGGTTTGGTTTGATGGAATTGAATAGAATGGATTAGAAACAGAATGTAATAAGAAAAGAGTAAACTCCTTTTTAGTCATCGAAAAGTACAAGTGTTATTACTTTGTGCTTTTAATGAATTAGTTCTTCTAGCCGTGTGATGCACATGCATAACACAAAAAAATATGTAAAAACAATTAAAAGTAATTTAATTAAAAAGGAAATGCCTATAGATAAGATAAATTAACAAAAATTTTATATGTTACTAACATTTAAGAACATAAGGAAAACAAAAATTGCTATCTAGTAATGCAAATTTGTAGTGGTAGAAATATTATTTAATTTCAACAAAAATTACAACCATATTTAACTATGACTTTTGTACAATTGAAAAAACTAAGTATTAAAGTAAGGCATATAAATAAAATACAACATAAGCATGTTACACAATACCATTAACAACAATGACAACAACAAATATTAATTCATTTATTTTATTTATTTATTTGTTTATACTAAGTAGATGTTATTTTAATTTTTGTGTATAATTATTGATATAGAAACGAAACCTAGTTTTGGATCATATTTCTTTATGAAAAACATGATCCGTAGTATTTGATAGCAAAAGCATCAAAATAGGTGTCTTTAGTAGAGTTGCAATATCAGGCCTTGTCAACTTGCAGCAAATTTTAAGGCCTGATAATATTAATTGGCAGAAATGTTTGAAAGGACAAATGTAGAAATGTTTATTCAATATATGATGTTCAAACACAACAAAATGAAGGTATTTAAAGGCAGCTAAACTTAATTAGAGCAACAAATTACAAAATAAATGACAAAAATTAAGGCAAAAATAGAAAAAAGCTGAAACAATGCAACAATGACATTTTTTGGGCTTGAAATGACTTTAACTAGGTTAACCTTTTACTACGACGATGCTCTCTTCTTGAGTTTTACGTTGATATATAATAAAAATGATTCTGACATCCAGATCAAAAGTTATGCCCAATTAAAGCTGGGTTGACCGTGTAGGATACAATTAATCCGATCCAAATAATCTTCTACTCCACGTTGCACATCAGTGCCCTAAAAACATGGCACTAATTGAATGGTTATTTGTTTTTGAATCTTTTTTTTAAATGATTTTTGATTTGGTTATTTGGTTATTAGTGTCGTCTACGTATGAAACATGTCAAACATTGTGTTGTAATTTTTCCTTACTTATAAAAACACTTTGCACTAAACTAGGTAGACAATTTGACATATGACAGAAAATTAGAGTTTTGCATGCCAACTACGTTTGATACATGACAGAATTTTAGGTCATGTATCTTCATTTTCTATATTATATTTATTATTGATTGATAAATAAATTGACTGATTAATTTCATTTTCTTTTTATTTTAATTTGTTTTGGTTTTTAGTTTTTGTATATGTGTTGTCAACATGTGCAGACATCTCAACGTTGTGTTATAATTTTTTGTTATTTATAAAAACATAAGACATTAAAATAGGCAGACAATTTGACACATGACATAAAATTAGAGCTTTGCTTGCCAGCTAGGATTGTCACATGTCAGAATTTTAGGCTATATATTTTCTTTTTCAATATTATTATAAAAACACAAGACATTAAAAATAAGTAGGCAATTTGACACATGACATAAAATTAGAGCTTTGCTTACCAACTAAGATTGATACATGTCAAAATTTTAAACTATATATATTTCTGTTCTATATTACTGATTTTAACATTAATTTAGATCTTCAATAATGAAAAATTACATCAAAATTTATGACTTAAGGAATAAATTGATGTCAAATTATTTTAGGATATCATACACATGATACCATTTTTCTCATCTCACAAACAATACACACAAAGGATGAGAGTTACATTTGAGAATTGGACGTGAGTCAGTCATAATAGCACAAACAAAATCACAACAAACAAATGACACAACAATGGTTCGTCTAATCCCTACACCAATGAAGATAATCCATTATCAATATGAAATTACAAGATAAGATAATGTTTCTCAAAACTCTTTTTTTTAAAGCAAAAAAGGCATGCAAAGGCATCACTGCAATGCAAGAAATCTCAACTAAGTTGGCACCTCAGGCAATGCCAATCATCTGCAGCACACCTAAATTAATATTAAAAAAGAAAAGAATACAAAAACATGGAGGGGGGCATTAACCAAACCCATGGCAAAAAAAGCATCAAGAGAATCTATAACAAGGGAGTCCTACCCTATCCCGAAAGAAATCTCCCTTAATAAAGTTAGGAATTAAATCCCACCACAATAAACCCTGAATGGAAGTGGCATGATTTGCCAACTTATCAGCACAAACATTTCCTTCTCTGTATATATGCGAACAAATGAATGACATTTTCCTTATTAAAACTAAACAATTGAGCCATCTATTTCTTAGTTTCCAAGGCACAATCTTCAAAGATTTAAGTCATCAATAACAAGCTTAGAGTCACATTCTAACCAAAGCCTATGCCATCCTTTACTGTAAGCAATTTCAATTGCAATAATAGCACCAAGAAACTCAGCATATATAGCATATGAGACACCAATGTTAAATGCGAAACAGCCTAGAGTTGCAGAATTTGTACCTCGGAAGATACCTCCACAAGCAGCCGTACCTGGAGAACCCTTTGCAGTCCCATCAGTGTTAACTTTGATCCAATAAGTATTTGGAGGGTTCCAGTTGACCTCAATAATCCTAGGAGCTGCTGAACGATTTCCTTGAACATTAAACTTATTCAGAATGATAGAATCCAAAATGTCCGAAGAGATGGAACCCTTTGATAAATTGCCTATGTAGGAGACATTTGCTTGAATCATGTTAATAGCAGAATACAGAGAGAGTTTTCTACCTTCAAACCTTATGCAATTTATGATATACTAGAGAGTCCAAATGGAATACACGATGCAAGCTAAAATGACTTCTTTTGTTTGAGATCCCCAGCTTCTATTACACAAAGATAAAATAGAGAGGACAAAACTTGTATCAATAAGCATACTGAGACAGTTGCTAAGCCATAACCAGATTTGAGATGCGAAGTGGTATTGGAAAAATAGGTGGTCTGCAGTTTCATAGCTAGACTCACATAAGCAGCACATAGAAACCAAGTTGCAGCCCCTTAACCACAATTGATCATCAGTAGGGACCTTCCTATTAAGTAACCTCCAAAGAACAAAGGATTTAGAAGGAGGGATCACATTATTCCAAATCAATTTACCCCAATGAACAACCTGATTTCCTTTATGCAGAAACTGATAAGCCTCTTTTAGAGATAGGCAACCAGAAATTGAAGGATTCCAATTTAAATTATCAACTGCATGAAATTGAGGAATGCTAACCTCTTGCAATTTAATAGAAAGCTGTGGATATTTTTGCAGCATCTCTTGAGGAATACACCAAGAACCATCTTTTATAAAATTCCAAACAGAAGCTTTTAAAAGAGAATATCAATTTTCAGGAATGTCTAGCAAATCCACTAAAGTCTGTGAAAGCCAAGTATCACACCAGAAATTGATAGATCTACCATCTCCTATCTGCCACCTTGAATTGGAAATAACAGTATTGAAATGAGATTTCAAACCTGGCCAAATTGAGGAACAAAGGTGATGTTGAATAACATTTTCTTTCTTTATAGCTCTTGCTCGAAGAAGTACTGCCCAATGATTATCAGATGTAATAAATTCCTAACACAGTTTGAGCATAGAGGCATTATTAATGGATCTAAGAGACCTTATACCTAAGCCTCCTTCCTGACAAGGAGAGCACACCATACGCCAAGGAATTGTGTAGATTTTCCTTACATGGATATCACTAGCCTAGATGAAATTTCTTAACCATCTATCAATCATCTTAATAAGAGAAATAGGCTAAGCATAAATTTGGAAAGAATATATAAGCATGCTCAGAATCACAGATTTAACTAATTGTACTCTTCCCATAATTGATAACATTATACCTTTCCAAGAAGCAAGTTTCATTTTGATCCTGTCTGCAATAGGAAGTAAGTGAACCTTTCTAGGTTTCCCTTTGAATAAAGGAATTCCAAGATAAACAAAAGGTAATATTCCAGCAGTAAATCCCAGAACAACAGAAATAACAGAAAGTCTACTACTAAGAATAGCACCATAGTAGAATTTTGACTTCTCACAGTTAATAATTTGGCCAGAAGCATCACTGTAAGTTTGAAAAAGTAGCATAAGATTATCAAGGTTCTTCATAGTCCCTTTACAGAAGATTAAGATATCATCCGCATAGAGAACATGACTTGGAACTTTCTAACCTCTAGGACTAGGCATGGGCAATAGCATACCAAGATTGACAAGTTTAGATATGCCTCTACTGAGAACATCTTCAGCAATGCAGAAAAGAAGAGGAGAGAGAAGATCACCTTGCCTAACTCCTCTTTTACAGGAGAAAAAACCAATTGCCTTTCCATTAACCAAAATAGATACCTTAGCTGAGTTGAGAATGACTTTAACCCAATTACAAAACAAAGGGTCAAAACCAAACCTGTCTAGAACCTTTAACAAGAAATTCCAGTCCATAGTATCAAAAGCCTTCTTAATATCAATTTTGATAGCTATATTACCTCCAAAAGATCTTTTATCAAGAAGGTTGATAGCTTTAGAAGCAACACCTATGCAATCTGAAATTTGCCTATTCTGAATGAATCCTTTTTGTTATTCAGAGACAATCTTAGGAGCAATTTTAGCCAGCCTATCCGCTAACACCTTTGTAATGATCTTGAATTTATAATTGGCAAGAGCTATGGATCTATATTGACCAATTGTGATAGCATTCAGGGACTTAGGAACCAAGACCACTAGATTAGAATTATAATTTGGCAGCCACCAGCCCTGCCTAAAGAATTGTAAAACTGCATTATATACATCAGAGCTAACCATATCCCAATAGCGTTGAAAGAAAAACCCTCTAAAGCCATCAGGCCCAGGAGCACCATTTGCATTCGTTGAGAAGAAAACATTCTTAATTTCTTCCAGAGAAGGCAGTTTTGTTAACATAACATTGTTATCCTGACTAGCTTCAGTAGAGATAACTTGGTCTATCAAGGCATTTTCAAAATAACTATTATCAGTAGTAAACAAATTGGAGTAGAAATCTAGAACATGTTCTTCAATTTTAGCAAGTTTCTCCAAAATCAAGTTACCATTTTTCAACATTGACATTCTTTTAGCAGTGTTTCTGATTTTGGTGACTTTGTGGAAAAAAGAGGTGTTTCTATCTCCATAAGAATGCTAATCAATTCTGGACTTTTCTTTCCAAAAGACTTCCTCATAGTGCAAAGCCTTATTAAGATCAAGCTGAGCCATTCTCTCTTTTTCAAAAAAATCATCAGAATAACCATCCTTGCTAGTTTGCTCTTGAACTGAATCAACCACCTTCTGAGCATTGGCTACATTAACATGAACATCACCAAACTTTTCTATGTTCCAAGTTTTCAACCTGTTCTTCAAGATTTTTAACTTCTCACTTAGATTAAACATTGGACAACCAATAATTGATTGCTTCCAAGAATAAAAAATAATACTATGGCAATCTGGATGATTAACCTACATTCTCATAAATTTGAAAGAAGAACTATGAGGGACTATATCATTCTGAAGAGACAGAAGAATTGGATAATGGTTAGACTTATTCCTTATGAGGGTGCAGCAAGAGATGTTATTCCAACAATTTAACCAATCATCATTACAGCAAACCCTGTCCAACCTTTTTTCAGTAGCTGCATTTCCTCTTCTATCATTGAACCATGTGTATTCAGCTCCTTTTGTTGGAAGGTGAATAAGATTACAATCATTAGACCAGGATCTAAAATCATTGCAGGAAATTTGGGAAGGAGAGCTTTTGCCTCTATGCTCATGAGCACCTAAAACCGCATTGTAATCCCCAAGACAGCACCAAGGACCAAGGTTCGACTGTTGCAAAGATTTCAGTTCAAGCCAAAGCTGTATTCTAGCAGCACTAGAGGTAGATGCATAAACTGAGGAAATAAAAAGAGTTTGGCCATTACACACTTTAGAGAAAGAAACATGTTGAGAGGAAGATTCAAAAATCACTGGATATAAAGAAGTATTACACATACACCATAAATTAGGAATTCTGTCCCCTTTATAGTTAACAGCAAACATTTTCATATTGAATTGATCCTAAAATTTTGAAGGGAACCGATCAAATTTGATCCAAAGTTCAGCCACAAAGAAGAAATCTAGTTTATTAGAGTTTAACAGATTTTTTATAACCAATCTAGTTTCATGATTGGCTACTCCCTTAGCATTCCAATAAAGAAGCTTCATTAAGCTAAGTTCTTAGGAATACCTGCCCTGTTTCAGTTTTTCTGATTCCCAGCCTTTTGTCCTGATTTTGCTTGTCTCCTAAGCTTCTTTTTTTGAGACTTAGTAAGCACCACAGTGAAATTATCCACTTCTTGATTCTGAACCAAGTATTTGTTTGCAGCATTAGCATCATTTTCCTCCTGATTCTGAACAGAAGGAGAAGCTTCCACATCCTCAGTTTCTTCTACAACCATATCCATTTGGTCACTCCATAATATACTAATTATTCCCATATCATTCACTACAACAGAGTCAAAATTTTGTGCTTCCTCAGCCCTTATTTGAGTGGAAAAATTAAAACCAGGGATAGTGTCACTATTAGAAGCCAATCTGTCTTGCATACTAGGATTTTGATTGTGTCTAATAGATTGCATACTATTAGAGTTAACAGGGTTTCCAAATTGATCCTCAACACTAATATTCTCAATATCCTCATCATCAGAACTCAAATCATTAACATTATCAGTTTTCCGTGAGGTTGGAACAAAACTATCAGAACTAACTGAATTGACCACAGGACTGCTATCACCTTGCACATGATTATTTATAACAACAATATCCATCTGATTTATTGGATTTTCATTTACTCAATCAACTGGAGAAAAAATTTTGATCATTCACAATCTCAGTGTGAATATTCTGATTCAGAATAGGAGAATTACTGGTGTCTTCAACAACATGAATTGAGGCAGTCTTATTCTTACCATTATCCTTATATCTCTAACAAACATTGAGGGTTTTTTCCACTAAAAATCCTTATATAGAACTGTCACATATTTCCTTTTGTCTCCTCTTCTCATGCCTCATCCTCAACATTTCACTCTCTATTTATAGAGAGCTCAATCTTCTCCTCCACACGCTGCACATTTATTAAGTCTAATTTAATCTTGAGATATATATTTTAAATATTCTAACACTCCTCCTTAAGCTAAAACTATTAAGCTTTAACTTGTTACAATTAGACACATGAAAATAAAATAAACTAAAAATAATCTAAAAATACAACGTCGATATCTTGGATAAGAGAGGGAGTCTATATAGAAAAAGAAATACAATCAAATATAATAAAAATAGTTTATCTAATTATGTAAAAATCAGATTCCTAAGATAACACAAAATTAAACCTAATTTAATCCTAAGATATGTTTTAAATATTCTAACAACATTAATTACAACCACTAACTTCATCTTCTCTTATAATTATCTTACCATTATCCTTATATGATCTAACAAACAATGAGGATTTTTCCCACTAAAAATCCTTACATAGAACTGTCATATATTTCCTTTCGTCTTTTCTTCTCATGCCTCGCCCATAACATTTTTCTCTCTATTTATAGAGAGCTCAATCTTCTTCTCCACGTGCTGCACATCAATTGCAGCCACTAACTTCATCTTCTCTTTTCCTTCCCGCTTTCATTCGCTTTCCTTCACTTTCATTCAAGCCTCCCTTTGCTAGCTTTTCTTTTCTTTTCTCTCATCAATTAATCACATCTATTACTCTTTCTCTAACACACATTCAATTAAGGGTGTCTATTGGGTTAGGTCAACTCACAAATCCGTGGGTTTTGACCTAACTCAACCAACAAAATATGAATTGTATTGGGTCTGCAAATTGTGTCAGGTTAAAAAAACATTTCAACCCTTGAGATAAGGATCAGGTAGTAGATTTGAAAAAGCCAACCCGCTCAAATCCATCCTACCTCGATATATATATATATATATATATATATATATATATATATATATATATATATATATATTTTAATTTATAAAAGCCGTTTAGTCATTATGGTATTTCAAGTTACTTTTCTCATTTTCTATAATACTAATTAAGTTTAAGTGTAAGTATTGTGGTCACATTGAGAGTGTGACTAAAAAAATATTTGTAACACACCGTTTTATTAATAGAAAGCCAAAAAAAGGTCACGCTTTGGTCTTAATGGCAAAATTATAAATTTGTCAAATTATATGAAGACTCCAAAAGAGGATGATGACCTCCGTCTTTCTCATTTCGCCTCTTTCTTTCTTTTATTTATTTTTTTTATTCTTGCTTTGTTTTCTCTCAAACACTACTAGAAAAATCTGATTTAGAGACAAAATTTAGAGATGAACAAAATTTTGTCTCTAATAGAGACGGAAACAGAGCCTGATTTGATGATTTAGAGAGGGAAAGTAAAATTTAAAACTTAGAGACAAAATTTAGAGACGGAATTTATTCATCTCAAAATTTTTCATCTTTAATTCTATCTCTACTCGGTCAATTTAAAATCAAACAATTTTAGAGATGAAATTTAGAGACAAAATTTACTCGTCTCTAAATAGTCCATCTCTAATTATCTTTCTTTTCCATCTCTAACTAATTTATATAATTTAATTAATAAAATTATTATTATTATCTAAGATAGAGACGAATTGTTCCCGTCTCTAATTTCTTCAAAATAAAATGATTAAACTTAGTTTTAGAAACCCTTATCCCCAAATTATAACCCAATTTCTGATCCTATTTCATTCTCCCCCAACGCTTATTTCCTTTTCACCGAGCTGCGCCATCACCATTCTCATCCAGCCCCTGTTTCCTTCTCACCTAGCTGCGCCCTCACCGTTCTCACCTAGTTGTGCCCTCACCCTGCTTACCTAGCCGTGCACCACCATTCTCACCATAATTGTCGCCAACCATCATTTTTCTCATATCTGAGTAAGTCATCATTAGCCCTCACCATTCTCACCCAGTCGTGCACCACCGTTCTTGCCACCTTTGCCACCGGCCACCATTTTTCTCAGATTTGAGTAAGTCACTATGGGTCTGCACCCTCACTGTTCTCACCCAACCATGCACCATCGTACTTATCAAAATTCACTCCAAACCTCTTCATTTTGCTCTTTCTGGAGTCCTCACACTCGGCTTATTCTTTGACGGTAATCACTTTTTCTTTTTCCTTTTTAAAAATAAAAATCTGTAAGTAGGTAGAGTGATTTAGATTTCCAAAATGGCAAGTAGATTAGGAAAACATCTGAAAATATCTAAGTTGGCAACTTGTGCGGTGGTTCGAGGGTGGTGGAGATGGCTGTTGTATAAGGGATTCTGAGGTCAAAAAGTTTGGGTCTTATGTGAGTGGAGTCTCTGTTTTTGTTGCTGTTTATTGGTTATATTGTTGATTGTTCATGTTCTGTTGAATTAGTATAACAGTGTTGCATTGCCCCTTTTTCTAAGCTCTGCAATCCTCATTTTAAGAGCACAACATTCCTAAAATGCTCTTTGTCCTTTTCATTTTCCCTCCCTTTTCATGAGTGAAAAATATATGAATCCAAAATGAAAGTCAAAGTCAAATTTTAAAATTTTGATTAATGAAAAACTGTCTTTTAGATCAAAATAAAGTGAAAGAGAGAGAGGGGGGACAAAAGTGCATATATAAGTATATTTATTTGTGTTTGAACCTGTACAAGATTGATTAAATATTTCTTCAAGCCCCAAGCTTCAGGAAAAGTGAAAATAAAAAAATCTAACAGATATTATGGACACTCAATTCACTGTAAATATCCTCTACTTTGCAATGTATATTTGTTCCAGTCACAACAGGGTTTCTTCCTTCTTGTGCCAAAAATAATGTTCATATGCATGTTTTGGGATGTTTGAGAATGTGGTAGAACCCTTCAGTCCTCCGATCCTATGGTTGATATAACCACCTATATTCAGTTCTTGGAAAAAAATATAGAATCATTGAGTAAGGAATTTGCAGAATACAACACTGACTATACCTCAAAATATATGATATGGAGAAGAAACTTTTAGGACCATAGTCCGCTTTATGGGTATTAAATTCGTTACTTGGAAAAAAATTCTTATTTTTTGTTCTTTATAAATAGATGAGTCAAAGATCCTAATCCTAAATTTCTAATACACTGAATTGCTGAGTTTTAGTATTAAAAATAGAACATCATATAAAAGGATGAACATTTGGCATCATCATCATTATTTGTATTACAATTCTTATGAACAATAAAAGTTAAAACTGTTTTAAGTGGGTAGAAATATTGTTTCCATGGGGAACTTAAAATTACCATATTGTAGAATTTTATGTTATCTTCTAATCCTTAATTTGATTAATCTTTTTCTAACCATTTCAAGCCAAGTTTTGAAGTTTTCACTAGTTCATTGGGATTTTACAATTGATTTATGTTATATTTTTTTCTGATGTTTTTAAACCACTTTCTAATGCTATGGGTGTAGGATCCATAACATACTTACTCCATTAAAATATTTTTTTAAACTCTTACTATTCTAGCTCTTTTTAATGATTCCCTATGCAGGCTGAAGAGTTGAGGAAATCTCTTTGGGCAAAGAATGTCCTAGCCAAAGTGTATGGTGGCATGTGTTACTGGCATCCATTCACCGAAGAAGCTATCGAACAGGTATTTGATCATGTTGTTCTTAGATTACAATGTGAAATTGGATAGCATTTGATTAAGATTATGCCACTGGTAATGACTTATTTTTCTAAGTTTCAACAGGATGTCATCTGATGTTGTCTGATTAATTGTTTATATATAAAAATATGCATTTGTTGCTATTTTGAAAACATATAATTTGCATTAATGGGTGGCTTGCATACAGCCCCTTATTTTTCTCCTTATGAAGATATTTCTTGGTTGATACCTTATATCAAAGTTCTAAACTTAATTTTGATTCAAACTAATACAAGTTAGATTGAAATAATTTGGACTCTTCGTTTAGCAAGCACACACTAACATGTGTTCATAGGAAAAAATACAAAAAAATTAACGTAAAAATATATACAGAAAGTGGGATAGTTGAGAGGGTAAAATGAGAAGATAGTGGGGATAAAAACTTAGAAAAATGAAGAAGTTGCTGTGAGAAAATGGGAGGATATAATTAGCCGAAAAGTCAATTTATTTACTTATTTTTAATACATTTATCAAATGGAGTAATTTTTTTTTCTTAAAGCACTTTTGGTTCTCATTATTAATAGTAGTGTTTAATGTAACACCCCGAACTTTCTATCTTAGGAACAGTAATTTTGACAGTTAACAGAATTCTACTATTTAGTGATTTCTGTGTACTGTAAAATTATTTTGAATATTTCATCTGTACATTTGATCGTTTTGAGTAATTTGCTCCGTGTCAGAAAAATAATAATTTTTGGGCCGAAAAAATTTTACGTAATTTAATTTTTACTGAAAAGTCTTAATTATTTTATGTAATCTGAATTGATATTTGTGAGTTTTCTAATTTTTGTGATTTTATATGTGATTATGAAATTTTTTTCTGTTTGTGGGCCAAGGGGGTTTATGTGGGCCCAAGTGGCCATACGTGGGTCCAGGTGGGTCCTGCAAAGTGAAAAAAAATTTTACGCATAAAAAAATTTGTACTGTTTAGACGGAGACAGGGGATCTTACTAAACCTGAATCCAAAAATAGTTTTAGAAAATTTTTTTTACTATATTTTGTACTGTATTTAATTATCAGACGATAAAAATACAGTAAATATATTCTTTCATGGGGTTATAACAGATAAAAATAAAATTCTATACTGTTAAGTCAACATTGGTGGTTTGGATATCCACCATCGATTTAATCACCATTGGAGATTTAATCTTGATTTAATCAATGGTGGAGATTTGATCTTAAAAGTGAATAGGATCAATTATAACCGTTGGATGGAAATTAAATCAAGAGTAGAGATTTAGTCTTATAAATGGCTATGACCATTATCAACCATTGGATGTAGGTTTAATCAATGGTGGAGATGGATCATTAATGACCATTGGATTTGGATTTAGATCAATGGTGGAGAATTGGTCATCAAAAATGACTACAACCATTTTGGACCCTTGGATGTAAAGTTTGAAGGTGTAATCTTAACCCTTCATTTTGGAGACACATTCAATAGTTAGGATTGCAAACCAAAAATGATCCAATGGCTCAAATAAAGTCTTCCATCTATAACCTAAACCTAATAGCTATTTTAATCCAAACCATTCTTTTAATCAAGGGTTAGGATGGCTTAGGATGATGGCTATGAAATTTGTCACATTTTATGAAGCATGGAAGGGGGGGACGGTTTGGAGATGCAAGGGAGAGGGGAGACAACTTTGAATAGGTTTTTTTTAGGCTAAAGAAAAAGATGAAGGCAATAGCCAAGTGTCAAGACCATCAATTATTTTCCTATTGATCATTAATGATCATGTTTTTCAAACTTCACTTTCCACCTTTCTCCAATGCAAGCTACGGCCATGCATAGCTTTGAAGACCAAGTAATTCATTTCTACACTTCATATTATCATATCTTCACCTATTTCACTTAAGTTTCAAGAAACAAACCAAAGAAAACTCCATTCTCTCTCCCTAAAGAAGACCATTCGGCCAAGCACCCTAAACCTCTCCTCCATCACTTTTTAATTTCATACAACCTAGTTTCTTGAATCCTTACCTTATTCTAAACAACTTTCATGTTGAAGACTTTCTCTAAATCTTCCATCTTGAAGGACTTTTACTAAGATCAAGTTATAGAGTTTTGTTGGTGAAGTGTAAGGAAACTTCATTTATTCTTTTCTTTTTCATGTTCTAAACCATGTTTGACCATGGTTCCTCTTAATCAAGCTTAATATACTAATTTATTTATGTTTGTTTTATGTTCAAGAGACTTTTGTTAGTGAAGATCTTGTTCTAAATCCAAAGCAAGGAGCTTTTGTGGTTCTTCAAGAGGTAAGAGGGAGATCCATCTCACCAACCAAGCATGGTGGTGAGAGATGATTTTATATTTGATGGATGGTGAATCCATGTGAGGATTCATATCCATGGTCATGTAATAATTTGTGTGTGTTATGTACTTTGATTATTTTTGTCTATGCTTGATATGCTTTGCATGATTTACTTGTGTATGCATGCTTAGTATGATTTTTATTTGCTTATATGGTATGCTTATGATATGCATGATGAAGATATATTGAATATATTATGATGAAAGTATGATAAAACAAGAAATTTTGGCTCCAAAGGCCATAGAGAAGGTCACGATTTTGAGCTTCCAAAACTAGGGTTTCTATTGAAATTTTTCAAGAACAATGGAGTTAATTTTTGGTCCTTAAACTTAAGCAAATTTTTGGCCAAGACACCAACCAATTTGGTGTTCACAAAATATATTTTCATGAATGATAAAATTGAATGATTTGAGAAGTAAAGAAAAATAAACAAAAGGGTTTGTTTTGCAAAAAGAATGCACACGGTTTTGAGTTATGTTTTCATGAATTTATTTTTTTGTAGAAACAAGAATGAAATTTATTTAAGTTAGAAAGAAAAAAATATTTCATGGTTTCAATGGCCATCTATAAGGTTTTGATAATTTAGAAAAATATTTTGATGTTATAAAATACAAGAATTTTCAAAATAAGGATTTTGGAAAGGGAATTAAAGTGTTATCAATTAAGTGAAGTGGAATTTTCATAAATAAAAGAAAAAGAAGATTGAAAATGTTGAACTTCAAAATTATTTTAAAGAGAATCAATTTTTAGAAGTGATTTAGAAATATAAAAGAAAACGTTTGTAACTTAAATTTACTAACGTAGAATTTATTTATTGGGTTTTGAAAAATGTTAAGAAATTTAAAGTTAGAAACTGTAATTAAATCAACTAAATGTGATTTTGTAAGACTAGATCAATAAAAAGTGATTTTAAGAAAATATATTAAGAAAAATATTTTTTACTAAGAATAAGAAGGGAATAAAGTAAGAAATTATATTATTATAAGAAAAGTCTGAAGTAATATTTTTAAAGTTAAGAAATATTTTACGAAGGGTAAAAACGGTGAAAAACAATTTACGGAACTCAAAAACATAAATTTTGAGTTACGCAATTTGAAAAAAAAATATTAAAATATTTCTACGCAATTTTTAAAGCGTTTAAATATTTTACACGATCGAAATGTTGTAGAAAAAAAAATTGCTATGCGATTTAAAAACAAAAGAATATATTTACACAATTTAGAATACAGTAGAAAATTGTTGCATAATTTTTTTAACGTAACAGAAAATGTTTCAAATCGTTGTTTACGTAATAAAATATTATGTTACTGTGAAAACGTGACAAAAATATTCTTGCAAATGAGAAAAATGCGATAATGTAATTTTGCTATTAATTATACAGTAAACTTTACAGTTAAAATCAGTATGTGAATGCCGTACAAGAAATTGAGAAGTTTGCCTGTAATTGGCATTAATCCATTTTATGAACGTAAAACAGTATTTGAACCTTGTATGAGAAATTATGTGATTTACCTTTGGTTGGTAATTGGTGCATTACACATGCATTGAAAATGGTCCGATGGACTGTATATGGCTAATTGCCTAGGAGAAACGTACACCTCTTGAGTAGGTGCGATACGCGTAGTGTAGGTCACTTGTGGACCTTGGGGGCATCGGGGTGCGGGTTGCTCGCAATGGGCAGTTGGTAGCTCTTCTGCACCGTGGGTTAGACCGATGCAACACACCGATGATTTGGACCGAGACACTATTCTTAATCGAGATCTGACAAAGACTGTCGTGTATGTGCTAGATGTGCAAGATATAATTATAGCACTTGGTCTGAGGCACGTGGTACCGGCAGATCTTTTCGATTAATTTCTCCGACCTGAGTAGCTCCATGGAGTAGGAAATCGAGTCTATATGTTCATACATTAACATAAATGCTTACATCTGTGAGATATAATAGTTGTGAAATATTGATTATGATAATTATAAATATCTGCTTAGTGTAGATGGCATCTCTTGTAATTATTAAATATTAATTTTGATTGATAATATGTTGATGCCATATTTGTAATATGACGTGTTTATATGGTATACTGTTATGTTATCTCTGTGCTAGCATGCTGGTATTAGCGTAGGTGATCTCACCTTTGTATGTATATTTGTATATTGTATTTATAATTGGGTGAAGACGTTGAGAAAGAAACAGTACAAGAAGGAGAAGAAGAACTACTTCTCACGGCTGGGAACGCAGAATTTTGACAGTATGACGTCAAGAGCTAGTTTCTTTAGTTATGTACGTCTACAATTTCACGGAGGAGCTGGAGAATGGAGAACAAGTCCCGATGAGCGAGGACTTATTTACGAGGGGTATCTGACTGTTAGTATTAGTAGGTTGTTTCGCGGGAATCCATTTTTCTGTGTGACTATTTTTGTTCATGTTGAATTTCCTTTGCATATCAGGCGACATTGGGATACTAGGAATTATGTCCCAATGGAAATCAGCATAGTATTGTCAGCCTGGACACCTGTCCGTAGGGCTACTCGTCATAACGGATTCCTATCTGCTGAGGAACCCGAGGAGGACCCGTCTGAGGAGTCTGCTGCTTAGTTAAACTTGGGCAAGTTTGAACTCTGATATAAGCTATGTGTGTAATTATTTAAGCGTGGTTGTAGTTTGAGACATGGTCTGTAAATAAATAATCCTGACAACACGTTTGTAATATGTATATGATGTAAACTATGTGTGAGGTTGCTATAATATTTTATTTCCCGCTAAGTTTATTTTATAGTTATCAAAGAAGAAAGAAAGGAAAAAAAATTTTACAACTCATATTTTATTACAACATCACCTTATATGAACTTGGGGGTAATTTTGGTAATTAAGTAACAAATGTGACACCCTACAGTGGGTGTTACATTTAAACCTCTGATTGTTAGAAATTGTTGCAATTCTTAATGTATAAAATTTGTATTCTTTGGGACAGTTGAAGGATTCTATGTTATATAATCAAAGATACACAGTATAACAAGTTATCCTCTTGAATATGCTTTTACTTTTGAACTGATTCATACCTTAATCTATTATATATCAAAGTCATTTGCCAAATAAACTTCTATTTGGCCTAAAGTAGTAATGCAAATATGAAAATAAGTAATGTTTATTGTAATTTCTAGATTCTAGAAAGAAAGTCAAATGCTAGACTCTAAAGTGAGATTTCTTTTTATATTATGTATAAAGTATGGACCTTCCAGTATAGTCCTCACCAAAGTCATAATTGGAATTTCTGTTTAAAAAGTGATCAACTAGGCAATGACATTCTGAACATTTCATGTGATTCACCTATCATTACATAAAGAAAGCTCTTTGTAAAAATTATACCTCTTTGAAAAAGATCTTGGGGAACCTTGTAAATACTACTCAACAGCATTCTTGCTCAAGACTAGATTACTCATCTAAGTCTATAGGTGAGGCAGATGACTTATCTCTACACAATTTAGTCTGTCGGTCTTTAGACCTACCAATCTTTTCCTACACCCAAACTTGGATACTACTTTTAGATGCATCCTTTTCTGAATTTCTAATAATTGACTATTGTTCTTGTTATAGAGTAAAGTTGGACCTATGGAATGGTTAAAATCGTATACAGATGACATATTAGTTGAACTTGGGAAAAATGGAGTAAAAAGTCTGCTGGTTGTTCCAATTAGGTAATGTCAGCCTTCCTTATTGATGCAAATTAAAAGTTTCAAACAAGTCTACAAACTTGATGCGGGATTAATTGTTGCATTGCGAACCCAAGTGTAGGTTGTCTCAAGTAATAAATTTCTCGGGAGTCCGAGGTCGATCCACAGGGAATTGTTGAAGATTAATTAAGGTGAAGTAAATATTTTGTTATTATGGTAAAAATTATTTACTTGGGGTTAAAAGATCTACTCTTGGTAAATAAAGTAAAGGTAAGATTAATTTCTTTTATAACTCAATTAGAATCCTCGCAACATGGAGATTCCAATCGAAAAATACAACGTTAAAAGTCCAATTAAAATAATATACGTAATTATATTATGTTTTTGAAAAATATTACCACCACTTATAAATGGGTTAAAGCATTCATTGTGCCAATATTTTGTCTACAACAAATCAAGAACTCCACTTTATAAGGAGAGTTTCTAACACCACCACTTGTAAATGGGTTAAAGCATTCATTGTGCTAATCTCTTGTCTACAATAAATCAAGAACTCCACTTTACAAGGAAGGTTGCTAAATTGATTGGAAACAAAATACAATACGTATAATGACCACTTGAAAATATATCATTTAAGAACAAGAGAGAAATTAATCTAACCTTATTTTATTACCAAGAGCTTCACTCTTTTACCCAAGCAAAATGAAACTTAGTTACTCATAGATAAGAAGAAAGAAAGAGAGAAGAAGAAGAAGAATATGACTTTAATTTAGAACAAAGGAAAATTACTACAAGAAAACCTAGTAACAAACTAGCATCATTTTGGTACCTAACACCTAACACCCTCAATGATCTACCAAGGCCCCCTTTTATAGAGGATTAGAGATACAAAATGATAAGGGGGCTGAGTCATTAGTGAGTGGATGAGTGAAAAATGAGTGGAAAATGCCAAATGACTTTTGGTGAGTGAAAAATTATGGAGATTCCTTGTCTCCGAAAGCATTTAGCTTTGAAGTCATTGAATGCATCAGAATGAGTAAATATGATCTTCACCAAAGTTGTAGGGCTTGATCTTGAACTTCAAATGGCTTTAGTTTGAGTCTAATATCATTTCTATAACTCTAGATACGTTCAAATTACTGTACACTACTCAGGCCTAGTCACAGCTCCTCTGTTCTGTCTTGCAAGCCCAATATCACCCATTAGCCCTCAGATTCTGGAAAAGTGTTCAACATAAAAGTTGTCGATATAGGTCGCAACTATTCAGCATCAAACTTTCAGCCCATTTGATAACTTCTAGCTCGAAATATGGTATGAATAGTACACATAAATCAAGCTATCAGGAATAGCACTCTAGTTCTTGCTTCAACCCCAATTTGAGTTATCTACTCGTATGATTGGGCCTTTGAGGTCTTTATGAAAGTTATAGAGCTCTCTCTTATCTTTAAAATGCCATTAGATTCACCTCATTTGACCACCTACATCCCAAGATATAACCCAAATACAGAAATAACGTAAGACATAAATTATGCTCAAAAATTCAATTAAGTCCAATTTGAGTCCAAACTTACAAAACATAATCAAACTCAATCAATTAAGTACATGGAGGATGTAAATGACTAAAAATGAAGTCTTATTAATGTATCAAATATGTGATCATTAAATTCTCCCACACTTAACTTTTTGTACTCCTGGGCAAAACACACAAGACCAAAACTAAAAAAAAAAAATTGAAACAGACTCAAAAGTTAAACACTCTAAAAGACTTAATTTCTAATAATATTTAAAAATGAAGAGCAACCAATCATTCAAGTAATCAAAACATTCATGAGGTAACATATCTTCACATCTCACATCAACAAGCAAGGATATTTCAATTGAAAAGCATGAGTCAAGAATGATAGATTTTCACAATATTCACTCTCAATCCCTCAAGTGTTTAAAGGTAGGTATTTCACTCAATTCAACCCATGAAAATTGCACTACCATAAGCTTGCTTATCTTCTACTTCTCCACTACTCAGAACACATGCACACACAAATCGTGAGGACTTTATTCAAGGTTGTAATGGGGTCAAGGTAAAAGAGGAGGTAATATGGATATGACAAGTTAAATACCAGAGAATAAAAGAGCATGAGAGCTGAGTTCAATTAACAAGTATGAAAGTTCATCCCAACTCCACCTAATACAAATTCCTTTTACGTATTCTTTTCATTTCTTTTTTTACCTTGTTGACCCTCTTCTTTTTACATTTTCTTTTATTTTTGATTTTTTTATTGATTTTTTTTATTTTTTTTCTTTTACAAAAAGAACATCATATATACATTTTTTTTTAACTATTCTGCACACATACCCTCACACTTGTTCAAGAACTCATCAAATGATAAAACTAATGTTCTCTTATTCCCTAAGGTCAGGTAAGAACATGGTTTTTCATTTAAGGCACATAATGAGTTCGAAATAAAGAATGGTCAAATAAGCTCAAAGGGGTTAAGTAAGGGGAAATAGGTCATTTCTAATGCTTTACATTGGCAGGAATCAGAGAATTTCTAAGAAGTCATAAGAGTGCTTGATATCATATTGAGACAATATGCTACTAAGCAAGGTTGACTATTTGATTAAAGTAGCTATTTCAAGAAAAATGTCTCAATCATATTTATGTATGCATATGAAAATGTAGTCTCAAAAAGAATCAAAGCAAGTTCTAGAATAACAATTCTATAAGTGAAATTCACACAAGAAAGAAGAAAATGGTACAAATGTTCAATCCATTCATCAATAGGCTCAAAATTTCACAAGGCATAATTCTATCATTCTCAGTCCACCAATTCAACATCCATAACCAAACATGTGATTTTTAAGAAAGAAGACAATTAACTCAATCATGCAAATTTCCCTGAATTTGAATTGCTACTTTCACACAAACTAGTTGTCTACCCTAACTAAGATGCGTCTCAAGAGTAAAATTTACTCCTTACTCTGCCACCCTTAACTGGTTTAGTTAATTACTGACGAACATATAAACACAACAAACATATTAATACACACACTTCTTAAATTTTTTTTTACACAACTATCCTTCCCTCCAACCAGATCACAACATTGTCCTCAATGTTAATAATTAAATCCAAATTGAAGAAATAATCATCAATATACATCAAAGAAATTATTGGGACAAAATTAAACAAAGTAATGGGGAGAAGTCACATACCCGAAATGCTTAGATGAGAAGAGAATAACTACATCTTGACATTGGTTAGCAATGACAAAAAAAAAAATGAAATAAAATGAAATAAACAAGCATGTAAACATTTTTTTTTAGGTTCTTTTGTTTTATAATTTTTTTTTGTTGGCCGACACTATTTACATCCCCATACAAAGGCTCTGAAATTTGGGAGGCACTTAAGCCGACTCAATAAAAATACGAAATACTAAAAACTTACCTCAGCTTTGGTAGACAGGATCGTCTACCAAAGTCTCTGCGTTCAACTTAAGTTATAACTTCAACCGCTGACCATTTACCTTCTTCCAAATTAATTTTATAAGAACAGACCAAGGGATGAACACCTTTTTTATCAGTAATGCTCCAACCTTTCTTAAGAAACTCCTTAAACTTTGGTTGCCATGCCTGAGTGTCATGATCTTGAGTTTTATAAAAAATAGTAGAAATATCAACTACATCAGAAGAATTACTGATAGAATCAAACTCAGAATTGACAATAAAATTCTCAAGGGGATCAAAATCATAGGTTGTAGAAACTCTCCTATCCATGATTGAGTCAATCATGTATATCTAGTGGCCCTCATCATCATTTTCTGGCTTAACAATACTTTTTGTCACCTCAGGTTCCTTGGGTAGCTCAGCATCACTACTATCTTGATTCTTTTCCATATCTTCTAGCTCATTCACACTCAAGGAGTTCATCACTTTGAACACTTGGCTCTTTATCTCCTTACTTTCTTCAACAACCTTTCCATTCCTAAGGATTATCACTGACTTGACTTGATCTATTTGTTAGTTTTCTGAATTACCATCATTTAGACTGTATTGGCCCTTGGGATTTAGTTGAGGTTGAGAAGGAAATTTTTCTTTCTCGTGAATGGTGAGTGCAGAAGAAAGTTTAGCAAAAGTGTCTTTTAAGTCAATCATGGCTTGAGTGTTTTGATTAATAATGACATCTTGCTTTTTCATGAATGCATGCAATGTTTCTTCAAGGTTATTCTTGTATGGTGGGTGATAACTCCTTGAAATGTAGTTATTTATGCTCCAATATTTGTGTGTTTTGATTGCTTAGTCCTTGTTTTGAGGCAAGAATGGAAGACTTTAGTTTGATTTTCACTCAATTCCATGATTGATGTTTTCCGTTCTGCTTTTGAGAAAATCTTTCCAATTTGTTGTTGAATTGAGTAGATTATGCACATATGCTTAGCTGGGTGAAATCTTAAATGTGATAGGCTCAAAATCGATGATTTATGCAAGGAAAGACCCAACATAGGGTGGAGAAGCCTATGGAGCA
This sequence comes from Ormosia semicastrata, assembly GCA_029884595.1. Lineage (NCBI taxonomy): Eukaryota > Viridiplantae > Streptophyta > Magnoliopsida > Fabales > Fabaceae > Ormosia > Ormosia semicastrata. The sequence continues at coordinate 57,974,582 of JAQQTO010000056.1, forward strand.
TTTCAGTATGGAGGGCCGCGGCGCACACATATCAGGGCCGCGGCGCTTGGTGCACCAGCAGCAATTCAGTATTTCAACCCGAGGCTTCAGGGCCGCGGTGCACATGTAGTGAGGGCCGCGGCCCCAGTGACCTAACTGAGGAGGGTCGCGGCGCGCAAATGTCAGGGCCGCGGCGCGCAGAAGCTATTTTTGTCTATAAATACTGTTTCATTAGTTTTTCTTGAGAGATTACGTAGAAATAGATTCCAGCTGCTAGGGTTACGATTTTTGGGTAAAAGAGAAGCTGAAATAACCAAGATTGAAGGCCTTCTTCACCTTGGTGGAGGATTAAAGCTTGAAGGACCATCTCCCTAAGCATCGTTCTTCCTTTTTCTTCTCCTCTCTTATCTCTATCTCCATGACTATGATAAATCTTGTTGTATTTTCGTTTGTCATGGCTGGCTAGGCTGTTATAGGGTTTTTCTTTGGATCTTCCTATGGATGTTGATTAAACTTGTAATCCCTTAAGTTATATATATGATTTGATCTCTGCTCAGTTATATAGTGCGTAAAGCTTTGTTAGTCTGATCAGCTTTCAATTGATTTGTTTAAATCTAATGAACCTAGACATAGGAATTTGGATTTAAGATCAAGTGTATGATTGATGCATGTTCTATTTCATTCAATTGGGTTGGATGCAATGATTCGTTAATAGGATAAAAATATACCTATTGACCATGCATAGTAATTAGTTGGGAATAGATCTTAATGAGTGGATTTACTCTAGTTCTCATGGAAACATAGTGAACTAGGTAATGGAAGCGGGGTTAATTGACCTAGACATAGGCTTTTAACTAATTGTGATTCCCAAGCTAACCTAGACATTTCATTTATATTGATCTTAAGGATTACTTGTTATCAATTAAAATAGGAAGTGAAAAAGGAATCCCTATTCTTGAATTATTAACTCTCACATTACTCTCATAGTTTTAAGTTCTTAACATTAACAGGTACATGAACACTCCAATTTATATATCCTTGAATAGAAGTATTTGAATTATTGGTTTATACTTAGCACATAATTTAACGTTGTTTCCTCATGGGAATGATATCTGACTCCTGGCTAAACTACAAGTGCGATCCGTGCATTTGCGGTAGCAAAAGAACGAACAAGTTTTTGGCGTCGTTGCCGGGGATTCAACGGTTTAAATTTAGATTAGCTAATATAAACAACGAATTTAACTATCTCTAGTTCAAGTTCCTTTTGTCCATATTGATTTAATTTTTTTAAATTGAATTGTTTCAGGTAATTCTTTGTACGATGGCAGATGATAATGCTACACTTCAGTTGGAGGACGATAGTCGCTCCAGACCATTGAGGGAGTTTGCTACTCCTCAAATGGATAATTTACAATCAAGCATCAGACGTCCTGCTATCAGGGCTAATACTTTTGAGATCAAGCTGGCCATAATCCAAATGATTCAAACGTCTGTACAGTTTGGCGGCTTATCCAAAGAAGACCCAAATGCGCATCTCTCAAACTTCCTGGAGATTTGTGACACGTTCAAGCATAATGGCATTTCTGACGATGCCATTCGCTTGCGGCTCTTCCCTTTCTCACTAAGAGATAGAACCAAAAGTTGGTTACATTCTCTTCCCGCAAGATCCATTTCAACTTGGGCGGAGATGTGTACCAAGTTCTTAAACAAATATTTCCCCCCTGCAAAGACTGCGAAAATGGTGAATGATATTACCTCATTCAGCCAGTCTGAATCTGAATCTCTGCATGAAGCTTGGGAGAGATACAAAGATCTTCTGAGAAGGTGCCCACATCATGAGATACCCCTTTGGCATCAGATTTACTCTTTCCACAAGGGTTTGTTACACCATCACCGTCCTATAGTTGATGCTGCAGCCGGTGATTCTTTGCTGAGTAAGTCTTTTGATGATGCCTATGAGCTTCTGGAGGAATTGGCCACCAACAGCTATCAATGGCAGTCTCCATGAAGTATCCCAAGAAGAGCAGCAGGAGTGCATGATGTTGATGCCATCACTTCACTTTCTGCTCAGGTGGCATTAATTGCTAATAAACTGGATAGTTTGGGGGCAAGCCAACATCAAAGTCCACAACAAAGTCCTTTTGTTCTATGTGACCGATGCGGGGACAATCATGCAACCGATAGATGCACTCTTGTTTCAGAATCGGCTCAATATGTAAGCAACTATCGGCCACCCCAGAAGAACCCTTATGCAAATCAGTATAATCCAGGATGGAGGAACCATCCCAATTTCTCCTGGAGAGACAATCAAGGACCTTCTTCTTCCTCCAATACTCCTGGAAATGAGCGTCAGTATAACCCTCCTGGGTTCCCAGCTCAACAGAGACAGCCAATGCCAGAAAGGAAGCCTGCCTTGGAAGATATATTCATGCAGCTGATGGCCAAGAATGATGCTTTCATCACAAAGACTGACTCCCACATGGCAAGGACAGATGCTCATTTAGCAAAGAATGATTCTATTATTCAAAGCCAAACGGCTTCTATGCGAGCACTAGAAACACAAGTTGGGCAGTTGGCAAATGCTATCAACAACAGACCCCCAGGTACCTTCCCAAGCAACACAGTGAATAATCCAAAGGGTGCCTCGAATGAGGACTGTAAGGTCATATCACTGAGAAGTGGCAAAGACATAGAGGGTAATCCAAAGACTAGGCAATTGGAAGATGAAGTAGCCGGGAATGAGGACCAAGGCATAATAGATCACAAGGAGGTGGATGACGAGAAAGCTGAGGAAGTGAGAAGGATGAAGGTATAGTCCAAGGGAAGCCCGATGGCAAGAAAGTGGAGAATAAACCTTATGTACATCCTCTACCTTTCCCAAGTAGGCAAATCAAGCATAAGATGGACGAGCAGTTTAAGAGATTCTTGGAAGTCTTCAAGAAATTACATATCAACATCCCTTTTGCTGAAGCCTTGGAGCAGATGCCCAGCTACGTTAAATTCATGAAGGATATTTTGTCAAAGAAACGTAGGCTGGGTGAGTTTGAAATGGTAGCACTATATGAGGAATGCAGTGCAGTGTTGCAACAGAAGCTTCCCCCAAAGCTGAAGGATCCGGGAAGCTTTACTATCCCTTGTGCCATAGGAGAGAATTTTCTGGGTCAAGCATTATATGATATGGGGGCAAGCATTAATCTCATGCCCCTGTCCATATTCCAGAGGTTAGGTTTGGGGGAATGCAAGCCCACATCAGTGACCCTCCAGCTAGCCGATCGTTCCTACACGTATCCAAGGGGAATAGTAGAAGATGTCCTGGTTAAAGTGGACAAATTCATATTCCCTGCGGACTTTATGATCTTGGATATGGAAGAAGATAAAAGGGTCCCATTGATCCTTGGCAGGCCATTTTTAGCTACAGGGAGAACACTCATTGATGTACAGAAAGGTGAACTAATAATGAGAGTTCAAGATCAAGAGGTAACCTTTAATATATTCAAAGCAATTAAGTTTCCTCAAGATCAAGAAGAGTGTTCTTATTTAGGGATATTGGATAATATCATTCATGACTCATTCCAAGCCAATATCCAAGAAGACTCCCTTGCTTTGCGTTGGCTTCTCCAATTGATAATGATGTGGAGCTTAGGGACGAAGTGTCTGATTTTATTAAGCACCTAGAGGCAGTCCCTAGGCAATATCAACCTCCCAGGTTCGAACCCTTTGAGTCTGAAGCAAGGAAGGAGGCATCTAAGCCTTCTATTGAGGAACCTCCGACACTTGAATTGAAGCCTCTGCCTACTCATCTGCAGTATGCATATCTAGGAGCAACCTCCACTCTCCCAGTAATTATATCATCATCCCTTTCAGACGATCAAACGGATAAACTTCTCCGTGTGCTGAGGCAGTATAAACATGTTATTGGATGGACTATTGCTGATATCCAAGGCATTAGCCCTTCTATTTGTATGCACAAGATCCTGTTAGAAGATAATCAAAAGGGAGTTGTGGAACATCAAAGGAGGCTCAATCCGATTATGAAAGAAGTGGTGAGGAAGGAAATGATCAAGTGGCTGGATGCAGGCATAATTTATCCTATTTCTGACAGCCCTTGGGTCTCACCGATTCAGTGCGTACCCAAGAAAGGTGGCATGACGGTAGTCACCAATGAAAACAATGAGTTGATTCCCTCTCGTAAAGTCACAGGCTGGAGAGTATGCATGGACTACAGCAAGTTGAACAAGGCCACCAGAAAGGATCATTTTCCGCTTCCGTTTATAGACCAGATGTTGGATAGGCTAGCAGGAAAGGCTTATTACTGCTTCTTGGATGGTTATTCTGGATATAACCAAATTGCCATAGCTCCTGAGGACCAGGAGAAGATAACTTTTACTTGTCCCTATGGTACATTTGCGTTTTGTAGGATGCCTTTCGGATTGTGCAACGCTCCTGCAACCTTTCAGAGATGCATGATGGCCATTTTTGCAGACATGATAGAGCATGGTTTGGAAGTGTTTATGGATGACTTTTCAGTGTTTGGGGATGATTATAATAGCTGTTTGCAAACTTTATCATCCGTGCTGAAGAGGTGTGAAGAAACCAACCTCATCCTAAACTAGGAAAAATATCACTTTATGGTACAGGAAGGAATAGTCCTAGGCCATAAGGTTTCTATTAGAGGGATGGAGGTGGATAAGGCAAAGATTGAGGTAATAGATAAGCTTCCCCTGCCTAATGCAGTGAAAGGAATCCGCAATTTTCTTGGCCATGCGGGTTTCTATCGGAGGTTCATTAAGGATTTTTCGAAGATAGCCAAGCCTCTTTGCAACCTTATGGAGAAAGACATCCAGTTTACCTTTGATGATTCATGTCAGGTTGCGTTTGAGGAGCTAAAGAAGAGATTGGTCTCAGCACCAGTAATTATTACTCCAGATTGGCAACTACCGTTTGAGCTTATGTGCGACGCCAGCGATTATACTGTGGGTGCAGTGTTGGGACAGAGGAAGGATAAAGTGTTTCGCTCCATATATTATGCAAGCAAGACACTTAACGATGCCCAACTGAACTACACAACAACAGAGAAAGAGCTGCTGGCGGTTGTGTTTGCGTTTGACAAGTTCAGAGCTTATTTGGTAGGGACTAAGGTAATCGTGTATACAGATCACTCTGCCATAAAGTATTTAGTGAGTAAGAAGGACGCAAAACCTTGATTGATTAGATGGGTTTTGCTTCTACAAGAGTTTGATATGAAGATCAGGGATAAGAAAGGTGCGAAAAATCAAGTGGCAGACTACCTTTCTAGACTTGAGAATGAAGAGACTCAAGCTGAACCGATCATAATTAGGGAAATATTTCCAGATGAACAGCTGTTTGTAGCCACCACTCCATCCTGTCCATGGTATGCAGACATGGTGAATTATATTGTAAGTGGTGTGTGGCCTCTTGATTTAACCTCTCATCAGAAGAAGAAATTATTGTCTGATGTCAGGCACTACATTTGGGATGAGCCTTTTTTGTTTAAACAGTGCTCTGACCAGATGTTGAGGAGATGTGTACCTATGGAGGAAGTGGAGCAAATCTTGAATGAATGTCATGCTTCTCCATATGGTGGGCATTACAGTTGTGCTAAGACAGCAGCGAAGGTGCTCCAATCTGGCTTCTATTGGCCAACGATATATACGGATCCAAATTCGCATGTTCAACGATGTGATCGGTGCCAGAAGTCTGGAAGCATCGCCAGAAGAAATGAGATGCCTCTCAACTTCATTTTGGAAGTTAAGATCTTCGATGTATGGGGCATTGACTTTATGGGCCCCTTTATTCCCTCCTTTGGGAATCAGTACATACTTGTGGCTGTGGACTACGTGTCCAAATGGGTGGAGGCATGCGCATTTCCTACCAATGATTCAAAGGTAGTGATTGGCTTTACAAAGAAGCAAATCTTCACCAGATTTGGAACACCTAGGGCCATCATCAGTGACGGGGGGTCACATTTTTGTAACAAGTGCTTTGAAGCCCTCTTAGCCAAGTATGGTGTGAAGCATCGGGTTGTCACTCCCTATCACCCACAGACAAGTGGGCAGGCAGAAATCTCTAACCGCGAAATAAAGCGGATCCTAGAGAAGACAGTGTGTCCAACCAGAAAGGATTGGTCAAGGAAGCTAGATGACGCACTGTGGGCTTATAGGACTGCTTATAAAGGCCCCATTGGGATGTCTCCGTACAAGATGGTGTTTGGGAAAGCATGCCACCTACCGGTTGAGCTTGAGCATAGTGCTTATTGGGCAATAAAGCGGCTCAATTTCAATTTACAAGCTGCCGGTGAAAATAGACTTTTGCAACTCAATGAGCTAGACGAATTCAGGCTACATGCCTATAAGAATGCAAAAGTATACAAGGAGAAGGTCAAATTTTGGCATGACAAGAAAATAGTCCAGAAAGGATTTACCGAAGGCCAGCAAGTTCTCCTTTATAATTCCAGGCTTAAACTCTTCCCTGGAAAGCTTAAATCAAGGTGGTCGGGACCCTTTGTGGTGAAAAAGGTGTTTCCCCATGGAGCAGTGGAAGTAGCCCCGTTGGATGGATCAACAAGCTTCAAGGTAAACGGCCAGCGCCTAAAACCTTATTTTGGAGGAGAAATTGACAGGGAGAAGTCCTCCCTCATACTATCAGCTCCAGCTTGAGTTCATCAAAGTCCTGCCGGGACTATAAATTAGGCCCTTCTTGGGAGGGAACCCAAGGGTTTGTTTCTTTTCCTTTAAGTATTTAAATAGCTTATTACGTAGAATTAATTTTTTTAGCATGTTTTTGTGGTACATTGTGTAATAAATAATTTGGACATGTTTTAAAGGTGTGGAAGGCCTAAAAGAGGAACCAATTGGCCAGAAATGAAGTCTGCTGCAGAATTCTGCAGTCAGACTTCATGCGCCGCGGCCCCCACAAGGGTGCGCCGCGGCCCTCTGGGTATGCAGGCCAAAAACCAGGGGCATCAGGGCCGCGGCCCTGATAACTTGAAGGCCGCGGCCCAGCATGACGGCTGCGGCCCTTACTTTTTACCGCCGCAGCCCCCAAGTTAAAAAAAAAAAATTTTGCCTTAGAGTGAAACGCGCGTTTCACTCAGTTGCGCACCGCGGCCCTGACACCATGGGGGCCGCGGCCCTCAGCGGCGAAGCGTGTTAAATCTGGCCTCCCTTCCATTTGTGTCACTTTCCCCCTACCCTCTCTCGATTCCTCTCTTCTCCCTTCCCATTTCCCTTCCTCTCTTGGTGGTTTTAAGGCTCCATTCCCTCCCCTTTCTCATTGTCTTCACCAGGTAACAAGCTTTAAGCCTTTTTACCGTTTCTTTTTCTGAATTTTTTTCAATTTCTGTGTATTCCTTAGTTGTAGGGGCTTGATGTTAGTTAATAGTTATGTAATCTAGTATAATGTAGCCTGTTTGCATGGTGTTTATTGCCATCTGTTGCTATTTACGCTATTTGGGGAAGCCATGGAACAGGGGAGCCATTTCTGCGTTTCTGGGTTTGCGCGCCGCGGCCGTGACCTTTGGGGGCCGCGACCCTCTCCCTCAGAATGCCCAGAAATGGTTCTTTCCCCTTTTTGGTTGTATTGGGTGCCCTATTAACTTCATTCTTGTCTTGTTCCTCTGTTGTTATCTTGTGCTCTGCTTGACCTTCCTGTATCTTTTCTATTTTTTTTTTAATTTTGAGCATTCTTTTTGCATGGTTAGGTACTCTGTAAGCTCCACCATGACTTCCAGACGCAGAGCTTCCTCCAGTCGTGCACAAAGGGAACCTTCGCCTCCTGTGTTTGATCGGTGAAGGTTTATTTCAGCTGAGGCAGCTGAGCGCTATAGCGTCCTGATTAAAAAAACCAGTCATTCCTGAGCACAGCTTCGATTTCACTCTGGGTATCCATCGTGATATCCAGGACCTTATCACTCACCATCACTGGCAGAGGTTTACTGTTCATCCGGAGGCTGCCGTTCTACCAGTTGTTCGCGAATTCTATGCGAACGCTGCCTTCTTTGCTAGCCAGACTACTGCCAAGGTGCGCACTCGCACTGTTTCGTACTCCCCGAATGATATCAGGTGCATTCTTGGGTTGGACCCGGCACCTGAGATTTGTGATTATGAGCAATTTATGCGATGGGAGCCGGAGGAGGGGATTGAGCTCACAGTTGTCACTGCTCGTATTTGTAGTCCTGAGTCTCTCCCGTTGCCATGGACATTGACAGTGGATACTCAACGTCCTCGGTTCTTTCCTAGGCACTGCTTGACTCCTGAGGCCAAGGTGTGGTATCATTTTATCTCTCACCGCCTCACTCCATCTGGGAACATGTCCCAGGTTACTAGGGATCGGGCGATTCTTCTATATGCTATCCTCGAGCGCCACCACATTGATATGGCTCAGGTCATCCATTCCCGGATTAGGCGCGCGGTCGAGGAGGCCCGGACTTTGTACTTCCCCTCCCTCATCCAGGAGCTTTGCCGGGCGGCACATTTACATGGGAGACTCATGAGGAGTTGTCTGAGGTGAAACAGCCCATCACCGACTCCATCATTGAGCGATTGGGCGGCCCTCCTGCTCCAGCTCCAGCTGCTGCTCATGCACCTCCGCGACCTCGGTGACAGTAACAGACTTATGAGGCGTCTAGCTCCGCTCCTACCTCTGATGTTGCATAGCGTGCCTCTGTTGATGCCCAGCTTGCCTATATTATTCAGACTCAGCGGTGGATGGCTCAACAGTCCGGCTTCCCCATGGATCACTATCCTGTGCCCCAATTCCCACCCGTGGCGGTGGCTGGCCCATCTCGTCCGCCTCAGGATTCCGATCATGATGAGGATGATGAGGACACGACTTCTTCTGATGAGGATCTTATCTGATGCACACAGGGCATCTTTCCTTTTAATTTTTTGTTGACATTTGCTCATACTATGTACAGTGAGGACACTGTTTCCCTCAGGTCTAGGGGGTGTCTATAACTGCTTTTGAATTTTAATTATATAACTGATTATATCTGTTTGTTCATACATGCTAATCATAGAGCAGATAATTTTTGTTGGTATATATGAAGTGCACATGATAATTTTTTTGATACATTGTGCACAACATAGATTTTGTTGATTGTTTAGATGAAATTAATGCTTTGCGCAAATGACTAGTGTGGTAATGATTATCCGATGATATGAATGTTTGTAATTTGCCTCTTTTAGTGAAACCTTGCGCGATTTTGAAGTATGAGAATCATTGTTTGTCTCTTCATATGCATGGTTTTGTTTCCCACTTGTATGCTTGCGTAGCTTGAAAATGAGTTGTATGCATGTTTAGAAAATGTTTATGGGAAGTACTTGTATAGATTTCATTTTTCTGTAATATTATTTTGAAACTCTCTTAAAGCGAAATCCTAGATTATGCATGATTGAGGAAATGATAAGGGCATTGTGTGGACCATTTGAGCCTTAAAAAGCTTACCTTGACATGATCATATCCTTAGGTCCCCCTTTGAAGCTTTATATGTGTTGGCCTTATTTCTTCTATCACCTACATATACCATACCATGTAACCATTCTTGATGCATGTGAAAACATCGCATTTATTATCTTACCATCATTATTGGTTGAGTTCATACCATATGATTTCTTGTTGTGAGTTCAGTAATTAGGGGTATTGTATAAATTAAGTTCAATAGTGAACCTGGAAGAACCATCTGCAAAAAGAAAAACTTTGCTTTGCTGTTCAGTTAAAAAAAAAAAAAGAGAAAAGAAGAAGAAGAAGAAGAGATACAAGCAAAGCAAAAGAAAAGAAAAATAAAAGTTAACTACAAAAAGCATTGAATGGTTCTAAGGAGTTCTGATTTTGAATACCCTGATAGTTTTAATTGAGCTCATGTCTTGAAATCGAATGTGTATGATTCTCAATGTTTGTGTTAAATCCATTCCCTTTTGTTCTTCATCCCATAATTCCTGGCCTTACATTGCAAGCTATGAAAGACCCTTTTGATCCTCATTGGTGTATGATTTACATTAGTAGAGAGAGATTTTTGTGACAATCTTGTGGATTTGGTGAAACATATGCCTGTATGCTTATAAACTTATCCAGATGTGTATGAACTGAAAAGTAAAAGATTAACTTGTATGCTTGTGGGAGATGTCATTTTTGGATAAGAGACCTTGAATGTTATCATGCTAAAGATGTGCATGGGTGAAGCTGATTATGTTGCATGAGCAATCTTTGAGGCTTATACAATCATTGAACACTAGACTTGGTTAAGTGAAAATGAAATTCATGATTGGATGCTGGATGAATGCTGGTAATAATTTGTTTTGCTCGAGGACTAGCAAAAAGCTAAGTGTGGGGGTGTGATAACTCCTTGAAATGTAGTTATTTCTGCTCCAATATTTGTGTGTTTTGATTGCTTAGTCCTTGTTTTGAGGCAAGAATGGAAGACTTTAGTTTGATTTTCACTCAATTCCATGATTGATGTTTTCCGTTCTGCTTTTGAGAAAATCTTTCCAATTTGTTGTTGAATTGAGTAGATTGTGCACATATGCTTAACTGGGTGAAATCTTTAAATGTGATAGGCTCAAAATTGATGATTTGATGCAAGGAAAGACCAAGCATAGGGTGGAGAAGCCTATGGAGCATTTCAGTATGGAGGGCCGCGGCGCACACATATCAGGGCCGCGGCGCTTGGTGCACCAGCAGCAATTCAGTATTTCAACCCGAGGCTTCAGGGCCGCGGCGCACATGTAGTGAGGGCCGCGGCCCCAGTGACCTAACTGAGGAGGGCCGCGGCGCGCAAATGTCAGGGCCGCGGCGCGCAGAAGCTATTTTCGTCTATAAATACTGTTTCATTAGTTTTTCTTGAGAGATTACGTAGAAATAGATTCCAGCTGCTAGGGTTATGATTTTTGGATAAAAAAGAAGCTGAAATAATCAAGATTGAAGGCCTTCTTCACCTTGGTGGAGGATTGAAGCTTGAAGGACCATCTCCCTAAGCTTTGTTCTTCCTTTTTCTTCTCCTCTTTTATCTCTATCTCCATGACTATGATAAATCTTATTGTATTTTTGTTTGTCATGGCTGGCTAGGCTGTTATAGGGTTTTTCTTTGGATCTTCCTATGGATGTTGATTAAACTTGTAATCCCTTAAGTTATATATATGATTTGATCTCTGTTCAGTTATATAGTGCGTAAAGCTTTGTTAGTCTGATCAGCTTTCAATTGATTTGTTTAAATCTAATGAACCTAGACATAGGAATTTGGATTTAAGATCAAGTGTGTGATTGATGCATGTTCTATTTCATTCAATTGGGTTGGATGCAATGATTCGTTAATAGGATAGAAATATACCTATTGACCATACATAGTAATTAGTTGGGAATAGATCTTAATGAGTGGATTTACTCTAGTTCTCATGGAAACATAGTGAACTAGGTAATGGAAGCGGGGTTAATTGACCTAGACATAGGCTTTTAACTAATTGTGATTCCCAAGCTAACCTAGACATTTCGTTTATATTGCTCTTAAGGATTACTTGTTATCAATTAAAATAGGAAGTAAAAAAGGAATCCCTATTCTTGAATTATTAACTCTCACATTACTCTCATAGTTTTAAGTTCTTAAAATTAACAAGTACATGAACACTCCAATTTATATATCATTGAATAAAAGTATTTGAATTATTGGTTTATACTTAGCACTTAATTTAACATTGTTTCCTCGTAGGAACGATATCTGACTCCTGGCTAAACTATAAGTACGATCCGTGCACTTGCGGTAGCAAAAGAGCGAACAGTGGGACAAAAGGTGCATATCCTTAAAAATTTTGAGCGCCCTGTTGTGCCTGAGGAGGTGGTGGTTGCATGAATTGTGCCTGATTGTTAGTCCTCCAATTAAAGTTCGGGTGATTTCTCCATGCCGGATTGTATGTATCTGAAAAAGAAGAAGTGAATGGCTTTTTAAAATTATTCATTGTATTTACTTGCTCATGCACAACTTCTTTAAAAATAAGAATTTTTGGACATTCATTTGTTGAGTGTCCCAATTCATCACAAATGCTACAAATTTTTTCATTTTGCACAGATTTGATTTCTTTTACTTTTCTGGATTCCATAGCTTCAATATTTCTAGCCAAACTGGAAAACCTTACATTTAGATCTTCTTCTTAACTAAGATGATATTTTTCTTTATTAGCATTTACAAGGTTAGATCTATGAATTTTCAGAAGGATTAGTACCATGCCAAGATTAAGAATTTTTAGCCAAATGGTCTAAATAGTCTAAAGCTTCTTCAGGTTCTTTATCAAGAAACTCACCACTACACATTGTTTTCACAAATTATTTAGTTTCAGGTGTTAACCCTTCATAAAAGAAGCTTATAGTATGCCATTTTTCAAAACCATGATATGGCCAAGAATTTAACAAATCTTTAAAACGTTCCCAACTTTGAAAATATGCTTCATTTGAATTTTGGAAAAAATTTTGGATTTGTCTTTTCAAAGCATTGGTTTTATGTGTTGAAAAAAATTTCTTTAAAAACTCACCTTGCATTTCTTGCCACGTGCCAATTGATCTTGGTTTCAAAGTGTTAAGCCAAGTTTTTGCTTTATCTTTCAAAGAAAAAGAAAACAATTTAAACTTAACAACCTCTTCAATGCAAGTTTGATCATGAAAAGCAGTACATACTTCCTTAAATTCTTTTAAATGTAAATATGAGCTTTCAGATTCTAAACCATGAAAATTAGGAAGTAAAGAAATCATACCTGGTTTGAATCTAAAATTGTTAGCATTGAGTGAAAAGATAAAACATGATGGACCAGAATTTTGAGATGGTTGCAAATACTCACGCATGATTTGCAATGATTGATTTTCATGTTCATCATGCACACTTTCATTTTCAGCCATTGTGTTTGATATGTGTGATTGTGATCCAGACAAATCAATATATAAAGTACTAGGATTAACTTTAACCAAACGACCAGCATTTGAATCACGATACCAATTAAGCATAAATAAGTAACTTAAAATAGAAAAGAAAATGTACAAGCTAGCAGTATAAACTGTCCATTAAATATTAACAAAGATATGGTATAAACCAGTCACTAAATATATATTAACACTAAGGTGTGGTAATAAACCAACCACTAAATAAAAAAAATAACAAAGGTGTGATATGAACCAACCACCAAATATATATATATAAAGGTGTGGTAATAAACCAACCACTAAAAAAAATAACAAAGGTGTTGTATGAACTAACCACCAAATAAAAAAAATAATATACTGAGAAAATAAAATATAAAAAGTAAATTATAGAAAAGTAAAAGGGAGAGTTTCCCCCACTGTTAGTATGTACAAAAAAATAAAAGGGAGAGATTTCCCCCACAAAGTTAGTAAAGTACAGAAAAAAATAAAAGGGAGAGGTTCCCTCACTAAGTTAGTGCATAAAATAAAAGGGAGAGTTTCCCCCACTAAGTTAGTATATACAGAAAATAAAAGAGAGAGTTTCTCCCACTAAATTAGTATGTACAAAGAAAATAAAAGGGAGAGGTTCCCCCACTGTTAATAATTTAGCATGTACAAAAGAAAAAAAAATTAAAAGAGTAAAAAACATATACAAAATATTTACACCAAAAATTTGTTCTTCAAATCAAGTTCCCGGCAACGGCGCCAAAAACTTGATGCAAATTAAAAGTTTCAAACAAGTCTACAAACTTGATGCGGGATTAATTGTTGTATTGCAAACCCAAGTGTAGATTGTCTCAAGTAATAAATTTCTCGGGAGTCCGAGGTCGATACACAGGGAATTGTTGAAGATTAATTAAGGTGAAGTAAATATTTTGTTGCTACAGTAAAAATTATTTACTTGGGTTAAAAGATCCACTCTTGGTAAATAAAGTAAAGGTAATATTAATTTCTTTTATAACTTAATTAGAATTCTCGTAACATGGAGATTCCAATCAAAAAATACAACGTTAAAAGTCCAATTAAAATAATATACGTAATTATATTATGTTTCCAAAAAATATTACCACCACTTATAAATGGGTTAAAACATTCATTGTGCCAATATTTTGTCTACAACAAATCAAGAACTCCACTTTATAAGGAGAGTTTCTAACACCACCACTTGTAAATGGATTAAAGCATTCATTGTGCCAATCTCTTGTCTACAACAAATCAAGAACTCCACTTTACAAGGAGGGTTGCTAAATTGATTGGAAACAAAATACAATACGTATAATGACCACTTGAAAATATATCATTTAAGAACAAGAGAGAAATTAATCTAACCTTATTTCATTACCAAGAGCTTCACTCTTTCACCTAAGCAAAATGAAACTTAGTTACTCATAGATAAGAAGAAAGAAAGAGAGAAGAAGAAGAAGAACATGACTTTAATTTAGAACAAAGAAAAATTACTACAAGAAAACCTAGTAACAAACTAGCATCATTTTGGTACCTAACACCTAACACCCTCAATGATCTTCCAAGGTCCCCTTTTATAGAGGATTAGAGATATAAAATGACAAGAAGGCTAAGTCATTAGTGAGTGGATGAGTGGAAAATGAGTGGAAAATGCCAAATGACTTTTGGTAAGTGGAAAATTATGGAGATTCCTTGTCTCTGAAAGCATTTAGCTCTGAAGTCATTGAATGCGATAGAATGAGCAAATATGATCTTCATCAACGTTGTAGGGCTTGATCTTGACTTTCAAATGGATTTAGTTTGAGTCCAATATCATTTCTATAACTCTAGATACGTTCAAATTACTGTATACTACTCAGGCCTAGTCACAGCTCCTCTGTTCTGACTTGCAAGCCCAATATCACCCATTATCCCTCATATTCTGGAAAAGTGTTCAACATAAAAGTTGTAGATATAGGTCTCAACGATTCATTATCAAAATTTCAGCCCATTTGACAACCTCTAGCTCGAAATATGGCATGAACAGTACACATAGATCAAGCTATCAGGAACAACACTCTAGTTCTTGCTTCAACCCCAATTTGAGTTATCTACTCGTATGATTGGGCCTTTGAGGTCTTCATCAAAGTTATAGAGATTTCTCTTATCTTTAAAATTCCATCAGATTCACCTCATTTGACCACATACATCCCAAGATATAGCCCAAATACAGAAATAATGTAAGACATAAATTATGCTAAAAAATTCAATTAAGTCCAATTTGAGTCCAAACTTACAAAACATAATCAAACTCAATCAATTAAGTACATGGAGAGTGTAAATGACTAAAAATGAAGTCTTATTAATGTATCAAATATGTGATCATCACTTATTCATGTAATTTATTATTTTACTACTATCTGTATAGTTGCTTCCTTCTTTCTTTATCTCCCCCACCCCCATTCTCTCCTAGAACCACTCAGAGAATAAGTGATACTAGTATTTTGTTTAACTTCAAACTTATGCTTGATTCACAGCTTTGTCAGTGAGCTTATTGAAACTCTAGAAGAAATTAACATTGAGTACAAAGAATTGGCTCTAAAATCTGGTATAGAAAAATGGGGTCGTGTTCCTGCTCTAGGATGTGAACCCACCTTTATTTTAGATTTGGCAGATGCTGTAATTGAGAGTCTCCTATATGTTGGTGCTATAGCAGTTTCAAACCTTGAAGCTCGATAGGTACTCTTCTCAGTTGCCATATATATATATATATATATATATATATATATATATATATATATTATTCGGCAAGAAATATTTTATTCAATGTTCTTTTTTTAGTTGTCATAGAAAGATAGACAGACACTTTCCTTTTCAGCAAACTGTTGATATAAATTGAGTCATATATTTATTTATGAGATAGTATATTTTGTAGTTGCATTCTTGCAATGTATGATCTAATAGAAAGTTTCGGCTCTTTGGCAAGCTTTTTTGAGGTCTATAAGCAGCTTCACAGAGCCAAGGATAATTCAGAAGAGCATATCACTTCAGAAGCAGCAATGATTGCAGTAACCATAAGTTAGCATTTAAGTTACATTACAATTCTCTTATAACTATTTTTTAGGAAGATTATGAAAGGCGGATGGCTGAGTGGCATTCTCAGAAAGGTGAAGGTAGCAGCAGTCAAGACTCCGCTAATAGTATCTACTTGGATGTTGTTGGAGGTCCCAACAAGAAAGGGCGCATCTATGGATTGGGTTCACAAGCAATTAATGTCATTGGATCTTCTTCCACTCCCCCCTACTCTTCCATTGATAGAGTATCACCAACAGAGATTATTGCAATGCAGGCTAAAATTCAAGCTTTAACAGATAAGCTTCATCAAAAGAATGTTGAACAAAACATGATGAAGCAGAAGATAGAACAATGGGAGGAGAGGTTTAGGATTCTTCTTGTGGGTAGTCAAATTGGAACGCCATCACTTACAGCTTCGTAACTTGAACCTTCCTATCGTGCACCTAGAGAAGAGGATGACCATCATGATGAGGAGATGGGTGACGATGTTAATGATAACCCAAATCTGTGATTAGTTTTATTTTTATATTTTCATTGACAATTTAAATATTTTGAGTTACTATTTTAATATTTGTAATGATAATTAATTATTACTTTACATTTTGGTATAAAAATTTGTGATGATGTTAAGAAATTGTGATTTCTTATGCTATATGACTTATTGTGATGGTTAATTGCATCGGGGTTAGTTATAAAATTAAAGGTATATTAAAAAGATAATTCTAAAATATTAGAGATGTCCATTTTCTGTCTCTAAATTTAGAGACGGAATTAGAGACAGAACAGGCTCGTCTCTACCTTTTTTTAAAATTTTTTTTGATAACTAGAATTTGGATTATTTAGAGACGAAAATTTTAATATCAGAGACGGAATAATGTCATCTCTAATTTAATCATTATTATATTTGTTAAAAAAAAGACAATATCTGTCTCAAATTAGAGACAATTTTTTATTTAGAGATGAAAAAATTCCATCTCTAATTTAGAAACAGAATTAATTTTTCCATCTCTGATAATCAGAGATGCCACTTTTAGCGACAAATCAATTTTTGTCTCTAATTCCGTCTCTAAATATTTGGAGATGAAATTTGGCACATTTAGAGATGGGATTTTTTCGTCTCTAAATCTAAAATTTCTAGTAGTGAAATATCAACATTCTTTCATCATTCTTTTGGAATTTTGGTGAAACTTTCAAACATTACCTTTCTTTATTCTCTAGCAAGCGATTTTTGGGATAATTTTTCTTAAGTTAGGGATTATGCTTTGAGGAGATGAGAGTGGTCACTACTCACACCTTAAAATTCATTTATTTAGCTCTTTAAGGTATATCTATAACTCAAAAACTTGAATAATCAATTTTATTGGTATAATTTCGTAGTGTATGGGTTGGATGATGAATTTAGGGCAATGTTAATTAGGATTTATTTAGGTTTTAAGAAAGTAAATTTGACAATTTTTATGGTATCCAATTAATTTATGCATTGTTGGTATTTTCATGGTTAAAGAACGGTACAAGAACCTCCAGCCAAATTGTGCAAATTGTTGAGAAAAGACCCAATTGGGAATTGTACTATGAGTGGTTCCTACATGCTATATGTTTATTTATACTCTATCAATTTTAAATTTATTTTTTATTATTAGATTTGAATATAGTAAAGCCTTAGGGACACTTGGGATAAACAAAGTTGTTAG
Organism: Ormosia semicastrata; assembly: GCA_029884595.1. Taxonomy (NCBI): domain Eukaryota; kingdom Viridiplantae; phylum Streptophyta; class Magnoliopsida; order Fabales; family Fabaceae; genus Ormosia; species Ormosia semicastrata. The sequence continues at coordinate 57,992,227 of JAQQTO010000056.1, forward strand.
AAAACTCACAATGTCTTTTGAACACAAATATGAAGGATCATTCTTTGAATAGATAATTTTAAATATTGTGAAATATTTTTATATTGGATTAGGACCAAAGATGACAAATGTTATAGTTAACAATTTTGTACCAATGATGGTAATTATTATAGATATTAGCTTTGGGCCAATGATGGAAATTGTTATAGATGATCGTCTTGCTCATGGAAAGAAAGTAATTGAATTTATTTGAGTGAGCCTTCTAATGTTAGAAAGTGTTCTCCATGAGATGAGTTTATTTAAATACATCTGATTTTATTTTTGTTCTCTATGAAATAATTTTATTTTAATATGTTTTTTTTACAGTAATTTTAATATGTTAGATCTTTATTCTCCACTTGATATTTTATTTTCTTGAAATACATATTTTTTTTCTTAGAATTATTTTCTTAGGGGAGGAGACCTTGTCAAACTTTGTATCTAACAGTAGTGAATGTTAGCCTTGGTACACCTAGGATTGGATTAGACCCTAGCTAGTAGGATATATGCTGACCCTGTCTGTGTGTAGGCGTACACATGGATTGGTTATGGTTTCGAGCTAGACACTTGTCAGTTCAAGTTTTGGACTTGTTAGATGGTTAGTTAACCACGAGTTATATGCTCGTTTTGTTTAGTTATGCCTAGTGAATTATTCCTTATGGATTGTGTTCTAGTGAATTATTCCTTATGGATTGTGTTCTCAACTTGTTTCACTTTATTTATTGAATTATTGAAAGTTGTCTTCCATGAACTATTATGTTTTTTTTAAAGTTTGAATTTATGATGAATTGACTTAAGTTGTTTTATTGAAAAATTAATTATGATATTTTTACTTGTTAATAAAAGACTCGTGTTCTGCTTGTCCTATTTTTGTTATAGTAAGTAGCAATTACTCACTGAGTCGCGACTCACCTACATCGTGATTGTTTTTTAGATAAAGGAAATGAGATAGCTTCCAGTTCTACTCCTCTAGTTTATTTGAGGGAGTCTGATATGGTCACCATTGGGCAGCCCAACACATTGTTTGTGTGGGCATATTTAAGTATTTATTTTATTTTGTTATAGACTTTTTTTTAAAAGTCTTATGAGCTATTACTCTTAGATGTGCTCCATTGTTTGAGAAGTAGGATTTGAGATGTATAGAAATGTTTTGAAAGGGAATTTGTCAAAGTATAATATTTTATTTGATAAATAGAATTGTTGGTGAAGGAAATTTCACTACTAGAAATTTCAGAATCAGAGACGGAAAAAATCCATCTCTAAATAGAGACTGAATTAGAGACGAAAATTAATCCGTCTCTAAAAGTGGCGTCTCTGATTGTTAGAGAGGGAAAAGTTAATTCTGTCTCTAAATTAGAGACGAAAAATGTCCATATCTAAATAAAAAGATTTCATCTCTATTAGAGATGGATATTGTCTTTAAAATATAATAATGATTAAATTAGAGACGACAATTTTCTGTCTCTAATTCCATCTCTAAAATTAGAGACGGATTTTTTCATCTCTAAATCCATCTCTAATATCTTAAAAAATATTTAAAAAAATAGGCATCTAGTTGGGATTTGCCACAACTAGATGCCTTCATTTTATTAGAAAAAATTCTATTTTCTTATGCATATAATTATCCAAAATCAAAATTTACCAAAAATCACAATAAATCATTAATCATTATAATTATCCAAGTAACTATAAAAGATATCAAAATAGTTGAAAGTATATGAAATAATTACAATATCTTATGCATACCATTAATTACTATTACATTTTGCAAGTAGACTTCTCTCTAACTTATACAATTACAAGTAATGCAACTCAAATTTAAAAAAAGTAATAAAAAAATACATGTTACCATTTAAATGGAACTTAATGCAAGTAGCAGTAGTTAGCAATGTACATTGCTACAAAAAACTAACTACCTAATTACCTAATTTCAAGGCAGTTATTTTTCTATCAGCTTTAATCATAACTTCTACATTAGTTACTAAAGCAACAATGACTTCTTCTTTCCCAGCATCATTTGGGGGAATAGGCACAACCCCTACAATTGTTTGAGGTCATTTTGAACCTGTGGTCACAGTGCAAGGAAGTAAATGGTCCAAAATCTTTGAATGCAACATATACAAAAATCCTAAAATAAAATGAAGTACTATCAGTTGAAGAAAAATTGATAAAAATAAACATGACAAATTACTTAAAAGGATGATTAAGAGAAAGTCCTTTAATCAATACTTGGAAGCAAGGATGACACTATTTAATCAAATGCTGAAGTGACTTCAGCTTTGGACAAGACCAATACCTCTTGATGATGGAGACACCACACAACCTCTTACAAAAATCTATACCAGTGTATACAGACCTGCATTGAAGCATAAGAAGTAGATGTTACCATAAAAAGGTTCAAACATGAAAAAAACCAATTTTGTTTTGTAATTAGCTGAACAAGAATTTGGTCCCTTAGGATCTTATGCAGGAAGAAAACAAGCTTGTTGGTCTAAGGCTTCTAATTTTTTGGCTTGCTAATGGTCATATGTCTGCTAATGTAACTCAAATTACCTGATGGGAGGGAGAGAATAGGCCATAGTATAACTATCCAAACAGTGAAACCAGCACCCCACTTCATTAGTTCTGATGAACCAGCAGAAGTCACTACCCTGATAAGTATATCAAAACCATCAGAGAGTAAAATAAGGATGCTTGATAATTCTATAAAAGCCTTATTATAGGAAGAAGTAATGAGCCTAACCTGATATATATACCACATGGAACATAAGAAAGAATCGCCAACACAGAACTTAAGTAATATTAGAAAAGAAGTATTATGCTTAAAAAATAATAATATTTTTATAATAATTATAATTATAATAAAAACATATCAAGTAAACATGAAATAAATAACCTACCAACACCACTAATAATTTCTCTAGTGGAAGTTACGTCATCTAAAATACAATGAATGCATTTAATTAATTACATATTTATGATATTTGAATGCTTATAATATGATATACAGACAATATTCTATTTATATCTATATATCAGACGTCTATTTTAACTTTACATAAAATATATAATAATATTCAATTGTACTCATATTAAGGACAATGTCCTACACACATATTATATTGAGAAACAAAAAACATTTTCTTTAATTATACTAGCTCTCTATGTAAAGGAGTGGCATTGGGATTCTCCATGACCAGTGTTGTCTGCTTTAGAGACCCTGACATGAGGGATATAATAATGGGCTTCACCTTCTCAGTAGTCTTGATTATAACCAAGAATAGAACTTGATACAGAACAATCATCGCCAGCAAGATTGCAAGATCAACCCATTTTGTGTAACTCATGTCTACTTGCCATTTATTTCTTAGAATCTCTTCACCACTAATGTACTTATTGTGTGAGCCACCACCAAAATCATTTCTAGCGAATCTTAGTCCTTCAAATTCGTTCTTGAACAATCCTTGGAAGGCATATCTATGGAAGGCAACATAGTATAATGGGTATCTCCAAAACGACCTAGGAAGATCATTTGGCAATCTAAAGAACCCATTGGAGGATTATTTTAATTTAATTTGCAATAACAACAACAAAGAAATGTTATTTAAATAAATAAAAAAAAGAAGAAAGCAGGGCTCCGAGGATGTCACAAAACTACCACCAGCATAAGGACCTTGTCTCTTCTACTTTCCACCTTCATCACTCTATTAGTCCTTCGCCAAAAAGAAAAGCAAACCAAAAATCACATGCAAAAATAAACTAGGCCTACACAATTGCTGATAAGAATCCCATCTCCCTGATTGATATATATGAGCTACCAATCACATGCATGTATAAGGTTGTACTTTACCTTGAGAGAAGAAAAGATAGAGGAAAGATTAATAAACCGATGACAAAATATAAAACAAGCATTTTGTTCCAACATTTGCCAACTACAAAATATTTATCCACAACAATTATCATTTAAAAGTAGCAGTATGATTAGCATTCTTATGATTGATTAGCAAACTTATAAAGTCCATACTCTGGTAATAATCATATGCTCCAGTAATTTTTAAGAAAATCATCATCAATTGAAATGGACCTCAATAGAAAAGTACCATATTGCTTGACACAATGCAGAATTGCAGATTGAATGACCAAGGAAATTCTTTACATAAATATCATACATTTGTAAAAAATTTAAGACCCCACTTTCACCCTACTAAAGAATAAAGAAACAATGCTTATACCTGACTGGGCACCAAGTTCAATGACATGCATCTTCAATGTAACCTATCCAGAATTCATACTCTTTGATGCAAAACAAATAAGAGTAGAATCCTTATCATTCCTAGCAACCTACATATCACATAAATTAAAATATCAAACAACATTGAATTGGCAGCAAAACTAAAAGTGCACGCTTGATATTCATATAGATTAATCACAAAGGAGAAAAAAATACTCTAAACTTAGCAAATGAGGCAGCATGTGCTTCAAGAAGTATTATGCTACACTGCTGATCCACAGAGAAGAGTTGCATGTTTCCTTTTACTAGTTGTGGTCTCTGCAACCAACAAAATGTAATAATTTCATAAGGTTTGATGTTCTGAAATCTGAATCACATAAAAAGATGCAACATTCAGGGACTTTTAATTTTTTTTAAATGTGCAATCTTAATTATAAAATATAAGTAGATAACTAATTAATTTTATAAAAGAAAATAATTTTATTAGGAAGGTATGAGAACTAGTTTAAGCCTTAAGGAGGATAACAATTCCTCTTAAGAAAGCAAGATATAAACAGAAACACTCATTAGTTTAAAAATACAGAGTTTTCCTACCCTTTTGTAGTTAGTATACATAGTACAGAAAATTATTTAGTTATTTGCTAATATGATATCTCTAAAGCAATGCCTGAAAGTTGTTAAAGGAAATAAATCACATACCTCAGGTGAACCGGGAGCAATTCCAATCAAAAGCAACCACTTTTTATAGTTGATAATCTGGTTATTTGCCAAATTAGCTATTTGGTCAAACATCTTCACTAGCTCACTATCACCTAAGATAAGAGAAATGGAAAAAAAAAATTTTAATTCACAAATTAAAAAAAGTTCCAGTACATACATAGTATGAACTTAGAGTACTAAGATGTTCAACTGTCAAATTTAGATAGAATTACAGAAGAGAACAGGCAACAGAACAATACGATTAGTCATGGAAAATCATAAAACCTTACCTTCAATTGACCAATGATACACAGATGTTTGAGTGACAATTCCTATCATCATTGGAGTTATCCACTTCCAAAAAACAACCTAAAGGAAATGAAACGCGTGATAATTAATAATGACACATTCAATCCAACACATTATCTGGCAATAAGATTCTTACAAGGGCACATCTAACCTAATTCATTTAAAAATTCGCACCTGCTCAGTCATCTGATGTGATTTCATCTTCGCTTTCATTTCAATGTTAAACACTTGCAAATGATCCTGAGTGCTCCCCGGAACTTGAGCTGCATAATAGAACATCACATTCATTACCAATGCCTGAATCTGTGACCGAAGCCACCAGATTCGCGTTACGCCATAGCCCAGATCTGCGTCGCGCTTCCACGTCATCCTCCACTGCGAGTACAGGACCCCCTGTTGCAGCTCAGTTTGTCACCAAGACGCTATCTCTATCGCACGCCATCGCAACCATAGCCCAGATCTGCTTCGCCTCCGCCATGCTGCCTCACTGCAAATGGCCAAGCAAGCATCTCCCGCACCACCCTCAAACCCCTTTTTCCCCTTTCTGTCTCTATTTCATTTTTCCCTTTCCAGTTGTCTCTTATTAAATTATATATATAATTTAGAGATGGAATACATCCGTCTCTAAATATATTTTATTTTTTAAAATATTTATTTCATCAAATAAAGACAAAAAATTTAGAGACAAAAAATTTAGAGACAGATAAATTTTGTCTCTGAATTTCGTCTCTAAAGATATTTAGTTTTTTAAAATGCTACAGTGATCAAATAGAGACGAAATTAGAGACAAAAAAATCTTAGACGGCTAAATTCCGTCTCTAAATTCTGTCTCTAAGCATATTTGACTTTAAATTGACTAAATAAAGACAGACTTAGAGACGAAAATTTCTGAGACGGATAAATTCCATCTCTAAATTCCATCTCTAAATTCTAAATTTTATTTTTCCTCTCTAAATCATCAAATCCGTTTCTGTTTCCATCTCTAATAGAGACGAAATTGTTTTCGTCTCTAAATTCCGTCTCTGAATAGGAAATTTCTAGTAGTGTTTACCTTTGAATTTATATTTCTAAGGCCCTGTGGTGACTAATTTGAATTACTTTATCAAGTTATAAATAAATTGAAATATTGGGAATCATGTTTGAATTTGTTTTGCTAGTTAACATTGTTATCTACTCATTGGGTAGTTAGATGTTAATTATCCACTTGTTTGAGGCTTGCATGACTTAGGTGAGTCTATAACCTACTTGGTTATGCAATGGTCATGGACCCTAGGTTTAGGTCGTGACAAAGTTAGTATCAAAACCTTAGTTTTGTCCTTGTGGATAATGGAGAAAGTGTCCTATAGTAGGGCCATGATTGTGATTATGAAGTTGGCCATTTTCATAATCATGGCACTATGAAAGGCCTATTAGGATGTTCTTTCCTTCTTTGCTCATCAGTTTTACTTTGTTCATCCCCACTTTTCGTATTGTGAGATTGGTCATTGTTTTGATCTAATTTATCATAATGACCCTACTGGCATTGTTGGGTTATAAGTAAAATTATGGCCCAAGTTAATAGACAATGCTTATTAATAGTTTTGGTAGTGAATTTTATTTATTGTTTTAAATGGAATTATGTTGTAAGAGATATATTGGAATATTATATACTTTGTTTTGAAAGATCTTTTGGTTATTGCTAAGACATTCAAACACAAGTTATAGATACAAAGTTGGCTTTTGTTTGTATAAACTTAATATTGATTAGAGAAAGATTTTAACACCGAAATTTCTAGAGATTCAGAAGGGTAAAGGTAAAGATACAAAATGTTACAAGAATAATAGTAGTGTGAATTTGAATGTATAACATGAGTATGAGTTCTATATAGTCAACACAAGTAAAATTTTTGGTTTTTGGATTGTGGTGAATAACAAATGCTCAATATTTAAGATTGTATTATTGCCAAATGACCCAAGGTTCATAAAGACTTCTCCATGTAAGTAATATTGTCTTAAGGAGTAAGTATGTACTATCATACTAATAAAAGATAAAAATAAAATGTAAACGTAGTAATGAGTAACAAATTGAGTCAAAGAAGTTGGACAAATTTTTAGCTACAATCTAATGGTAGATTTATCCTAAATTTGTATTATTACTTGAAGGCTTTACAAAAGCTAGTATTTTTTATGATTATGTAAAAATGTATTGATGTTGAAAAAGAAAAATGTATCCATTTACTATCACGTCCAAATCCTCACCTTCTCCATTTCAACGTGACTCTATCACGTCACTATCAACATCCAATACTATAACCCACCATTCACGTAGTCTCTGCCACCCACGACCTTACCACCTTCATCTTCACTATCACACAGCTCCACCCGTACTAGAACAACACCCACTGTTCTAACCGGACTACACCACCACCCAACCGGTAACCCAGCCACCTCTTCACCCCTGTTCCACACCCACCGTTCCAACCAGACTATACCCACCATACAACACCGTGAATAGCCCAGCCGTGGCCAACCAAACAGTGACCCCCATCATCAACCCACGAAGGCAACCCAACCACATAGCCCTCATCCTCATTGGACCAATCACCACACCAGAGCTCACCGTGACGTAGCCTGCGAAGCACCTCCAGAACTTGTAGCAGCTTCGCTCAGCACCAATTCACCCAGTCGTGGTAGTGTAACCTCGAATCGGAGCCACCGCGCCTCACAATCCCTCCGCCCGTCCACGAATCGGTAACCGACTACCAGATCTCTGCCCAAGCCGCGACGACCAAGTACCGTGAAGACCCTAGCAGCGACCCGCGTCTGATCCACCGCGCAGCCAACTGCAAACTCGTCACGTCCCGGCCATTAACGCTAAACAACCCACCACATCACCATTCTTGCCGCGCCACCCGCGGACCGTCTTCTGTTCCACCCAGATCCGTGAAAGAAACCGAGAACCCGTGTCCTCCAAGCCGTCACCGCCACACTTGCGATCCGCGTCCTCCAAGCCGCACCGTTGCGTTCCATCGCACCAGCCCTGCTCAACTAGAACCGTTAATTCAGAAGCTTGCAGCTCTCAATCGTGGACCCATCACTGTGATTCACCTTCCTCACATGCAACCATTCCAAACAGAACCCTTTTTTCCCCTTTTTGTAAGCCTCTGTTTTTTTCTTATCTTTTAAGTTCTGTTAGTTTTCTTTTGGGTAGGAAAAAAATTAAAAAAAATGAAAAATTAATAATGAAAATAAAAGAGATAAAAAAAAATAATTGAACTCTTTTTTTTGGGAAAAATAAAACACGATTAGCTGAGTTGTGACAGCTTGCTAATCCTGTAACTTTTGCAATCATCTAAGTTATGACAACTTGATGATTTAAATTTTTATTATTATTATTATTTTGTCTTCAAATTTTTATAAAATAAATCACTAATTGATAAAGACTCAAAACTTTTTTCAAATAATTTTTTTAATATAAAATAATTGAACTTTTTTTAGAAGAATAAAATATGATTGATTGAGTTGTGAGACGAACTTAGTAACCCTATAACTTTTATAATCATTGAATTGTGACAACTGACGATTCAAATTAAAAAAAAAAATAAAATCAAATGAATTTTTGAACCCTTTTCTTTAGAAAAAAGTAAATCAGGATTATCTGAGTTGTGACAGCTTGTTAATCCTGTAACTTTTGTACTCATCTGTGTTGTGATAACTTGGTGATTCAAATTTATTATTATTAGTATTATTGTTGTTGTTGTTATTGTTTTGTCTTCAATTTTTTTTTGGAGATAAAATAAATCACTAATAAATAAAGATTCAAACTTTTTTTAATAAAAAATTTTGAAACAAACTTGATAATCAGTGGGTGACATCTCTAGCATGACACCGAGCTTCACCTATTCGAATTTTAACAGGATTAACTGAGTCGCGACGACTTGTTAATAAATTTTCAAAAGACAAAAAATTAACTTTTTTTAAATTAAAATTAACTAACCCACACTTATTTTCTAGAGAACTACATGACTTTGAATTCCTCATTGCACCCGAGGATACTAGGAGCGAACTCTTTATTTCATCAAGTCAAAAATTAAATTTTCATAATTTATTTATTTATTTTGTTTATTTTTTAACAGAAAGTGTAAAATAAATATTTTCAAGAGATTATCAATTTTGCACAATTAACTTAAGGTATCATTTCAGGATGGGTGTATTAGGGGTGTTGGAGGGTTAAGTCTTCACTCTTCTCTATACATAACCGACTCCCGAATTCAATTTAGTTTCAAAAACTATTTTTCTCGGGTTTTTCAGTTTTTCCTAATAAAAAATAAAATTGGTGGCGACTCCTAAATTTTTTTTAAGTTGTTATTCTACCGCGATTAACGGTCGTGACAATTGGCGACTCCACTGGGGATACCTGAGAGTCAAGCCTATAAAAGTTAGTTATGCAAAATTTTTGTAATCTTTATATATATTTGTTTTAGCCTTTTTTTTATTTGAAGATTTTATTATTATTGTTTTTAGTGTTAATTATTTTATTATCTAAACCTTAGGGTAGAAAATTTTTGGAGTTTGTTTTTTGTTTTTTGCTTTGTTTTTCCAGATATTGGTAGTCTTTAGGATTGCAAATGTTTGCATGCTCCCTACACCCACCGCACCTACACGTTTATCACACACGTCTGAGTGAGACCTTATATTCGGGTCTAAGTGAAGCCTAAGTTAGGTAGAGGTTGCATAGTGGTAGCTATTTTGGATGTACATCCTATTTTGTTATCAGAAAAACCTCATCTAGAGTATGCCTTTTTCATAAATGCCCCACACGTAGTGGTTTACCTACTGTTTATGATCAACAATCTGAAATAGGACTTAGCTCCAGAGGCATTTAGAATAGAAGAGCCATCCAATGAAAGTTTTCACGAGTCAGAATAACCTATAAATCCTTAGGATGAAAATCCTTAGATTTAAGGCAATCCAATGAGGATACGAAGGAAGCGTACTTTTTTTTCCCTCATGTCATTCATTCTTGCATTTAAAAAAAAACCTTCAAAAAAAAGAAAAAATACATTATCTTGCATTTTCACGACATTCCTAACATTCTAAAAAAAAAATTATCTTACATTTTCATAGCATTCCTAGCATTTTAAAAAAAAAAAAAATGTTTTCATCACAAAGTTCATTCATTTCATCTTACACATCTCATGCATCTCATTCATTTCATCATATTCTTTGTCTGATGTTATTCTGTTTTGATAAATCAAATAGAAGGAACCATTGCGCAACCAAGGAAAGAAGGCACTAATCAAACCCGAGTTCACAACACAAGAGCTCGAGCAAAGCTTGCAGCGATGACAGCTCAGAACGAAGAAAGAAATTTGAGTATAGAAGTAGATGAGGTGAAAGGGAGAATAAATGAAATAACATAGTCTCAGAGAAGAATGGAGGAAATGTTGTCGGCCATGAGGGAGACCCTCACCTTGATTGGGGCAGCCGGAGGTATAGGAGTAACTGGGGCACATTCGCACCCTCGAAGTATCACTTCCATAAGGATGAACCCTGGGGCCACCATTGAGATGCCTTTTGTGGGAGGAACCTCAAATACTGCATCACTAGTAATTCCTATCGGAGAAGGGTATCATTCATTGGAAAGTACTCGAAATGAGGTTCATGGTAACACTAAGTTCACATGGGAACAACCGCATGCGTCAATCCCAGTGTCAACAGGATTTACAGCTAGGACTGGTCATATAACCTTTCAAAATTATAAAATGAAGGAAGAATGGATGGAAAAGATAGAAGAACAAATCAAAGCAATCAAGGGTCCTAGCACCTATGGTCCCCTTGGGATAGAAGAGTTATGTCCTATGACTGACATTGTCATCCCAAAGGACTTTAAGGTTCCAGAATTCGACAAATACGATGGGAGCACTAACCCCTTTTTTCATCTGAAGACATACATTACCAAAATGTCAATTTGGTCAAAGGATTGGAAATTCCTTGTTAGGTTCTTTCATGAAAGGTTGACTGGACCCGCTTTGGAATGGTGTATCCAACAAGACTTTTCCAAAATCTCTTCTTGGGATGATTGAGCGAATTTATTTATGGGACAATATCGGTTCAACCTGGACACAGCCCCAACTCGAGAATAGTTGGGAATGCTACAAAAGAAAAATGGGGAAACCTTCAAGCAGTATGCCTAGAGATGGAGAACTCTCGCAGCACAAGTGCAACCACCGTTGATGTTGACAGAAATGTGCTCATATTTTTTGGGGACTTTAGGAGCTCCCTATATTGGGACAATGGCAGGTGTTGCTTACCGAGGCTTTGCTAAATTAATTGCTGCCAGAGAGAGGATTGAAATTATGGTAAAGGTTGGAAAGTTACCAGCTGGCAATAATGAAAGTGGTTACAAGAAGGAATTTCCCCTTAAGAAAAAGGAGCTAGAAGTGAGTTACATGCAAAACCAACAACCTTCACAACCCCGCTATCCACTGTCTTACCCTGCATACCGAGCCCTTCATATAACTCAAATCCTTACCCTTCCTATCAGACACTTGCACCTTTTCATCTACCTATCCTATCCACTTCACCAACAAATGCACCTCAAATCCCACAATTCAACATCAATAATGTTCTCACACCACAACCATATATACCAACCTGCCCAACCTATGCCCAATATCCATCTGCGCCTTCACAAAATTTTCTGAATCACTTACAACCTCTGTCGAACTTCCCAAATCAAGGCCACTCTCACCCCCAAAACCTACCCTATTTCCCAAGATCTTCTATTTCAAATGCAAACTTGTTCCATAAATTGTTTGATGCTTACCTCATCTCGGGAATTCCTGTGCGTCCCCTTGAACTGCCATTCCTAATGTGGTATAACCTAAATTCAACTTACAAATACCACATGGACATCTCAGGGCACTCAATTGAGGATTGTGAATCTTTCAAGACTGCAGTAAGAAAGCTAATTGCTTATGAGAAGTTGGACAGTCAAAAGGAGGCTGGACCCAGTATTGTTAATAACCCGATTCCTAATCATGGTGGGAGTAATGTGATAAATGCTTTAGAGATGAAACTACCACCAATAAGGAAGGTCATGAGCTTGCGTACGCCTATGGCAGAAATATTTGAGGGGTTGAAGAAAGCAGGTTATGATATCACTGCACCAGCTGCAATGATGAAAGAAGAAGAGAAGCAGGATAAAGAGTCAAGTTGTGCCTATCATTATGGGGGAATAGGACATGATATTGAGAATTGTTTGGACTTCAAGGCTCGAGTCCAAGAATTACTCACTTTGAGAGTAATAAAAGCTAGACAAGGGGTAGATTCCTCTGAAGAAATAATTTATCCTCCAGAAACTCGAAACCTTTGAACAAATGGAGATCTGAGGTGTTTAATTGAAATGATTGCCATAAAATAATTAGTGATGGTGAACTCATGTTAACTTTTTTGAAGCATTAATGTAATGAATTGGTATGGGTACCTTGTTTCCTTTCATTTTCATCACATTGTCTTTCTTGATATTTATTCACTTTCATTTCTTCAAAGTGTCTTCCTTGTATTTGCATTCCATTTGACTCCAATTCTTGACAATTCTCAGTTTGGTAGATCTCAATAAAGTCTGCGTGTGCAAGTACTTTAAAAAAAAAGAAAAACAAAAAAGAAAAAATGAATCAAAAAGAAACAAAAGCAACAAAGAAGTAATCACTTGGTGAGCACTATCTCTTTGTCTCAAAATTAAAATTTTGAAAATAAACAATCATAATTTAAAAATGAAGACAAGCCATTTTCTCTATCTTTTACAAAATTTCATCATCTTTATCCCTTGTTACCCATTTTGAGCTTGAAAATTTCTTTAATAAACCCTGGATAATGATCACCCCTACACTAGGGGTAGCACAAAATAAAGGTTGATTGTTATGGTGATTATTTTGAAGCATAATGAAAAAGGAAGAAAAGGTGAAAGGGGCAAGAAGTAAAAATTAAAAAAAATGATGAAAAAATAAAAAAAAAGACAACGAAAAGAAAAAAGAAAGAAATTAAAATGAAATGGGTCATGACAAGGGGAATGAAAGAAAATGAAATGAAATGGGGAAGAAATGGAAAACAATAAAAGAAAAGTGCACTTGAAAGTGCAAGGATCCTTAGTCCCATTCAACCCTTAATCACTTGTTTGAGCTCTATATCTTTCCTTTCATAACCCCTAGCCTTGGCCATGTTACAAGCCTCAAAAAGTCCATTTTGATTAATGAAGGGTTGTTGTCATTTTTGTTAACTTTAATTTTGAGACAAAGGTTATGGTCATCCAAGTATCTAGTTCATTGCTTCTTAAAAAAGTGAAGAAAAAGAGGAGGAAGAGGTACTTACTAGTCTTACACCGGGGCAAATCTTTTTGTTCACTAGGGTGATTTTCTGCCCTATTTAATTTAGTCTTAAACTGGTGCAAATTTTTTTTTAGTTTAATTTGACCTTACACTAGGATTAGTTTCTACCTTGTTCAATTTGACTCTAAACTAGGGTAATTTTTCTTTTCCTTAGTTCAATTTGACCTACACTGGGCAAATATTTTGATCACTAGGACGAGTTCCTACCCTATTCAATTCAGTCCTAGACTGGGGTAAATTTCTCTTTGGTTCAATTTGGCCTTACATTAAGGCGAGTTGTTGCCTCATTCTATTCAGTCCTAGACTGAGGCAAATTTATCTTTGGTTCAATTTAGCTTGATGTAAATGTTCAGCAGAAGAAAATCCTTGGCCATAATGTCTAGTGGGTAACTAAAGATCGTTTTCATGAGGATCAATCCAATCTATATCGGGGCAATACTTCATTGAATCTCATACCATCATTTGTGTCTTTTTTCATATATACCATTTTGTGTAGTCAAACTTCCAAGACCAATCTGGAAGTTGTGTACTTAGTAAATTTCTTTTCTGTTGTACTTTTGAATCCATGTCTATTTGTTACGTAATGTTTCAAGTAATGTGAACATGAGTATAACACTATGATTTGACCATCTGATGGTAATCCCCTGATGAACGATTCAGATCAAAAAGAACTTAGAAGTTCCAATTAAAGGGGAAAATGATATCCCAATGGATAATCTAGAAACAAGAGGTAAAATGGAAAAGAGCTCATTAGATTGAAAACCCAAAAAGACGGTTTAAGCAAAAGTTAGAGCAAATGAATTGGAATTGCTTAAACTGGGACAATTTTTTTTTGACAACTTTGTTTGCATTAAATTGGCCATATTGAGGCCAAATTTCTGAAGGACTAAGGAGAATATATGTTGAAGGAAGTATCAACAAAGATAGCGATTGAGTTATCAAGCAGTTGTAGGGAATCAACTAGATGAGGGACAAAGTTAAATACTGGGGAAACATTTTCTCGCAATGACTTAGTAGCTCCAAGCAAGGGTTCACAACAAGAGATGATCAGAGCGAAAAAAAAAGAAAATAAGATGAAAAAAGGAAAAAGAGAGAGAGAAAAAAGAAAAAAAAAGGAAAAGAGATGAAAAACTAAAAAGAGAAAAAAAAAAAAGAGAAGAAAAAGATCTTAAGTCCATGTCTTACTGACATAAATAGTTTCATTTTGAGCGCATTGGCTCCATGCATCATTTTGAGTGCATCTGCTCCTGTCATTTACTTTTGAGTCATCAGCTCCTGTCTTTTACTTTTGAGCACATCAGCTCCTGTTTTTTACTTTTGAACGCATCGATTCTTGTCATTTACTATTTGAGTGCATCAACTCTTATCTTTTACTTTTGAGCGCATCGGCTCCTGTCTTTTACTTTTGAGTGCATTGGCTCCTGTCATTTAAATTTCTATTATTTACCTTTGAGCACATTGGTCTTCACAATTTTGTTCTCACATTGTTTTGTTTTTGTTGTTCCTGAACAAAATTTGAGTTCATGTCTTTACTCGTTCTTTACAGTGATAAAATGAAAAACTACAGTTATTCTTTCTATTTAGTAAGAAACAAGTAAATACGGGCAACTGTGAACACCCAATTTTATCCGAGGCATCTTGTTAAAAAAAAAGAAGAAAAAAAAGAAAAGAAGGGGAAATAAGGAAAAAGACCAAACTTTCACCTATTGACCTATTATCCAACTCATGACCCATTATCCAATCTATGACCCATTATCCAACTCATGACCTGTTAACCCATAACCTGACCCATTAACCCATAACCTAACCCATTGACTCATCTCATAACCCATATGTCATTGAACCTATCCTAAGCAAACTCTAGTAGTTGTTATCCTAAACAAACTCATCATAAACCATAACTTAACATTAACCTCATCCTAAATTAACCATAACTCATTTTAAACTAACCATGACTCATCCTAAACAGACTAACTTATCATCCTAAAAAAATCCTAATCATACTTCAACTTAAACACTTCAGCCTAATCTTTCCTATAAAAATGCATAACACACTTCAACTTAACATCATTTTTCAGTCTAGACACACACATAGACTTCTGCCTACAACTACTACCTTAGCCCTTAGTTTTTTTTTCACGTAGCCTTCCTTGCAGCAATCTCTGCCAAAAGGCATTCACTTCACCACCTTAAAAAAAAAAACAACCCCTGCCACGTCTAAATCTTCACATTCTCCACTTCAATGTGACTCCATCACCTCACTATCACCATCCAATACTATAACCCACCATTCAGGTAGTCGCTGCCACCCACGACCTTACGACCTTCATCTTCACTATCACACAGCTCCACCCATACTAGAACAACACCTACTATTCCAACCGGACTACACCACCACCCAACGTAAAAACCACCCAACTGGTAGCCCAGTCACCTCTTCACCCTTGTTCCACGCCCACCATTCCAACCATACTATACCACCATACAACACTGTGAATAGCCCAGTCGTGGCCGACCAAACAGTGACCCACATCATCAACCCACGAAGGCTACCCAACCACATAGCCCTCATCCCCACTGGACTAATCACCACGCTGGAGCTAACCTTGACGTAGCCTGTGAAGCACCACCAAAACTTGCAGCAGCTTCGCCCAGCACCCATTCACCCATTCACCATCCATGAATCGGTAACCGGCTACCAGATCTTTGCCTAAGCCGCGATAACCCAATTCCGTGAAGAGCCCAGTAGCGACCAGCGACTGATCCACCACGCAGCCAACTGCAAACTCGTCACGTTTTGACCATTGATGCCAAACAGCCCATCACACCACCATTCCACCCGCGCCACCTACAGATCGTCTTCTGTTCCACCCAGATCCGTGAAAGAAACTGGGAACCTGTGTCCTCCAAGCCGTCGCCTGTTAAGACTAGTTATATGACTTTTTAGTTTATTTAAGACATATGTAGTTTTTAATTAAGATGTATTATATGTAATGAATTTTTTATTTTGATTTTGTATTTCAACAATTATTTTAGTAGGAGATTTTTTTAATATATGTAGGACCCATAAGTTTGACCTAACCCTACCCACTCTTATTGAGCAGGTTAGGTTGGGTCAAGTTGAAGGAAAGAATTTTCTTAACCCAACTCCCTAGTTTGATGAGTGGATCGAGTCCTAAAATATCACAAAACTCACCTAATCCACCCATAAGACACCCCTTCATTCAATCATGCTCCACGATACATCCATCTTTTATCTCCTTTTATTTCATTCACATAATCATCAATTCACTTCACACACACTATTCTTTTCTCTCACACTTTCTCACATATACAATTTATTTTCTTTTACATTTATAATTTAAAACAAAATCCCAACATATTTTGTTTGATTGAGGGACTAAATTAATAATATTTGAGAGATTCTTATATGCTCCCAGAATTGTCTTGCTCTGTACCATTTATCAATATACACATCTGCATTGTGGGCCATATTTGTCTCTTTATATATATATATTAAAATTCTTATACTAACTATGGTTAACTAAATCTTAATTATAATTAAACAAATTCATTAACTTTTCTCCTTATCGCACAAGACACACCAAACCCATTTGTATATCTAGAAACTCAGCCAAACCTCCACTCTTCCTCCATGGCTGAAAACCTAGAAATGAAAATCGCCTATCATTAATTTTCAAAGGAATTGTTTCTTTTTTTACTCTTCCAGATATGAGAATCATAAGTAACCCTATACACTTGTTGAAGAATTAATTAAAGCATAACAAAAACTACATGCTAAACAAGTTTTTTTTTTTACTTTTCCGATTCTGGGGATTTCGACATTACACTCCCTTGCATCATCACCAATCATTTGTACGAACAAACCACCACTACCTTTTTATTTATTATGAAAATCATTTTTGGAATTAATGTTGTGTCATTATTTGCAAAATAGGGCACTCACTTGAATCATGTTAGAGCATTACCTTACTTCACCTAGGCCACGAAGGTTGCATTGCATTTAATAAGTTATAAAATTGTCAGGTTTCATCATTTGGGAGTTCTTCTACTCTGTCCTTAGAAGGACCACTAAAACTTAGAATTTCTGCTATAGCAGCATCGTATACCAACTACTGGTAGTCATTAACTACATTTTCATTACTAACTTCAGGGGGAGTAAAAGTACCAACACGAACATTGTACCAAAATTGAAGCACAATTGGGTCAAACTCCCATTGATCTGACGAATACCAATAATTTGGTTGGAATCTTTTCATATACAAATGTAACCTAACCGTGTCAGGCTCTATTAGGTTTCCACTATAGCCTTTCACACATGGACACCTAATTATTCCATCAGTTTCACACTATGGAGACCGACATGCAAAATTAACAAATTCTTCAACCTCATCCAAATATTCTTGTACAACACCCTTCCTACCAGGAAGAAGTCTATTATACATCCATCAATGATTTTCAAGGATATCCATCTTTTGTAATTAACAACAAACAATATTCTAATTTAACCTTAAACGCATAATGACCTAAACCATAACATCTAACATTTAATTTAAACTTTTCAATAGCTAATTCAACTACAAGATAAAAATGTCATAACAATAAAAGTACATGCAAATTATGGCTTAGTCTAAATTCCTAAATCAATAAATTCATTATCTAACACTAAGATTAACAATAATTCACTCAAGTTTCTACAAAAATCATTGTAAAATTCATTACAACTTTATCATGTTGTCTATTTCAATTAGATCAACAGTTCTTCAAATTTGACATTAAACCTAACTAACATGCAAACAAATCATACGCATTAATATACTACAAATTTCAAATGTTTTGCACATAGACTGAGATGAAAGACACAATGAGATGGCGAGAACGGTGGAGAAGGAGTGGTGGTAGTACAACCTATAGTCAATAAAGACAAAACTCATCAATTCGTCAAGAATAATCTCAAAACCAAGACTAATTCAACAATCTGCTTAAGCTTTTGGGACAGTTGATCACTAACACAGGTAAATAACTTCAAATCAAAATGAGAAAAACATAACAACAGAAACTATTCAGAATAGCATATAATGTTCGCAAAGTCCTCATGGGGGTTATAAATTGACCAGTAATAAAACATGGAAGCATAGAGACATTTCCAATTCTTTAACTTGGTGCACTACAATACAAAAAATGCCATTTACCCACAACCAATTTTAGTGACTACTATAAAAACTATAGGTATATATGTACTCTATAGCTATCAATATATGTTTTGGTCACTATTAATTTTAGTGACAAACTAAAAAAACTATGAGTATATATAATTCTTACTTTATAAATTATAATTTTGCCACTATAATAATTTCATTTTTTAGTTGCATTACATTATCTTTACACAATAGGGCGTGTAATATATTATTTTTGGGTTGTCCTGTCTTGAAAAAGTCATTACTCACATCGTCACACTATCACACACTCTAAATAATCATTATTGTTTAATTTCTGCCACACTTATGCTCATTCTAGCTCACAACCTAGTTGTTAAAGTTACTATATTGTTTTTGCATTATATCTACACATATTCACACACATTTTTCCTTTTGCACACATTTCATTACATAGCACTCCTCAGTATACTTGTCTCATCTTTCAAAATATCATGTTATTATGTTTTGTGAATCCTCAAACTTTTAATTGCAGGACACATGGATTATTGCCATGGGTGATCAAGTCTAAAGATACACGATTAAATATAAAAACCATTTATGAACTTTTGCTTAACAATGTCAAGTTTGTCAAAAAGTTGATCATTGACATAATATCAAAGTCTCTATAACTAACTGATAGGAGGGTCTATGTATTTTCTACACTTTAAGTTCAAAGGGCTCTTACGTGAGGGGACATGTTAGATATAAAATGATTCATGAGTCTTCACCTAACAACTTAAGTTTTTGGGAGAATTGGCCATTGATAAATACCAATATTAGTAGCATTAATTATCAACTTGTTGGGACAAGATTAGATGTTAGTTGAGATTTCAAATATTTTTGGAAAAAATGTAATTTAGCCTCCTAAACTTAGGGTCATGTGCACTTTAGTCCCTAATGTTTAAAAAGTGCAACTCGATCCCTAAAGTTTCTAGAATATGAAAATCGACCCTTTCCTCTCATCCTGTGCGACTCACATGCCTATTTTTGAGGTCAAATTACCCTTAAGTTAAGCATATGCCACTCATATGTCTCTCATCCTACTTCTAAACCTAAGACCTTTTCCCATTTGGAGCCCTAACCCTAATTCCCTCCCCATCAGAATTAAACCCTGACAATCATTAACCCTAACCCTAATTCCCTCCCTTTTCCCCCTATTCAAATGAGGAAAAAGAGTGATTTGTATTTTCAAAGACAAGGGGAAATAAGTAAGGAGTTGCGTTCCTGTGGTACCATCGGCGGTAGGAGAAAATGATGGTGGTTAGGGCTTAGACGGCACAACGACGACTTTGATCTGCTAGGTTTGGTTGCAGATTTGATGTGGGTTATGAGTATCGAAGCTTATGGCGGTTTCAAGCAAGATTCACAGTGGTTGAGGGCTTGAGCCAGAGGACATCAACTACAAGAAATTCATAAATTAGCAGGGGAAATATCCCTCGCTAATCCCTCACATAATATCTTTGCGAGGGATTAGCGAGGCACACGTCCGTCGGTTTATTTTCATCGCTAAGTAGCGAGGGAATTATTCCCTCTCTAACGCATCGCTGATCCCTTGCAATTTTTTTAAAAAGATGACGCATGTGTTCCCTCGCAAATCAGTGAGGGAAATTTCATCGCTATAGTTTGGATATTTTTTGGATCTAAAATTCGTCGTTAATCTCTTGTTAATCCCTCGCTAGTTTCCATCGCTATTCCCTCGCAAATCTCATGCACAACAAGAAAATTTTTCTTGAATCTAATATCCCTCGCTATTCCCTCGCAAATCCCTCACTAATTTTCCTCGCTATTCCCTCGTAAATCCCTTGCTAATCCCAATCATAGTAAGAAAAAAATGAAAGAAAAAAAGTAAAAGCCACCAGACCTACACTACTCACCCACTCCACCCATGACGTACACTATGCCACCATCACAACACAATTTGGCATCTCAATAGAAAAAGTAAACTATCTCAAATTCTCAATCAAACATTCATCTCACACAAAATTAGATTGTTGAACTCAAAAACCAAGCACCAGAATAACAAGCAATAAGCAAAGACAATAAAGGCAACAAGGTGACTTAGCCACCTCGCTATTCCCTGCAATCTATATAATGGCAGAAGAGACACTTGATTAAACGTTGGTCAAATAAAGGACAAATGCTATCATTGCCACCTTAGTTATTATTTGTATCACTGTTGATTGTTGCAGTAGCAACAACATGGACTTAATTACTTGAAGAAGAAGATCCATGTGGCAACTGCTCCTGAATTTCTATATCAAGCATGCCATTTTCAATATGGACTTGATCTATTGCTTAATAGGAAGAGTTTCATGCTTTGGGATTTCGGAGTTGGGACATGGATCCGGAATGGCTTTCATATGCTTACATTGAAGGACAATATGAAGTTCATTAGACTGCTAAAACTGAATAGGTGGGTTAATTAAACAAGAAAGAATTAACATAGGAAAACAAGAAAAAAAAGGAAACAGAGAAAATGACAGGAAAAGAAGAAAAGGTGCAATAGGATGGATTTTACAATTTACCTACTTCAATTGCCAGGAGAGGAAGAGAATTACATGCAGTTTGTGTAATGCACACACTAATGGATTTTTGTAATAAAATAACAAAATAACTTAATAATGATGAAATCACACCAACAAGCATCAATTTTGACAACAGACAGATCTAACCTTTCCCTAGCTGAAACAACATAATAAAATGAAAAAATATTAATGAGCTTTCATTCTATGTTGAAATTTGCATTTGGAGTCCTCCATTTTTTTTTTTAAGAAGAGCTTTGTCCTTTTTACATCACAATCAACAGTGATACAAATGATAGCTAAGGTGACAATGATTAAACCTTGGTCAAATGCTCTCTGCAAGCTTGCTCTTGAGAAATGCTAGAAAGCCAAATATATCACAATCAACATTGAAATTATAGAACCCTCTTTTGATCCCCAGACAAAGAAAAAAAGATGTAGAAACCATTTTATAAAATGTAAAAGAGTGTATGGCATGATTACTCCAAGCTAAATTCTTCCATCCATCCACAAAACCGTCATAATGAAAAAGCATCACAACACTCGAGGGGAGCTGCCATCAGCAATATGAGTCAATAGATATAATATGAGCTTTAGATCAAAGTCAAATTGTATAAGTGAAGCAACTATCACCTTTTCGACAATTTTATTGACAATTTCTTTTTGCTTTACTCCTACTGCAATAGCCAACAAGTTAAATGGGCGCTTTGAAATTCTCTAAAGCAAAAAGAATTGCAAAACAAGTGTTAAAAAGAATTGAAAAAGTAAAGTAAAGTACAGAAAGAAAATTAAAAATAGATATCGTCAACCTATAAAATTAGCAGGATTTTAACTTTTCCAGAATATATATATATATACACACCTATAAGTTGATATGTTTTTTTAAAATACTACGTTCCTTTTATTTCAAGGTGCTAATTACGTTCTAATAAAATAGTTCAAGTTGTTGATAGACAATATAGACAAGAACATTTTCCAAGAGCAAGATATATATTTTTAAAGCACTCACAAATGTAACAAACTATTCTAACTAATATTGCAAGTTATTGTTACTCTCCAAATGCAACTAGAAAAAGAAACTCCAAATAGAATTTTCCAGAAACTTCTATCCATATAGCAACATAAAATCAAGTAACCACATTTACTACCCCTATTACCCCCAAGATAAGGAAATGGAGACCTCAGCTAAAATTCCTTTGGGGTTGTCAATTTTCTTGCTAAAATTCTCTTTATTTTGTTTCAAGATTTCTCTGCAAATAAATAATAGCAAAATCTCTTCGTGTTAAAGCAATTTTTTTTTTTTTTTAAATTTTAACTTGCCAACTTATCCTGTGTACATTCCAGCGTCTGTCATACTATGTTTCATATCCAAATCAATGTATATTGTTTATTTAAATTCTAGCTGCTGCAATGTTGCACTGAAGTAGGATCACACTAGGCATCCATCCTTGTCATTTCTCTCATTGTCCTCATGGTAACTGAAAGGATGAGGGACTGACTTGAAGGCACGGTAGTTTCCAACATTGTTCAAGTACTCGTTCTCCAACCTGAGTGATTAGAATATGTCATGTAAGCTCTGCCATTCATTACATTGTACTACTTATATATAATACAAATATAACAATGTTCAAGTTTCTAAACTGACATACAAAAGCATACACCATCCAGTTTTATGCAAAAGAAGTTACCTAAAGAAGCTCCAAATGCCACGACGAATAATTTCAAGATAGGAAATCAATGTAATCATTGCCACTTTATGAAGGGAGCGTGAATTCAGTTCGAGTACCAAACTATTCTAACTAACATTTTCAGCCAGAGTAAACTTTATAAAATGGAGAACAAGAATAAAAATCAGACTGCTAAAAATCTAGTTGCCACAAAAGCACTTCCTACAAATCAGGAATCAGGAGTATAATTCAGTATCCACAATAAATAGTGAGCACAATCCAATCACTCACCACTCACTTGCCCACCAGCTGCTTTGAAAAGGTATGCCGCCTAATAGAGCAAAATAAATAATTAGAACACTTCACATATGTAACATGAGCATAATAAAGAAAGTCCAATTGAAGGAACCATACTCTAATGGCTTGTGCATGTGCTCTAATCTTTCTCAATATTTGCCTCTTCTCTTCTTTTTTCGAGTCCAAGGAGTAACAAAATCGACGAGAAGCATTAAGCACAAGCGCCGCTTGCTAAAAAAAAAAATTAAAAAGAGATCTCTTATCCAGTCATTGAAAAAAACATTATCTTCCAAGTAACAAAAATAAATACATAAAGCCTCAACATAGCAAAGCAGAATAGTCAAATGAAACCAGCTTTTGGTCTAAACACAGTAAATAACAGAACAACACTCATACTGCTGAAATAATAAATGAAGGTGACCACAAATCCAATGTTGCACGATCAAGAAAAT
Organism: Ormosia semicastrata; assembly: GCA_029884595.1. Taxonomy (NCBI): domain Eukaryota; kingdom Viridiplantae; phylum Streptophyta; class Magnoliopsida; order Fabales; family Fabaceae; genus Ormosia; species Ormosia semicastrata. The sequence continues at coordinate 58,016,010 of JAQQTO010000056.1, forward strand.
GCTCAGATTCTTGTCTACAATAAGTTTTGGAAATTGAAGTTTATATTTGCAGGGGCATATTTGCAATCTCAGAAAAGTCAAATTCATACATAGAATTTTATCTTGACTCTTCAAATTAATACAAAGAAAAACATTTAGTATTTATTTGAAACAAACTCCTGGTATTTTAGTAGTACACAAAAGTTAAAAAAAAAGGGCAAAGAATAATACTAATTTCTCAAAAGATATGTGGACGTAGTTCAACTTTCTTAGTACTACAAAATAATAGAAACATCGTCCTTTCTCAAAAGCCTAGGTGCATAAATGAGACAAGTAAAATTTGGGGAAGGAAGGGGGGGGGGGTGCAAGATAAAGTCCCAGATCTAAAAGAAGGCTCATATACTCAAGAACAGCAATTGTAAAATGATACGAACCTTGGGAGAACCACACCACAAAAGCTAGCCATTGTAGTTGGAGAGCCCAAGGCCATATAAACCCCACACCGGAATCCCACACTTTCGATGTGGGACTCAAGTCCCATACCTTGCAATTGGATCCTAACATTCCACCACGCTCCGCAGCCCCCGCGCCCACGCGGGCTGGCTGTGCACTAGTCCTCTGACTAGTCCCGGGCGAACACTGCAATGCCGGCGTCACCACCCGCGTTGCTCGTTTGTAGCTGAGAGACATGGTGAAAGGCTCTGATACCAATTGATACGAACCTTGGGAGAACCACACCACAAAAGCTAGCCATTGTAGTTGGAGAGCCCAAGGCCATATAAACCCCACACCGGAATCCCATACTTTCGATGTGGGACTCAAGTCCCATGCCTTGCAATTGGATCCTAACATAAAAGCATTTAGAACAGAAGTTTACCAATTTATGAAGTCTTGTTTCATGGGTATAAGATATATTGTTCTGTACACAAGTTTTCATAATTTTCTTATGGATACTACATAAGTACATATCAAACTAAAGAACATCAGATTATATGTGAAAGTACTCAACTGAAAAAAACCAATTGAAAGAAGACATCCTATAGGGCACAAAACATGCTTTATACAACCAAAAGTATGACTTGCTGGGAAGGGGTATTTCATTAATAATGAAATGCAGTATGTGCACTATATTCAGGTGTTGTTAGATAGCATCACTGGATGGGAATAGTGGCAATGGGGATAGGATCAAGTGTGTTTAATAGCTTCTATGGAAAGGGAATAGTCATTCCATTCCATTCGATAAAGGATTAATCCACCATTGCATTGTCACTACATCACCAAAATCATTGGCTCCCCCCTACCCCCACTTTTCCACCTCCACTTGCCACTACTATCATATGCACCTACACCACCATCACCTCCACCCCAGCCACACTGCGATCATATAAGCTACCATTTTCTCCAACACTGCCATCTCTCACTACTGCCACCATAATGATTACTTGTACACAGAACCACTCAGGTTTTTCATTGAACAGTTTGCATGCAGTTACTCAAATAAAAGATCTCAGTCTCAGTCATCATATTCACACAAACTGAAAGCACGAGATGATGGATTACCTTGTGTGCCAGTGCTCAAACCTTGTTGGTCTCAAATTACTGAAAACCTTGCGTCTCAGTGCTCAAACCTTACTGGTCTCAATAGCACGCTCTCGCTGTCTCTGTGTTCACGCACTGCTCTCTTCCTTCTGCAATAAAGAAAATGAGGGAAGATGAAAAGGGGCGAGACAGCGGGGCTTTGGTGGTTGCGGGTCTGGTGCTCGGCGATAGAAAAGGGGGAAGGCGACTGGGCTCGAGGCGTTTGAGGAGAAGAAATGGGTGTAGTGGCTTGGTGGGACATGTAGCAGCTGCGGGTCGTGGTTCGGTGTGACGGGGCTTTGGCAGACGCGGGTCTAGTCCTGGATCTTGGGTAGTGGCTTGGTGGGGCAATGAAGATTATGGCAGAGACTCGTGTTGGCTAGATCTGGGTCCAAGTGACGACAGCGCGATGGAATTCGTGGATTTTCGGCAAGTTTGATGGTGGTTGTTTCGATTTCTGGGTTGGTTCGTGGTGGTTGACGAGGTGAGGAGGTGGTTCTATGGGTCTATTTCGATGGTGACTAGGTGGTGTGGTGGCTAGAGACGGGGCTGTGACTTGGTTGTGGGCACTGTAGGCGGAGGAGGATAGTATAGAGAAATTATCCCTATTGAGAAATAACCCAGCTTAAGTGAGGGAAGATGAAAATGTTACGAGAAAAATATGACTTTCGAGGGAGAGCAACAGGCAAAGCGAGGAAAAATGAAAACAACACAAAAGAAGTAAATTATTTTTTAGCGAGGGAAATCCCTCGCAATTTTTTCACTAATTTTAGCACCCCATTGTTAATTTTAGCGAGGGAAATTATCCCTTGCAATTTTCTCACTAAAATTAGTGAGGGAAATTTATCCCTCGCAATTCTCTCGTTATTCACTCACTATTTTTTCCCTTGAATTTATTTTTAAAATTTAGCGAGGGATCAGATTTCCCTCGCAAAATTCTGTCGCTAAATCATGAATTTTTTGTAGGGTCACTGGCGACTCATAGTGGTGTTGGCTATGGACAAGCAACATCCAGGATCCTCGTTCAGGCAAGGTTCAGGTTGATGGCTACATGAATTCTGAGCATGATGGTGATGTTTGTATAAGAAAGGGACAATTTTGTGGCAAAACAAAGATGGGCTTTGTTGATAGGTGTACGAGGATTTCTGAAAATGGTTGAGTGATTGTTGGGGTTAGGGTTGATGATCGTTAGGGTTTAATTCTGATGGAGAGGGAATTGGGGTTAGGGTTCCAAATGGGAATGGGTCTTAGGGTTAGAAGTGGGAGGAGAGGCATGTGAGTGGCACACGCTCCACTTAAGGGTAATTTGGTCTCAAAAGTAGGCATGTGATCAGTTCCATTAGCAATTGATGGAAATTTGGATGAAAAGGTTGATTTGCACATTCTAAAAACTTTGGGATCGAGTTGTGCATTTTTAAACATTAGGGATTGAAGTACACATGGGCCTATGTTCAAGGGGTTAAATTGCATTTTTTTTCTAATATTCTTATCTAGTAAAAATACCAAGAATGATAGAATTTAGATTAATGATCCTTGATCAAAACTTTTGTAAAGACTAATATTATCAAGTAAAAGTAATTTAAATCTTACAAAACTTGATTTATCAATAACTTCACTAGAAAATTAAAAAAAAAAGCTTTGATTATTGTATTTAGGCTATTAGTCATTGAAGATTGTTTTGATGATAACAAACATGAAGATGATGGTAAGATCAAGTCCAAGACCTCTCAAGAATAGCTTTAGGACTTAGATCAATTTGTAAAGGTAAAAAAGGTTCACACTTAAGCTCTAAACTTGTCATTCAAAGAGCCCAATTAGCGCAAATGGTTTCTTGGCTTTAAAATGATTTTTGGTTTCTTAAGAAATAGCCTTTAAGTGTCTAAAAGCTTGTTGGATCTTCTGGAAACATTTGGCAAGGTTTAAAAGTTGTTTAAAATGGTTTTCAAATGGGTCTATTCGAATAGTAAAAGTCAGAATAGGGCACTATTCGAATAGAACCTTAAAATGGCTACGCGCCCTTGTGTCTTTAAAAGATTTATTCAAATAACCAAAGCCTTATTCAAATAAAGAGTTCCAGAAGCCAATTCAGCTTGTGCTAAAAACACATTTATTCGAACAAAAGGTTGTGTTATTTGAATAGATATGTTTCCAGAAACATAAATTAACGGCTAATTCACCTGCAATTAATGCTCCAACCACTCCCCAACAGATCTTTATTGCATTGGGCTATAAATACAAGTCTTTAGACATTAAAGAAATGTGGGAAATCAATCTGAAAATCCTTGCTGAGCATTAAAACGAATTAATACAACCTATATCTTTAAACCCTTGTTTTTGAGCTTAAAGTGTGATCAATCCATATACCCATTGAGCTTTAATTTGCAATATTCACTCTTTTGAGAGTTTATCATTCAATCTTTATTTGATTTCCTATAAAAAAAGGGTGAGGTATCCCTTAAGAGATAAAATCGTGAGGTATCCTTTGATAGAGTAAAGGGTGAGGTATCCCTTAATTGTAAAGGGGGTAAGGTATGCCTCTAAAGTTGTAAAGGGTGAGGCATTCCTGTTTTGAAGCTCAAGTACAAAGGGTGAGGCATCCCAAAGGTATGTTGAGTGCTCTTAATTGTAAAGGTTTCAAGAACTTGTTCAAGCTTAAAGTGAGTGGAAAATTTCGAGTGGTTTACTTGAAGACTGGATGTAGGTTACAAGGGGTGGCTGAACTAGGATAAATCCTTGTATTTGCTCTTCTTAATTCTATCTCTTTACTTTTATTTGCTTGCTTGAATATTATTCATCTTAGCTTATTTATTTGTGAGTGAAGTGATCAATCTCATCTATCTGTTTACTTCAATTAATCAACAGCTTCAACGAAAATTGATATTCAAGTGTTTTGTGAAGAGTTTGAAAAAAGTTTTTATAAACTCAATTCATCTCCCTCTTGAGTTTGAAGTCACTTGGCAACAATTATGTGGAAAAGACTAACAAGGAGGAAGTTAAAGATTGGCCATATAAAGACCAATTGCTAGAAGATTGGATTTTCTTGTTATATCTTATGAATGCATGGATACACATATATATAGGCTTGGGATTCACTATTGCAACCCCGAAAAATAGCAAAAGTCTTCATGTAGTAGATTTTTTTTTTTTACTTGCTCATGTGAATTTCACTTCCATTTGTTAGTTTGTTGACAATGTGCCAATATTCTTAATACTTCTCCTTGGCATTTTGGGAACAAACACCAAGTCTCCTTTGAAGGGGTTTAAATTTGTCTTTAGGCAAAGATTTGGTTAACAAATCTGTCAACTGATCTTCAAACGAACAATGGATTAAAAGCGATTTTTTTTATATTGCACCTCCATAAAGGTTATCATATTTGATCTCGGTGGGCCTCTTTTGTTCATATCCCATATCCAATAAATGTTTTTTAAACCATATTGCTTGGTTCTCTATGAAGGTAGCAAGAATTTATTCATCCTTAGTTGTGGATTGAGCTGTTGTTTCTTGCTTCTTTGTTCTTGTGTTTGGAAGTTTCTCTTGCTTTTCATGTTGGTTGGCTTCATAAACTTGAGATTCAACAGTAATATCAGGCATATTTTGAGCAAAATCTTGTTGCTTCTACATTTCTTCTTCTTCCCAATTTATCACAAAGCTTTTATTTTTCATTTTCACACATATAGGCTCAGCTCCATGTGAATCATAAATTGTGCAAGTGTTGTTTTTAAACTCCAAAGAGTATCCTTTTTAAAGCATTTTCCCTACACTTAGCGAATTGTTTGACTAAGATCAAGCACAAAAAATACATTAGAAATGAGTTTAATACATGTTTGTGTTTTCATAACAACTGTGCCTTTTCCTTTCACTTGCATCAAATCTCCATTCCCAATTTTGGCTTTGGAAATAAAAGATTCATCAAGGTCTTTGAACATTTTTTGCATTGAAAGAAATGTGGTGTGTGCATCCACTGTCTATAAGCCAAGTGTTGCAAATGTCATGACTTTGAAAACAAGAGGCAGTAAACAACTCATCTTCATGATATTTTATGTCAATTGCTTATGATTGTTGAATCTCTTACGGGCTATTATTTTTAAATTTAGATACCTTAGCAATATGTCCCGACTGTTTACAATTACCACATATTGCATCAGGCCTCCACCAGTAGTATATTTTCAAGGTGTGTTGGTTTCTTGCAATGGTTGCAAGGAGAATATTTCCTTTGATTTGAACTTTCTTGGTTGTTGCTTGGTTTATTTCTTCCTATGCTTGATGATTTGTTTTGTACTTGAAAAGCACCTTCTACAACTTTTTCTTGTCTCAAAGCCCTCCTTTGCTCTTGTGGTTGAAGAGCACTCATCAGTTCAACAAGTGATATTTTGGTGAGATCTTTCCACTCTTCTAGTGAGAATATTTTGGACTCAAATAAGCACCTTTTCTACCACTCTGCAGTTAAGAAAATCTATTCTAAGTGATCTAATTTCATTTACAATTGATGAAATTCTATCAGAGTAGTTGGAGATTGTTTCATCTTCTTGCATGGTTAGGGCTTCAAAGTACCTTTTTAGGTTCAAGACTTGTATTTGCCTAGTCCTATCACTACCTTGATATTCTTCCTTCAACGTGTCCCATTGCTCTTTGGCAATTTTGCAATTCATAATTTTGTTGAAGATAGAATCAGACACAACATCTTGAAGTATAGCTTTGGCTTTAGATCTCTTAGCCTTATCCTCATTATGTTGCTCGAATTGGGCAGTAGTTGGATTTGAAGGTAAGGATGGTATAAGTTTATCTTCTATTATCACTTCCCAAGGATCAAATGCCCTCAAATAATTTTGCATTTTGACAAACCAAATGTGGTAATTTTTTCCAATGAAGAAAGATGGTGGTGATAGAAGAAGACTACTAGATGCCATTTATGTGTGTGGGTTTAAAAAACTTAAGGTTTTTTGAGATTTTTTTTTGTTTTCTCTCTAACTCTCTTCTCATCTCAAAAGACCAATTGTAGCTCTCGTACCACTTATTGGAGACAAGATTGGATATTGGATGAAATTTCAAATATTTTTATCTAGTGAAAATACCAAGAATGATAGAATCTAAATTGATAATCTTTGATCAAATTTTTTGAAAAGATTAATATGATCAAGTAAAAACAATCTAAATTTTACAAACTTGATTTATCAATACTTCACTAGATAATAAAAGAAAAGGTTTGATTATGTGGGAAAAGACTAACACGGAGGAAGTTAAAGTCCAATTGCAAGAAGATTGGATTTTGTTGTTATATCTTCTTAATGCATGGATACACACACATATACCAAAAATAGCAAAAGTTGTCATGCAGTAAATGTTGTTTTTGACTTGCTAATGTGAATACTCCGTAACTCTTTGACAATTACAATGACATTTATTAGTTTGTTAACAATGTGCCATATCTTCAATAATTTCATTTAACTCCAGGAATATGGAGTCAGCGTGAAAAGTTATAATCTTCTTTGGAAATCTTTCATATTTATTTGTGACAGAAGAACCAGGTTGTGAATTATGGATGAACCAGCTCGTGGTGCTGAGAGGACAAATAGACAATAATTGCTATAAAGTTCAGACTGTGAAACTATAGAATACTGTAGGACGTTTCCTTCAAGTTGAGGGTTCTGTAGTTCAGGGCAACAATGAAAGTCAGACAACATACAAGTAATGGTCACTCTGTACTAAATATCTATCATACATCACTCCAATATGTTCTTGAGCTGTTAGGTAATCTTGAATTTATAAACTATTTTCAAACTTAAATTGCCACATACGAAAAGCATTATTTAACTTCTGTTATATAGTTTAATTATATATACTAGATTAATTATGATAGGGACGAACAATTTTAAGTTAAATCTAGAGGTAGTTTTAAATTAAAAGCATTCCTCATTAATTATCATACATTTTATTATAATTAATCTAACCTTAGTCTGGGCTTAATTAGTTTAACCGTAGACATAAACTACTATGCAAGTAGTGTTTCCTCTTTAATTTTTGTGCTTTATCAGGAATTTTCTAAAATATCACAACATCAAATTTAAAAATAATATAGTTGTTAGGAAAACCCATTTAATAATATAACCTGCTAGTCATTATTACTACTTGCATTAATGTGGGGCCTTGTAGGAGTTTCTTATATGATATAATAACATTCAAAAAGGTTGAATGGCATAATTAATTAATAACTTCCACTCTTCTAACGTCTTTAGCGTTTATCAAACAACATAAACACATATTATTGAACACACTTTATAAACTCTAGCTCTTTCATATCTGAAATCAAACAGTTAGGAATGGAAATTATTACATCACAAGAAACCATTAAACCATCCTTGCCCACTCCAAATGAACGCAAAACCCACAAACTATGTTTGTTTGATGCGTTTCAACTCAACATCTATTTTCCACTAATCATATTTTACCGCAAATCCAATGACATGCAAGGATTCTCACACGTCTCAGCTCAATTGAAGAAATCACTATCTGAGGCTCTAACCATTTTCTACCCTCTTGCAGGTAGAAGAATTGACTTCTTCAACATCAATTGCAACGATGAAGGTGCAATTTACATAGAAGCACAGTGAATATCAACATGGAAGAGTTTCTAAAACCACCCAAATTGGATTTGCTAAACAAATTGCTTCCATGTGAGCCAAACAAGATGCATCCCCACCAACAAGTCTTACCTCAATTACTTGTCCAAGTGAACAATTTCAAGTGTGGTGGCATTGCCATTGGTTTGTGCAATCTCCACACCCTCCCAGATGCTTGCTCTTGCAGTGCCTTCTTGTTTCTCCACAACAATTTCATTGGTTTGTGCAATTTCATCAAGGGACGAAATATCATGGCCAGATTTCTCTTCTGCTACTTATTTCTTCCCTCCAAGAAGCACTTGTGGTGTGCATGCTGGTGTGCTGAATATTAACTCAGGCTCAAAGATAGAAGGAAAGTGCACCATGAGAAGATTCTTGTTCAATGCCAAAGCCATCAATGAACTAATGGCCAAGGCAGAAAATGATGGAATCTCCACAAAAACTACACGTTACCAAGCAGTGTCTTCATTCACCTGTCAGCATATGATTGTAGCATGCATGGAGGAATCATGTGACTGCATGAGGCCAGTGGTAGTCTTACATGTTATGGACATGAGGAGAAAGATGGGAGAACCTTCCTCACAAGATTCCATTGGAAACTTGTTGTGGCCTGCAGTGACGCTTTTTGGGAAAGTCAATAAGAACACTGATATTGGAGATTTGGTTAGAATTATGGGAGAAGAAATTGGGAAGCTCACAAAGGAGTTGTTTCTAAAAGTGCAAAATGATCCTAGTTTTCTGTGGAGTGATGAGTGTGCACAGCTAATGCTTGAAGGGATAGAGACAAAAAACCCAATATCATTTGTGTTCACAAGTTGGGGTAACATAGGATTCAATGAGTTGGACTTTGGTTGGGGAAAGCCTTTGTGGCTGGCTCAGAGAGGGGGCACCCAAGAAACTATTCCAAACACAGCAGTTTTGATGGAAACAAATGAAGGAAGAGGCATGGGTGACAATGGTAGAGAAACATATAGTTACCTTGGAAAATGATATGGACTTCCTCAGATTTGCTTTGCCTAATCTTAGTGTTTCAAACATTTAGTTGCTTAAACAGCAAAGAGGAATAAATGAGGAAAAAGAAAATATAGTGGTATGAAAATGCTTCTTCTGTTTCTCTCTTTTTTTTTTTGTACCAAAATGAAAAGAAAATGCCTTCGATTTTAACACAAAGAATGGACAGAAAACTGTTCTTGTAGAGTTGTAGTTATTTTTGGCAGCTGTAGACATGTGTGATCTTGCCATACAGGAGGTGAAGAGACCGATAGATATCCTTTTAATGCGATTAAAATAATTTTCATTTGTTGAAAAAGTTGAAATTATGAAGCAGATATGTTACTCTATGGAGTGTGGGGAGGGAAGGTAGGTTAAAGTAAGATGAATTGACTAATATGATTAGGTTTGGAGATGAAACAACCTTAAAAAACATTTGGTTTCACTTGAACAATTTATACGCAAGATCACATGTCTACAATTGCCAAAAGAGACTCATTTTATATTTACATTATAAAAAGGATCTATAAATAGTATTTGTAAGTCTACAGCAGTGTTATCAAAATTGTTAGAATCGTGATTCGATTCTTACGATTTGGCACGATTCTCCTTCCCACTGATACAAATTATTTACTGTATTGTTTTCGTCTCAGAATCGCATTGCGAATCGGTTGAATCGTAGTGGAATTGCAAGAATCATGAATCTACAACAATTCATGCGATTCTCGCAGAGACAGGTTGCGCAAAGCAAAATGGGTTGCATGCAAAAACAAGTCGAGTTTAGCATGACCCGGTTCTAGAAAACCCATTTTTAGTGTTTTTTTTTTGTAAATTTTTTTATGGGGAGGGAAAGTGCCAAATCTTTCCCTCCCATCAATCCCAAACAATAATATTAAAAAAAGATTGACCTAAAATTGATCCCCACTCTTAGCCTCTCTCTCCCTCATTTTGTCACTTTGTTCTTTACTCCTTTTCTCCCTCACGTTCTGCCTCGTTTGTCTCTTAAGTGCTACTGCTCAAGATTCTGTTGATCCCCTTAGTCACTTATTAGTAATTTTTTATTAGCTTTCTACTCTTTGTTGTTGTGTGTTGTTGTGTGCTATTTCTTGAGCGGGGTATAATGGGTCAAACTATATAAGAAAAAAAAAGGAACTTAATGTCACATGGAAGCACTGTGAAAATGTTCCACCACATAGGCTTTTAGTTAAATGCAAGTATTGTTCACATACTTGTTGGGGTGGTATTGCAAGGATGAAGCATCACCTTGCTGGAACAAAGGAGAATGTACGTCCCTGTACATCTGTTCCTGGTGAAGTTAGAGAGATATTTGTGAAGTTGTTAGACAATAGAGAAAGCTAAAGGCAAATAGTCTAGAATGTTTTGAAGAGAGTGGAACTGAAGATGCTAATGCAAAAAAGGGTACAATGGACTCATTTGTTAGCAAAGGCAAGGAATGAACTTCTAAATCTATGAAGTAAAAGACAATGAATGAGATGTTGAAAGATAAGGAGCTGGTAATTCAAGACATTTGCAAATGCATCAATGGCAATGCTTTCCTATTTAATTTGGTAAGAAGCCCATTGTTTATCCAAATGTTGAAATCGATTGGTGAATATGGAAGGGGTTTGAAACCTCCTACTTATCATGATGTGAGAGTTTCTTACTTGAAAAAGGCAGTTGATAGCACCCAAATTTTTTTTAGATAAATACAAGAGTGAATGGGAGAAATGGGGCTGCACTTTGATGTGTGATGGTTGGACGTATGGAAAAAGGAGGCCACTCACCAATTTTCTAGTTAACAATCCAAGTAGGTCAATCTTCCTAAAATCTATTGACACTAGTGATGTGATCAAGGATGCTAAGCAAATGTTTGATTTATTGGATAACATTATGGAAGAAATTGGGGGGGATAATGTGGTGCAAGTTGTGACAGATGGTGCCTCTAATCTTGTGGTAGTAGGGAAGATGTTATAGGAAAAGAGAACAAAGTTATTTTGGTTCCCATGTGTAGCTCATTGCCTTGATTTAGTCCTTGAGAACATTGGACAACTTTTAGTATTTTATAATACCATTGCAAATACAAAGAAAATCACAACTTACATATATAGGCATATATGGGTCCTAAACTTGTATAGAAAACATTCCAAAGGAAGGGAATTAGCTAGACCAGCAGTCACAAGGTTTACAACCTCTTATATCACAATAAATTGCATCATGCAACAAAAGCATGCTCTTTGATCTATGTTTGCTTCAGAGAAATGGGCTACTAGTAATTATGGTAGTAAAAGTGAGGCTAAGGAGGTGATGAACATAGTTGTAAGTGATGCGAGATTTTGGAAATCCATCCAATATTTCTTGAAGTGTGTGATTCCACTTGTGAAAGTATTAAGGCTTGTGGATGGTGAATCAAAACCCACCATGCCATATATTTATGAAGCCATGGATAGAGCTAAAGAGCAAATAGTTGAAAACTTCAAAAAGTAAGAGTCAAGGTATAAAATGGTGTGGAAGATTATTGATACTCGTTGGGATTTACAACTGCATAGGCTTCTCCATGCTGCTACCTACTATCTTAATCCTAAGTAAGTAATTTCATTCTTTAAGTTTTATGCACTTTAGTTATTCTAAGTTACTTTGGTAATTAGAAATTGTCTTATTTCTTGTTTTATTAGGCTCTATTATGACAAAAACTTCAATGCGGATAATGAGGTTTTAATTGGGTTATATGAAACCATTGAAAGAATGGTTCCGGATAGAAGGACAAGATTTTTAATTGATTAAAAAAACTGAGAAATTCAAGATAGCTAAGGGGCTTTTTTGCAATGAACATGGCAATAGATACGAAGGACAAAAATAAACCCAGTAAGTTTTTACATTAGTTTTCATAATTTTAGATTTTAATCCTAAAGCAAAAAGATGGTGGTAACTTATCAAGAGTCCAAGATGTAGTTTTAATTTATATGTTTGCTTTTGTTTTAATAGCTCTTTGGTGGGCAAGCTATGGTGGAGAGGGTAAAGAGTTCCAAAAGATAGCCATGAGAGTTTTAAGTCTCACATGTAGTGCTACTGCATGTGAGAGAAATTGAAGCACATTTGACCAAGTGCATACTAAGAGAAGAAACTGCTTGGAGCAGCAAAGATTAAATGCACTTGTGTATGTTAAGTATAATCTTCAACTTGAGATGAGACAAAAGTTTAGAGAGGAGAAGGGAGATGCTTATGATCCTATATGCTTATCCAATAATGAATCAGATGATGAGTGGATTATTGAAAAGGAAGATCCTCTCTTACCAATTGATGCTTCTTAGATGGATATACATGAGTGCTTCACTTTTGAAGAAGGAGCTTCAAGCAAGAAAAAGTAATTTAAGAACTTTTATCAAGTAATTTAAGAACTTCAGCTCTAACTACTTAGGATGCTTCATCAAGTAATTTAAGAATTTCAGCTCTAACTACCTCTTTCATGTGTGAATTTAATCTTCTTTGAGGTTGTTGAGATGCTTTAGCATTATCCTCTAAATGTATTATATGTGTACAAATTAATGGATTAATGCCTTTTATATCCTTTAATGTCCATCCAATTGCACTTTTATGTCTTTTAAGTACTTCTATCAACCTACCTTCTTGTTCTTTAGTCAAGGATGAGGAAATTACCACTAGAGAGCTTTGTTCTTCTCCCAAAAATGTGTACTTCAACCCATCAGGTAATGGCTTTAGTTCCAGTGTGGGTACTTCTTCGTTGGTATCATCATTCATAGGTTTTATCTCTTTGAATTTCTGTTTCAATCCCTTGTATTCCATTACCTGTGAATAATCAAGTAAAGAACATACTTCAGAAATATCATCATCTAATTGTGTACCTGAATCAAAGGAATTAATTAAACAAATTTCTAATGGGTCATAAGAACTCCTAATTTGAAGATGATCATCTATAATGGCCTCAATCCCTTCAATCTCTTCCTTGTCATCATAAACTTCATGTGGTTGCTTGCACATGTTGAAAACATTAAGCTCCAGTGTCATATTTCTAAATGTTAGCTTCACCACTCCATTTCTACAATTTATCAAAGCGTTAGATGTTGCTAAAAATGGGCGACCCAAAATAACAGGAACTGACTTAGAACTATTAACCATAGGTTCAGTTTCCAAGACAATAAAATCCACAGGATATATGAATTTATCAACTTGTACTAACACATCTTTTACTATTCCTTTTAGAATTTTAATTGATCTATCAGCAAGTAGAAGAGTTACAAAAGTTGGTTTTAACTCACCAAGATTGAGTTACTGATAAACTGAATATGGAAGCAAATTAACACTAGCACCAAGATCAAGTAAAGCTCGTTCAATTTTATGTTCTCCAATAATGCATGAAACTGTAGGACAACCAGGGTTTTTATATTTCAACTCATTATTGTTTTGAATAATGGAGCTTACCTGTTTAGTCAAAAAGGCATTCTTTTTCACATTATGTTTCCTTTTAACAGTGCACAAGTCTTTCAAAAATTTGGCATAACAAGGAATCTGTTTGATAGCATCTAACAGAGGAATATTGACCTTCACTTGTTTAAAATTTTCAAAAATGTCACTGTTATGATTCACTTTACTTGAATTGTTTAATGCTTAAGGAAATGGGGGTGAAAAAGAGGGTTTGGTCTCCTTTTGACTAGGTGGCTTATCAACCCCTTCCACATCTTTGGGAATTGACTCGTCATCTTTATCAAAAAGTTCAGGAATTTGTTTTTCAACAACCTTTCCACTCCTAAGAGTTATCACTGAGTTGACTTGATCTATTTTTTGACTTTCTGAACTACCCTCATTTAGGCTAAACTGACCCTTGGGATTTGGTTTAGGTTGAGAGGGAAATTTTCCTTTCTCGTGAATGGCAAGTGCAAAGAAAGTTTAGCAAGAGTGTCTTTTATATCAATCATGACTTGAGTGTTTTGGTTATTGATGGCCTCTTGTTTTTTCATGAATGCATGCAATGTTCCTTCAAGGTTTTTCCTATATGGTGGGACATAGGGTGATATCCTTGAGGATTTTGAGAATCTTGCTGTACCTGAGGAGGTGGTGGTTACATGAATTGTGCCTGGTTGCTGTTCCTCCAACTGAAATTCGGGTGATTTCTCCATCCCGGATTATATGTATCTGAAAAAGAAGAAGTGAATGACTTTTTAAAAATTTTCATTGCATTTCCTTGCTCATGCACAACTTCTTTAAAAACAAGAATTTTTGGACATTCATTTGTTGAGTGTCCCAATTCATCACAAATGCTACAAATTTCTTCATTTTGCACAGATTTGATTTCTTTTACTTTCCCTGATTCCATAGCTTCAATCTTTCTAGCCAAACTAGCAAACCTAGCATTTAGATCTTCTTCTTGACTAAGATGATATTTTCCTTTACTAGCATTTGCAAGGTTATATCTAATTGAATTTTTAGAAGGATTAGTACTATGCCAAGATTGAGAATTTTCAGTCAAATGGTTTAAATAATCTAAAGCTTCTTCGGGTTCTTTATCAAGAAATTCATCATTGCACATTGTTTCCACAAATTGCTTGGTTTCAGGTGTTAACCCTTCATAAAAGAAGCTTATAGTGCGCCATTTTTCAAAACCATGATGTGGGCAAGAATTCAACAAATCTTTAAAACGTTCCTAACTTTGAAAATATGCTTCATTTGAATTTTGGAAAAAATTTTGGATTTGTCTTTTCAAAGCATTGATTTTATGTGTTGGAAAAAATTTCTTCAAAAACTCTCCTTGCATTTTTTGCCATGTGCCAATTGATATTGGTTTCAAAGTGTTAAGCCAAGTTTTTGCTTTATCTTTCAAAGAAAAAGGAAATAATTTAAGCTTAACAATCTCTTCACTGCAAGTTTGATCATTAAAAGCAGTACATACTTCCTCAAATTCTTTTAAATGTAAATATGGGCTTTCAGATTCTAAACCATGAAAATTAGGAAGTAAAGAAATCATACTTGGCTTGAATCTAAAATTGTTGGCAATGAGTGGAAAGATAAAATATGATGGACTAGAATTTCGCAATGGTTAGGTTCGCAATGGTTGATTTTCATGTTTATCATGCACACTTTCATTTTCAGTCATTGTGCTTAATGTGTGTGATTGTGATTCAGACAAATCAATATGTAAAGTACTAGGATTAACTTTAACCAAATGACCAGAATTTAAATCACGATACCAATTAAGCATAAACAAGTAACTTAAAATATAAAATAAAATGTACAAGCTAGCAGTATAAACCGTCCAAATATATATTAACAAGGGTGTGGTATAAACCAACCACTAAATATATATTAACACTTAGTAAATAAATATTAACAAAGGTGTGGTATAAACCAACAACCAAATAAGTTAATAAGCATAAAAATTAAAAAATTAGTATGCAGATAAATTAAAATGTTAGAAGCAAATAAAGTGAAAAGTTAGATAGTTAGTAAGAGAGTTAGTAAGTTAGTAAACAAAAAATAAATAAAAGAAAATAAATAACAAAAAAAATGACAAAAAATAAATACAGAAAATAAAGTACAGAAAGTAAATTTAAAATATGAAAACTGGAGAATCGGCAAGCCGATTTTTTGCTCCAGCGAGACAGAAGAGAAGAAGAAAGATCATTTCATTAATGATTAAAGATTACAGAGAAATTAGGAAGAGTTTCCCCCACAAGTTAGTATGCACAGAAATTAAAAAGGAAGAGGTTCCCCCACTAGTTAGTATGTTAGTATGTATACAAAATTTTTACACCAGAAATTCAGTCTTCAAATCAAGTTCCCGGCAACGGCGCAAAAAACTTGATGTACACTTTTTAATTGTTGCATTTGCAAACTCAAGTGCAGGTTATCTCAAGTAATAAAATTTCTCGGTGAGTCCGAGGTCGATCCACAGGGAATTATTGAAGATTAAGGTGAAGTAAATATTTTATTACTACGATTAAAATTATTTACTTGGGTAAAAAGATTCACTCTTGGTAAATAAAGTAAAGGTAAGATTAATTCCTTTTATAACTCAATTAGAATCCTCGCAACATGGAGGTTCCAATCGAAAAATACAATATTAAAAGTCTATTTAAAATAATATACGTAATTATATTATGTTTTCTAAAAATATTACCACCACTTATAAATGGGTTAAAGCATTCATTGTGCTAATATTTTGTCTACAACAAATCAAGAACTCCACTTTACAAAGATAGTTTCTAAATTATAAGAAACAAATTATAATATGTATAATGGTTACTAGAAAATATAAATCATTTAAGCACAAGAGAAGAATAAATCTAATCTTATTTTATTACCAAGAGCTTCACCCTTTCACTCAAGTAAAATGAAACTTAGTTACTCATAAATAAAAAGAAAGAAAGAGAGAAGAAGAAGAAGAAGAACATGGCTTTAATTTAGAACAAAGGAAAATTACTACAAGAAAACCTAGTAACAAAAATGGCATCATTTTGGTAACTAACACCTAACGCCCTCAATGATCTGCTAAGGTCCCCTTTTATAGAGGATTAGAAATACAAAATGACAAGGGGGCTGAGTCATTAGTGAGTGGATGAGTGGAAAATGAGTGGAAAATGCCAAATGACTTTTGGTGAGTGGAAAATTATGGAGATTCCTTATCTCTAAAATTATTTAGCTCTGAAGTCATTGAATGCGTCAGAATGAGTGAATATGATCTTCATCAAAGTTGTAAGGCTTGATCTTGGATTCAAAATGGACACCAGAATCACCTCATTTGGCCACCTATAGCCCAAGATATGGGCTAATTACTGTAGAATGTTTAAGCCCAGTTCCAGCACCTCTGTTCTGACTTTTAAGCCCAATATCACCTACTAGACCTCTGATTCTTGAAAAGTGTTCAACATAAAAGTTGTAGATATAGGTCTCGAGTATTCAGCATCAAAATTTTAGCTCATTTGACAACTTCTAGCCCGAAATATGGAATGAACAGTACATATAGGTCAAGCTATTAGGAACAGCACTCTAGTTCTTGCTTCAACCCCAATTTGAGTTATCTACTCATGTGATTAGGCCTTTGAGGTATCTTGAAAGTTGTAGAACTCTCTCTTATCTTTCAAATTCCACCAGAATCACCTCCAAAGAATACCTACAGCCTAAGATATTGCCAAAATACAGAAATAGTGTAAGACATAAATCATGCTGAAAAATTCAATTAAGTCCAATTTGAGTCCAAACTTACAAAACATAACCAAAATCAATCAATTAAGTACATGGAGAGTGTAAATGACTCAAAATGAGGGTTTATTAATGTATAAAACATGTGATCATCAAAAGCTGATCAAACAATCAAGAGCATTAAGACCCATATGATTAAACAGAACCATACATCAATATATACTCAAAGTACTACATAAACATCAATATTCATACAAGGATCCAAAGTAATCCCTAAATACAGCTTTGCTAATCATTGAACACAAAAAAAGACATCAAAAATAGTGTTCAAGAGATAAAGAAGAGAAAGGAAAGTATAGGGAGAAAGGAGGAAACTTTTAGATATCATCTTTGAAGTTTGAATCTCCTTCCATGAAGAAGATAACCTCCAACCTTGGCTCCCCTAGCCTCTTCAGCCTCCAAAATGTGAATTCCAGCCACAGCTTCTCTAAAACCTAAAAACTCTCCTTTTAAAATCTAATAAAACAGTATTTATAGGCTCAGAAAAGAGAGTTACGCCGCGACATTAAGCACATCACGCCGCGGCGCACATACATTTAGGTCACCAACGTCGCGACATTACATCCTTGCACCGCGGCATGTAAATTTCGTAGCTCTCTGTCTGGATGCAGGGGATGCACCATGCCACGACATTGATATGCCTACGCCGCGACGTTGAAGTGTTGGTCTTCAATTTGGCTTTCTCTTCCCATTTTTGCTCAAATGCTCCATATATCATCTTGTTTGGAGCCCTTCCTATGATAGAGAAATTACCAAATCAATAAAAATTGCAAATCCACTCACTCAATCAAATAATACACACAATTTGTTCAATATCATAATGGAAGGTATCAGAATTGAATATTACAAATATAAGTATAAAACCTTCCAAACATGCATAATAACAAGGACTTAAGCAATCAATAAAGCACAGCTATGGGGCACAAATAATTACATTTCATGGAGTTATCATTCCTCTCGTGCACCATCGTGAGCTCCCCCTTTTATCTCATTTCTTCCTCTATTCCATTTCTCCACTTCCAGAGACTAAAAAGTCTCTTTATTCTTTCCTAATTTTTTTTTATATTTTTTATCTTCACATTTTGATTGGCTAGTCATCTGAAGACCAGCCCCCTCTTTTTTTATGACCTTTTTACTTAAAAAAAAACAAAAATAGATAATAAAAAGAAGAAGTGAAAAAAATTTAGATAGGTATTTGGGTATAAAAAATGAAATTGTTTTCTTTTAGAATAAAAATAATAAAATAGTAAAATACAAAAATAAAAAATAAAAAATAAAAAATATATAAAAAAGAAATAAAAAAATAAAATTTCAAAAAAACAGTATTGGAAGTTAATTTGTGGATTGGTTTGACTTGAATTTGGTTTATCTTTTATCTTTTTATTGATTTATTTAGTTTATTGCCTCATTATTATGCCAATTTTCATGTTGTTTGAATTCATCCATTTTGACAATTTGATTTGAAAGTTAAGTTTTTTTTAATTAATCAAAATCAACCAACCCATAATCATTTTCTATAGAACTACGTGACTTTGAGTTTTTCACTGCACCCGGGGATACGTAGGAGCAGAATCTCTATTTTGTTAAGCCAAATTTAAATTTTCATAATTTAGTTGTTTCTTTTTAAGAAAAATATAGTTATAATTTTTTTTAAGAAGGGTAAAATAAATACATTTGATATTATTAAAATTTGCATAACTAACTTCAGGTACCGTTCCTGGAATGGGTAGTGTAGGGTGCTAATACATTCCCTACCTGTAATCGACTCCCGAATCCAAACTCATTTTTGCAAGACCAATTTTCCTAATTAAAGGGTTTTTTCTAATTTTTTCCTATTTTAAATAAACATTGGTGGTGACTCCATTGATTTTCAAAAATCTTATCTTTTTGTGGTCGTCCCATCGCGATCTCGGTCGGGACAGATGGTAACTTCACTAGGGAAACTTGGAGAGTCAGACCTGTTGTTGTTAGTTGTGCAAATTATTAATAATCTTTATTTATTTATTTTACCTTTTTTGTTTTTGTTTTCTTATTTTGTTTATAAATAAGTTTTATCTAATACTTTTATATAAATATTTGATAACATTATTCTGTGTCTTTTTTGACATGATTTCCTTGTATATATTTTGTTGTTTACTATTTGTACTTGATTGTTGAAACCCTAGGGTAGATGATTGCTGGTTGGTGATGTGTGTGAAACAACATCATGTTTTGTTCTTGTGTTGCATGCATTCTTGAGTATTTTAGGTATTTTAGTTTCTCTTTTAGTTTGTTCTTCCCTTAGTTCAGATAACTGCGGTGTTTTTGGTGTTCTTGTGTAGGATTAATGTTGAATTGGCCTTGGATTAAATGGAATGCTTGCATGTTTGAAGTTGGAGCTTAATAGATAGCAAAAAGATGCAAAAAGACCATTCCAGAGGGATCCACGGCCTGACCGTGGATTAAACCACGGCCATGGATCGAGCAGCAATTTGAAGGAGGAAAAGAGAAATTGCAGAGAGTTCCACGGCCTGGCCGTGGAACCATCCACGGCCGTGGAACTCAAATAACACAGGATGGGCTTCTTGGCAGAACCATCCACGACCAGGCCGTGGAATGATCCACGGCTATGGATCGCAGTGCGCAGCAGTTTTTAAGTTTTTATTTTTATTTCTTTTGGGAGCTTTTTAGCCAATTAAAACCCTAGGTTATAAATAGATGTGCTGAATACAATTAGAGGATTTTAATTTGGTTTTCAAGAAGGCACATTGGAGGCTTTGGTTCTTGATCTTTCTTCCCTCTTCTCTCTTGGATTATGGGTTTGGATGTTTAAGAACATGTTTTCTGATTCTTTCTTCTCTATGTCTGAGTAGTTTCTTTTATTTCTAGGATTGGGCAATGCCCTTTGATACATTGATAATGATTGATTGACGTTGTTTCCCCTTTTATTAATCTTGAATGTTCTTTGATTCAATTCTTATTGCTCTTATTCATGTGAATTTGCTGGCCACTTATTTGCATCTCATAGGCATTTAGGGACGTACTGAGAGGTGAACCTAGGTGTTGGAACCATAAGAATTGAACTTAAGGTTTAAATCACGAGAGTAGTTTTAGCCTTTTGAGGATTCAATGAATTACCACAGAGCGTAATGGGTTCAATTTAAATTCAATTACCACGAGAGTAGGAATTGGTTTAATTGGGTACGGATTTTGTATCTTGAGAAAGAACATTAACTAATTTAGGGTAATTTACCTTCAATTGAATTTCAGATTTAATAAAAGGGTTGTCAATTAGGATTTGTCTTGTATCATTGTGGTACCCCAATCTTGGAAGCTTTCTTGAGTCTGAATACCTTTCTTGATAACTTGCTATTTTTGTTCTAAATTCTGCACTTTGATTTTTATTTAATTACTTTGTTACTACGTTCTTCTTAATCAACAATCATATTCTCTTTTGTTTAATTTAATTAAATTAATTAATTAATTAGTATTCATAGACACAGTCCCTGTGGATTCGATCTTTTTATTACTTGATGACGAAATTGTACACTTGCGGATTTCATGCACCAAGTTTTTGGCGTCGTTGCCGGAGACTGTGTTTTTCTTGAATATTAATTTAATTTTTAATTTAATTATTTTAAACCTTTTTCTTTTATTTGGTTCTTACGTTCTTGATTTCTCTTTGACTCTCTACAGGTAATTTCTCTTGTTTATGTAAAGTACTAGATGTTCTGGGACTTTTATTGAAGTAGATCCTGAAATTGAAAGAACTTTATGTAGAAGGAGAAGACATCAAAGGCAAAGAGTAAGAGAAAGCTCTGAACCACCACTTGTCATGGCAGCAGCTGAGGATAATAAATCGTTAAAAGAGTATGCAACCCCTAATGCTTGGGGTTTGTGATCTGGAATTGCTTGGCCAGACATTGAAGCTAGGCACTTCACCATACCTCCTGCCTTACTTTCTATGATAAGGCAGAACCAGTTTGGAGGATTACCGTCAGAGGATCCTAATGATCATGTGGACATGTTCTTAGAGTTCTGTGAGACCCTCAAGATCGAAGGTGCCTCTGTTGATGCTATTCGTCTCCGCTTGTTTTCATTATCTTTGAGAGATCGAGCTAGAGCTTGGTTGAAGTCTGTTCCCACTGAGATGATAACTACTTAGGACTAATTGGAGTAAGTCTTTTTGGATAAATTCTTTCCACCTTCCAAGACTGCTCATATAAGGACCCAAATCACAAGCTTTGTTCAGAAAGATGGTGAGTCATTGTCAGAAGCTTGGGATAGATATAAGGCTTTGCTAGAAGCTTGCCCACAACATGGGTTAGAGAAATGGTTAATCGTCCACACCTTCTACAATGGTCTGGAATATTCTTCGAAGGTGTCTCTTGACTCCGCAGCTGGTGGAGCTTTGATGAATAGAAGACTCACAGAAGCTTATGGGATAATTAAGAGTGTAGCTTCAAATCATCACCAATGGGCTAATGAAAGAGGCCATTGGTGCGTGTAAAATACACTAAGAGCAAGTGCACTCTATCGCCAAGTAATATAGGACTTTGGAGTCCAAGTTATCGATCCCACGAGGAATAAGTGATAATTACTAAAGTTGTAATATTCTTATGTTATTTAGAAAATCAGAAGTGTATGCAAGATCCAAATTTAAAATAGAAAACTAATAGAAAAAATAAAAAGAACAATTAATTAAAGAAAAGATAAACAAAGATAGAGAGATGCTAGGGCGCAAGGTTCACTTGAGTCTCATTATTCGGATCTTCTTTCAATTATGATACAGGTAATTCTTTTGCCAATATTATCTTATAAGCTATTGAATCCCAATGGTCATGGATGAAACAATATTCTATTCTTAATTTAATCCACCTATTTGGTCATTTAGTTGAACTAATCAAGAATGCATTAAATTCCAATTTCAAGATATGAACTAACAACCCGTCAATTCCATTGGTAGGAGAAATTGATGTTTAGTCATTCACCAATATAATCCTAGGCTTACCATATAGATCCACTCATTGAGTGCGGATGGTCACCGGTCAAACAATGAATTAATGAATGTCACAAGTGATCAAGTTATGACAAGAATTCAAGTAATATAGTAAACCCACAAAGAAATTACCATAATCAATTTAGAAATCAGATCCAAAGAACTAAGAACACAAGATCCCCCATAGCCCTAGCTATGAGTTTAACTACTGATGGTAAAAAAAATGACAAATACAAAGAGAGAATAAACCATAAGAATTTTGCTCATTTGCGCGTTGTTGTCTTCCTCCTTTGAGAATTCCTCTCCAAGAATTAGGAAAACTCCCACGGCTGCCTTTTGCCTACAACTTTCTCTCCTCCTCCAAAAATTCTTCTATGCCCGTAGCTCTCTATTACCATGAAGGGAAGCATCAAAATATACAAAATCTATGAGAATCTATGAAGAAACAAGAAGAAACTATGAGAGAAATGAAGGAGAATCCAACCCTGTACATGATAATCAATGGTGCCTTTTATAGAAGTCTAGGGTAACAAAATGACAAAGGTGAGTAGATGGATGAGTGGAGTGGTTGAGTGAAGTGGTTGAGTGGATTGGTTGAGTGGGTTAGTTGAGTGGATGAGTAGTTGAGTGGATGAGTGGAGTGGAGTGGTTGAGTGGAGTGGAGTGGTTGAGTGGATGAGTGGTTGAGTGGATTAGTTTAGTGGATTAGTTGAGTGGATGAGTGCAAAACTTTCTTGGTCTGACTTGGAAGCCAAAAACGACCAATTAGACTTCAGATCCATGAAAAGTACTCTTCATAAAAGTTGTAGATCTTTGTCTTGGATATAACATGCATATCTGGATCGTCCAATTTGGCTTCCTACAGCCCAAGATATGACCCAAATACCTCAGGTTGTTCAAACCCAACTTCAGCACCTCTATTCCGACTTGCAAGTCCAAACTGACCCATTAGACTTCATTTTTTCAAAAGGTGTTCTTCATGAAAGTTGTTTATTTGGGTCTTGACTATCAACTATCCAATTTTTAGCCCATTTGACAACTTGTAGCTCGAGATATGCCATGAACAATATGCAAAGGTCAAGCTGACAGGATCAGCACCCTAGTTCTTACTTCAACTCCAATTTGAGTTATCCAAACGTGTGATTGGGCCTTTGAGGTCTTCATGAAAGTTGTAGATAATTGTCTTAGCTTTCCTACAAGATCAAAATCATATCAATCAGATATTTGAAACTCAAATTATAGCTAGTTTACTGAACATTGTCAAAGAGATAAATTAGGGCTAATTCATACAATAATTCCTTCAATGATCCACTATTTCTCTCCAAATGCCTTAAATCTTTCTAGATATGCAAAACAAAGATAATGATAAGGATTCAATTAAAATTATTTCATAATTACAAGCAAATCACCATCATTTGTTCAATTAAATGTTATAAAATATAGGCTTATCAACTCCCCACACTTGAGCTTTTGCTTGTCCTCAAGCAAAGAATAGGGGTCAACAACAAGATCAATCTTAACATCCAGAAACATAAATCAAGGGGAATTCCAAAGTTCAAGATCAGTAATCAAATCCAATCAATTCAAGATCATTCAGTAATTTTAAATAATAAGATGCTTTAGCCTAGCATGCAACTATTTTCTTTACCAAGCATATGAGATCACTCAACTTTCTATCACTCAAGTGTTTAAAGGACAAAGAGATCACTCAAATTTCTCTTGAAAAATGCAATACCATAGGCTTGCTTATCAATCTCATCTCTACTTTCAAGTTCACATACAACACAAGAATCAAAAGGACTTTCCTTTGGTTGTAACGGAGCCAAGGGTATAATGAAAGATAGGAAGAAAGGATAAAATAGGGTAAAGAATGCTTATGAATAAATCAATACAAAGCAGAATCAGGCTGAAAAGATGAAAAATAGAGCATGATGCTCAAGAATATAACAACTTCTCACTTTCAACCCTATATTTTCATTATTCTTCACCAACAATTCTTTTCTTTTCTTTCTTTTTCATTCATCATTTTTTAACTCTTTTTTTTTTAACCCATGAAAACAAAAGCAACCTTTCAAGACCTTTCAATCAACACATCAATTGCTCCAAAGCATTCAACCTGATTATTCAATTGGGTATTCAAAGAAATCAATTTCAGGCTCAAATGGGGCAACTAAGGGTTTATTTAATCAATGTAACTCTGAAAGTCAAGAAAGAATAAAACCTAATTGCCTCAATCATATTCAAGCATGTATGTGAATCATTAAAATTTCAACAAGATATCAAAGCAAGTTCTAGCGCACATCAATCAAAAGAAAATTCACTCCAGAAGGAAAATAGGACTTTATTTATGAAAAATCCAATCATTAAAGCTCAAAACTCACTTTCTGATTAAGTTGATAAAGAAAACAGAAACAAGCAGGCATGACTCAAAGATGCTAAATTTCACTTTTCTCAATTGAACAAGATTACTTCACACAAAATAATTTCATAATTAACATATTCCCCTTTCAAACATATTTCTATCAGCTCAGAATAAATCAAGCGATTAACACACAATTCCAGCTTAACTATCAGCAATACTCAAGTGTTCATCAGTTGTGCAAATTTTTTTTTTTTAACATTTTTTTACAGAGTACATTATCAAGTACATTACCACTCCCCCACACTTAATATTAACATTGTCCTCAATGTGAAAGAGAGATAAATAAAAAGTAAAGAAAAGAGCAATACAACCTGATAAGGCATGAGACATGGCAGGCAGAAAGACAACGTAACAGTCAGTGCTACAACAGAATCTGAAAATCACAGAACACATGAGTAGAAACACAAACTAGGGTCTTTTAAAGTCAGATTCCCAAGACTGTAATACTTATGTTCACTCCTGAAAAGATTCCACAAATAAGAAGTTCATGATGCATAAGTTCACATGAATGCGTCTCAAGAGTATGACTCTTTACTCAGCCATTCGAAATGAATTAAATTTTTATCTTCTCGGTTTGTGGAAATTATCTTCAAATTATAACTTTAAAACAAAGATAACAAAAATAACTAAAAGAAGAGACAATAAGGAAGAAACACAGGTTGCCTCCTATGAAGCGCTTGTTTAACGTCATTAGCTCGACGTTGCCTTTTCAGAAGAATCAAGATGGCTTAAAGTAAGAGAAATAGGATGATGTCTTCTTCTTTTCAAAATAGTTCTTCCTCCCTTCAACAATGGCTTTGGGACTGCTTCCAACAGAATTATGAACTTGACAAGAGCTTGACTGTCCTAATTGCTCCTTAACTTCACTAGGCCAAGGTGGTTGCACTCGATCAACAGATGAAAGACCAATCTGTGAAGAAACATGGATCTTAGGAGGACCTTTATCTGTCTCAGTAGCTTGATATTCCAACAGATCAACCTCAACACTGTATGATGGCGGGGGGTCCTTGATAGCTAAGATTTCCTGCTTCTTAGCTTGAACAAAATTAATCGGGGCATGGAGATTTGACATTGAAGAAGATTTAGCTCCCCTAAAGACATTGATGGTCACATGATCTCCATCCACTCTCAAGATGAGCTCACCCCGAGGTACATCAATCACAGCTCCAGAAGTGGCTAAAAATGGTTTTCCAAGAATGAGAGGAATATCAGCATTCTCTTCCATATCTAGCACCACAAAATCAACTGGGAAAATAAATTTATCCACCTTCACTAAAACATCTTCCACCACACCACGCGGGTAAGTGAAGGATCTATCAGCCAACTGTAGTGAAATATTGGTGGGCTTCGGTTCTTGCATTCCCAATTTTTTAAACACAGAAAAAGGCATCAAATTAATACTAGCACCCAAATCACATAATGCCTTATCAAAATAAGAGTTACCAATAGTGCAAGAAATAGTAAAACTCCCTGGATCTTTCAATTTTGGAGGTAACTTCTTCAAAAGAATGGCAGAACACTCCTCAGTAAGACATACAGTCTCAAATTCCTCAAGCTTGCGTTTCTTTGTAAGTATTTCCTTTAGAAACCTTGCATACTTGGGCATCTAAGAGATAGCTTCAACGAATGGAATATTAATTTGTAATTTCTTGAATATCTCCAAGAATTTGGCAAATTACTGATCTGACTGATTGTTCTTAAGCCTCTGAGGGAATGGGATCTTGGCATATGGGGATGGTTCATAAACTGCATTTTGCTCACGATCCTTCTTTGCTCTCTGCCACTTTGGTGCTTTCTTCTCAACCTCTCTCTCTTGGTTGACATCTTTAGTAAGGACATCGTCAGTTGCCTTCTCATCTTCATGCACTGACTGAACAAGAGTATCTCTAGGCTCTGACATTTCCTTCTTTTGCGGAGACTCCCCAAGTTCCTTACCACTTCTCAGGAAAATTGCATAGACCTGTTCCCTAGAATTAGTCTCAGTAGTGCTAGGCAATGTCCCTGGTGGCCTTTCTGACATCAGAGTAGTCATCTGACTGATTTGAGTCTCCATGGTCTTCATTCTAGCTTCTGAATTTTACATGTACTTTATTACAAGATCTTCAAAACTTGGCTTCTCTGCAGGTGCTTGGAAACCTGGAGGTGGTTGCGGGGCTCTCTGTTGATTCTGCTGATAGCTTTGTTGATTTCCCCATTTGAAATTAGGGTGGTCCCTCCAACCAGGATTGTAGGTGTTGGCATAAGGATTGTACTGCTGCCGGTTGGGATTTCCAACAAAATTTGCTGCTTCAGGTTCTGGGGCAAAGGGACTACTAACTTGACAATTTGAACTTGTATGACCCTGTCCTCCACATGCATCACAAATAATTGGTGGGGCTGCACTACTTGTTACCATTAAGGTTTCCACCTTCTTTGTCAAAGCTTCCAATTGATTCAGAATGGTAGTAGAAGCATCCACAGCATGCACTCCTACTGGTTTCTTAAGAATTTGGCGCTCATTTTGCCATTGATAACTATTCAGCGCCATTTCTTCAATCAATGTTTGGCTTTCAGTAGGTGTTTTCCTCCATATAGTACCTCTGCAAAGCAAAGATCAATAAGGGAACGGTTTGCAGAAGATAAACCGTTATAAAAAGTCTGAACCTGCTGCCACATGGGAAATCCATGGTGTGGACATCTCCTCAATAACTCTTGAAAGCGCTCCCAAGCTTCATAAAGAGTGTCCATTTCAAACGCACAAAAGAAGATATATCATTTCTTAACTTTGATTTAGAAGGAGGAAAATACTTAGCTAGAAACTGTTGTGTCAATTGATCCCATGTAGTGATGGAACCCCTTGGAAGTGACGTTAACCATTGACTCGCCCCTGTCTCTAAGAGAGAAAGGAAAGAGTCGCAATCTGATTGCATCATCTGTCACTCCATTGTACTTGATAGTGTCACACAACTGCAAGAATCTAGCCAAATGTTGATTTGGATCATCTGAAGGTAATCCACCAAACTGTACAGAATTCTGAATCATGGAGATCAATGCGGGTTTGATCTCAAAATTGTTAGCCGCCACAGCTGGTCTTATAATACTTCCTCCATACCCTTCAAGCAGTGGGCATAGAGTACTCAAGCATGGTCCGCTCTTTGGGTTAGCTATTTCGTCACGATTCCCTTCAATTACTCGTCCTTCCATTCTGTTTATGTCTTCACGGTGAAATTTGAGTTTGCTTTCTTAACTCATGAAATGTTTTCTCAATTTCGGATCAAATGTCAAATCAGAAACCGAGAGCGAGTGAACATAAACAAGAAAAATGAACAAGTGAAAATTAGGTGAAAAATTAATTAAAAATACATAAATAATAATAATAATAATAATAATAAACAAAAATAAAAGAAAAGAAAGATAAAATAAAAAAAATGACAACAAAAAGAAATATACAAAATAAGAAAATAAATACAAATAAAAATAAAAGCAAATAGAGATAAAGAAAAGCAAAACACAATAATAAAAATAGATAAAATAAATTAAAATAAAAATTTCATCTAAATTAACTAGAATTTTACGCCTCTAATATTACCAAAATTATTCCCAAGAATTCGGGCCAAAAACTTGGTGCGTGTAAAATACACTAAGAGCAAGTGCACTCTATCGCCAAGTAATATAGGACTTTGGAGTCCAAGTTATCGATCCCACGAGGAATAAGTGATAATTACTAAGGTTGTAATATTCTTATGTTATTTAGAAAATCAGAAGTGTATGCAAGATCCAAATTTAAAATAGAAAACTAATAGAGAAAAATAAAAAGAACAATTAATTAAAGAAAAGATAAACAAAGATAGAGAGATGCTAGGGCGCAAGGTTCACTTGAGTCTCATTATTCGGATCTTCTTTCAATTATGATACAGGTAATTCTTTTGCCAATATTATCTTATAAGCTATTGAATCCTAATGGTCATGGATGAAACAATATTCTATTCTTAATTTAATCCACCTATTTGGTCATTTAGTTGAACTAATCAAGAATGCATTAAATTCCAATTTCAAGATATGAACTAACAACCCGTCAATTCCATTGGTAGGAGAAATTGATGTTTGGTCATTCACCAATATAATCCTAGGCTTACCATATAGATCCACTCATTGAGTGTGGATGGTCACCGGTCAAACAATGAATTAATGAATGTCACAAGTGATCAAGTTATGACAAGAATTCAAGTAATATAGTAAACCCACAAAGAAATTACCATAATCAATTTAGAAATCAGATCCAAAGAACTAAGAACACAAGATCCCCTATAGCCCTAGCTATGAGTTTAACTACTGATGGTAAAAAAAATGACAAATACAAAGAGAGAATAAACCATAAGAATTTTACTCATTTGCGCGTTGTTGTCTTCCTCCTTTGAGAATTCCTCTCCAAGAATTAGGAAAACTCCCATGGCTGCCTTTTGCCTACAACTTTCTCTCCTCCTCCAAAAATTCTTCTATGCCCGTAGCTCTCTATTACCATGAAGGGAAGCATCAAAATATACAAAATCTATGAGAATCTATGAAGAAACAAGAAGAAACTATGAGAGAAATGAAGGAGAATCCAACCCCGTACATGATAATCAATGGTGCCTTTTATAGAAGTCTAGGGTAACAAAATGACAAAGGTGAGTGGATGGATGAGTGGAGTGGTTGAGTGAAGTGGTTGAGTGGATTGGTTGAGTGGGTTAGTTGAGTGGATGCGTAGTTGAGTGAATGAGTGGAGTGGAGTGGTTGAGTGGATGAGTGGTTAAGTGGATTGGTTTAGTGGATTAGTTGAGTGGATGAGTGGAGTGGATGAGTGCGAAAATTTCTTGGTCTGACCTGGAAGCCAAAAACGACCAATTAGACTTTAGATCCATGAACAGTACTCTTCATGAAAGTTGTAGATCTTTGTCTTGGCTATAACATGCATATATGGATCGTCCAATTTAGATTCCTACAGCCCAAGATATGACCCAAATACCTCAGGTTGTTCAAACCCAACTTCAGCACCTCTGTTCCAACTTGCAAGCCTAAACTGACCCATTAGACTTCATTTTTTCAAAAGGTGTTCTTCATGAAAGTTGTTTATTTGGGTCTTGACTATCAACTATACAACTTTCAGCCCATTGGACAACTTTTAGCTCGAGATATGCCATGAACAATATGCAAAGGTCAAGCTGACAGGATCAGCACCCTAGTTCTTACTTCAACTCCAATTTGAGTTATCCAAACGTGTGATTGGGCCTTTGAGGTCTTCATGAAAGTTATAGATAATTGTCTTAGCTTTCCTACAAGACTAAAATCACATCAATCAGATATTTGAAACTCAAATTATAGCTAGTTTACTGAACATTGTCAAAGAGATAAATTAGGGCTAATTCATACAATAATTCCTTCAATGATCCACTATTTCTCTCCAAATGCCTTAAATCTTTCCAGATATGCAAAACAAAGATAATGATAAGGATTCAATTAAAATTATTTCATAATTACAAGCAAATCACCATCATTTGTTCAATTAAATGTTATAAAATATAGGCTTATCAGCCATAACCCGAGAAAACTCTCAGGAGGTAAGTTTGAGGTAGATGGTGTTGATTTAATTATGTCAAAGTTTGATTCCTTGAATAAACGTTTTGACATGCTTGAGAAAGCTCATGTTAATGCCATAGGTGCCCCTAACAATTTTTGTGAGATTTGTGGAGCACAGGGACATATAGGTGCTGAATGCCAAGTTAGAATGGGTTCCTCGCATGGTGCACCAGTGGAGCAAGTGGAATCATGCCATAATTTCCATGACTTCAACCAAAAGGGGAGGAATGATCCATATTTTCAAACTTACAACCCTGGTTAGAGGTCACATCCTAACTTCTCTTACCGGAATAGTCAGTACTAAGTTGGGTAAGGTAATGCTAAACCCTCTTCTGGAGTTCCACAGGTACAGAAATCTAGACTTGAGTCTCTTCTTGAAAATTTTGTTGAGAGCCAGTCTAAGCAGAATGAGGAGTTTAGGCACCATGGGCAAGTTGTAACTGAGGCAATTAAAGAGTTGTCAGCTAAGGTTGATAATTTAGCTATTCATAATAAGATGTTGAAAACCTAGATTGCCCAATAAGCAAGTACTTCTCTTAGGCAGCAAGGTAAGTTTCCTGGTCAACCTGAAGTCAACCCAGGCAATGAACATTGTAAGGCTGTGAGTTTGAGGAGTGGAAAGAAGTTAGAAGATCCTAAGGGTAATGGCGAGAGTAACAAAGATGAGGGGAATGAGGAAAAAGAGACTAAGGCACAACCCTTAGAAGAGGAGGAAACCACTGAGAAGGTGTCTAAGTATGTACCCCCTGAGCCTTACCAACCCCCGGTTCCCTTCCCTCAAAGATTGGCTAAGGCGAAGTTAGATAGGCAGTTTGGGAAGTTCCTAGAGGTCCTAAAGAAATTGTACATTAATGTACCATTCACTGAGGCGTTAAAACAAATGCCTACCTATGCTAAGTTTCTTAAGGACATCTTGTCTAATAAGAGGAAGCTAGAAGACTATGAGATAGTAGTTTTAACTGAGGAGTGTAGTGCCTTAATTCAAAATAAATTGCCTCCTAAGTTAAAGGATCTAGGTAGCTTCTCTATTCCCTGTTTGATTGACAACACTAACTTTGATAAAGCTCTTTGTGATCTGGGGGCTAGTGTTAGTCTTATGCCTCTTTCTGTATGTAAGAAGTTAGAGGTGGGTGAACTAAAACCCACAACTATCTCACTTCAATTAGCAGATCGGTCTGTCAAGTACCCCATAGGCATCTTGGAGGATGATCCCATTAAGGTTAGTAAGTTTTACATGCCAGTGGATTTTGTTGTGCTTGACATGGAAGCTGATGCTACAATGCCGATCATACTTAGGCGTCCATTCCTTGCCAATGGAAGGGAGATCATCGATGTCCATGAAGGAAAATTGACTTTGCGATTGAATGATGAGGAAGTAGTTTTTGATGTTTTTAAATCTGAAAATAATTCTAATTCTTTAAATTCATGTAATCGCATTGATGCTACTAAAGTTATGGATAGTGTTGTGCTTTTAGGTATACAGGAATCAGTGACTGATGCTATGCCCTACAAGGAAGGACCTAAGAAGCAGAGTGACAAGTGTGTCAAGAAGCGTGAATTTAAAATCGGGGATAAAGTTCTTGTTAATAACTCACTTCTACGTTTCTGTCCTAGTAAGTTATGGTCAAAATGGTCAGGACCATATAAGATTATTCGAGTTTTATCCTACGGTGTGCTTGAGGTGAAGAAAGAAGACCATGAGCCTTTCATGATAAATGGCCAGAGAGTTAAACACTTTAAAGTAGTGGGGACTGAGCACTACTCCATTAACATCACCTGAGCACAAAAACCAGACCAAAGTCAAGCTAATGACTTTAAACAAGCGCTTCTTGGGAGGCAACCCAAGTTTTTTTTTTTTCTTTCCTTTAAATTTCTTTTTTTTTTTTCTTTTGATTTTGTGTGTTAGATTGTTGGTTTGATGCTTGTCTCATGGATTTTGTCTAGGTTTGACCCTTTTTGAAGCTAAATTTAGAAGAAGAATGAAGTCAGAAGGTTCCACACCAAGCTAATGGAAAATTCCATGGCCATGGATTGAACACTAGAAGATTTCCCACCACCGCAGTGAGTTCTTTTCTTTTCTCCCTTCTCTTATTATAGATTTTTACATTGGGAACAATGTAAGTTCTAAGCTTGGGGGGTATTTTCATTTTCATTTTCTTATTTTCATTTTAGATCATTAGTTTCATGCATTCTTATGTCTTATTTTGCATTGCATCTTCATGTTGTGTTTTCACAGCATCATATCTCTTGGGTTTTTGGTTGAACTTGTGCCCCTCTCTTTTGAGGATTTTGAGATGGTATTGATTTGGAATCCAATTTGTTAATTCTTATGGTAAGCAACAGACATTGTTTTAATTGATAGTAGAGGTGATCTTTTGATAGTTGATAATTAGTATAATATTTTTTGAATTTGTGCTTCTTATTGAATTTTTAAACCTCTAAATGTGAGTTTTGAGCTTATATGGGACTTATGCATTATATGATTTTTGTTCCCATTCTTTGTGTTGAGTGATATTCCTCATTGATCATGTGCTCTAGAACTTGATATGAAACCTTTTTGAGGCAAAATTTTTGGTTGCATGCTTGAATGTGATTAAGGCATTTTAGGTATTTTTTTGGCCTTCTGAAATTGTTACACTTTCATCCTCTAGTTACCCATTTTGAGCCTATTGCATAATTATTTTTCTTGATACATATGTTGAAACATTGTTGGTAATCATTTAGAATATTAAATGGAGCGAATTGGGCTTAAAAGTTGTTTGAAAGTTGTGTTGGGAATTATATGTATTTGAGCTTCCTCTTTCTCAAATGAAAAAAAAAAGAAAAAAAAAAAAAAAAAAAAAATAAAATAAAAGAAATATCATGAGATGAAAGCTTGAAAAAAAAGAGGAGCAAGAGGAGAAGGAAAAGTAAGGAAGAAAATTCTTTTAAATGTGGAGTTATGTGTTAGATTGAAAAATTGTCTTTGCTCTATTTATGTTCTATTGAATTTCTTGTGCTTATTGAAAAATTTTGATGAGACCTTTGTATATACCTTCCTTTCTCTACCTTACCTGACATCATTACCATGGCCCCATTACAACCCTTATAAGACCTTTTGATTCTTGCATGCATGCTGATTATTAGTGGAAATCTGGTTTCTTATCAAGTATATGGAAATGCAATTTCTTTGAAGGATTTTTGAGCGTATGGTTTTTACCCTTAAACACTTTGAGTGTGGTTAGTGGAGTGAACTTAATTCAATCAGTGAGGATGCATGATTTTTGAGAACTTAGCCTCTAATTGGACTTGATTTTGATTACCTCTCAGATTCTTTGTTTGCCTTAACCTATTGCTTGGATATTGTTTTCTCGGGTTCTTTATTCTTTATTGTCTTTTGATCTCACTTCTTGGTTTGGCATTAATTTTTGCTTGGGTACAAGCAAAGTCTTAAGCTTGGGGGATTTGATATGTGTGAAACAGCATCATGTTTTGTTGTTGTTTTGCATGCATTCTTGAGTATTTTAGGTATTTTAGTTTCCCTTTTAGTTTGTTCTTCCCTTAGTTCAGATAACTGCGGTGTTTTTGGTGTTCTTGTGCAGGATTAATGTTGAATTGGCCTTGGATTGAATGGAATGCTTGCATGTTTGAAGTTGGAGCTTAATGGATAGCAAAAAGGTACAAAAAGACCATTCCAGAGGGATCCACGGCCTGACCGTGGATTAAACCACGGCAATGGATCGAGCAGCAACTTGAAGGAGGAAAAGAAAAATTGCAGAGAGTTCCACGGCTTAGCCATGGAACCATCCACGGCTGTGGAACTCAAATAACACAGGATGGGCTTCTTGGCAGAACCATCCACGGCCAAGTCGTGGAATGATCCACGGCCGTGGATCGCAGTGCGCAGCAGTTTTTAAGTTTTTATTTTTATTTCTTTTGGGGGCTTTTTAACTAATTAAAACCCTAGGTTATAAATAAATGTTCTGAATACAATTAGAGAGTTCTAATTTGGTTTTCAAGGAGGCACATTGGAGGCTTTGGTTCTTGATCTTTCTTCCCTATTCTCTCTTGGATTACGGGTTTGAATGTTTAAGAACATGTTTTCTGATTCTTTCTTCTCTATGTCTGAGTAGTTTCTTTTGTTTCTAGGATTGGGCAATGCCCTTTGATACATTGATAATGATTAATTGACGTTGTTTCCCATTTTATTAATCTTGAATGTTCTTTGATTCAATTCTTATTGCTCTTATTCATGTGAATTTGCTGGCCACTTATTTGCATCTCATAGGCATTTAGGGACGTACTGAGAGGTGAACCTAGGTGTTAGAACTATAAGAATTGAACTTAAGGTCTAAATCACGAGAGTAGTTTTAGTCTTTCGAGGATTCAATGAATTACTACAAAGCGTAATGAGTTCAATTTAAATTCAATTACCACGAGAGTAGGAATTAGTTTAATTGGGCACGAATCTTGTATCTTGAGAAAGAACATTAACTAATTTAGGGTAATTCACCTTCAATTGAATTTTAAATTTAATAAAAGGGTTGTCAATTAGGATTTGTCTTGTACCATTGTGGTACCCCAATCTTGGAAGCTTTCTTGAATCTGAATACCTTTCTTGATAACTTGTTATTTTTGTTCTAAATTCTGCACTTTGATTTTTATTTAATTGCTTTGTTACTACGTTCTTCTTAATCAACAATCATATTCCCTTTTGTTTAATTTAATTGAATTAATTAATTAATTTGTATTCATAGACACAGTCCCTGTGGATTCGATCTTTTTATTACTTGACGACGAAACCATACACTTGCGGATTTCATGCACCAATTGGCTGTTGTATGTATGTTTTTGCAAGTTGGGGTAATTTTGTCTTTTTAAGTTTCTATACAAGTTTGTATGCTCCTTCACACACGTCATTATCACTTACCTCACACATTTTTTGGGCTCTATACCCGAGTTTGTGCAAACCTGAGGAGTAGGAGGGGTCTCGACTTTTGTTATTGAAGAGCTTTATGCTCACTTGACATTTGTTGAGACATCACTCAATTTGTTACCAATATCATGGATTAATCATAGTGAGAGGGTTTATCCCTACTTGTGATTAATTCATGAATTAGGTTATTGTCTTTCGAGATGGGGGCAATCTGGGGATCATGACCATAATTTAGGGTAATTCACCTTCAATTGAATTTCAAATTTTATAAAAGGGTTGTCAATTAGGATTTGTCTTGTATCATTGTGGTACCCCAATCTTGGAAGCTTTCTTG
This sequence comes from Ormosia semicastrata, assembly GCA_029884595.1. Taxonomy (NCBI): domain Eukaryota; kingdom Viridiplantae; phylum Streptophyta; class Magnoliopsida; order Fabales; family Fabaceae; genus Ormosia; species Ormosia semicastrata. The sequence goes on from JAQQTO010000056.1 coordinate 58,051,630, forward strand.
AATCTGAATACCTTTCTTGATAACTTGCTATTTTTGTTCTAAATTCTGCACTTTGATTTTTACTTAATTGCTTTGTTACTACGTTCTTCTTAATCAACAATCATATTCCCTTTTGTTTAATTTAATTAAATTAATTAATTAATTTGTATTCATAGACACAGTCCCTGTGGATTCGATCTTTTTATTACTTGACGATGAAATTGTACACTTGCGGATTTCACGCACCAATTGGCTGTTGTATGTATGTTTTTGCAAGTTGGGGTAATTTTGTCTTTTTAAGTTTCTGTACAAGTTTGTATGCTCCTTCACACACGTTATTATCACTTACCTCACACATTTTTTGGGTTCTATACCCGAGTTTGTGCAAACCTGAGGAGTAGGAGGGGTCTCGACTTTTGATATTGAGGAGCTTTATGCTCACTTGACATTTGCTGAGACATCACTCAAATTGTTACAAATATCATGGATTAATCATAGTGAGAGGGTTTATCCCTACTTGTGATTAATTCATGAATTAGGTCATTGTCTTTCGAGATGGGGGTAATTTGGGGACCATGACTTTTTAGAGGTTTAGATTTATCCTGAAAAATATTGCACTGATAGATTGAACATAATGACCTCAAAAGTTAAAGTCATCCAGCTTCGTAGTTTACGCCTAATTAGGACACAAAGGGAGTGTATTTCTTCTTTATCTATCTATCCTTTATGTCATTCATTTTTTCATTTTTTTAAAAAAATACATCATCTTGCATTTTCATGGCATCCCTAGTTTTTTTTAAAAAATAAAAAAAATATATCATCTTGCATTTTCATGACATTTTTAGCAAAAGAAAAAAAAACAAAGAAGGAAAAAAAAAAGAGGCATTCATCCTTTTGGTTTATGAGCCTACAAGGATTTCTCCATGTAGGTTATTAGGATACATCCTTTAGAGCTACCTTGATAAGAGGTATCTTTAAGGTGCGTTCTTCTTTTTCTGGCTTGCTTACATATTTTTAGTGCTCTTTGTAGGTGAGTTTCCTTAGTAAAGTGAAAAGATTAATACTCATTAATAGTAAGGAATGGAAGAAATATGTCAAGGGCAAAACACAAGCAATGCACTTGACTTCAAGAGGAATATGAAAATTAAAGTAAATGGCAGTGATTTAAGGCATATGAAGGACATTACTCAACAAATGACTCCTAAAGCTCAATTAGAGTTCTCAAGCAGTTACGGGCAGATCCTGGATTTGTTGCGCATTACAGTTGATGAGCCTGTCTTGAATGGCCCTGCTCAATTTTGGAACTATTCTCTGAAATGTTTTGAGTTGCCCAACTTGGATATTGCACCGACCATAGAAGAGAATGCTATCATGTTAAGGCTCCCAATGAGCAAGCACCCGAATGTTTATCTTGATGGCGGGCATTATGTGTCAGAAGGGAAGATAGCAGAACTGATAGGGGCTTAAGCAAATCAGTTAGACATGGAAAAAGGAGGAGGAACATAAGGTTTGAAGAAGAGTTACTTGGAAGCACATATTGAGTTTCTAGCACAATAAAGAAAGTGATCCATCTCTTTAACAAAACATTGGCGTTAACCATCTTTGGGTTAGTGCTATTCCCATTTACCTCAGATGTAGTGGACTAAGCAGCAATGGATGCTTTCTTCAAGTTTGAGAATCATAAGGCAAACTCAATTCCTGCTATTCTAACTGATACTTTCTTAATAATGGAAATTTGGCATAAAAAAGTGGAAGGATGATTTGATATTGTACACATATGTTGTATGTTTGGATCATGACATACATGGATGTACACAATCACCTGGGCCTCATACCTGACCCGTTAAGGAATTTTGGCTACATATCAGTGAAGCAACATAAAGCCTATGAATGAAAAAATGAGTTCATGAAGATGGGGTCAGATTCTTTCAAATGGGTATGCCCTTGGTATCATGGGGAAGAGATAATTTTAAGTTGTGATGACTTCCTTAATGTTCCTTTGATGGATGTGAAAGGTTGTGTATCCTATGCACCAATTCTTGTGCTTAGACAACTTCGGTGGACTCAGCATGTGCCCAGTGAAATGCAACTTGGAGGGTTCAATTTCTTATACCAGAAAGACGGAAGCAATACTAAGTGGGAAAAAGAGGTCAGGGATGCTTGGAAAAATATTCATAACGTAGGGGGAAAAGAATTGGGGAAACGTGTGGTAATTCTGACTCCCGAGTACATACAATGGAGGGAAGCAAAGAAGGCGTAAAACAATACTCCTCAGGCAATTTTAAGCAATGAAGACCATCCCCAGATTATATCCAAGATGACCACCTAGCTAGAAAGGTGATGAACTTACAAAAATTCATATTTTTACGGTTCAAAATCTTGGGTTTTCATAATCTTTTAATCTTTTTGATTCAGTTTTATTCTCAAGTCTTGTTATATTTTTATTATTTTAATTGTGTTCTTAGTACGTGTTTTTATTTATTTTTATTAAGTAATTACACATGCAGAAGACTGGGCATTTGAAGAGCAGAAAAAAATAAGAAAATTTATTCAGAAGCCCAACGCTCACCGCTTGAGCGCACGTTGCGCGCAGATGGATTCCTGATTAGTGGGCCAACACTTAAGCACTAGAAACTGAGCATTGAACGTGTAAACTACAGCGTCAATTTCTTTTAAATAAGAAAGTTTTACTAAATACAATACACTTTTACATACTTGTGGAGAACGTGGATAGAACGCAGTAGTCATCAAGAGGCACAAACCCTAATGTGGTGTGGGCACAATTAGGTTTGAAGATTAGGAATTTTCTTCAACCAGTCCACCTTTCTACAATGGAGTTTGTCATATTCTTCCATTTGTGTTCTTCTTTTTTCATGTGTGACTAAACCCTTTTTCGTTAGGGTGATGATGGATCTTGTTCTTGGATGATGTAAATTCTTTTATGGGTTTAATCAATGTTTCTATTTCATGATTTATATATTTATCTCTTTTCTTAATATTTTTCTAAATCTGGCCAATTTGGGAATGATTTTTGGGTTTATGTATGATTGATAACTTCGGTAAATGAAGTTATTTCACATGAATTTGAATGTATATGAGCATGCTTTTCTTAAATTTTCAAGACCCAACGGTCCAATTCATACATGATCCTGATGATTTAAGCTTTGTATCTCAATTGTTTAAGAATTCAATTTTTGATGCTTGTATTTAAGAAATTGAGATGGATTATGTCTTGATGAATTAAAGCATTGTTTTTGTTGTAGAAATTCAAGAAGGAAAGACCTTGGAAAGGATAAAGAAGCAAAGAAGAGTTCAAAATAGAGAAGGATGCAAAAGAGAAGCAAAGGCGGCCAACTCACGCCTAGGCGTGGCAAAATCACGCCTAGGCGTGATCCTCGCAGCATTTCAAAGCAAAGACCTCCATGCTTAGGGTTGAAAAAGTCACGTCTAGGCGTGTAACTCTCAGGTTTTCAGGGTGCTCAGACAGAGACACCCACGCCTAGGCGTGGAAAAATCACGCCTAGGCGTGGATTGCACCTGAGACCACGTGCTTCATAAACCACGCCTAGGCGTGGAAAAATCAAGCCTAGGCGTGGGAAAAATCCTGATCCACGAAAATTAGCTTTTAATGTTTGATTGGGGAAGGGGAAAGGATCTTCTATTTTGTTTAACAAACCACGAATTCCAGAGAGCAAGTGAGAAGAAGAGGAACCCATTTGGATTGAAGGTGACTCAAGGGAGAATCAAGATCAAGGAAGAGGATCAAGCTTGGAATCTCTCCTTTTTTGTTTATTCTTTCCCTTTACCTCTTGATTTGTAACTTGATGGATCATTTTATTTCATTTGTTTTCTTCTCTTTCATGATGTGTAACTAAACTCTAATTTAGGGGCTCTCTAGGATTTTGCTATGGATTTGATTAATATGTAATTAGTTGGGTATCCTTTCAATGAAATTGGGTTTGTTCATCCATATCTATGCTTAGTGCTTGTTATTGATTGGCCATCAATTGCATGTTTTTAATATTCCAATTGAACTAGAAATAGGGTATTGTGAATATGGATATAATATGGTTGATGTATGTTCAATTACATTCTATTTGTATGAGTGTGTTGATTAACTAAGGGGATGGACACATACCTTTTGGTCATGCATGGCAAGTGTTTAATAATTAGTCTCAATGAGTGAATCTTATGCTAACTTACATGGACATATAGTGGATTAGCTAAGTTTTGCATGGGTAATTGTCCTAAACATAGGCTCTTATCTATTGATGGTTATTAGCTAACAAATGTCATTTCATTGATTGGTGCTTGTTAATTGCAATTATTCATTGAAGTAGTAAGTGAATAGGGACCCCTAGGCTTCAATCATTCTCATCTTCTCTAGTGGAATTGGTGTTTAGTGTTTTCTTATTTTGTTTCTCTTAAATTGTTATTTTAATTGCAACCCATTCTCCTTCGTTTGCTTGGATAAAAATTTGTGAATTTTGGTTAAGTTTAACATTCTTCTAATTATTCAATCCTTTTGGACACGATACTCTAACTCTCCTTTACATTACTTGTTGACCCGTGTGCTTGCGAATTTACGGACCAACAAGTTTTTGGCGCCGTTGCCAGGGATCGAACCCAGGTCACCCGCGTGACTGGTGGGAATACTCACCGCTATACTACCTAGAACTTGAATGAACCTAGAACTTGTAATAAACATCATAATTTCTGCAATCGCTAGGAATAGACGTTGTGGGTTATGTGATCTTTCTTTTAATTTCCTTATTCTTGATAATACCTTTTTATTTGGAATTAGACTAAGGGGTTAGTTAATTCTAAATAGTGTAAGAGGATTAATATACCAAGAGATTGGATATTGATTAATTTTGAGAATTGACCATGAATCATTGAAATATGACTTTATTAAACCAATATTTGACTTTGCATTTAACGAGTTCAAGTGAAATCTAACCCCTAACCTTTTCATATCATTGTTTTTCAACTCAACCCAATTAATTAAATTTGGCTTTTGTTATTTTTGTTTATTTTTTCTTTTTATTATTTTTATCAACTCACCTTTTGATAGCTTGAATAGTGTCGATTTGATGAATTTATTAATTAATAACTTAATTCTCGTGGGATGATACTCTACTCACTTTTTATTATTTTTGCGATTTGGTGCACTTGCCAATATCACAATAAGTTTTTGGCGCCGTTGCCGGGGATTATTGTTTTCAATATTAAATAGTAGTTGAAAAGACACTAATTTAAGTATTTTCTTTCTTTCTTTTGCTCTTTCTTATTTTATTTTTATTTTTTATTCTAATTTTTATTTTTTTAATTTATTTCTTTTATTTCTTTTTATTTTCCTTGTTTACTTTTATTTGTCTTTTATTTTTATTTTATTTTCTTTACTTTACTCTGGGTTGCTTGTTTGTTTATTTATGCAAGGTTCTTTGGAGTCAGAAGAATTACTTTTTGATCCAGAGATAGAGAGAACAACTAGAGCAAACAGGAAAGCAGCTAGAGAAAGAAAAAAGAATTGCAGAAGAAAAGATGGCTGGAGTAGTTGTAACTGCAGAGCGAAGATGCACGTTTGGTGACTATGCTACTTCTTCTGTTGAAAATATTTCTACTAATATAGTGCGTCCTGCTATTCAAGCTAATAACTTTGAGATTAAACCAGCACTTTTATAGTTGATGCAGCAGAATCGGTTTGGGGGAGGTTAAGTAGAAGATCCAAACTTGCACATTACAAATTTCTTGCAGCTCTGCGATACTATTAAGTATAACGGCGTAACTGATGATGCCATTAGATTACGACTGTTCCCATTTTCTCTAAGAGACTAAGCAAAGAAGTGGCTACAAGCCCAGCCACAAGGGAGCATTTCAACTTGGGAGGACCTGGTTAGCAAATTCTTGACTCGATACTTCCCTCCATCAGTGTTTGTGAAGATGAGGGGTGAAATAACTTGTTTCACTCAAAATCAAGGGGAGTTGTTATATGAATCTTGGGAGAGATTTAAAGAGTTATTAAGGAGTTGTTCTCACCATGCATTTGAGGTTTGGCAGTAGGCGCAAATTTTCTATAACAGTTTAAATCATCCTACCAGGGCTATGGTGAATGCATCTGCAAGCGGATCTCTGAATACTAAGACTCCTGAGGAGGCTCAAGAATTGTTTAAGACTATGGCCACTAATGAATATCAGTTACCTAGTGGGAGAGCAGCAGCCAAACAAGGAGTTATGAAGCTTGGCACTCTTGATGATTTACTTGCTCAGAATAAAAGTATTTTGTAATAGTTAGCCAACCTCACCAAATGAGTTGAGAGTATACAGGTAAATTCTGTGAACCACCAAGTGTCGATTTGTGATTTCTGTGGAGGTAACCATGCTAATGGTGGATATGAGGCAAGAAACTTTAGTTTCAGTTCTCAAGAATAGGTCAATTTTATGGGTAATCCTTCCAGACCCCAAGGTACTCCATTTTCAAATACATATAATCCAGGGTCGAGGAATCATCCTAATTTTTTTTGGAGCAATCAAATGGTGCCATTGAATCCTCAACCAGAGAAGAAGTCTCCTCTTGAGATTGCACTTGAGAAACTCTCTGTACAGACATCTACTTTTGTGCAACAGACTTCTACTTTTATGGAGGAAACAAATGCAAACTTTCAGAATCAAGGAGATGTTATTATAAATTTAAAGAATCAAGTAGGGCATATAGCGAAACAGCTTCAAGAAAAATCTCAAGGTATTTTACCAAGTGATACTGTTGTCAATTCAAATGAGCAATGTCATGCAATTACACTGAGAAGTGGCAAGACTTAGGAAGGACAAGTTAAAGAAGCACCTGATTCATCAGGAATTGAAAAAACTGATGTTCTTGTTACAGATATCTCAACTCAAGAGTGCTGTAATGAAGAAGTTAAAGAGGAGCAACCAAAGTGGCAGAGGGAAAAGAAGGAACGTGAGCAGAATATAGCAATTGACCCTTCATTGTATGCTAGACTCCCATTTCCTTAAAGGTTAAAGAAGGAGAACCAAGAGAAGCAATTCTCTAAGTTCTTAGAAGTTTTCAAAAAGCTGCAGATAAACATCCTTTTTGCTAAAAAGCTTGAGCAGATGTCCTCCTATGCAAAATTCATAAAGGACTTACTATCAAAGAAGAGGAAGTTGGAAGAAGATGAGACTGTAACACTTACTGAGGAGTGCAGAGCCATTATCCAGAGGAAGCTTCCACCAAAGTTAAGGGATCCAGGAAGTTTTAATATCCCTTGTATAATTGGGAAGTTGAGCATCGATAAGGCCTTATATGATCTAGGTGTTAGCATTAATTTGATGTCATTGTCTATCTTGCGTAAGTTGGGAATTAATAAAGTTAAGCCTATAATGGTTTCTCTTCAATTAGCAGATCAATCAATCAAACATCCATATGGTATAGTGGAAGATTTGCTAGTGAAGGTTGAGAAATTTATTTTCCCAGCTGATTTTGTGATTCTAGATATGGATGAAGATGCTGATATTCCTTTGATTCTTGGAAGACCATTCTTGGCTACTTCAAGAGCATTGATTAATGTACCAAAAGGTGAGCTTATTTTGAGGGAGGATGGAGATCAGGTGACCATCAACATTTTTGATAAATTTGCATTGATATTAGATCTTTATGCTCCTGTTAAATGCAGTCAAGATAAGCCTCTACAGGATCTGGCTAGTAAAAGCCCTCCCTCATCAATTAATGTGGATTTTCCTACTTCTAAGATTGTTAATAAAAAGGAGAAAGGTCATCCTATCTGATGAGGACTTCATGGGAGAAGCCCAAGCCCAGACCCAAGTCCAGAAAGAAGTCCAAGATCCAATACAAGGTCTAGGAGGACCCATGACAAGAGCAAGAGCTAAAAGGGCCCAAGAAGAACTTAAAAAGATGGTGAACAACTTATTAGAGGCCCAACATCAGATTGAAGCCCAACATGTGGAGCCTAGGATTTACACATGCATAGCCCACTTGGAATGAAAGGAGAAGAGGCACTCAAGATGGTCCAAATGATCCAAGTTGATGAAGGGCCCAAATGTGGGGGCATGATTTCTTCTAATTCAATTTTATTTAATTATGTATTTGAACTTTTTAATTTGATTAGTTTTGGTTCTTATTTTCTTTTTGGGATAATTTTGTAATAAGGGCCTATTGATTGGGTTTAACTTGCGCATAGTAGAACTAGGGTTTGCAATTGGGCCTGGGTCACATTTGCACTAGGATTAGGTTTTAAATTGTGCCTATAAATAGGCTTGTGTTGATTGTAAGAACACATTTTGGATTATACAAAACTGAGAGTTTTGCTCTGCTAGGGTTCTTCCTTGCATCATTAGATCTTATCAAGAATTAACCAATTCTTATGGCGATCCTCCTTGGCTTATCAAACTAGGTTTGTGGCGCCATTCCTATCTTATTTTCTTTGCATTAATTTCGTATCTAGTTCTTCTTTTCAATTCTCGCACTTTTCTCAATTTTCGTCTCAAATTTCTCGCACTCAGATCTCAAGTTATACATACTATTTTTCGGTGATTCTTGAGTCTAAATCGTGATTCAAAAAGAGATCTTTCACCTCGTTCTAGAATCACGCAATTCCGATGTCTGTAGCATGAGATATGGTTGCTTCTTAAGTACGGACAGAATCACTTCTTTTCCTTTCTTTATTCTTCCTTCCAATTTCATCTTCCAAATTCTGTTTGTTCTAGTCCTAATTAGGTCCGAATTCAAGAGGCTTAAGGTAAACCTCATCATTTGGTATCAAAGCTAGTCATTAGGGCTAGTGTTTGGGTGTGAATTAGAGCCAAAAGAGGGCTGTTTGGGAACTCCGTTCAGATCTCGTGTTATAGAAATCCAATTTCAATGATTTTTGAGTCAAAATTGTGACCCAGAACGCGATCTTTCACCTCGCTGTGGAAACACCCAGATCCGAGTTCTGTAGCGTGAGATACAGTGGCTGTTTGGGCTTATCGTTCAGATCTCGCGTTTTAGAAACCCAATTTCAATGATTTTTGAGTCAAAATTGTGACCCAGAACGCGATCTTTCTCCTAGCTGTGGAAACACCCAAATCTGAGTTTTGTAGCGTGAGATATAGTGGCTGTTTGGGTCATTCAGATCTCGCGTTTTACATATCCAATTTCAATGATTCTTGAGCCAAAATTATGTCCCAGAACGTGAACTTTCACCTCGCTGTGGAAACACCCAGATCTGAGTTCTCTAGCGTGAGATACAGTTGCTGTTTGGAGGTGCCGAATTGAGGTTTGGAGGATCAATGTGCCTATTTGGTAAAGTCAACATCTAATTTCTTTGAGAGAATTGCTAATTTTCTGGAAAAAAAATTTGGAGTATTTGGACCATAGAGGACTTAAATTCGTGATTCTAAGTTTCTTCCTAGTTTCATTGTTTATTTGTGTGTCTTTGTGCTTCTAAATTGTGTTTGTATAAATACATCATAATCCTTTGTTGTTTTGTTACATTGCTGTTCAAAAAAAAAAATTCAAAAGTGTCTTGTTTATCCTATTTCTTGATAATCATTCATGTTTCTGTCTTTCTTGAGTGTTAGTAGTAAAATTGTACTTTGCTACTTGTGTTATTTCTACAAATTCTGATCGCCTTGGAAAAGTGGTTCTTGAAATAGATTGTTTGATTCTAGTAAGAACTTTAAGCAAGAGAAAGAGTGGAAAAAGGCAAGAGAGATACATTAGCTTAAAAGCCAAATTTGTGTGAAACACTTTGAGTGAAATAGTTTTGGAGAGGACTTCTTTACCTCAAATCTATCTATGGCTGAAAGAGAGGGACCTTCATCCCTTACTAGGGAGCATAGGTTGTTGCTAGATGCCTTAACTCAAAGGATGAATGAGGTGTTGAGGGAACAACAACTAAAAAGAAAAAGTGTGAGCAAGAGTGTATCAAACTATGATAACTCTAGATGGAAGGATAGGTTCAAGAAGGAGGGTATCTCATCTTCTAGGATTCCCACCATAGCCCCAAACCCAACCCAAAACAAGGGCAAAGAAATGGCAAACAAGTCTCGGTCTAGAGACATAAAGTGTTTCAAATGTTTGGGTAGAGGGCACATTTCATCTGAATGCCCAACCAAGAAGGTTAAGGTGTTAAAAGATAATGGAGAAATCACTAGTGAGAGTTCCCAAACTGAATCCTCAAGTAAGGAAGAGAGAGAGGAAGAGGAGGAGATTCCTGAAGGAGATTTGTTTATTGTGAGGAGAATGTTAGGAGGAATAGCTAAAGAAGGTGAGGAAAGTCAAAGAGAAAATATTTTTCATAGTAGATGTCTTATCCAAGACAAACTGTGTTCCTTAATCATTGATGGAGGGAGTTGTACCAATGTAGCAAGTACTAGGTTGGTGATAAAAATGAATTTGGAAACTAAACCCCATCCTAGACCATACAAGTTACAATGGTTGAGTGAGGAGGGAGAATTGAGGGTGGATAAGCAAGTGGAGATTGAGTTTTCTATTAGAAAATATAAAGATAAAATTTTGTGCGATGTGGTTCCAATGGAAGCTAGTCATTTGCTTCTTGGGAGACCATGGCAGTTTGATAGAAAAGCTCACCATGATGGTCACACAAATAAATACACTTTTCACCATGAAAACCGCAAGGTTACATTAGTTCCATTGTCTCCAAAAGAGGTATGTGATGATTAAAATATCATGAGAGAAAAAAGAAAGCAAGAGAGGAAAGAAAGGAAAGAAAATGAAAATGAGAGCAAAAAGAAAGAGAGAAAGAATGCTTTGTTTGTGAAGAGTGGAGAGGTAAGGAGAGCTTTAATGGCAAGGAAGTCTATGTATATACTCTATAATAAGGAGATTATTGCACTTGATTCTGACCTTGAACTTCCTAGTGGAGTTAAATCTATTTTGCAGAATTTCAAGATGTTTTTCCAGAAGATATACCACCAGACTTCCACCATTGAGAGGTATTGAACACCAAATTGATTTGGTGCCGTGGGTTGTGTTGCCTAATAGGCCACTTACAGAGTAATCCTCAAGAGACCCAGGAAATTCAAAGGCAAGTTGCTGAATTGATGAGCAAAGGATGGGTTGAGGAGAGCTTGAGCCCTTGTGCTGTACCAGTTATATTGGTGCCAAAGAAGGATGGAAGTTGGAGGATGTGTTCTGACTATAGGGTTGTCAACAACATCACCATCAAGTACAGGCATCCCATTCCCAATGATCATGAGTCTCTAAAGTATTTGAAAGGACAGGGAAAGCTGAACAAGAGACATGCCAAGTGGGTGGAGTTTCTTGAACAATTCCCCTATGTGATCAAGCACAAGAAAGGTAAGTCCAATGTGGTTGTTGATGCTTTGTCACACAGGTATGCTTTAATGACTACTCTTGAAATTAAATTTCTTGGTTTTGAATATATTAAGGAACTGTATGAACATGATGCTGAATTTTCTCATATTTATCAAACATGTTCTCATACTGTATTTGATGGTTATTTCAAGCATGATGGTTACTTAATGAAGGACAAGAGACTTTGTGTGCCTAAGGGTTCAATTAGGGAATTGCTTGTTCAAGAGGCACATGAAGGGGGTTTAATGGGACATTTTGGGGTGCAAAAGACATATGACATCTTGCATGAGCATTTTTACTGGCCCCACATGAAGCATGGTGTACATAAGTTATGTGATAAGTGTCTTGTTTGTAAAAAGGCTAAGTCTAAGCTTATGCCAAGAGGAGATGGACCTTTTCAAGTTTTGGCTAAGATCAATGACAATGCATATAAGATTGACTTGCCAGGTGAGTATGGTGTGAGTGCTACCTTTAATGAGGCTGATTTGTCCTTTTATGATGCAGGTGATGAATTAATAGATTTGAGGACAAATGCTTCTCAAGAAGGAGGGAATGATGAGGACTTCATGGGAGAAGCCCAAGTCCAGAAAGAAGTCCAAGATCCAATACAAGGTCTAGGAGGACCCATGACAAGAGCAAGAGCTAAAAGGGCCCAAGAAGAACTTAAAAAGATGGTGAACAACTTATTAGAGGCCCAACATCAGATTGAAGCCCAACATGTGGAGCCTAGGATTTACACATGCATAGCCCACTTGGAATGAAAGGAGAAGAGGCACTCAAGATGGTCCAAATGATCCAAGTTGATGAAGGGCCCAAATGTGGGGGCATGATTTCTTCTAATTCAATTTTATTTAATTATGTATTTGAACTTTTTAATTTAATTAGTTTTGGTTCTTATTTTCTTTTTGGGATAATTTTGTAATAAGGGCCTATTGATTGGGTTTAACTTGTGCATAGTAGAACTAGGGTTTGCAATTGGGCCTGGGCCACATTTGCACTAGGATTAGGTTTTAAATTGTGCCTATAAATAGGCTTGTGTTGATTGTAAGAACACATTTTGGATTATACAAAACTGAGAGTTTTGCTCTGCTAGGGTTCTTCCTTGCATCATTAGATCTTATCAAGAATTAACCAATTCTTGTGGCGATCCTCCTTGGCTTATCAAACTAGGTTTGTGGCGCCATTCCTATCTTATTTTCTTTGCATTAATTTCGTATCTAGTTCTTCTTTTCAATTCTCGCACTTTTCTCAATTTTTGTCTCAAATTTCTCACACTCAGATCTCAAGTTATACATACTTTTTTTTGGTGATTCTTGAATCTAAATCGTGATTCAAAAAGAGATCTTTCACCTCGTTCTAGAATCACGCAATTCCGATGTCTGTAGCATGAGATATGGTTGCTTCTTAAGTACGGACAGAATCACTTCTTTTCCTTTCTTTATTCTTCCTTCCAATTTCATCTTCCAAATTCTGTTTGTTCTAGTCCTAATTAGGTCCGAATTCAAGAGGCTTAAGGTAAACCTCATCACTATCTCTAAGATTATTAAGACAGAGAAAGGTCCTCCCCTTATCAAGGTTCACCGCAAGCTAATCCCTTACCTGTTAAAAAATTGAGACCTCCATGGCCTGATGAGATTTCGTATGCTAAGGTGTATTCAGAACAATTAGGTTCAAGTCAAATTCAAAACACCTTTGGAGAGGATTCCAAGGCTAGTGGCAGAGTATGGAGGCAAAGATCTGACAAAAGGAAGGTGTCATCTTATTTTTCTTACTTCAAGCCACCTTGACTAGTTGAAAAGTTAACGTCAAGCTAATGACGTTAAACAAATGCTTTTTGGGAGGCAACCCAAATTTTCTCTCCTTTTCTCTTTTATTTTTATTTTTATTTTTATTTTGTTATTTTTTATTTTCTTGATTAACATTTTTCTATTTTTGTTTTGTAGTTAGCTAGTGTTGAGTCGGCTTAGGTGTCTCCCTGAGTTCAGAGCCTTTGTAGGGGGATGTATATAGCTGTTGGCCACTAAAAAGATTTTTCTTCTCTTTTCTTTAGCTTTTAATTTCAGCATTTATTTACTTATTTTTTTATTTTATTTTGTTTCCATCACCTTCTTGTGTTTTGAGTCATTCTGTGCATGCTGGTAAGTTGAATTGAATATCCAATGATTACGTAAATTGTGAATTGATTTATTTCTTTGGATATCACATGAGAATCTATGAATTATATTTATCTCTATTATTTCAATTGTATATTGATGTATTTCCCATCTGTATGATTGATAGACCTTGGAATTTAATTGCATGTCAAACTTAGAGAAAGTTTATGAAATGCATGTGTGTGGATGATTTGCATCTAGAAGTTATTTAATTCTCTCTTGAGGCGAAATCCTTATGCAGTGCATGATTAAGGAAATGATAAGGGTCTTCTTTGGACCGTTTGAGCCTTTTAAGCTAACCTATATATATAGTATATCCTTAGATCCTTTTTGCAGTCTTGTTATTATTTGACCTTTATTTCTTTTCTTTTACCCACATTTTCCTTTTCCCATACCCACATGAAAAAAAGAAAAAAAAATTCCTCTCTTACATAACCTTTGTTGAGTGCATATCTTGCATTATTTCATTATTCAATTCTTCGTTATTTTTGTGCATGAAGTTTTGGTGGAGCTAAAAAATTTTCAAAAAATTGAAAACATTGAAAAAAAAAGAGAAAGTCTACCTAAAATATTGCAAAAAAATAAGTTTAGGGGTGGAGAATGTTGAAAAAGAAGAAAAAAAAATAGTGAATGTTGTGTTTCTTATGCTCCATTTTGTAATTGTTCAGTATTTTAAGGCTTGGATTGTAAAATTTATATGATTTTGTATCTCAACTTTTATTTTCATTATCCTACCTTTTCTTTCTTAACTCATACCCTTGGCCTTACATTACAAGCTTTGTAAAGTCCCTTTTGATCCTTGGTTTTGTGTTGTTTACATTAGTAGAGAGAGAGATGAAGAACAACACTATGGATGTGGGTTTGATGTGCATTTGCAGTTTTATAAACCTATCTGGGATTGAACTCTATGAGGAGATTAGGTCTTTCATTCATGTTTTTGGGAAGTTATTTGTGCATAAGAGTTGCATGTGAGAGACGATGTGATAATTGGATTGTTCATGTGTGATACTTTGAAATTAGATTGTGAAGCAATTTTTTAGGATATAAATGATTTTTAATACTAGTGTTGCCATGTTAGAGTCTGTTTGTTTTGAGTTTTTATTTGTTTAGTCTTTTTTTGTTTTTTTTGTTTTTGTTTTTACTTGTGGACAAGCAAAAGCTTAAGTTTGGCGGAGCGATGAACCTACAAAAATTCATATTTTTACTATTCAAAATCTTGAGTTTTTATCCTCTTTTAATATTTTTAATTCTGTTTTGTTCTCATGTCTTGTTATGTTTTTATTATTTTAATTGTGTTCTTATTACGTATTTTTATTAGGTAATTACACATGGAGAAGACTGGGCATTTGAAGAGCAGAAAAAATAAGAAAATTCATTCAGAAGCCCAACACTCATGGCTTGAGCGCGCGTTGCGCACAGATGGATTCCTGATTAGTGGGCCAACGCCTAAGTGCTAGAAACTGAGCAGTGAACGCGTAAACAGCAGCATCAATTTCTTTTAAATAAGAAAGGTTTGCCAAATACAATACACTTTTACATACTTGTGGCGACACTTGGACAGAACGCAATAACCATCAAGAGGCACAAACCCTAATGCAGTGTGGGCGCAATTAGGCTTGAAGATTAGGAATTTTCTTCAACCTTTTCACCTTTCTACAATGAAGTTTATCATATTCTTCCCTTTGTGTTCTTCTTTTTTCATGTGTAACTAAACCCTTTTTTGTTAGGGTGATGATGGATCTTGTTCTTGGATGATGTAAATTCTTTTATGGGTTTAATCAATATTTCTATTTCATGATTTATGTGTTTATCTCTTTTCTTAATGCTTTTCTAAATCTGGCCAATTTGAGAATGATTTTTTGGTTTATGTATGATTTGGAAAAATTTGCATGAACCTAGAACTTGTGATAAACACCATAATTTCTGCAATCGCTAGGAATAGATGTTGTGGATTATGTGGTCTTTCTTTTAATTCTCTTGTTCTTGATAATGTCTTTCTATTTGGGATTAGACTAATGGATTAGTTAATTCTAAATAATGTAAGAGGATTAATATACCAAAGGATTGGATATTGATTAATTTTGGAAAATGACCGTGAATCATTGAAATATGACTTGATTAAACCAATATTTGACTTTGCATTTAAAGAATTCAAGTGAAATCTGACCCCTTACCTTTTCATATCATTATTTTTCAACTCAACCCAATTAATTAAATTTGGCTTTTGTTATTTTTTTTATTCTTTCTTTTTATTATTTTTATCAACTCTCCTTTTGATAGCTTGAATAGTATCGATTTGATGAATTTAATAATTAATAACTTAATCCTCATGGGACGATACTCTACTCATTTTTTATTACTTTTGTGATTCGGTACACTTGCCAATATCACAACAAAAGGTTGAAAGCACAAATGGAGTTCTTGGAACAAGGGAAAGAAACTGCTGAGTTGAAAGTTGTCATCCATAGAATCTGGTGTCAGAAGTTATCTGACAAGATTGAGGACTTAAAGGATGCACAAGCCAATGTTGCTGAAGCCCCGAGCCAAGTAAAAAGGGCAAAGAAAGGAAACAAAATAGAATCTGAAAAGACCACAATAGAAGTTCATGAATTACGAGCAAAGATAAATGCCCAAGAAAGGATAGTGGCGAGGGTTTTGCAAGAGAGAAAAGAATTGGAAGCAAATGCTAGGGTGCAAGATCGTAGAATGCAAGCCTTGCAGGAAGCTCTGAATGAAGCGAAATGTCGCTCTGATCAAGGACGGACATTAGCTGCAAAATATTATGATGCACTCGTGGATGCAAATCAAAAGAATGTGCATTTGACGCTGAAAATTCAAGAGTTGGGGGCTAGACAACGAGTAATGGAGACATGAAGCCCAAAAACTATAGAAACAAAAAGAAGAATGGGTAGAAGTGTGGCAATTAGTAGCACAAAATCAAGGGGCTGAAAAAGAAGAGTGGATGAAGAAATATGAGTACATGTCTGATAACTTACAATATCACACTGCACAACTAGTTACTTGTTTCAAAGAAGCAGACATTCAGATTCACATAAACCCCTGGTTACGATTACCACCAAATATAGTTACTTTTATGAAATATTGTCGAAGTTTTGCTAAGGGCTTTAGAAAAAAGCAAACAAAGTTGTTAATATAATTTTGTTACATTTTGTGGGGGCTAGAACTTTGTACTTATGAAGTTTGGAATGAAAATGAATGCTCAATTGTTATGTCTTGCTTCAAACATTGATCTTGTTATTCTTCTACTAAGACATTATTCATTGAGGTGTGAATTCTCCCTTGAATAGATTGTCAACCATGTTCACCTCGAGATAATTCGTCCTTGAGTGAAAACATGGGGAGCTTTGTCCTACATGAAAGAAACAACTGCATTGCTAGTGAATGATCGAGAAGATGACATCCATTGAGGAATGAATGTTCCCTTGGAGTTGTTATCAACCATATTTTTGCCTAAGGAGCAATATGCCCTAGTGCTAAATATGGGATTTTGCCTTGCTATCGAATGTCTATGCAAATCTTTCCACAACCACCAAGCATCCTCACGTAGTGCAAACAATTTCTCTTTGCTGACTTCATCCATAATAAGGAATTGCATGTAGAACTATAATCATTTTTCACTACATGTTGGCATAACTTTCTTGCAAATATATATATATATATGAAGAAAAATCCATCTGCATAAATAGTCAATACTTCGTATACATGCATGTTACCAATTTTGTTTAGTCAAAATTGATAAGTGCATATTCACATTATGTTTTCATCGAGTAGAAAAGTAGACACTATAGCAGAAAAACAGCTTCTGCGACACCCATACAAGACTCATTCCCAAGCTAGGATCATAGATGAAATAGAACAAACTCAAGAGCTGAAGGATGAGGTGAATCAACTCAGAGAGTAAGTATCCAAGATGACTGAGATGCTACAAGTCCATGGAAAATAGAATGAGCATAGATGGGAATCCCTCAATGGCAAACGAAGGACATCCAACCACATCTCTTCACCCGCTTGGTTTTGGTTCAATCCCTCTGCAATATCAAGGCTTTAATCCTCAAGGAGTTGTGATGCCACTCAGCATTTATCCAAACAACACCACTCAACCCTCGGTCACCAGTTCGCAGGAAAACCAGGTGCCACCATTCCCACCATATGGCCTACCTCCTGGCTATATACCACCATTAGCCTCCAACCCCCATGATAATACCACCCCACCAGTAACACCAACTTCAAACTTGCCAAACACTTCCCAAACCTAAGTCACTCAGCCAAATGTCAGCGAAGCCTTGCCAACATGTGAACACCCAATTTTGACCGGACTATGAAATTTTTTTTTTGAAAAAAATATAATAAAAAATTAATTAAAAAGATATAATAGTAAAAATGTATTTTTCTATAAAAAAAACTTTTGTAGCTTGCTTGTTACACATTCACCCTCTTCATAGTTTCACTCACTCTGCACTGCACAACACACGCTCACTTTCACCACTCTTACGTTTACTAGGAGGAGAAGACTGCAACCACACACCAAATCACCCTTCTAGCAACCCATCTTCGTTCACCTCCATAAACCCACCACCTTCATCTCCACAAATGACTAAAGAACCACTTCCATCATAAACCGAGATCAACCTTCTATTTCTCATCTTCATCTCAGCCGCCAACTGCTCCTAGCTCCCCTCCCCAAACCGTGAACCATCCTTCACAAACCTTCATCACCTTATCTTCCACATTAATCATTTTCCCACGTCCCAACCACTCTTCACCATCACCTTCATTCCATTACCTTCATTCACCGAGTCAACTCACCACTCTATCACCTTCAACTGAGTCAACTCACCACCCTTCACTATTCATCTTCTTTAACCTCCATCACCCACCTTAATCACCATTAATAACAACTCAACCAAACACCACAACCCAATCAAACCACCATTCATCCGAAAATCACCTAACATAACTCAGCCACCGTTAGCAGGACGGAGAACCGAAGCCCGCCGTCCAACCACCGCGCTACCCAACCACACGATCCGTTAGATCCACCATCATCCAAACCAAATCCAGCTACCAAACACCATGGCCAAAGCCCCCATCTCCATGTAACATACCCACAAATCCACATCTAACCAAAAACCAACCAACAGAAACTGAACCACCACAACTTATCGCCGCTCTAACCCACAAACCATCTCTGCCATCTTCGTCGCCGCCCAACTCGTCGTCCAGTCCTCATGCCGGCGCACCGAGTCTGTGCGAACCCGAGGAATAGGTGGGGTCTCGACTTTTGTTATTGAGGGACTTTATACTCACTTGACATTTGTTGAGACACCACTCATATTGTTACTAATATCATGGACTAGTCATATTAAGACGATTTATCCCTACTTGTGATTAATTCAATAATTGGGACCTTGTCTTTATAGATAAGAGTAATCTGAGCACCATGACTTTTAGAAGTTTAGATCTGTCCCGAAAATCTTGCACTGATAGATCGAACGTAATGGCTACCAAAATTAGAGTCGTGACCTTAAGGAAATCCAACTTTTAAGTTCCACCTAACTAGGGCACAAAGGGGACGTACTTCTTCTTTATCTATCTCTTCTTTATGCGATTCATTCTTGCATTTTCTTTTTCTTTTTCCTAAAAAAAAATTATAAAAAATACACCATCTTACATTTTCATGCTTAGCAAAAAAAAATTCTTCTTTACTTATCTATTTCTCATGTCATTCATTCTTGTATTTTTTTAAAAAAATCAGCATAAAAAAGAAAAAAAATACTTCATCTTGCATTACTCATGACTTACATTTTCATAGCATTCTAAAAAAAACATCTTACATTTTTATTTCATTTACTGCAGTTAAAAAAAAAAGGATATATCATCTTGCATTGTCATAACCCTTTTCGCAAAAAAAAAAAAAAACATGTATTTGCATATCATGCATCATCCTTTGGGTTTACAACCCTATAAGGGTTTCTTTATGTAGGCTATTACGATACATTCTTTATAGTTACCTTGATAAGAGGTACCCTTAGGATGCACTCTTCCTTTTTCTGGCATGCTTACACTATCTTTTTTTTAGTTATTATATATATATATATATATATAGGGTGAGTTTGCTTAGTAAAGTGGAAAGATCGGTACTCATCAATAGCAAGGAATGGAAGAAATGTGTCATGGGCAAAATACAAGCAATGCAGTCGACCTCAGGAGGAATATGAAGATTACAGTTAATGGCAGTGATCTGAGGTGTGTAAAGGACATTACTCAACAGATGATTCCTAAAGCTCGATCAGAATTCTCGAGTAGTTATGGGCAGATCCTAGATTTATTGCGCATCACAGTTGAAGAGCTTGTCTTGAGTGGCCTTGCTCAATTTTGGAATCGTTCTCTGAAATGTTTTGAGTTGCCTGACCTGGATATTGCACTAACCATTGAAGAGTACGCTATCATGTTGAGACTACCAATGAGCAAGCAGTCGAATGTTTATCTTTATGGAGGTCATTATGTGTCAGAAGGGAAGATAGCAAATCTGATAGAGGTTCAAGCAAATCAGTTATGTATGGAAAAAAGAGGAGGAACACAAGGCTTAAAGAAGAGTTACCTAGAAGCACATCTTGAGTTTCTAGCACAATAAGGAAAGTGGGATCTCTTTAACAAAACCTTGGCGCTAACCATTTTCAGGTTAGTATTATTCCCATTTACCTCAGATGTAGTAGACCAAGCAGCAATGGATGCTTTCTTCAAGTTTGAGAATCATAAGGCAAATCCAATTCCTGCTATTCTCGTTGATACTTTCTTAACCATGGAAATTTGCTATAAAAAAGGGGGAGGGATGATTCGATGTCATACACATATGTTGTACGTTTGGATCATGACACATATAGATGTGCATAATTTCCTAGGCCTCCTACCTGACCCGTTAAGGAATTTTGGTCACATACCAGTGAAACAACAAAAAGCTCATGAATGGAAAAATGAGTTCATGAATATGGGATCAGATTCTTTTAAATGGGTATGCCCTTGGTATCATGGAGAACAAATAATTCTCAATTATGGTGACTTTTCTAATGTTCCTTTAATGGGCATAAGAGGTTGTGTATCCTTTACACTGGTCTTGGTACTCAGATAACTCCAATGGATGCAACACATGCCCAATGAGATACAACTTAGAGGATTCAGATTTTTATATGGAAAAGATGGAAACACTTCCAATTAGGGAGGGGTATCGCACTTTAAGCAACCACATCAAACGACATCGATTGTCATGCCTATTGGGGAGGGGTATCGCACTTTGGAAGGTGCTCATAATGAAGTTCCTGGTTATGCTGGCCCTACTTGGGAATAACCTTTTGTGTCCATTATAGGACAGGCAACAATACCGCACTCTAGGAATAGCCACGTCATGACCGAGAAAGATAAGATGAAGGAAGAGTGGATGGAGAAAATAGAAGAACAAATTAAGGCAATCAAGGGCCCCAATGCTTATGGACCTTTGAGAATCGAAGAACTGTGTCCTACCATAGATATCGTAATCCCTAAAGACTTCAAGATTCCTGATTTTAGCAAGTACGATGGAAGGGGCAACCCTCGGTTTCATTTGATCAGTTATGGAACCAAGATGGTTGTTTGGTCTAAGGATGATAAGTTCCTCATTAGCTTTTTCCACAAGAGTCTTATAAGTCCTGCTTTAGAGTTGTATCTTCAATTAAACCACTTTAAGATTTCTCGTTGGACGGAATTGGCTGATCTATTCATGGACCAATACAAATTCAATCTGGACGCAACTCCGACCCAGGAATAATTGAGCTCGATGAATAAAGGAAATGATGAACCTTTCAAACAATATGCACAGAGGTGAAGAGCCTTGCCAGCCCAAGTTCAGCCCCCATTGACACTGTCTGAGATGTGTTCATATTTCTTGGGAACTTTGGGAAATCCTTTTATTGGGGCAATGGTCGGGTCAGCCTATAAGGATTTTGTGAACTTGATAATGGGAGGAGAAAGGATAAAGATTTTGGCCAAAGCTGGGAAGTTGTCGGTGAGCAATACGGAGAATACTGCCTTTAAGAATGGATTCCAACCGAAAAAGAAGGAACCCGAGGTGAATTATGTCCAACGCCAGCAGACCTTCAGACATTGATATTCCCCACAAAACTCAAGCCACCAACCACCATATAACCCTAACCCTTACCTTCTAAACCAAACACCTACACTTCCTTATTACCTGCCCCACCAAGTTATGCCTACCACAAACGTTACCCCAATCCCACAATTCCAAATCAACAATGTTCCCACACTACAACCATATGTACTAGCTTGTCCAACCTATACCCGATACCCACCTACACCTCCACAAATTTGCCCAAACCACCCACAGCCTCAGTCAAACGCCCAAAATCAAGGTCATTTTCATCCCCAAAACCTACCTCTTTTCCTAAGATTGTCCATTTCAAATGTGGATCTATTCCAAAGGTTGTTCGATGCTCATCTCATTTCGGGAAATCCTGTACATCCTTTAGAACTACCATTCCCAGCATGGTATAACCCAAATTTAACCTGTAAATACCACATGGATATCCCAGGGCATTCAATTGAAGATTATGAGGCTTTCAAGACTGCAGTAAGGAAGCTTATTGCTTATGGGAAGCTTGACATTCAAGAAGAGGCTGGACCCAGTATCATCAATAACCCAATTCCTAATCATGGTGGAAGGAATGTGATCAATGCGTTAGAAATGGAAGAACCACCAATAAGAAAGGTCATGAACTTACGTACGCTGATGGCCAAAATATTTGAGGGGTTGAAGAAAGCAGGTTATAGCATCATTGCACCATCTACCACGATGAAAGAAGAAGAAAAGCACGATAAAGAGTCAAGTTGTGCTTACCATTATAAGGAAATGAGGCATGATGTTGAGGATTGTTGGGACTTTAAGGTTCGAATCCAAGGATTGCTCACTTTTGGAATAATACAAGCAAGACAAGGGGTAGCTTCCTCCAAATAGGTCAATGTGGTTGAACGTTTTGTACTCAAGGTGTCGCCTCTCAACGAAGCCTCGACACCAAGGAAAGTAGTATTGATAGTCAAGAAGCCAATACCATTTGCTTATAATAATACCCACACAGTGCCATGGAGTTATGAAACCAGGGTAGAGACAAAGGGAGCCAGGGAAGGGACTTCGAAGGCCCGAGTTACAGAAGTACATCAGGAGGAAGAGTCAGTGACTAACATAGTCGAGGTAGGAGGAATTACAAGGAGTAGGCGATGCTATAGTCCAAGAGAAGTGGAAAAGGAGAAAATCGTTAAAAAAAGGGGTAAGGAAAAAACATCAAAAGAAGAGGAGAAGAGGAAGGAAGAGGAAGAAGAGTTCTTGAAGATAATGAAGCAAAGCGAATATGACGCGGTGGAACAATTGAAGAAGACTCCAGCCAGAATATCTCTTTTGTCACTCGTTTTGACATCTGAAATGCATTGGAAGGCATTACTGAGAATTCTGAACGAGGCCTATGTTAAGCCTGATGTTACCCCCGAAAATGTCGTCAATATGGTGGACTCGGTGAAGCGTGTGAACATGATCACTTTTACTGATGAAGAGATCATTTCTCAATTTGAGAAAAATCCACGGGCCTTGCACATAACGCTCAAATGCAAAGGGTATATAGTTGCAAAAGTTTTGATAGACGGGGGATCTGCACCGAACATCCTACTTATGTTGACTCTGACTTCGTTATCAATAAGTGAGGATGAATTGTCACCTCGAGAAATGGTGGTATGAGCCTTTGATGGAAATAAGAGATTCATCTTGGGAGACATGATGTTACCGTTGGAGATTGGTCCAAGTATTTTTCAAGTGCAATTCCAAGTTATGGATATTGAGCCTGACTACACCATGCTCCTGGGAGACCGTGGATTCGTGTTGCTAGTGTTGTTCCTTCCACCTTGCATCAGAGTGTTAAATACATTGAAAATGGGTCGGTTATTACCGTACACGGAGAAGAAGAAATTATGCTGTCAAAACTAGTTTCAGTGCCATATGTGGAGAGTGCAGAGAAAAATGAGGAAAACTTGTGGCATAGCTTTGAAGTAGTTGAGACTGGATTTGGTAATGATGAATCTCAGACGCAAAGCGTGGATCAGGTGGTGGCCTTGATTATGACGAGTAGTGGATACGAAGAAGGAAAAGGCTTGGGCTCACAACTGCAAGGTACTCGGTCGCTAGTGTCATTCCCAAAAAAGTGGGACAAGTTTGGGTTAGGGTATGAAGCATCCCTAGAAGAAAAAATAAGGAGCATGACTCTCGGAAAGAAGAATGACAAGGGCAAGATGAAGCATATTCCCTACCTGAGGGAAATATTCCCAGCACCAACAGAGATAATCATGTCTAGAGAGGACATTCGCCTTCAATGCCATCCCATTATTAATGCGTTGTATAAAGAAGGCCTAGAGGAGAGCAAGGCGATTTGTCTTTTTACTGATGAGGAGCCACTGAAGAATTGGCAGTCTGAACCAATAATTGATGTGATTATTTCCAAGTAATTATCTGGTCATACTGTACCAAGCTGATATTTAAGATTGGCTAGTTTTGAGCTTATGTTTGTGCTATTTGAGACATTAACTTAATGAATTTGCATGATTATTCAACATTCCTCCTTGTTGCACTTTGACTTGTCCATTTGCATTTATCAGTTTTCCTTTTTGTATAATATTTTGTTCTTCCTTTATCATTCCTAATCTATTTTGCTTTTCCAACTCCACACAAATTACTTTCCAGGGATCTGAGTCTCATAGAAAGTTCGCTTCATGAAAGGGACCTTGAAAACTCATCAATTGATTCCCATGTGATGTTTGAGGAAGAAGACTCTGGATTTGATGAAGAGGGAGAAGTTGTTGAAAGTTTCAAAATTACTGGATTATTCAGAGAAGGGATTTGACTTGAATGGCGAGGAAGCCGAGGTGATTAACATAGGGACAGAAGAAGAGATAAAAGAATTGAAAATGGTGGAAAATCCTGAACATCAAGAAATGATTACACTATTCAAAGAGTATATGGATGTCTTTGCTTGGTCTTATCGGGATATGCCTGGATTAGATCTGGAGATAACATCACACAAAATCCCACTATATCTAATTGTTGAGGCAAAGAAGCAGAAGTTAAGGAGGATGAATCCTGATATGTCCCTGAAGAAATCCGTCAAAGGAAGTGAAATTGCTGATTATTTAGCTGAAAACCCTCTTGAGGGTGGACAACTAGTAACATCCGAGTTCCCTGATGGAGAAATATTGACAGTAGAAGGAGAAGAAGAAGGTGAGGATGAGCCCATTTGGAAGATATATTTTGATGGAGCAGTCAACATGTATGGTAGTGGCATAGGAGCCGTGGTTGTTTCACTAACAGGAAAGTAATATCTAGTCGCTATCAAGCTCGATTTTGAATGCACTAATAATGTTACAGAATATGAGGCCTGTGCTAATGGTTTACAAGTTACAATTAACTTGGGGATTAAATAGCTAAAGATATTTGGAGATTCAGCACTTATCATTTATCAGGTGAACGGTGAATGGCAAACTAAAGACCCAAAGTTGGTGCCTTATCAAAAATATCTGACCCGACTGATTGAAAATTTTGAGGAGGTGACCTTCTCCCATTTGACTCGAGACAAGAATCAGTTTGTAGATGCTATGGCCACTTTGGCTATAATGACCAAATTGGATATTCACAATAATGTTCAACCCATCCAAGTAAAGATGCACAGTGAGCCCGCGTATTGTGCTAATGTGGAAGGTGAGCCAGATGGTAAACATTGGTATCATGATATCAAGCAGTATATTCAACATAGAGAATACCCAACTGGGATAAATAAGGTGAAAAAGAAGACTATCCGTCGATTAGCAATGGCCTTTTTCTTGAATAGAGAGGTTTTGTACAAGAGAAGTCATAATGGCACTTTGCTTAGATGCATGGATGTTCGTGAAGCTCGCATAATCATGTTTGAAGTCCATGAAGCAATTTGTGAAACTCATGCTAATGGTTATATCATGGCAGGAAAAATTCTAAGGAATGGCTATTATTGGTCTACTATGGAAACAAACTGCATAGAATATGTACGAAAGTGTCAGAAATGCTAGATATATGCAGATCGAGTAAATGCACCTCCATTTCCCTTGCACAATTTGGTATCTCCATGGCCTTTCTCAATGTGAGGAATAGATGTCATTGGACCCATTAATCTTAAAGCTTCCAATGGTCATTACTTCATTTTGGTGGTGATTGACTATTTCACCAAGTTGGTAGAAGCTTCCTCGTATGCCAACATCACTCAAAAAGTGTTTTTGAGATTCCTCAAAAGGGATATTGTCTACAGATATGGAATTCTAGAAAGGATAATCACAGATAATGCTACCAACCTCAATGTTGTTGAGATTCAGAAGTTCTATGAAAATTTCAAAATCAGGCATCATAATTCAAATCCCTATAGGCCTCAGATGAATGGTGCAGTTGAGGCAGCTAATAAGAATGTCAAGAAGATTATTGCTAAGATGGTAGTGAACTACAAAGATTGGCATGAAATGTTACCTTATGCTTTGCACGCGTATTGTACAAATATACGATCAAGTACAGGGGTAACATCTTTCTTTTTGGTGTATGGGATGGAGGTTGTGTCTCCCATAAAAATTAAGATTCCTTCTCTAAGAATTTTAATGGAAGCAGAGTTGGAAGAATTTGAATGGGTAAAGACTCGATATGAGCAGTTGAATATGATAGAAGAGAAAAGATTGGCAGCTATTTGTCGCAGACAGTTGTATCAAAGCAAAATGGCCAAAGCTTTTAACAAGAAAGTTCGTCCAAAGAGTTCTGTTCAAGAGATTTGGTTTTGAATAAGATTCTCCCTAATCAAGAGGATGCCAAAGGAAAATACGCTCCGAGTTATGAAGGCCCATACATAGTTAAGCAGGCATTTTCAGGGGGAGCATTAATTTTGCAGAATATGGATGGAGAAGAATTACCAAGGCCCGTAAACACTGATGTTGTCAAAAGATTCTATGCCTAAAAAAAACTCGTTAGGTTGAAAACCTGAAAAGGTGACCTAAGCAAAACTTAGAGCAATCAAAAAATGAGAAAAGGAAAAATGGGGAAAAGGCCCGTTAGGCTAAAAACCCGAAAGGGCGGTCCAAGCAAAAGTTAGGGCAAATAAATAGGTAAAATCTTAAAGAAAGTTGGCTTGAAACTTGAAAGGTTCACCATACTGGGGCAATTTTGAATTGCGTTCGATTGACTACACTGGGGCAAATTTATATTTGCATTCGATTGGTTACACTGGGACAATTTTTGTTGGCCTTCGATTGGTCATACTTGAGCAAATATTCTGGAGGATTGAAGGAGAAGATATGTTGAATGAGGTAGCAACAAAAGCAATAGTTGAGTTATCAAGCCATTGCAGGGAATCAATTGAATGAGGAACAAGGAACCAATACTAGGGCAAATTTTTCTTATCCTTTGCAACTTCCTTTAGTTTCTAGGATTTCATCTTTCAAGCATGTGTCTTACTAAAAGTTCATGTATGATCAGATTACCAAAGTAATAAAAAGAAGTTTGTTCATTCAACGAATTTCTATCCATTCATGAATGCATGCTTACTCATTAAGTCATGTCTCAAATAGGATAAATTTATTGTCAACAATTTGATTTGACAACTCTACAACAATCCTTCAATGATTAATTCAGACTAAAAGATCTCAGTAACTCAAAGTGCAGATTACAATGCAGTATTTGCTTGGGTCGAAAAAAGAAAAAAGAAGAAAAAGGGAAAAGATTAAGAAATGAAGAAGGGAAATGAGCAAGTCAAGAGGACTTTAAGTGAACCAAAGGGTCTGATGAAGAAAAATATATGAACAAGGCGTTTGATTGGTCAAAGCTTTCCAAAAGTCGTCGTTAGTTCAAAGGACTTTTAATAAAATAAAAAAAAGAGAAAGAGAAAGAAAAAGAGAAGGAAAGGGAGAGAATAAAAAAGGAAAAAGAAAAAGAAATCTTTTTGGGTCAAGTTGCCTTTTGCCTTTTAGATTTTCTGTCTTCAGGATGCAGTAGCCCGCTGTCTTTTAAATTTTGGGACACAGAAGCCCATTGTCATTCCATGCATTTTAAATTTGTTTGAGTGCATCGACTCCATTGTCATTCCGTGCATTTTTAATTTTCTGTTGAGCGCATCGGCTCCATGCATTTTACTTTCTATTGAGCGCATCGGCTTCCTGCATTTTAATTTTCTCTTGAGCGCATTGGCTCCATGCATTTTATTTTCCTTTGAGCGCATCGGCTCCATGCATCTTTAATTTCTGTTGAGCGCATTAGCTCCATGCATTTTAATTCCTGTTGAGTGCATCGGCTCCATGCATTTTTAATTTTCTGTTGAGCGCATCGACTCTATGCATTTTATTTTTTGTTGAGCGCATCGGCTCTATGCATTTTACTTTCCTTTGAGCGCATCGACTCCATGCATCTTTATTTACATTGAGCGCATTTCCATGCATTTTAATTCCTGTTGAGTGCATCGACTCCATGCATTTTTAATTTTCTGTTGAGCGCATCGACTCTATGTGCATTTTATTTTTTGTTGAGCGCATCGGCTCTATGCATTTTACTTTCCTTTGAGCGCATCGACTCCATGCATTTTATTTTCCTTTCAGTGCATCGGCTCCATGTATCTTTAATTTCTGTTGAGCGCATCAGCTCCATGCATTTTTAATTTTCTATTAAGCGCATCGGCTCCATGCATTTTTAATTTTCTATTAAGCGCATCGGCTCTATGCATTTTACTTTCTGTTGAGCACATCAACTCCATGCATTTTACTTTTCTTTGAACGCATCAGCTCTATGCATTTTTAATTTTCTGTTGAGCGCATCGGCTCCATGCATTTTACTTTCTGTTGAACACATCGGCTCCATGCATTTTACTTTCCGTTGAGCGCATCGGCTCCATGCATTTTTAATTTTTTGTTAAGTGCATTGGCTCCTTGCATTTTCATTTCTGTTGAGTGCATCCGCTCCATGCATTTTTAATTTTTTGTTGAGCGCATCTCCATGCATTTTATTTTCTGTTGAGCGCATTGACTCCATACATTTTTATTTCTTTTGAGCGCATCGACTCTTTGCATTTTTGTTTGTTCTCGCATTGTTTTGCATTTACCATCTTATGCATTGTCGAACAAAATTAGAGTTTATGTCTTTACTCATTTCTTACGACGATAATATGAAAAACCACATTTTTTCTATTTTATCTAATAAAAAATAAGTAAAAATGGACAACTGTGAACACCTAATTTTGATCACACTCTGAAAAATAAATTTTAAAAAAATATAATAAAAAATTAATTAAAAAATATAATAGTAAAATTTTATTTTTCTATTAAAAATAACTTTTGTAGCTTGCTTGTTACACACTCACCCTCTGCACAGTTTGACTCACTCTACACTGCACAACACACGCTCACTTTCACCACTCTCACGTTTACAAGGAGGAGAAGACTGCAACCACACACCAAATCACCCTTCTAGCAACCCATCTCCGTTCACCTCCATAAACCCACCACCTTCATCTCCACAAACGACTAAAGAACCACTTCCATCACAAACTGAGATCAACCTTCCATTTCTCATCTTCATCTCAGTCGCCAACTGCTCCTAGCTCCCCTCCCCAAACCGTGAACCATCCTTCACAAACCTTCATCACCTTATCTTCCACATTAATCATTTTCCCACGTCCCAACCACTCTTCACCATCACCTTCATTCCATTACCTTCACTCACCGAGTCAACTCACCACTCGCATCACCTTCAACCGAGTCAACTCACCACCCTTCACTATTCATCTTCTTCAACCTCCCATCACCCACCTTAATCACCATTAACAACAACTCAACCAAACACCACAACCCAACCAAACCACCATTCATCCGAAAATCACCTAACATAGCTTAGCCACCGTCAACCGGACAGAACCGTAAGCCGCCGTCCGGCCGCCGCGCCGCTCAACCACGATCCATCAGATCCACCACCGTCCAAACCAGATCCAGCTACCAAACACCATGGCCCAACCCCTCATCTCCACGTAACACACCCACAGATCCACCTCTAACCAAAAACCACCTAATAGAAACTGAACCACCACAACTTATCACCGCTCCAACCTACGAACCATCTTTGCCATCTCCGTCGCCGCCTAACTCGCCATCCAGTACTCATGCCAGCGCACCGTTGTACTCCGCACCGTACCAGAGCACGTCCGTTCTGCCACTCCTGCACCCTGGCCCTTCTCTGCAACTCATCTCAAATATAACCCCTTTTTGTTCAATTATTTCGTAAGTTATGTTTGTTTGTTTCTTTTGATTGCTATTAGTTTTTTTTTTGTCAACAAAAATAAATGATAAAAAATAAAAATTTATAAAATGATTGGCCTTTTAAGGTAAATTTTTTTTGAAATATCTAAAAAAATGGTAAAATAATAATAATAATAATAATAATAATAATAATAATAATAATAATAATAATAATAATAATAATAATAATAATGGAATTAAAAAAACAAAAAATATTTTGAATTTAATTGTTTGCTTTGATTAGGATTAGCTCTAGATTGATAATGTTTACTTAATAGTATGTCTTATGTTGTGTTTTATGATAAAATATATATATATATATATATATATATAAATATAAAAAATACATAAAAAAAAAAAATTAAAAAAGGTGATAAAAGATAATTTTTGTGAGTTAGGTTGATTTTAATTTGAGTATCTTGTCTGTTTGTGGGTTGTACCTCTTTTTTATGCTTGTTGACATGTTGTTTGAATTAATCCATTGACAATTTGTTTGAAAAAGTTTTAAGTTTCTTTTAATTAAAATTGGTCAACTCACAATTATTTTCTAGAGAACTACGTGACTTTGAGTTCCTCATTGCAATTGAGGATACATAGGAGCAGAATCATATTCTGTCAAGTCAAAAGTTAAATTTTCACAATTTGGTTTTTCTTTTCTTTCTTTTCTTTAAAAAAAATAAACAAAAAAATAAAAAATAAAAAATAGTTACATTGCCTTTTTTTTAGAAAAAGAGGAATAAAATAAATATATGTTGAGATTATCAAGAATTTGCACAATTGACTCAAGGTACCGTGTTAGGACGGGTGTGTTAGGGGTGCTGTGGAATTAAATTTCCACCATTCCCTATCCATAACCGACTCCCGAATCCAATCTGATTTTTAAAGACCATTTTCAAAGAAAAGTTTTTCAATTTTTTCTAATTTAAGTTAAATTGGTGGTGATTCCATTTTCTATTTTCTAAAATCTCGTGAGTTGCTGTTTTGCCGCGATCACGGTCGCGACACAACACAACACCCATTCCCTTTTTTATCCCACCATACGATCTCCCTTCATGCTTTGTACCACCGCAAGCTTCCAATCCCCCTGACGGCAACATGCCTGCTTCAAACTCATTGAGCACAACCCAACCACATGCCCATTACCTTGGTACTAGTGGAACCCCACTAGTGCAACATTTTGTCCCCACTTTCATGCCACAATACCCAGTGAACTCTTTCACTGAAAATTCTCAGTCCAAAGAGAAGTTAGAAATTCTTGAAGAGAGACTACGAGCCATAGAATGAGCAAGTAGCTATGGTCTTCTGGATACCTCAGAACTCTGTCTTGTCCCAGAAGTGGTGATTCCCCCTGAAATTTAAAATCCCAGATTTCGACAAATATAAGGGAGCCACTTATCCGAAGAACCATCTGACCATGTACATCCGTAAGATGGCTTCACATGCTTATGATGACAAGCTACTAATCCATTTCTTCCAAGACAGCTTGGCTGGGGTAGCTTCTAACTAGTACACATACCTTGAACGTGCCCATATACGAGGTTTCAAGGACTTGGCTGATGCTTTCTTAAAGCAATATAAATACAACATCAATATAACACCAGATAGACTGCAGTTGCAGAATATGATTAAGAAGGAAGCTGAAACCTTTGAGGAATATGCTCAGTGATGGAGAGAAATAGTTACTCAAGTAGAACCCCCATTAACAGAAAGAGAAATGGTGGCTACGTTCATCGACACTCTCCAATCACCCTTCTATGACAAGATGATAGGGAGTGTGTCGTCAAATTTCTCAGACATAGTCATCATCGGGGAAAGAGTTGAAGGAGGAATGGGAAGTGGGAAAATCATTGAAAGTTCAACAAGGATGTTTAGTACCAAGAGGCCCCTAACAGGGAAGAAAAGAGAAGGATAAACCCACATTGTTACTTTCGATCAGAGAAGCTTTACCTAAGGGAAACATAGCCAAGTGCCTAGAAACCCTCAACCATCCTTCCAACCTCCCTACATGCCTTACAACCAATATATTGCTAATCCCTTCCAAGCTCTATATCCTCAACCTTACCACCCGTATGTTGCCACTTCTTCACAAGTTCCTTATCCCCAGCCTCACCACCGAATAATGCCTTACCGAATACCATATATCCCCTATTCAATACCAGAAACCCCCTACCTTACCGCCTCAGCCAACTTAACCAGGGGCCCAAAACCCAAACACAAACCAAAAAAGACCACCAAATAACCAGGAAAGGAAGTTCATCTATTTTGACCCAATCTCTATGACCTACACTGAGTTATTATCCCAACTCATCTGTAACTCTCTCTTGGCTCCTTGCCCGATGAAGCTAGTGGAATCCCCATATCCTAAAGGATTCGACCCAAATACTAAGTATGATTACCATGTGAGGTCCGTAGGCCATTCCACAGAGAATTGCTAGCGTTGAAGTTTAAAGTGCTAGATCTAATCGATGTCAAATGGTTGAATTTCAAGACAAATACTTCTAGTGTGAGCCACAATCCTTTACCAAATTACGAAAATCCTAGAGTCAATGCCACAGAGGAGTGCTCTGCCCAACAATTCATAAGACAAGTGGCAGATGTCAAAACCCCCATGAGAGTTATTTTTAAAGAACGCCGCAAATTCAGGATGATACAAGCTGAAGTTGAAGGGAAAAGAGGCGATGATGATGACATAACGTGTAATTTCCATGGGAATGTGGGGCATTCTATTGAAGAATGTGGCGAATTCAGACAGACCCTCCAGAATCTAATGGACATGCAACAGGTGCAAATAAGTCATCTGTGTGATAAGGGTGGCATAAATATGGTTGATGAGTACGTCATTCCTTAACCTCAAGAAGGCCAGGGAGTTGTAAATTCTCAAGTCCCTCCCATTACACATCCAGTTATCAAGGCATTGGTTATCTATTACACTGAAGTTGCACCTTCGCTAACTCCATGTGGCCCGAAGCCCATCACCATTCAAGTTCCCAATCCTTTTCCATTCAAGGACACCAGAGCAATACCGTGGAACTATAATGTGCAAATCCTTGGAAACAATTCCACGAATGATCAGCCAAAAGTTTCATCTTGTTCGAGCTCTATTGTGACTAATATATCGGGAATTGGGGGGATGACACGAAGTGGTCGCATTTACACTCCTGAGGAGTTACGAAAGGGTCAAGAAGAAGAAGAAAAGAGGAACCACAAAGGGAAAAACAAGATAGGAGAGACTTCTATTAGAAATGAAGTGAAAGAAAAAGAAGGGTTGACAAAGTCAAAGGAGTACAAAAATGAGGTATCTGATGAAGAAGCTTGTGAGTTCTTGAAGTTTATCAAGTAAAGTGTGTATAGGGTGGTAGATCAGTTGAATCGTACCCCTGCAAGGATATCGCTTTTATCCTTATTGATGAATTCCGAGCCGCATAGAAAAGTGTTGATGAAGATACTGAATCAAGCCCATGTTTCTCATGACATCACAGTTGACAAGTTAGGCAGTATTGTTGGCAACATTACTATTGATAATTATGTCACTTTCACTGATGATGAGATACCTGCTGAAGGAATGGGGCACAATAAGGTACTACACATTTTTGTCAAATGCCAAGAGTATATAATGGCTAGAGTGCTCACTGACAATGGTTCCTCTTTGAATGTGTTGCCAAAATTAACTTTTTCCAAGTTACCTTTTGATGGAACTTACATGAAACCAAGTACAATGATCGTGAGGGCTTTTGATGGGACCCAAAGAGAAGTAATAGGAGAAATTGAGATCCCAGTTCAAATTGGACTTACTACTTTTCATATACTTTTCTAGGTGATGGACATCACACCAACTTACAACTGTCTCTTGGGATGACCTTGGATTCATTCCACTAGAGTCGTGTCATCCACGTTGCATCAAAAAGTGAAGTTTATAGTTGGCAATAGGTTAGTAATCGTTTCGGGTGAGGAAGACCTGTTGGTGAGTAAGTCACCATCAACCCCTTACATTGAAGCTATAGAAGAAGCTTTTGAAACCGCATTCCAAGCGCTGGAGATTGTCAGTGCCACTTATGTGGAAGAAAGAGCTCAAATTTTAAAGCCACAGCCATCCAGTGCATCCATCATGATGGCTAAGGTTATGCTTGAAAGGGGATATTAATGTGGAAAGGGATTGGGAATGAATGAACAAGGCATTGTGAAGCTCCTACAACCCTGTGAAAACAAAGACAAGTTTGAGTTAGGATATAAACCCACCAAAGCTGACAAGAGAAGTGTCATAGAAGAGAAAAAAGAGAGGAAGTTGGCTCAGTTAAAAAATCGGGGAGCCTAAAGCTGAAGGGATCCCCATATGTGACATCTGTCAGAGCTTTCGAAATGCAGGATTAGTGTTTCTGAACTAAGTGACCGTTATCAATAATGATCAACCCATCAATCATGATGTCAACCTGGTGTGCCCTTGTTCCCTAGATGTAAAGCTCAATAATTGCAAGATCGTTGATTTTCCCATGACCTTTGAAACTGATTCAAAGTAATTCTGTAATGCTAATCCTTTAGCTCTGCCCAAGGCTTTAGGAAGATATGTTGTAAAAGCGGGCTCACATGTTTCCATTTTAATATTTACTATTAATAAATGCATTTACAAATTATCTTGCCATTTTTTTTAGCTTTTTGCCCGACCATTATATTAACCTTTATTTATTACCTCTTTTTTTTACTTATGTTAACATCAATAAATGCAGATCTGAAAGTGACTCTTTTGAAAATGACAGTGCTATGACCCTATTATATGATTTTGACCATCCCATTAATCATGTTGATGAGGATATTGATGACAATTGGGAACCCTCTCCTGAGTTAATGAGGTTAAAGGAATAAGAGGCCAAAGAAACTCAACCTCATGAAGAGTCAACTGAAGTAATTAATTTGGGGACTGAGGATGATAAAAAAGAAGTTAAAATTGGCACTTCCATGAAAGAAGATGAGTGAAGCAAGTTGGTTAAGCTCTTATCTCATTATTGTGACATTTTTACATGGTCGTACCAAGATATACTTAGGCTAGATGCTAGCATAGTTAAGCATAAATTGCGACTAAAACCAGAATATCCTCCCATCAAACAAAAGTTGAGACGAATGAAGCTAGAGATGTTACTAAAAATTAGAGAAGGGGTTAAAAAGCAGTTTGATGCAGGTTTCCTCGTTGTTGCAAAGTACCCTCAATGGGTTGCCACATCGTTCCTGTCTTAAAGAAAGATGGGAAAGTACAAATGTGCGTTGACTATAGAGATTTGAATAGAGCTAACCCTAAAGACAACTTTCCTCTACCTCACATTGATGTTTTGGTGGAAAACACTACTCAACATTCATTTTTCTCCTTTATGGATGGTTTCTCAGGATACAATCAGATCAAGATGGCACCTAAAGACATGGAGAAGACCACATTCATCACTCTATGGGGAACTTTTTGTTACAAAGTAATGTCATTTAGATTGAAGAATGCAAGAGCAACTTATCAAAGGGCAATGGTGACTTTGTTCTATAACATAATGCACAAAGAAATATAAGTTTACATGGACGACATGATTGTAATGTCTAGAACAGAAGAAGACCATGTTGTTAATTTGCAAAAGCTCTTTGAAAGGTTGAGAAAGTTTAGGCTTAGACTAAATCCTGCTAAATATACTTTTGCTGTAAAATTAGGCAAGCTTTTGCGATTTGTGGTTAGCCATAAAGGGATAGAAGTTGATCTAGACAAAGTTCGAGCAATCATAGAGATGCCAGATCCTCGCACTGAAAAAGAAGTTCATGGGTTTTTGGGGAGGCTGAACTATATTATTAGATTTATATCCCAATTGACTGCGAAATGCGAACCAATTTTCAAGTTATTGCATAAAAACCAGATAATAGAATGGAATAAAGATTGTCAGATAGCATTTGAGAAGATCAAACAGTATCTGTAAGAACCCCCAGTATTGGTACCTCCAGTGCCAGGAAGGCCTCTTATCCTGTTGATGCGGGATTAAAAGTTGCAAACCCAAGTGCAGGTTATCTCAAGTAATAAATTTCTCGGTGAGTCCGAGGTCAAACCACAGAGACTTGATGAAGAAAAATTAATTAAAGTAAAGTAAATATTTTGTTACAATAATAAAGATGATAAATAAAATTTTTCACAAGTAAAAAGAATTACTTGGGTTAGGAGATCCACTTTTGGTAAATAAATTAAGGACAAGATTAATTCTTTTATAACTCAATTAGAATCCACACATAACGGAGGTTCTAATCAGAAAATACAACATTCAAAGTTTATTAAAAATTATATACGTAATTTTATTATGATTCCTTTAATCATCTATTAACACTACCACTCATAAAATGGGATCAAGCATTCATTGTGCCAAAATCTTGTCTACAACAAATCAAGATCTCCACTTTATAAGGAGAGTTTCTAGCACCACCACTTGTAAATAGGTTAAAGCATTCATTGTGCCAATCTCTTGTCTACAACAAATCAAGAATTCCACTTTACAAGGAGGGTTTTTAAATTATCAGAAACAAAATATAATACGTATAATAATTACTAAAAAGATAAATCATTAAAGCACAAGAGAGAAGTTAATCTAACTTTATTTCATTACCAAGAGCTTCACTCTTTCACCCAAGCAAAATGAAACTTAGTTACTCATAGATAAGAAGAAAGAAAGAGAGAAGAAGAATAATAATAATATGACTTCAATTTAGAACAAAGGAAAATTACTACAAGAAAACCTAATAACAAACTAGCATCATTTTAGTACCTAATACCTCCACTCTTCAATGATCTGCCAAAACCCCCTTCTATAGAGGATTAGAGATACAAAATGACAAGGGGGCTGAGTCATTAGTGAGTGGATGAGTGAAAATGAGTGGAAAATGCCAAATGACTTTTGTTGATGAAAAATTATGGAGATTCCTTGTCTCTGAAATTATTTAGCTCTGAAGTCGTTGAATGCGTCAGAATGAGCAATTATGATCTTCATAAAAGTTGTAGCCCTGGATCTTAGCTTTCAAATGGATTTGGTTGAGTCCAATATCATTTCTATAACTCCAAAAAAGTTTAAATTACTGCACATTGCTCAAGCCCAGTCACAGCTCTTCTGTTCTGACTTGCAAGCCCAATATCACCTATTAGGCCTCCGATTCTGGAAAAGTGTTCAACATGAAAGTTGTAGATATAGGTCTCAACTATTCAGAATCAAAATTTCAGCCTATTTGACAACTTCTAGCCCAAAATTTAGCATGAATAGTACATATAGGTCAAATTATCAAGAACAGCACTCTAGTTTTTGCTTTAACCCCAATTTGAGTTATCTACTCATGTGATTGGACCTTTGAGGTCTTTATGAAAGTTATAAAGCTATCTCTTATCTTTAAAATGCCACTAGATTCACCTCATTTGGCCACCTACATCCCAAGATATAACCCAAATATAGAAACAATATAAAACATAAATTATGCTAAAAAATTCAATTAAGTCCAATTTGAGTCCAAACTTACAAAACATAATCAAACTCAATCAATTAAGCACATGGAGAGTGTAAATAACCAAAAATGAAGGCTTATTAATGTATCAAATATATGATCATCAAATTCCCCCACACTTAGCTTTTTACACTCCTGAGCAAAACACAAAAGACTACTCACTAAAAAAACGAAACAGACTCAAAAGCTAAACGCTCTAAAAGACTCAATTTCTAATAATATTTAAAAATGAAGAGCAACCAATCATTCAAGTAATCAAAACATTCATGAGGTAACATATCTTCACATCTCAAATCAACAAGCAATGATATTTCAATTGAAAAGCATGAGTCAAGAATGATAGATCTTCACAAGATTCACTCTCAATCCCTCAAGTGTTTAAAAGGAAGGTATTTTACTCAATTCAACCCATGAAAATTGCACTACCATAAGCTTACTTATCTTCTACTTCTCCACTACTCAGAACACATGCACACACAAATCATGAGGACTTTATTCAAGGTTGTAATGGGGTCAAGGTAAAGGAGGAAGTAATATGGATATGACAAGTTAAATACCAGAGAATAAAAGAGCATGAGAGCTGAGTTCAATTAACAAGCATGAAAGTTCATCCCAACTCCACCTAATACAAATTCCCTTTACATATTCTTTTCCTTTCCTTTATTACCTTGTTGACCCTCTTCTTTTTACATTTTTTTTATTTTTGATTTTTTTTTTTTACAAAAAGAACATCATATATACATTTTTTTAACCATTCTGCACACACATCCCCACACTTGTTCAAGAACTCATCGAATGACAAAACTAATGTTCTCTTATTCCCTAAGGTCAGTTAAGAACATTATTTTTTATTTAAGGCACATAATGAGTTCGAAACAAAGAATGGTCAAATAAGCTCAAAGGGGTTAAGTAAGGGGAAATAGGTCATTTTTAATGCTATACCTTGGCAGGAATCAGAGAATTTCCAAGAAGTCATAAGAGTGCTTGATATCATATTGAGACAATATACTGCTAAGCAAGGTTGACTATTTTTTTAAAGTAGCTATTTCAAGAAAAATGCCTCAATCATATTTATGTATGCATATGAAAATGTAGTCTCAAAAAGAATCAAAGCAAGTTCTAGAGTAACAATTCCATGAGTGAAATTCACACAAGAAAGAAGAGAATGGTACAAATGTTCAATCCATTCATAAATAGGCTCAAAATCTCACAAGGCATAATTCTATCATTCTCAGTCCACCAATTCAACATCCATAACCAAGCATGTGAATTTTAAGAAAGAAGACAATTTACTCAATCATGCAAATTTCCCTGAATTTGAATTGCTACTTCCACACAAACTAGTTGTCTACCCCAACTAAGATACGTCTCAAGAGTAAAATTTACTCCTTACTCCGCCATCCTTAACTGGTTTAGTAAATTACTAACAAACATATAAACGCAACAAACATATTAATACACACACTTCCTAAAATTTTTTTTTAGTTTTTTTTTACACAACTATCCTTCCCCCTAACCAGATCACAACATTGTCCTCAATGTTAAGAATTAAATCCAGACTGAAGAAATAATCATCAATATACATCAAAGAAATTATTGAGACAAAATTAAACAAAGTAATAGGGAGAAGTCATATACCCGAAATGCTTAGATGAGAAGAGAATAATTACATCTTGACAATAGTTAACAATGACAAAAAAAAGAAAATAAAATGAAATAAACAAGCATGCAAACATTTTTTTTTTTTGGGTTCTTTTGTTTTATAATTTTTTTATTGACCGACACTATTTATATCCCCATACAAAGGCTCCGAAATTTGGGAGGCACTTAAGCCGACTCAATAAAAACACGAAATACTAAAAACTTACCTCAGCTTTCGTAGACAGGATCGTCTACCAAAGTCTCTGCTACATTTGGATCCTTCAACTCAAGTTATAGCTTCAACCGCTGACCATTTACCTTCTTCCAAATTAATTTTATAAGAACAGACCAAGGGACGAACACTTTTTTTATCAGTAATGCTCCAACCTTTCTTAAGAAACTCCTTAAACTTTGGTTGCCATGTCTGAGTGTCATGATCTTGAGTTTTATCAAAAATAGTAGAAATATCAACTACCTCAGAAGGATTACAGATAGAATCAAACTCAGAATTGACAAGAAAATTCTCAAGAGGATCAAAATCATAGGTTGTAGAAACTCTCCTATCCATGATTGAGTCAATTATGCATGTCTGGTGGCTTCGTCATCATTTTCTGGCTTAACAAGACTTTTTGTCACCTCAGGTTCCTTGGGTAGCTTAGCATCACTACTATCTTGATTCTTTTCCACATCCTCTAGCTTATTCACACTCAAGGAGTTCATCACTTTGGACACTTGGCTCTTTATCTCCTTACTTTCTTCAACAGCCTTTCCATTCCTAAGGGTTATCACTGACTTGATTTAATCTATTTGTTAGTTTTCTGAATTACCATCATTTAGACTGTATTGACCCTTGGGATTTAGTTAAGGTTGAGAAGGAAATTTTTCTTTCTCGTGAATGGTGAGTGCAGAAGAAAGTTTAGTAAGAGTATCTTTTATGTCAATCATGGCTTGAGTGTTTTGATTAATAAGGACATCTTGCTTTTCCATGAATGCATGCAATGTTTCTTCAAGGTTATTCCTGTATGGTGGGACAAAAGGTGCATATCCTTGAAAATTTTGAGAGCCCTGTTGTGCCTGAAAAGGTGGTGGTTGCATGAATTGTTCCTGATTGTTGGTCCTCCAACTGAAGTTTGAGTGATTTCTCCATCCCGGATTGTATGTATCTGAAAAAGAAGAAGTGGATAACTTTTTAAAATTGTTCATTGCATTTACTTACTCATGCATAACTTCTTTAAAAATAAAAATTTTTGGACATTTATTTGTTGAGTGTCCTAATTCATCACAAATGCTAAAATTTCTTCATTTTGCACAGATTTAATTTCTTTCATTTTGCCTAATTCTATAGCTTCAATCTTTCTAGCCAAATTGACAATCCTTGCATTTAGATTTTCTTCTTGACTAAGGTGATATTTTTCTTTACTAACATTTGCAAGGTTAGATCTAATTGAATTTTCAGAAGGATTAGTACCATGCCAAGATTGAGAATTTTCAGCCAAATGGTCTAAATAGTCTAGAGCTTCTTCAAGTTCTTTATCAAGAAACTCACAATTGCACATTGTTTCCACAAATTGTTTAGTTTCGGGTGTTAACCCTTCATAAAAGAAGCTTATAGTATGCCATTTTTCAAAACCATGATGTGGACAAGAATTTAACAAATCTTTAAAACGTTTCCAACTTTGAAAATATGCTTCATTTGAATTTTGGAAAAAATTTTGGATTTGTCTTTTCAAAGCATTGGTTTTATGTGTTGGAAAAAATTTCTTTAAAAACTCACCTTGCATTTCTTGCCACGTGCCAATTGATCTTGGTTTCAAAGTGTTAAGCCAAGTTTTTGCTTTATCTTTCAAAAAAAAGGAAACAATTTAAACTTAACAACCTTTTCAATGCAAGTTTGATCATGAAAAACAGTACATACTTCCTCAAATTCTTTTAAATGTAAATATGGGCTTTCAGATTCTAAACCATGGAAATTAAGAAGTAAAGAAATCATACCTGGCTTGAATCTAAAATTGTTAGCATTGAGTGGGAAGATAAAACATGATGGACTAGAATTTCGAAATGGTTGCAAATACTCACGCATGATTCGCAACGGTTGATTTTCATGTTCATCATGCACACTTTCATTTTCAGCCATTGTGTTTGATGTGTGTGATTGTGATCCAGACAAATCAATATATAAAGTACTAGGATTAACTTTAACCAAACGACTAGCATTTGAATCACGATACCAATTAAGCATAAATAAGTGACTTAAAATAGAAAAAAAATATACAAGCTAGCAGTACAAATCGTCCATTAAATATTAACAAAGATGTGGTATAAACCAGCCACCAAATATATATTAACACTAAGGTGTGGTAATAAACCAACCACTAAATAAAAAAATAACAAAGGTGTGGTATGAACCAACCACAAATATATATATATATATATATATATATAAAGGTGTGGTAATAAACCAACCACCAAATAAAAAAATAACAAAGGTGTGGTATGAACTAACCACCAAATAAAAAAAATAACATACGAGAAAATAAAATACAAAAAGTAAATTACAAAAAAGTAAAAGGGGAGTTTCCCCCACTATTAGTATGTACAAAAAAATAATAAAAGGGAGAGATTTCTCCCACAAAGATAATAAAGTACAGAAAAAAATAAAAGGGAGAGTTTCCTCCACTAAGTTAGTATGTACTGAAGAAAAAAAAATTAAAAAAGTAGAAAATATATACAAAATATTTACACTAGAAATTTGTTCTTCAAATCAAGTCCCCGGCAACGGCGCTAAAAACTTGATGCGGGATTAAAAGTTACAAACCCAAGTGCAGGTTATCTCAAGTAATAAATTTCTCGGTGAGTCCGTGGTCGAACCATAGAGACTTAATGGAGAAAAATTAATTAAAGTAAAGTAAATATTTTGTTACAATAATAAAGATGATAAATAAAATTGTTCACAAGTAAAAATGAATTGCTTGGGTTAGGAGATCCACTCTTGGTAAATAAATTAAGGACAAAATTAATTCTTTTATAACTCAATTAGAATCCACACATAACGGAGGTTCTAATCAAAAAATACAACGTTCAAAGTTTATTAAAAATTATATACGTAATTATATTATGATTCCTTTAATCATCTATTAACACCACCACTCATAAATGGGATCAAGCATTCATTGTGCTAAAATCTTATCTACAACAAATCAAAATCTCCACTTTATAAGAAGAGTTTCTAGCACCACCACTTGTAAATGGGTTAAAGCATTCATTATGTCAATCTCTTGTCTACAACAAATCAAGAACTCCACTTTACAATGAGGGTTTTTAAATTATCAGAAACAAAATATAATACGTATAATAATTACTAAAAAGATAAATCATTAAAGCACAAGAGAGAAATTAATCTAACCTTATTTCATTACCAAGAGCTTCACTCTTTCACCCAAGTAAAATGAAACTTAGTTACTCATAGATAAGAAGAAAGAAAGAGAGAAGAAGAAGAAGAAGAATATGACTTCAATTTAGAACAAAGGAAAATTACTACAAGAAAACCTAATAACAAACTAGCATTATTTTAACACCTAACACCTTCCCCCTTTAATGATCTACCAAAGCCCCCTTTTATAGAGGATTAGAGATACAAAATGACAAGGCGGATGAGTCATTAGTGAGTGGATGAGTGGAAAATGAGTGGAAAATGCCAAATGACTTTTGGTGAGTGAAAAATTATGGAGATTCCTTGTCTCCGAAATCATTTAGCTCTGAAGTCATTGAATGTGTCAGAATGAGCAATTATGATCTTCATGAAAGTTGTAGCCCTGGATCTGAGCTTTCAAATGGATTTCGTTTGAGTCTAATATTATTTCTATAACTCTAGATAAGTTCAAATTACTACACACTGCTCAGGCCCAGTCACAGCTCCTCTGTTCTGACTTACAAGCCTAATATCACCTATTAGGGCTCAGATTCTGGAAAAGTGTTCAACATGAAAGTTGTAGATATAGGTCTCCACTATTCAGAATCAAAATTGTAGCCCATTTGACAACCTATAGCCCAAAATT
Source organism: Ormosia semicastrata (assembly GCA_029884595.1). NCBI lineage: Eukaryota > Viridiplantae > Streptophyta > Magnoliopsida > Fabales > Fabaceae > Ormosia > Ormosia semicastrata. Next base: position 58,094,682 of record JAQQTO010000056.1, read on the forward strand.
TGGCATGAACAGTACACATAGGTCAAGCTATCAAGAATAGCACTCTAGTTCTTGCTTCAACCCCAATTTGAGTTATCTACTCGTGTGATTGGGCCTTTGAAATCTCATGAAAGTTATAGAGCTATCTCTTATCTTTAAAATGCCACCAGATTCACCTCATTGGGCCATCTACATCCCAAGATATAACCCAAATACAGAAATAATGTAAGACATAAATTATGCTAAAAAATTCAATTAAGTCCAATTTGAGTCCAAAGTTACAAAACATAATTAAACTCAATCAATTAAGTACATAGATAGTGTAAATAACTAAAAATGAAGGCTTATTAATGTATCAAATATATGATCATCACCTGTACTTAACTATATTGGATGAATCCATGGGTTGTGTACTACGGTACCATGATGAAACTAGTAGAAAGGAACATGACATCTATTACTTGAGCAAGAAGTTTACCAACTATGAGGCAAAATACTCATTGTTAGAGTGCACGTGTTGTGCCTTGGCATGGGCAGCCCATCGTTTGAGGCAGTACATGTTGTGTTACACCACTTGGTTAGTGTCTAAAATGGACCCAATCAAGTACATCTTCGAAAAACCTGCTCTCACTGGGAGGATTGCACATTGGCAAGTTTTGCTATCAGAATATGGCATTGTCTATGTCACCCAAAAAGCAATAAAAGGCAACGCTCTTGCAGAATTCTTGGCCAGTCAACTAGTGGAGGATTATGGGTCTATGCAATGTGAATTCCCTAATGAAAATATAATGGCTTTATTTGGAGAAGAAGAATCCTCAGAAAAAGAAAAGTGGACTTTGTTGTTCGACGGAGCTTCTAATTCTCTAGGGCATCGAATTGGAGCCATACAAATTTCTCCCAAAAACAATTTCATTCCAATCACTGCTAGACTATGCTTTGGTTGTACAAACAACATAGATGAGTATGAAGCATGTGCCATGGGAATCCATGCAGCAATAGAATCAAAGGCAAAAGTTCTTGAGGCATACGGGGACTCCGCCTTGGTCATTCATCAGCTAAAGGGAGAATGGGAGACACGAGATGCTAAGTTAATCCCTTATCATGCTTACATCAAGGAGTTAATTAAATAACTTAATGAAGTCACATTCCATCAAATCCCTTGGGAGGATAATCAGTTGGCTGATGCCTTAGCCACATTATCGTTAATGTTCAAAGTAAGCCATGATAGAGACTTGCCACTTATAAAAATGGAAAGTCATGACTAACCAGCATATTGTCGAATGGTAGAAGTGGAGCTAGGTGGAAAACCGTGGTATCATGACATCAAATGCTTTATCAAGAGCAGGGAGTGCCCTCTAGATGCTTCAGAAAATGACAAAAGGACCCTTAGAAGACTCGTAATGTGTTTCTTTCTAAATGGAGAAGTGCTCTACAAGAGGAACCACGACATGGTGCTACTAAGATGTGTTGATACAATAGAGGTAGAGAAAATCATTAGAGATGTTCATGAAGGTTCTTTTGGAACTCATGCAAATGGGCATGCAGTGGCAAGAAAGATTCTAGGAGCTGAGTACTACTGGTTGACAATAGAAACTGATTGCTTCAATTATGTGAAGAAGTGCCATAACTGTCAAACATATGCTGACAATGTTTATGTACCACCAGTACCTTTGAATGTTTTAACAGCACCTTGGTCATTCTCGATGTGGGGAATGGATGTCATAGGGCCCATTGAACCGAAGGCCTCAAATGGACATCACTTAATTCTTGTTGCAATTGATTACTTCAAAAAATGGTCGAAGCTACTTCTTATGCTAATGTCACCCTTCCACCCTAAGATAAATGGGGCAGTTGAGGCAACAAACAAGAACATTAAGAAGATTATCTAGAAGATGGTTGTAACATACAAAGATTGGCACGAAATGCTACCATTTGCACTACATGGCTATCGCACGTCTGTTCATATTTCAATTGGGGCAACCCCTTTCTCTTTGGTTTATGGAATGGAAGTAGTACTCCCTAGTGGAAATCCCATCATTAAGAGTGTTGATGGAGGCAAGATTAGAAGAAGTTGAATGGGTCCAAACTTGACTTGATCAGTTGAACCTCATTGAAGGAAGGAGATTAGCTGCACTATGCCATGGCCAGCTTTACCAGAAGAGAATGATGAAAGCCTATGAAAAAAAAGGTGTGTCCTTGACAATTTCAAGAAGGAAACCTGGTACTCAAGAAGATTATTCTCATTCAAAAGGATCATAAAGGAAAATAGACTCCAAACTATGAAGGACCTTATTTCGTAAAAAGGGCCTTCTCGGGAGGGGCCTTGATTCTCACAAACATTGATGGTGAAGATTTACCACTTCCTGTAAATTCAAATGTAGTCAAAATGTATTATGCTTAAAAAAAAGAAAAAGACAAAGAGCAAAACAATAAAAAAAGGAAAAAGAAAAAAGAAAAGTGGCTTGCTAGGTTGAAAACCTAAAAAAGTGATCTAGGCAAAAGTTAGAGCGATCTGCTAGGTTGAAAACTCAAAAAAGCGACCTAGGCAAAAGTTAGGGTAAAAAAAAGGGGGGTACTGACATATCTGAAGAAGTGGAGTTGCCTCAAGTCACAAATTGGAGCAGTTTGAGTTTATTAAGACTAGATTGGGACAGTTTGAATTTATAATGAAGAATCACTAAGATTTGGGCCAAACTGAGGTAGTTTGAATATATAAAGTCTAGTCATGAAACACTTCTGATGCGTCAAATCATATTCTTGGAAACAGAAAAAAAAAGGGTATTCAAGGTCGCATACATGGGAAATTAGCATTGATCATCCTAAAGAGCATCACTAGAAGAGCTGGAAAACTCCACTCCAACATTTCTTTTGTAAACTTTTCAATTCTAATCCCTTTTGCATTGTTTTTCCTATACTTTCCCCTTCTATAATGATAATCCCTTTTTGTTGCAACCCATTGTTGATTCAATTAGCATTTCTCATGATAGATTTATATCAAAATGAGAAACATATGATAATGTTGCAAAAGCATTTCAATTTGCTCGAAAGGTCATGGGAAACACAATGAATTCTCGATAAGAGTATTGGTGAGAAAAGAAAGGATAACTAGGCAAATCATAAAGCAAATTAACGAATTTCATTATTGTTCGACCTTGATCCTACTGTGGGAAAAAGTCATTATGGGTTCTGAAGCCAAGAGCGACTCGTTTAAAGCTTTGATGTGTCAAATTTGTTTACCTAATTTGCTCATGAGACTTTTTACAGTAGGACATCCATTGCATCATGCATCATCCCAGACTTCACATGCATTTATAAAATCAACACCATTTCTTTTTAGTTCTAAGGGCCTTATGCTCATTGTCTTCTCCTTTCCGAGTCCCCGCACTCATTATTTTTAGGTTTTTAGGTCTCCGAGCCCATTGCCTTTATTTTTCTGGGTCCTTGCACCCACTGCTTTAAGTTTTCTGTCAAGTTTTGATAGATATCCGATTTCGTAAGCTTTTTACCTTTCCAGCTTTAAGTTTCTTGTCAAGCTTCGGTGGATATCCGATTCCGCAAGCTTTTTATCTTTCTTGCCTTTAAGTGTTCTGTTAAGCTTCGGTGGATACCCGACTCCGCAAGCTATTTACCTTTCTAGCTTTAAGTTTCCTGTCAAGTTTCGGTGGATACCCGACTCTGCAAGCTTTTTACCTTTCTTGCTTTACATTTCCTGTCAAGCTTTGGGAGATACCCAACTCCGCAAGCTTTTTACCTTTCCAGCTTTAAGTTTCCTATCAAGTTTCGGCGGATACCCGACTCTACAAGCTTTTTATCTTTCTTGCCTTTAAGTGTTCTATTAAGCTTTGGTGAATACCTGACTCCGCAAGCTTTTTACCTTTCTAGCTTTAAGTTTCCTGTCAAGTTTCGGTGGATACCCAACTTCGCAAGCTTTTTACCTTTTTTGCTTTAAATTTCCTGTCAAGCTTCAGCGGATACCCGACTCCGCAAGCACTTTACCTTTCCAGTTTTAAATTTCTTGTCAAGCTTCGGCAGATACTTGACTTAGCAAGCATTTTACTATTCTAGTTTTAAATTTCCTATCAAGCATCAGCGGATACCCGACTCCACAAGTTTTTTTACTTTTCCTTTTTTTCCTGTCCAGTTTTAAATTTCTTATCAAGCTTCGGAGAATACCCGACTCCATAAGCTCTTTCTCTTTTTTGCCTTTAAGTTTTCTGCCAAGCTTCGGTAGATACCCGACTCCATAAGCTTTTTACCTTTCGACAAAGTTTTAATGGGTCCCCAAGCCCATTGCCTTTATTTTTCTGGGTCCTTGCACCCACTGCTTTAAGTTTTCTGTCAAGCTTCAACGGATACTCGACTCTGTAAACTTTTTACCCTTTGAGTAAGTTTCAATGGGTCCCCGTACCCATTTCCTTTAAGTCTTTGGGTCCATATTCCCGTGACCTTTAGTATTTGGGGTCCTCATACTTTTTTTTGTTTTTACCTTATTTTAATGTCCATTGTGTTTTACACTGATCTGCATAGGAAAATTTTCATGGACAAAATTGAATCATTTCCTTTGCTTTCCATTTAGTTTAAATGTAAAGCAAAGGAGGGCAGTTGTTGATACCCAATTTTGTCCATAAAATTTTTATTTTTGTTGCTTAATCAAGACTTTAAAAAAATTTAAAAAAAGAAGAACATATCATAAGATTTTCCACCGTCAAGAAGAAGAGTGTGTGTGTGTGAGCTTTATTACCCTGCAAAATCAGAGTAAATTGGGAGGCAAAGATCACCTGTAAATCTTGAAAAAATGGTGCAAAATCTTGACAAAGTCTGAGAGAGAATTGAGGAAGAAGTTCGGAGGGGATAAGAAGAAAAGAACAGTGTGAAAGGCTTTTAATGCTCTGCAATGATCAACCGTAAACCATGAAAAATGAAGCAAAAAATATGAAAAAATCTCACAAAATTCTTGATGCAGGGAGCTACACCTGCAATCAGCCACCCTATGAGGTGAATTTTTCACCTTTTTCCCACTAGCTAGGTACAATTGGAGCTTCTCAAGGGTGTATAAAATATGGAAGAACAAAGAAATGGGGGGGTCTTTCTTCCGTTTTAGTTTTCTTTGAAGTACATTATCAAATTCATGTGCATCATCTTCAACCCATAGCCACTGTGAAGCCAGCCATCACAGCACTTCACCACCCATCACCACCTTCCTCCATAATCTCCATAACCATCACAAACTACTCTCAACCTTTCACCACCCATCAAACCACCTCCATAACCACCCTCATCCTCACCAAACCAACCACTAAGCTTCCAACATTCACCACAAACCAAATATCATCACCACCTTCCTCCATGATCTCCATAACCACCATAACCACCTTCATCTTCACCAAACCAACCACTAAGCTCCCATCTCCATCATAACCACCACCATTCATCTTCAACCTTCACTCTCAATCACAATCCATCATTAATATCCACCTCCACGACCTACCATTAACCAGAAAAAATAGAATAACACTATACCAAAATCCAAACAACCCAGTCCTATACATAAACCCACCACGCACAGCCACTGCCTGTGTACATCCAAACCACCACACGCCGTCACTACGCCTAGCCAGATCGTGCCTCAACGCAGCATATCCAAATCAATCGCGAGCTAACCACCACCGTGCGACTCGGACTGTGCTGTCGCCAGGAACCACACGCAACACACACCAATGGTCGTTGTGTCACCTGCCTCATGATCCAAATCTTGCCACCGTCTCTGCTGCCCTCAACTACGTCCATCAGACCCAAATCTGCTCAGCCACCATCGTGGTTGCATCGTCCACGCCACCACGCATTACGAGCCCACCACTTGCATCAAGACCTGCAAGGAACGATCGAAACTCGATCTCCACTGTGTTGTCAACACCATCCACAACCCGTGACCCCATCACCATCCTCCATCGCAAGCTAGAACCACGTGCACCGTCGCACCCCCATCGTGTTCCTGATCCAGTGCTCTGTCCAGATCTCGCGTGCCGCCAAAGCTCCACCCCGTCTTAGGTCCACCACCGCACGTGACCCAACCAGCCGTCGTACCCCTCTGTTCCTCTCGTGCACCACCGTGAGCTCCCCCTTTTGTCTCATTTCTTCCTCTATTTCATTTCTCCACTTCCAGAGACTAAAAAGTCTCTTTATTCTTTCCTTTTTTTTTTATCTTCACATTTTAATTGGCTGGTCACGTGAAGACCAACCCCCATTTTTTGACCTTTTTACTTTAAAAAAATAAAAATAAATTTAAAAAAAAGAAGTGAAAAAGATTTAGATAGGTATTTGGGTACAAAATAAAAAATGAAATTGTTTTCTTTTAGAATAATGATGCACAATTTTTACTTTCAAACAAGACTACAAACTTGATGCGGGATTAATTGTTGCATTGCGAACCCAAGTGCAGGTTGTCTCAAGTAATAAATTCCTCGGGAGTCCGAGGTCGATCCACTGAGGAATTGTTGAAGATTAATTAAGGTGAAGTAAATATTTTGTTACTATAGTAAAAATTATTTACTTGGGTTAAAAGATCCACTCTTGGTAAATAAAGTAAAGGTAAGATTAATTTCTTTTATAACTCAATTAGAATCCTCGCAACATGGAGGTTCCAATCGGAAAATACAACATTAAAAGTCTATTTAAAATAATATGCGTAATTATATTATGTTTCCTAAAAATATTATCACTACTTATAAATGGGTTAAAGCATTCATTGTGCCAATATTTTGTCTACAACAAATCAAGAACTTCATTTTATAAGGAGAGTTTCTAACACCACCACTTGTAAATGGGTTAAAGCATTCATTGTGCCAATCTCTTTTCTACAACAAATCAAGAACTCCACTATACAAGGGGGGTTTCTAAATTAATTGGAAACAAAATATAATACGTATAATGACCACTTGAAAATATATCATTTAAGCACAAGAAAGAAATTAATTTAACCTTATTTCATTATCAAGAGCTTCACTCCTTCACCCAAGTAAAATGAAACTTAGTTACTCATAGATAAGAAGAAAGAAAGAGAGAAGAAGAAGAAGAAGAAGAACATGACTTTAATTTAGAATAAAAAAAAATTACTACAAGAAAATCTAGTAACAAACTAACATCATTTTGGTACCTAACACCTAAAACCTTTAATGATCTGCCAAGGCCCCCTTTTATAAAGGATTAGAGATACAAAATGACAAGGGGGCTGAGTCATTAGTGGGTGGATGAGTGGAAAATGAGTGAAAAATGCCAAATGACTTTAGGTGAGTGGGAAATTATGGAGATTCCTTGTCTCCGAAATCATACAGCTCTGAAGTCATTGCATTCGTCATTTGTGAACCAAGTGGTCTTCATGAAAGTTGTAGGCCTGGATCTTACTTTCAAATGGCTTTAGTTTGAGTCCAATATCATTTCTATAACTCCAGATACGTTCAAATTACTGAACACTACCTAGGCCCAGTCACAGCTCCTCTATTCTGACTTCCAAGTCCAATATCACCTTCAAGGAGTCCGATTCTGGAAAAGTATTCAACATAAAAGTTGTAGATATGGGCTTAACTATTCCGCATCCAAATTTTAGCCCATTTGACAACTTCTATCTCGAAATATGTGATGAACAGTACACATAGGTTAAGCTGTCAGGAAAAGCACTCTGGTTCTTACTTCAACCCCAATTTGAGTTATTTACTCGTGTGATTGGGCCTTTGAGGTATTCTTGAAAGTTGTAGAACTCTCTCTTATCTTTCAAATGCCACTAGAATCACCTCCAAAGACCACCTATAGCCCAAGATATAACCAAAATACAGAAACCGTGTAAGATATGAATCATGCTGAAAAATTCAATTAAATCCAATTTGAGTCCAAACTTACAAAACATAATAAAACTCAATCAATTAAGTACATAGAGAGTGTAAATGACTAAGAATGAAACCTTATTATTGTGTCAAATATGTGATCATCGAATAAAAAAAAAAAAAAATAGTAAAATAGTAAAATAAAAAAATAAAAATAAAAAATACATAAAAAAGAAATAAAATAAAATAAAATTTCAAAAAAAAAGTGTTGGAAGTCAATTTGTGGATTGGTTTGACTTGAATTTGGTTTATCTTTTATTTCTTTCTTGATTTATTTAGTTTATTGCCTCGTTATTATGCCAATTTACATGTTGCTTGAATTCATCCATTATTGACAATTTGATTTGAAAGTTAAGTTTTTTTAAAAAAAATTAATTAAAATCAACCAACCCACAATCATTTTCTATAGAATTACGTGACTTTGAGTTTTCCACTACACCCGGGGATATGTAGGAGCAGAATCTCTATTTTGTCAAGTCAAAATTAAATTTTCATAATGTAGTTGTTTCTTTTTAAGAAAAATATAGTTATAATTTTTTTTAAAGAGAGATAAAATAAATACATTTGATATTATTAAAATTTGCACAACTAACTTAAGGTACCGTTCCTGGAATGGGTAGTGTAGGGTGATAATACCTTCCCTACCTGTAATCGACTCTCGAATCCAAACTCGTTTTCGCAAGACCAGTTTTCCTAATTAAAGGGTTTTTCTAATGTTTTCTCATTTTAAATAAACATTGGTGACGACTCCATTGATTTTCAAAAATCTTATCTTTTTGTAGTCATCCCATCGTGATCCCGGTCACAACAATAATATTCAAGCAATCCAATATGCCTTAATTCTGCACCATTATCGCACCTCACAAATTTTACCAAGAGACCAAACTGTGTTCGAACCCATTTAAAAAATCACACTAAGTACAGGCGTGTTTCATATTTGAACCTCATAAGGTACACCAGTATTGCTCTACTATGATCATCAACAATGGTTAAGAAATAGTGTGCACCAGATAGAGATGGAGTATTATAAGGACCCCAAATATCAACATGAATTAACTCAAAAAATCTCTTTGATTTATTCATACTAATAGGAAAAGGTAAACGAGTTTGCTTAGTCCAACAACAAGCATCACAAAACTAATTGTTCTTAATGTAAAAAGATAAACCATTAACAAGAGACATCCTATCTATCGGCAACTGCCCCAATTTGTGGTTCCATATATCTGCAATCTTTGGGTTCTTTACCATCAAAGCCTTCCCTTCTCTCACTGACTCCAAGTAGTACAATCCATTTTGCACTCTACCTATTCCAATCTGCTTCATCTAAGGTAAGTCCTATATCACACAATAATCAAGCAAAAAGGTGAGCGCACAATTTAAATCCTTTGTCAATTTGTTGACAGAAAGTAAAATAAAACAAAACTTTGGTACACTTAGAACTCCTTCTAATGTTAATTTATCATTCAGTGGTACGCAACCCGCTTCCTGTACTGGTATTGATTCACCATTGGGTATTTACACAGGAGCAATGTTGGGCTTTATAGTCACTTGCTTCAAAAGTCCTAACTTGCTAGCAATGTGATTTGTCACTTTTGTATCTATAATCCATAGGTCCACGTCGGATTCATGTTCCTTACCCAAAAAGTTTACAGTCAAATTTGTTATTGGACCTGCGATGTTTGTAGGTGCTACTTGCCTTCCAGCAAATTTTGTTATCCCACCAGTAGGGCCAGAACTTACTGTTGAAAAGAGGTTAAAGTCATCATGCCACCATCTCTGCTTATGATTGTTGCTGCTACCAAACGATCTACATGTTGCCTTGCTGTGTTTAGGCATTGCTGGTCTGATTGGTTTTGTCACCAGTGTGATTGCCAATTTGGTGGGTATGCAACAATTTCAAAGCATTGGTCTTTCACGTGACCCATTTTTCCACATTGGGTGCATCTGGGTCGATCTGATGATCCTTATTTATATTTAATGCTTCCACTTCCACGATGCCCAGCAACACTGTTTGTCATTGGCTGCGTCCCAGTGGCTTTACTAGCTAGAAATGTTGCAGCTTCAACTATTGGTGCTCTGCCTGCAGTCACAAGCTTTTGTTTCTCTTCCTGCGCCGCCACAGCACATGTATCCCCAATGTTGGGTAATGGTACAGTGCCCAAAATTTGTGATCATACCATAGAGAACTTATCACCCAAGCCCATTAGAAAATCAAACAATTTTTCTTCTTCTTGCATCTCCTAGGCCTTCTTTGGTGCTCTACAAGTACAACCACAAGAACACACAGGAATGGGTCGAAAAGATTAGATCTCATTCCATACAAACTTCAGTTTTCCATAGTAGGATGATACAAAGTTTTTCTCCTGTAACAAAAGTGCAATGGCACGTCTCAACTTGTATACTCAGGGAGTGATTCCATATGTGTAGCGTTCCTGTAAGTCATTCCACAGTTCTTCAACTAAATCAACGTATGCGGTTGTATTTTGAAGCTCCTTGCATAACACATTAGTGAGTCTTGCTTGGACTGTGGCATTGCATTGAGTCCACTGTACAAAATCTGGTAACAAGACGTCTAGTTTCTTGATCGATCCATTGACGAAACCTGCTTTGTTTTTGGTATTAAGTGTATTCAAAAAAGTCTTCCTCTAGGTGAAGTAGTTTTCACTATTTTCAACTAAAGGGTGAGCCATAAACACAACACCTAGATGGTCAGAATGATGAAGTGGTATGGAGAATTGGCGTTAACTACCTTGCCCTGTCACAACAAGAAATTCACAGATTAGCGACGGAAACATCATTCGCTAATCCCTCACAAAATATTTTTGCGATGGATTAGCAAGGGACTTCTCTGTCAGTTTTTTTTACTCACTAAGAAGCAACAAAATACAATCTGACAGAATTGGCCTAAAAATTTTTATTTACCTACTCTACAACCGTTGTACTAAATATAAGCTGATATTTAGTTAATATCAGTGAATACATTCCGTCGCTAAGCTGTCGCTAAATACTTGTAGTGATGGGAATTTTCCTCACTAAGCTGTCACTAAGCCCTCGCAAATTTTCAAAAAAATGGTGTATGTATTCCCTCGCAAATTAGTGAGGGAAAATTCTGTTGCTATTCTGTAGCTATAGTTCATAATTCATACCAATTTTGGATCTACTACTACCAATATACCTTGCTAATCTCTCACTAATTGCCCTCGCTAATCCCTCGTTAATTGGCCTCGTTATTCCATGTCAAATCCCTCTTAAATCCCTCTCTAATGCCTATAGTTATTCTGCCGCTACTCTCTCGCTAATTTGTCGCCAATGGTTGACTATCTTTCACTCTTTATTATGGTTTTCTCACCATTCCCTTGCTAATTCCTCCTAAATCAATTTGATTGCTTTTTTTTGTTTGTTTAATATATAAAAACTTAATTTTTAATATCCAAAATACACTTGTATAAACCTCTCAATCAAGACAGAAATCCAGGAAATAAATTTATGAAAAGTAACAAAATTGTTATATAAATAGTCCAAAATAAGTTTACTAATGGTTCAAAATTATATAAATTGTTCAAAGTTATACAAATAGTTCATAAAATGTCTTAAAAAATAAGAATAAAAAGCACAGGTAATCAATCTAAGTTTGCTTCGTCTTCATCATCACCCTCTCGACCCTCCCAGTTGTTACACCTTGCAATGGTGCTTGTAGAGCAAGATTTGCTACTTCGATCATAGATAGGATAGGCGTCAACATAGGGACTAGTTGAGTCTCGACAAAGAAAGTCATCGTTGTTGCCATTGTTGCATTTACAGCTTCAATTATGTCTACTTGTGTTAAAGGTGTAGAGCGAGAAAGACCCACAACCTCCAAGGATGAAGCATGCATGGTGTCATGAATACTAATGTGCAAGCTGCTACCTCTGCCATGGACTCGTCCCTTCTTGTTGGGACCCGCCGCATTCAATCACACCTCCGAGTCAACCATAGGATGAGTGTAAGAGTTTTCTCTATACTTTCTGACATTGCGGAGTCATATGACCCCTAAAATAACAAATCAAGAAAAATATTAGCAAGAAAACCAATAGCTTAACAAATATAATGACTTTTAAATTTTAAAGACACCTACAACGAAGTTCTTTGAGCACTCGGAGACATAATTTCCATCTTTCTTCTTATGAACTTTGTCATAGACATCTCTGAAAGAAACCAGATACTTCAACTCTGCCTCCTGTAATCACATATGGAAGAATATATTATAAACACATATCATAACTAATTAGGCGATCCCTTTAAAATACCAATGCCTTTATGCCATACTCAAGATAGGCAAACAACTCAAGTAATTACCAAAAATAAGAGATTATCCTCCATGAATATATAGCTAAACACTACACAAAAGAAATAGGTACAAAAAGTTACCATTACTTTTTTCTCCCTTAAAAGTAATACACTGTTATAGAATTACAGCTACGGCTGCTACAAATATTTCACTAATTAGGATCTCCAACTAAAGTCCTAAACTACAAAGACTTCATTAATTCAAACTCATATTCCAAGAAGTATGGCAAAACTGTTTTGATTCTTTTTTAAACTAGTTTAAATTCGCACAAAGCAACATGCTAAAAGCCAAGTAGGAAACTGTGAAAGGTAAATTCATAAGTGAAGTAAGATAATAGATAAATTTTGATCCTTTTTGAAACTCTAACAAGTTTAAATTCACAACTCAAAACTTTAAATGATTTTTATATTACCATCTTGTTCTTATGTTGACCAAAGCTTATCAATCCTCCTGTGTACTTCTAGGCATCAAGCATGGTTGCCCTGTTCCTTTGAGCAGCTTTAGACTTCCTCATCCACTTTTCTGTCACCCAAATATCGACCAAGCCATCCCTTACGTCTGTCCTCATTCCTTTGGGCCCATGGCCCTTAACATCAGCCAAGTTATCTGATTTTATCTTATCAAAGGCCTTATCCCTTGCTCTGTTTAAATGGTCTGGATAACGGTCCATGCAAGTCCATTTTTGAACAGTTCTCGCCATGCCGCGATCATAATCAAATTCAAACTAATACTTATCCTACATAAATGTTATGTAAGTATATTTATTTTTCAATAAATGTATAATATATAATTCTAAAAACACAATTACTTACCATAAAATTCTTAAATAGTATATCCATCATGTTAACAGGATAATCATGTATTAGCCGAAATAGGCATCCTTGTGAAGACATTGTACATAATGTCACAGGTCATTCTTGGTGGGACAAACCTCCTTCTGTAAGTACAAGAAGATAAGTTGGTAATCTAAAAGTAAATAAATGTAATTAAAGATGGAATTCACTATTACTTACAGTTCACGGACAACTGCCACATATATAACTTCTCTTCTATCAGTTTCTATATGAGATTCTCCACTTGAAGACACCAGATTGGGGTTGCTAGTTGGTCGGTCAGCTGGGGTGGGTTAGTAAAGGATAGGACAGAAGCTGATGCGCCTCTAATGGTCAATGGGATAGATGCTGGTAGGCCTGCATTTGTCAATGGGCCAGTAGCTGAAGTTGCACCTAACATAATTATAGATAAACAAAAAGGTACATATATATTACATTTGTATAAACTAAGAGTTAATAATAATTAAAAAGATTATCCTACAAGTATACTTAGGGAGTGCTGAGAAGGCTACAGTGGTCGAGAAATATGGCACGATTGAGCTGAGGTGGAACATTACGACCTCTCCCATAACCTCGTCCAGCGCCTTTACCTCTAGTTACTATGATGAATATCTGCATAAGGAAACATAATGAAACATGACGAGTTAAGAAACTATATGTCAATAAAAATCTCAAATTATAATAATGATATTTAAGTGTAAATACCATTAACAAAATTTATTGAATAAGATTTAGCTGTAACTACTTGAGTCTGAAGCATATAGTTCATCATCTTCATCTAAGAATTCAGTATTTTCATTATCTTCGTTGTCATCAATGAAATCATCATCAACCAGAACGTCCATTGGATTATGTATATCATTTAGGTTCACTTCTTCCATTTGGGCATGTGCATTAAAGAAGGAAATTGATTCATCATCTATGACAATATTATTTGTTCTAAGGGATCTGTCATCTTGGTAATAATTAGTAGCAGTTAGCTCATTCAATTCATCACCTTCATCATTTAATGTCTCAGCCACTGAGATTTTTACTCTAACCTTGCAAGCTGCCCACCATTCACCATTAGCTTTATTCCCACTTTGTGAGTATCTTGTATAGTACATTTGTGCTTATTCAGCTAAGACAAATGGCTCATTTGAGTGAAGTCTTGATTTATGCTTGATGTCAACTAACCCTTATCTCTCATCAACATTGACTCCATTAATCAGGTCAGGCCAATGACATTGTAAAAGAAAACTCTATTCTGATTTGCTACATATGACAATTCCAATATCTCTTCAATGATGCCATAATAGTCGAAGTTATTCTCACCATATATACTACCTCTAACACATACATCACTATTCATGGTAGCTTTATTTTGTCTGTACTTTTTAGTATAGAATCTATACCTATTAACTATTAAGCCACAGTAAGAAGTCACAGACTTGAATGGACCATAACTTATCTCTTGTATCATTTGATCCTCAACTTGACTTATATTAACCTGTATCATTACAAAGACGATAGATAGTTGTAATATTTAGCATAATGAACATTGAATTTAAAATGATATATGTGATTATGGATAAAAGTACTCACTAGATGTTTTAGCCATTTACTGAAGTCCTTATCTTGAGCTTCCAATATTTGATCATCAATGATATTAGGATATGTTTCCCTTAACGAATCCTTGAATTGTCTAATCAATACAATAATTAATATTTAGCATAACATTGTTAAAAATTAACAAATTCATTAGTTAGGAAGTAGACTTACTAGAGATAAGGTTCTACTTCTCCACAATTTACAAGCACATATGTCTCAGCAATATGAAGTTCTACATCTGTCAAAAATCTATTCTGACCTCTCTCGATATGACGACATGGATGTTTAAAAATAGACAATTGTTTATCAATTGTATCTTCCCCATCGTTGTCATTCTGAGGAACTTGAGTGCGTCTGGTTTGTAGGTAGGGATCAAAATACAGAGAAGCAAAATTGGAAATTTCTTTTAAAATATATACTTCATAAATAGATCATTCAACTCTCGCCTTATTTCAGACCTTCCTTTTCAAGTACAACATACACCTCTCAAAGGGGTACATCCACTTGTAATGCACTAGTCCTCCAACCTTAACTTCATAGGGGAAATGCACGACTAGATGTACCATCACGTCAAAGAATGCTGGAGGAAAAATCTTCTCTAACTTGTAAATTATTTCAATAATGGAAAGCTTTGCATTCTCCATGATGGAAGCACATATTTCAGTTGCATAAACTTTTTTAAAGAACAAGTTGAGTTCTATTAATGGTCCCCATATAGATTTTGGCAAGATATCACGAAATGCCTGAGGAATTAACCTTTGCATAAAAACATGACAATCGTGACTTTCTATTCCATATATCTTCCTGCCATCTACATTAATGCAATGTGCGATATTCGAAGTATACCCATCAAGAAATTTCAACTGTTTTATCCACTCACACACCATTTTCCTTTGATTGGCATCCAAGACATATGTCGCCTTTGGATTTTTACACTTGTCATTCTCAACTATTAACTCTAAGGTAGGATGTTTGCATATTATTTTCAAATCTTCTATTGTATTTCCATTATCTTTTGTCTTGCCCTTTATGTCCATGACAGTGTTGAAGATATTATCAAACACATTCTTCTCGACATGCATAACATCTAAATTATGTCGTATTAGATTAGTGGACCAATAAGGCACTTCCCAGAATATGTTCTTCTTCACTCAGTTGTGGTGTATTCCAAAGTCATCTTGTTTTTGTTTACTTGAATTAAAGCCAAAAATGACTTCCTTAAGTTGAGTCACTCTATTCAAGACATCTGTCCCACGCAACCGTTGCGGTGGATTAGATTTTTTCATTATTAATTTCTTAAAAGAGTTTCAATCATGATGAAATGGATGATCAAAAGGTAGAAATTGGCAATGACAATCAAACTAATAGCATTTCTTACTGTGTTTCAATACAAATGACTTACTATGATTCATAAAAAGCAAACAAGAAAGTTTTCCATGAGTGCTCCACCTAGACAGCATTCTATAGGCTAAAAAGTCACTTATTGTCAACAACAAAGCTACTTTTATCTTTAGATTTTGCATCTTCCAAGCATCATAAGTGTGCACCCCATCATCCCACAATATCTTTAGATCATCAATTAGGGGTCTAAGATAGACATCTAAACTTTTACATGGTGACTTTGGTCCAGAAATCACAAGAGTGAGGAATATGTATTCCCTTCTCATACATATACTTAGGGGTAGATTGTACGGTGTGACAAAAATAGGCCAACATGAATATGGTGTGGTTGAACCGCTGAATGGATTAAAACCATCTGTACAAAGGTCAAGCCTAACATTTCGAGCCTCTAGTGCAAATGTTGAATGAGTAGCATCAAATCGTTTCCAAGCCTCAGCATCAGTTAGATGCGTGATCACTGATTCATCTTGATGCACTCCATCTGCATGCCAACTTATATATTGTGCAGTGTTTTTTGACATAAATAGACGTTGGAGTCTAGGAATAATGGAAAAATATCATAAGACTGAGTATGACACATCCTTCTCATTCGACAAACGTCCCACCTTCAGTTTGAATCATTGGTGTCCACATACTAAGTAAACTGAGTAGAGTCTCTTATCACTGTATTCTTTGTAATACAACATGCACTAATTAGGACAAGCAACTATCTTCTCATATCCTAATCCCAACTCATGAACCATTCTCTTTAATTTGTAAAAGTTTTCGGGTAACCTTTCAGGCTCTAGAAGAATGCTCATAATTATGACAATATTTTTATCATGATAACTCTCACTCATGTTGAACGCTGACTTCAAGTTCAAAAGTTGAGTTACAGCTGACAATTTTGTGTGTTTATGGCAACCATCCCATAAAGGTTCATTAGTATCTCTTAGCAAGTCATAAAACTTCGAAGTTGACGAATTTGGATCCTCCTCTAAATCTTGAGTTTCTGGATTTAATCTATCACCTGCGACATCCATAACCATATCCATATATGGATTCCTAGTCTCCACTTCATCATCATGGACAATGGATGTTGAGTCACTATCCCCCCATTTGCCCTCACCATGAATGGTCCAATTTACATAACCATCCATAAATTTGTACTTATACAGATGTTGTTCTACCCTAAATGACTCCCTCTTAACACGGTTCTTACATCTAGAAAATAGACAAAGGATGCGACTTAATGCATCAGTGATTATCGGGTCTCCTTGAGCAACCCTTAATGAAATCATCAACGTCATTCTTGAATTCTTCACTTACATAGCTAGTAGAATCATTTCTTCGTAACATCCAACTTCGATTGGGTCCTATAATTGCTAAAATTGGTGTAGCACATTTATACTAACATTTTCAAAATCTTCACTGCTCTTTTAACATGGTATAGCCCTATCTCATTCGAAAAGAAACATTTTCAACATTTGGTTGATAGAATTCACAAAAATCATACATCTTATACTTGACAAAATTTCAGCAACATTTCCCTTTAATCTCCAAGTGCACGACTCAAACATGGTAACATCTACCAAGATCAAGTATGCACCCAAAGAACAAAAGGAAATGTAACAGAACAAAATTTCATTAAGTATAAAATATAAGATTTGAGGAATAACCATTAACCAAGTGAAGAAAAAGTTTCTTCCCAAATTGTCCAACTTGGACAATTCAAGATTTAATACAATGAGTAGTACCTTAAAAAAGTACTCGTGCTCACTAATATTGAATCTCAAATAGGAAACTAAGACTTCCCTTAAATTGTTAAAAAAAAACAAATGATTAATTTCAACCATGCAACATGCAGATATGTAAGTACTTGAGATGAGACATCTAATAAGGTTATGGTAGAAAACACCATATAGACTACTACATTGTAGACAGAAGAGGTCAAAAAAGATTCCATTACCATAAATAGAATATAGAAGATTTAAGATTTGGGCAACAAGAGGAAACAAGTAAAGGAAAGTCTCCAACAATCACATTAGAATTAAAGAAATATTATGTGAAGCGATCTATATAGATTACAAAAAGACATCTTAACAGTGTAAAAAGAAAACCAATATCATAAACTTTGGTTGATGAGAGTTCAAAAAGGAGCTTGCTTCATTATCATCATTAAAATTCATTAGTCTTTAACACAAGTAATTTAAATTAAAGTCATAAATCCATTGGTCTTTAACACAAGTAACTAACTCAATTTCATAAGTTCAAAAAATAATTAACCAACATAAGTTCATATGAACTAACAGAGTAATGAACAGTCTTGATTTTAATTTTAAGGTTAAAAAATAAATTAAAGAATACCTAAGAAGATAGGTGGGTGGTGGTTAAAAAAATAAAATAAGATAGAGATGAGAAAGACATGAAAAAAGAACTGAGAAATCGAACTACTTAAGAGTATGAGACCAAGGTGTTAGACTTTGCACACTTCAACAACCATACTACAACCCTGAAAAAACATTACAAAATTCATCAACAAACAATCACAATAAAATTTAACAAAATTATCACATTCACAAGGAAAAAAAACTCAGAATGAATAAGAAGGAAATGGGGAGGACAACAGCAAACTTGTTATGAGCATTATGCTTTTGAAAAGGAGGACAGTGGTAGCAATGTACATGTGCCGGAGGAACAATAATGTAATGCATTGTGAACTATTCAATTTTCTTTTTGTGCAAACTAAAAGAAAAACCACATATATCGACAATGAACTTGAAATTCCCACTACCAAAACCACAAGATATTGGCAACAAGATAAAGGGAATCATCAACTAACACCAACAAACACAAGTCTAAAATTTCTTCCTAGAAAGAAGATACAAAAACAAAGTAAAAAAGCAGGTGAGTAGGGGATCTGAGAGGTGAACCACTCTATGACATGCAGTGGTGCCTTGACCCATTGCAATCATAACGGCTAAGCAAACTTCACATGCACCACAAAAAAAGCACACTCAAACGGAACCAATCCAAGACAAGGCAACAGAGACAAAAATCAAAGGAGGTTCTGAAAACCTATCTCAATAATATGCACCAAAATCACATTTTTCATCAAACCCATTTGGTTTTGGAAGAAAAGAAGCAGAACCTAAATGATAATATCGTAGGAAAAAGAGTTCTGAAAATAATCATTTGGGTTCAGAAGGCATGGTAGTAGCATACCTTTGTTTTGTACCACAGTTTCAGAAAATGGGTGATTAACTAGAAAGCGAAGAAAAATCAAATTCACAACAACAACAACCTCTTAACCCTAACAACAGTGGCAAAAAATTATCAAAGTTTTGTTTTTTTTCTCCTAATCAGATCCAAACCTAGATCACAAGTGAAGAAAACACAGCAACTCAGAACATTAATAACACATTATAAGATGCTATATAGAATTGAACAAGGTGAATCCATCATAGAAAGAGAGAAAGAGGGAAGAGTATTTTACTCGATAATCCAGACAACAAGGGCAACGAATGAGAGAATGAGGTAGAGAAAGGCAAAGGGAAGACCCAGTAAGAATAAACAAAATGAACTTCACAAAGGCATGCACAAATGAACAAGGGTGAATGAATTAGGGCTCAATGGGGTCATTATTGAGAAATTGATTTATGGAAAGGTGGTTTCCCATTGTTGAGAGAGAGAGAGAGAGAGAGTACGAGCAGAGAAAGAGAGTGGGAAATGTGTGTTGCGTGCTCAGAAAGAGGGGAAGGGAATGAGTGAGCGATGCTAACTTTCTAATTCTAACTTAGGGTTTTTAAAATTTTAAAATTTTACGAGGTTTTGCAAGGGATTTAAGAAGTAATTCCCTCCCTAAAAATCAGCGAGGGACTTTTGTTAGTGAGGAAAATTTTCCCTCTCAATTTCCTCGCTATTCACTAGTTGTTTCCACTTTGAATTTTTTTTTGAAATTTAGCAGACTCAAATTTCCCTCACTAATCCCTCACAATTGCCTCGCTAATTAGGGAGAAAAATTTCCCTCGCTAATTAACGAATTTCTTGTAATGTGTGATGCAAAATTGGTGAGGACCACCTTGCTTGGTGATTTGTCACCTAATTCCAATTCTACATTTTCTGTATCTCCACTCATGATTTGATAATCAGGTTGGTAGGTCACTGTGACCAGCTCTTGATACCATAAAGAGATTAATTGTCTCCAATGGAATGATTTCTATTGATGTACTGATACTATATTTCTAATGTTTGTGGTCTTACCTCATGAACCTAGACTTGATTGGTATTCATTTTCTTTGAAAACACAATGGTTCAACTTTTCTGAAAAAGAATGCGCATAGAGTCATTATTCTTTATTTTTTCTATTTTTTGAGTGAACAGGTGCAATAATGCATGATATTTTTTTTAGATGCAAAACAGAAAATTCATGCTTCCATGCAAGAAGATATTGTTTTCTCTTTTTTTTTATGTAAAATTTCATGTCAAGATGTAATGTAAATTTTTCCTTCTTTTTCTTTTTTATTTCTTTTACTTTTTTATGCAAAAAAAAATCATGCAGAGATGCAAAGAAACTTTTGCTTTTTTCTTCTTCTTTTTTCTTTAATAAAGCTAAGATGCAATGAAAAGCAATTTTATTATGCTAATATGAAGTAACAAAAAAATAGTATACAAAATGATTTTTTTCTTTTTACTATCTATACAAAAATGGATGATGAGATGCAATGCAACAATTTTTTTCCTTTTTTTGGATGCAAAAATTAATTCTGAGATGTAAATAATGTGATGAAACTTTTTCTTCTTTTTTCTTTTTTTTATGATGGAAAAAAGTGCTAAGATGTGATGAAGGAGGTTTTTTTTTAAGATTACTTTCTTAGATGTAATTGACACTATTATGTTCATCCTTGTTACACCTTTTGCTCATTATCTTGCATTTTTCTTGATCATAGGGTATTCTATGACTATGTATGATTTCTATACTTTAAATTATCTATATATCATGAAAGTAAGCATGTTATTGGCTATGTACTTAATGGTAATTGATTATATATTTTTTGCTCAATTTACATTCTACAGGAAAATTGATCTTCATGAGAGCTTAATGGATTAATAATCAAAGACTAACCTCTATGGATCTAAAATTGGGGGATACCAAAGAAAATACTTTGATTTGTGTTGTAGGGTGACTATTAGCTCAAGCATGCATTGAAGTGAAATACAATTATGCTACTTGAAGTTAGAAAAATTTGAAGTGGTCTAAGTTATCCAATAGTGATGAAAACATAAAAAGAATGACATAGAGAACCACAACATTCTCAAGGAACCTTGAGGCATGGAAGTTAAAGACACTGACAAAAACCCAAAGAGTACACTTTTGGTGATATCAATCTCTTATTCTTATTTATACTTTAAATTGAACATCATGTCATATATGGAGAAGTAGAGAGTTGTTTTTATGCCTTAATATGCCTTAAGTTGTGCTTCTCTAGTATTATGTCTTGAAAGCGTCTTTACATATGCTAACAAGTTAGATAAGTACACACCTTATTCGGAATAACATGTTTTATGGTAATATCTTTGTTTTTGAACTTGTGACCAATTCTCTTTGTTTAAATATGAAAATTCACATGCTCATAAATAGTTCCAATCTTTTCTCTTTATGCTTAGTTGTCCTATATACTTACTTGGAGATTGAAAAGTTGAATGTTATATGTCTTCTTGTTTGAAATTGGTTAATATGTTCATATCTTGAAAACAAGAAGTAAATGATTCATCTTGTGCCTTGAATTTGCCTTGGAACTTCAATGATTCTTACATTGAAGTATATCTTGAAATGAATCATAAATGGTTTTAAATTTTATAATTCCATGGCTTTTCAATTCTTGCTTTACAATACGGGACTTTTTGTTCTTGATTGACATGTGTACATACTAAAATTTCTTACTTGACATAACATGCCTAACATGATCAGTGTTTGCCCAAAATGTCTATATAAGTGTTGTTGATGATCATATGTTTCTTGATAAACTTGAATCGTGCCTTAAAATGATTAACCCATATTTTTGGATTCAAGTGCACATACGTACTTCATGCATTCTTGTTAGAGTTAACATTGCATGGTTGATAATGTTGTACATGTTTTAACCTAAATTATGCTTGTAAATAGGCATAAATGATATTTGATGATAGCTTATAATTTAGAGAACTTTTGAAGTTAGCTTTGCAAGTCTCTCTATGTGTTTCAAATATAGTCATCAGATTTTTTACATACAAGCCTATGTGGATAAATGAGAAGAGTTGAATGAAGTTCAAATGAAGAGAAAGATAAAGAAGACTTTCTTCTAGTGCAATGGAATAGAGAATTCAAAGGAAGAAAGCTCAAAATTAAAGGACCAATAAATAAGGTGCATCACTCTCTATCTAACTCAATAAGTATCTTTATCCTTTAGCTTTTGTGCTATTCTATATGTTATAGATTGTATGATACTTGTTGATAAATTGATCTTTAATTATAAGATGCTTTCCTTACAAGAGAAGTATGCTTAGCTTTACTTTATGGTAATGTTCTTACATGGTCTTGGCATTCATATTTCACTTTATCCATCTTGTGCTTCAATGAGGGGAAGCCTAGCTCTAAGTTATTTATATCTCTTGGCTTATATCCTTATTTGACATAAAGTGTTTTAATACTATCATATGGTAAATGTTGATGTACCAAAATATGACAAGCATTGCATGAATAATCTTTTATATCTTGAAAGCATGCTTGTTTCATCTCTCTATTCTTGAATCATAAGTAGAATCAAATAGGGGGAGATAGATATGTTTTTGAATAACTTGAAGATGGTTTTGGTTTTGATGATCCTACTCTTTTGGCAACATTAGTTTTATCTATAGGGAGAGAGACAATATTATCTTTCCTTCCTACGCCTTTTTGTTGATGTCAAATAGGTGAAGTGAGAATTGGAAAGAAAAATATGTTCTTGTACTTATTGTTTGATATGCTTATATTGCTCAACATATTTTTCTTTGGTGATTTGTAATCATAAAAAATGGGGGGATTGTGGAAATAAGTTTTTCCCAATGGTTTAATATGTTAAGTTTTGATGATGATAAATACAAGACAAAAAGAATGATGCTTATGCTACAGAGATGTACTTAATAGATTATATTGGATCATGTATGATCATGTACTCCATCTTGTTATATTTCATATAAAAACCATGCATATTTTTTATAGAATCGTTTATAGGATATATTCAATAATATGTTACATGAATGATATTAAATTAATATTGGATTTAACTTTACTTAAATTAAAATGTACAAAGTATTTTTTGTTGCATCTTATATAGTGCATATCTATTAATAATTGATAAATGTCTTATTTGGATATGTCTATGAAAGTCTTATATGCATGTTAGACTAATTAGAATTATACATTTATGAATTATGAATATGAAGATATTGAACTATGAGTTTAGACTTACTATGTTTTAAGTGAACAATAATTTGAAGAATAGTCTGAGTACCAAGAGTGAGCATTGCAACAAGAAAGTAAAAGATCTCAATTTTGCTTAACTCAAGGAGAATGTGAATGCCTATTTCATAAAGGTTTTGATAGCAAAAAAGCCAAGTCGAAGATCAAGTCCAAAGGAAGTACAATTGGTATAGTTTATAGGACTTAGAGTCTTTTATGTCAGAAGCTCTCAATATATCTCAAAATATTTTATAATGTTTTTGAAATAACTCAAATATGTTTTTAAATCTTTACAAATGGTTTTTACATGTTAAAATAACCAACAAACATGTTTTGAAAAGCTAGTCATGATGGTAGTTAAAAATTACAAAAAATAGTCAAGTTAGAGTTTTGAAAAGCTGACCTTTGGTTAGTATTTTGATCATAACTTTCAAATACTTTGAGTTTTATTCTGAAACTTCTCTCATTTGAAAATATACTCAAAGATCTTTCCAATGAGTGGTCATTTGCTTTAAACGGATAAGAAATGAAGAAGTTATGGTCATTTAAAGTCAATTTACGAAACCAGAGTTCTGTAATCAATTACGTAATCAATTATCACTTTAGTAGAGGCTCTGTAATCGATTACATGAACCTTATAATCGATTACATCCTGCCCAGAAAGCCCAAATGTGTTCTAAGAGCCATGTAATTAATTACAACATCCATGTAATCGATTACAACGAGTTTGAAAGTCCGTAACGGCTAGTTTTTAAGCTTTTAATGTGAGATTAAACCCCCCCAATGACTCTTTTGGACAGAACACTATAAATAGACATTCTTGCGTCATCTTTTACATATAACAAACATTGAAAAACATCATTCTATTGGGTTTAATCCGAGTTTCATATTTTTCCTCCGTATGCTCTATTTTTTAGAGATTTTGAGATATTCTTGAAAGAGCTTCATAGGGCTTCAATTTGTAATACATACTCTTGAGAGAGTTTCTTCATTTTTTTACTCTTTGATTCTTTGTAACGAGTGTGAGGTATCCCTTAGAGAAATTGTAACGAGGGTGAGGTATCCCTCATAGAAATTGCAAAGGTGAGATATCCCTAAAAGTTGAAGCTCAAGCACAAGGGTGAGGTATCTCAAGGTGTGAGGAGCGCTCTAGTCTATAACGGTAGTAAACACTTGTTCAAGCTTGCATTAATAGTGAAAAATCTTGGGTGGTTACTTGAGGACTAGATGTAGGCCACAATGGTTAGTGGCTAAACCAGGATAAATCATTGTGTTTGCTTCTCTAAACTCAAACTTCTTTGTATTTGTGTTTTAATTTCATATATTTGCTCGAATACTTTCTGTGTAGGTTGTTCATTTACAAGTGCATCTTTCTGTCTTCTCTATTCATTTACTACAATCGATAAATAGCTTCAAAGAAAATTATTTTTCAAGTGTTTGATAAAAGTTTTCAAAGAGTTTTTATCTCCTTTACATTTGTACTTTAATTTTATATGCTTGAGTTGAATTTGATATTTAATTTATTTGCTTGATTTATCTCATAACCCAAATTGTATTTGAGTAATCTACAATAATTATATCTTTGTTAGACTTATTCTGCTGCATGTGTTGATTGAAATGATCAAAATGCATAATTTTTCAAAGTTATTATGAAAATTTATAATTACCCAATTCACCCCCCTCTTGGGTGATAATTGTCATGGCTAACACAACAGTAGGCCATCTACTAAGTGTGGGGACATTCATGAATGAGTCAGACTTTAGATGAAGTTTTTTCACTAACTAAATAGGACGTACATAAAAAATGGCTACCACTACATAACATCGTACATATATTATGTTTCACTTAGACGCAGGTATAGGGCCCCACTCTTGAGTATGTGAGTAGTGTATAAGTGTGGTGTGTGAAGGGAGCATACAAACCTGGAGTCTTGAAACTACCCATAAACTCACCTATAAAACAGAACAAACAAATCAATCAATCAATCAATATATTATATAAAAAGAGAGCCATGGTTTGTGGAATTCTACTAAATGGCAGCTTTAGATTGTGCCATCAATGTTATTTGGGTTTGAATTTTATTATTATATCATATTAAAAATAATTAAAGAGAAATGTAAAAAAAATTTCCAATTATCATTTTTAGCTTATGCTACCAATATAATTTGAATTTAAATTTAAATATTATCCTTTTAAAGAAAAATTCAAAAATATATAAATTATTTCAGGATTCTTTCATACAAGTGTCATTTCTAGATTGTGTCACCATTGGCTTATTTACAAATTTAAATTTGAATTTCATTGTTATTATTTTATTAATATAATAATTATTATTATTTATATATATAAACTTTTTTGAGATATTTCTTTATAGAATAAAAATATTTTTGTTATGATGTCAAATCATAGTATAATATACAGAGATGAAGCAAAAGGAGTTAGTAGTGGCAGCCCCTAAAACTTAAAACACTTATTCAATAATTTATGAAATTCTTAAAATATTATCAAAATGTTATAGATAATTTTGATATTTGATGCCCTAAAAAATAAAATAAATATTTGAACCTTAATGTGAAATTTTTATATCACTCATAATCATTTATAAGAATTATAAACGTAGTTTCTTATGATAATAAAATAATTATCATATATTATTTTTAAATATTTAATTTTTTTAATTATCTCGTGCATCGCACAAGAGCTATTCTAATAATAATTATATACAAGTTGTCTACCTTAATATTTGAACAACTAAGCAAAAGACGAATAGAGGGGAAATAATAACAAATTATAAAATTAACAAAAACTATTTACAATAACAAACTGTACAAAAAATTAAACAAGCAAAGGAATGAGCAACAAAAATTATTTACAATAACAACCTATACAAAAATTAAACAATCAAAGAATGGGATAAAACAAACAAAAGGTTATTAACGATTTGCACAAGTAACTATAATGGGCTAGACTCTCCAATTTTCCATTGGAGTTGCCAACTGTCGCAACCAAAATCGCGATGGAAATAGCAACTAAATTTGAAAATTTAAGAATCGTTACTAATTTTTATTTTTAATTAGAAAAATTACAAAAGCCTAATAAAATTATCTACGTTCAAAAATCAGATTTGGGAGTAATTATGAATAGGGAATGGTGGAGACTTAATCCTACTGCACCCTTGATACATCCGTCTTAAAACAATTACCCTAAGTTAATTGCACAATTTATTAATGACCTTTATAAAATATATATTTTACCCCATAAAATAAATAATAACAAACAAAGAATAAATTATATCATTTACCAATAGAAAATCATATTAAAAAATATTATTTACAATTTCAGAAGCACTAAAAACAATAAAGACTAGATTATAAAACTTACAAGTTTGAGATAAATGAAAGAAATCAAAGATAAAAAAATATTTAAAAGTACAATAGAGAACATGACAACATATGAACTAAAATAAATATTTACAAACATATCAAAATATTTAAAAATAAAAAAGGAAATAAAAAAATTAGTTTTGGCTTGACTTGTGTTCCTATGTATCTCCCGGAATAATGAAGAACTCAAAATCACGTAGTTCTTTAAAAAATAATTGTGGGTTAGTTTGTTTTAATTAAATTTTCATGCCAACAACTTGTCATAACTCAACCGGCCTTCAAAAAATGTTACAAGATTAACAAGTTGTCACAACTCAACGAATTCCATTTATTATCAAATTAATTTTAGAATAAAAAGGTTTACAAAAAATAAATAAATAAATCAAGCTAGCAAATGAATAACATAAAATGAACAACACATGTATATAATAAATAATAATAATAATAATAATAATAATAATAATAATAATAATAATAATAATAATAATAAGTAACTTACCTCCAAGGCGTATAAAAACACTATGTTCAAAGAGCTTGGTGCACAGGGTCTCACGTACTCTCTCAAATCAAACCTTGAAGAGTAATCCACTTGCAAGAAAAAATTTACTAAAATTCTTGGGCTCTTATATTTAGTATTAAACTCAAGTATGTAATTTTTATGATCGATCAAACACTTAAAAATCACCCCTTTAAATAGAAAAAAGGGAAGAAGAAGAAGCATGATTTCTCTGATATGGGACTTAATAATATAGTGAATCTAGACACCTTGTTTTTTTCAACTTTTCTTCTTTTAATTTTTTTTCATTTTTTCTTTTTATTTTTTAGATTTTCATTCATTTTTCAAGTTTTAGAATTTTTTAATTTTGTTTCTTTTTTAAGTTTCTTTCAAACAAAAATAATAAAATAAAAAAAGTCTGTTCAAAATGAAATGTTCAGCCAAGAAATGTGCTACTAGGCTACAAGGCCATTGGCAAAGGTAAAGTTTTTTTTTACTCATCATGGAATTAAGGTCTCCGGTCTCCAACAATCTCTACCTTCGTGGAGACCACCACCATTATATAATTTCTATGGGTAAAAACTATAGGTGGAGGATATTTTTGTTTTTTTGTTTTTTTTTACCATTTTTGGGTTCATAATCAGGTCAATGAACTTGAAGAAATTTTCGTGAAGATTGATAATGGTTGGACAAATTTGCAAGAAATGTCTCATATTCACTACTAGAAAAATCAGATTTAGAGATGGAAAAATTTCGTCTCTAAATTGGTAAAATTCCGTCTCTAAATATTTAGAGACAGAATTAGCGACAAAAATTAAAAATGTCGCTAAAAATGACATTTCTGATTGTTAGAGATGAAAAAATTAATTCCGTCTCTAAATTAAATTCTGTCTCTAAATAAAAAATTCCATCTCTAAATAAAATTTTTTGTCTCTAATTAGAGATAGAATTTGTCATATTTTTTTAAAAGTAATAATAATTAAATTAGAGACGGCACTATTCCATTTCTGATATTAAAATTTTTGTCTCTAAATAATCCAAAATCTGGCTATCAAAAAATTTCCAAAAAGAAGTAGAGACGAACATGTTCCATCTCTAATTCCATCTCTAAAATTAGATATGAGAAATGGACTCTCTAATTTTTTAGAATTATTTTTTTAATAGACCTTTAATTTTATAACTAACTCTAATGCAATTAACCATCACAATAAGTCATATAACATAAGAAATCACAATTTTTTAACATCATCACAAATTTGTGTACCAAAATGCAAAGTAATAATTAATTATCATAAAAAATATTTAAATAGTAACTAGAAATATTTAAATTGTCAATGAAAATATAAAAATAAAACTAATCACATATTTGAGTTATCATAGTTCGTAACATCGTCACCCATCTCCTCGTCATGATGGTCATCCTCTTCTCTAGGTGCAGGATGGGAAGGTTTA
Source organism: Ormosia semicastrata (assembly GCA_029884595.1). Taxonomy (NCBI): domain Eukaryota; kingdom Viridiplantae; phylum Streptophyta; class Magnoliopsida; order Fabales; family Fabaceae; genus Ormosia; species Ormosia semicastrata. The sequence continues at coordinate 58,123,480 of JAQQTO010000056.1, forward strand.
GGTTGTGAAGCTGCAAGTGATGGCGTTCCTAATTGACTACCCAAAAGAAGAGTCCTAAACCTCTTCTCTCATTGTTCCATCTTCTGTTTCATTGTGTTTTGTTCAAGATTCTTTTGATGAAGTTCATCTATTAAAACCTAAACTTTGACTTGCATTGCAGTAATCTCTGATGGTGATACTCCATCAATGGAAGAGGAGGGAGTGGAAGAAGATCCGATGACATGAGTTGCTTGTGAACCCAATTCGTAGATGCGCCCTTTCTTGTTGTGGAGCAGACAGCATTTCAAAAAATCTTTTGGCTTTTGGGTTAGGATCTTCCCTTATTTGTTCTGCGTAACCAAACCCTTGTTGCTTAATGTAATTGCTAATAGAGGGTCCAATAGCATCCATTACCATCTGCTCATACCTATTGAAGTCTTCCCTTACCCCACTACTTCCATACTATGAGTTGTGTGCAACCACTAGGGGAATGGGAGGCCTTGGTTTGTCATGGTTATTCCTGTAACAGTAATCACTCATAAATCCTTTATACACAGGTGTGCCTTGACTTCATCAACAAAGAGATACACCTTACATTTGCATTTTTTACTTGGACACCTCAACTTTCCTATTGTTTTAAATTGACATTGTGCACAAACAAACTCAACAAACTCGTTAGCCCCCGCCATGAACTCATCTGTAACTCTTCTCTTATTAGGACCCACTATTTTATCCATCCACTTCCAATGCTCAGGAACTTCCATTCTATTTCTAATTTAAAAATAGACAAGAGGCATGTCAATCAAAATACATCAGCCCACTATTTAAATAAACTTTAAATAATTAGACTGAAATTAAACAACTTATATATATATGACGTACATATAACCTAGTTTTTTAAAAATTTTGTATCCTGTACCCATATCTGTACCAAGTACCGGTACCGTACCCATATCAGTGTAACATAGTATATATATATGTATGTGTGTGTGTGTATGTGTGTGTGTGTGTGTGTGTGTGTGTGTGTGTGTGTGTGTGTGTGTGTGTGTGTGTGTGTGTGTGTGTGTGATGCAGACAAGGCAAATAAATAAATAAATAACCCTTAATGGGGGCTCAATTCCTAGGCTGGATATGAACGTGCAAGAAACAAAGACCTTGCCTTTTCTTTGATAGAAAACTCTTGTCTACCATAAAACATCATTCACAGCAAATGAATATGGACAAATCAATTATTCATGCCAATGATCAAATAAACAAAATCCAGAGACATAACTAGTAAGCAAACCAAAGTTCCAATTCTTCAATATGGACATTCAAACTAAATTCATGAAAAAATGAGCATGACCTCCCTTTATATGACCTATATCAATAGAATAAAACATCAATCCACCCACATTATGTAGATCAAACACCTAATTTCAACTCTCATTTTGTCATAAAAAACTTTCACCTATTCAAAAAAGATTGATACAAACTGACAACCAAAAAATAGCATTATTAAGATTTTCAAGACAATATCCTTCTATAGCAATTAGGACATTGACCTAACCACTCAATCATTCTAAGGACTAGTACTATTCAAAAACTGGTGACAAAGATATTGAATTTAAAACATGTCATTGAATTTATTTGTAACCAATTCACTTCATTCTCTCTTTAATCATACCATTCATTACAAACCCCAAATATGTTACTCAACTAAACAAAATCTGCTAGCCATTACAAATAAACATCAAGATTACACCATGACCAATTCCCCTACTACTTGAAATATTAATATCAAACAAAACAAGCAGTCATTAAACAAAAAAAAATAAGACTCACATCTCCTATCCCAGTATACTCTTTATGGTGCAAGAGAAGGAATAAACAAAAAACAGCAAATACACCTTTCAATCTAATTTAACCAAAACTATAAGAAAACATGTGAACATGCCTCATGAGACATCACCACTCTTAAGACATCACCAGAATAGTATTCTATTTCAGTTTCTTAACCAAACAGTCGTCACACAAAATTAGAATATTTAACTCAAAAAGCCAAGAATAAAAAAAATAAGTAACAGACACGATCAAGAGAACAACATGATGACCTAGCAACTAAAAGCTTAACAAGAAGTTATATGATTAAGTTAAAAACAAGGTTGTGTTTACAAGTAGAACCACAAGAAAAGAAAGGACCACCAGTTAATAACTTATAAAATTGACATCGCACAACCAAAACTAATTATGCATTCTCTAATTAAACCTACCCTATTACTATTTGCTTGTTGTAAACTTTTTTTTCACATAAAGCTTGACATCCAAATCAACAGTTAACCTCATTTATAAGACACCAAATTAGAACACATTCCCTTTATTTACTTAATCTCAAGTAAATCCAATGATTCAAGTTTTAAGCTACAACATGACCTATTGATTGAACATGCATCACAATACAAAAACATAAGCAAAACATTTCCTAAACCCATTCCCTAATTTTAGAGTATAAAACAAAATCCTGTGTCTCCATTTTAATCATATCATCGAGGATCACACAAACATGTGAATGATCTAGCATGGCACAGATTCAATATGAAGACCAGTCCAACTCCATACATCCATAAAAATAGAACTGAACCAAACCACTAACAATTTATAAACCATCCCACTTCTTTTTCATTCAACATCACTAGCTAAATCATCATCAAAATCAAACCTGGCTTACTCTTAATCCACATTTCAAAATAATAGAAGAAATCCCCTTTGACTAGTTTGACAGCATATGACTCTAATCACACTAATATTTACCCATACACCCTGACCATAGCACAGATAATTTTACCATTAATATATATATACTATGTGCTGTTGTTTTTCTTTAGTCATTGTCACTGTGTAATTTTTCTTTAAGCAAATTTCTGTTTCAATTCAGTGCTGAAGTGCCAAACACAGAGGCAAAAAGGATTTTGACAAGGAAGAGGAGTTTTATAAGAGGTGTTTTTCTAAGCACCGTAGATGAAGAATAAATAAAAATACACATGAAACCCTTCCTACAAATAGAAATTTACACCACAAATAACTGAATCAAACAAACCCTTCCTGCTGACATCTCAAAAATTTACTCAAGCCATTTCAGAATCTTGATACAAAATAGTTAAGTGTTATCAAATCTTAAAAACCACAGTTTAGGCCAACACTTAATCAAATAAGCAAACTCAATTCTCCTGAGCATGAATATCATAGTGTGAGTTGAGAAAAGAAACAAAAAAATAAAGAAAAAAATAAAAGGTAGGGAATTACCCCTGACTTGGGTCGCAGCTGAGCAATTGAGAAGCAGCTTATGCCTCAATTCTTCCCCAATTTCAGCATCTGAAACCCTAGCACTCTTTCTCTCTTCAGATTCGTTCTCCTATCTCTGTTGCCGTGGGTGCCATGGCCAGTGTAGGGACGATGGCAACATGGATGCTGGGACGCAGCTGTAAATCGTGGTGTGGAGCAGCCGGCGACATGGATGTGCTGGTGGAGGGCTGACGGACTAAGGTGCGACGTGCGCCGACAAGTCGACGATGGCAAGTGCGATGTGAGATGTGAGATGTGAGATGATAGGTTGGGTTTTCTGATTTAGGAATATGTTGTGTTCACTTTCTTCAGGATCTCATTTGTGAAATTTGGGTTTTGAAACCCCTGAATTTCGACAAGATTAGAGATAGAAACAATTTGTCTCTAACTTTTATAAAAAAAATATTTATTAATTAATTTATATGAAGTATCTAGAGATGGAATATAGTGTCATTAGAGATGAAAAAATTAGAGACGGGTAAATTCCATCTCTAAATAGATACAGAAATTTGACTTTTAAAAATTCAAGATTGACCATTTAGAGACAGAAATAGATACAGAAATTTCTGAGATGGATAATTTTCATCTCTAAATTCCGTTTCTGAATTGTAAAATTTATTTTTTGTATCTAAATTATCAAATCTGTCTCTATTTCCATCTCTATTAGAGATGAAATTTTTTCTGTCTCTAAATCTAATTTTTCTAGTAGTGTTTATTTCTCTTTTTAAATTTTCTAAGAACATGCCTAAAGTTTTTCTATGTCCCTTTCTTTTAACCATTTCTAGAATTATCTCTTCTATTCTCTTATTTTTCCTATTAGCGATCTCTTTATGTTAGATTATTTGATGATGAGATCTTTATGAATAAACATATTTGTTGTCCAACGTCTGAAGTGTAAGGAATTGAATTCCCTTTGGCTTGTTGTTGATGCTCCTTGAAGTCAATAAACAAGCCCAGGCTCAGACTTTTATAATTTTGTTTATCATCCGAGGGGCAGGCATAATTTAGGGATACATGCATTTTCTCATCAAAATAAGTAATTTGCTTTCTTTTCTTTATTTCTTTTTTTAATTTGATTTTCTATTTTTTATTTTTGTCAATTTGGTCTCTTATTTTATAAATCATCATTAAATATGATCCTCTATCACGGTTTATTTTCCTCTAACAAAAGTGATAATATGTCACTAACTAATAATAGCTACGTATCGCTGTCATATCCACTTCATCACCACATCATAACCATGTTATCACTTTTATTAGGATTTGTAATGGAACCCTAACAGATAACCACATTAAATGACAATTTGCAAAATAAGAGATCAAATTGATAAAAATAAAAAATAAGGATAAAATTGAAAAAAGAAATAAAATAAAGAATCAAAGTATATATTTTGTTCATTTTCTTGTTCTCGTGAAATACCATTTTTTTGGGCAATTTCTACTTGACGCCATGAATCACAATTGCAACCATACTTTCACCCAAATTTCAACCTTGTTCTTGAATTAAAAATCAGTCATGTTACTTGCAGGATATTATTCTTCACTGTATAATTTAAATTTTTTGGGCTTTATTTCTATGTCCTATGACCTATATTCAGACCATTTGCCTCTTGGAGATTTATTTGAGGCATTTGCACTACCTTCTTGCTGCATTTTAGATCTTTGAATACATATTAGATAGAGCTCTTTTTTTTTTGGTCTGATATTAGATAGAGCTCGAAAAATAGGCTAAAGTTCATGGGCAGGCCCATCAACCCATTTACTAAGTAAGCTTTTCGACCTATCCCACCGTGGGATTCCCACGAGCTAAAGTAGGTTACGATCAACCTTCATATAACTATTTTACTCGTTTTCCCACACATCAATGTGTATTACATAATTTTTTTTTTTGTAAACCCCTTGACATCCGAAAGTTGCATTGGGCCCCGACTAATCTCGAGTTGAGTCGAGTCGGACCATAATAGTATAAAGTTCTCCAAATACTAGTTTTTTCTATTCACAAGACTCAAATTTAAGACCTTACTTAAGGGGAACAAGTGTCGAACAACTTGAACCAATCAAACATTGGTATTATGTAATTTATTTTTTGTATAAACTCTCTAATATCCAAAAGTCGCATTGAGTCTCAATTAAATCGAAATCAAGATGGGTCATACCACAAAGATATGAAGCTCTCTTAGCGCTTTATTATGTAAATTTTGTATTTGCTGTTTTACAATTACATTTAACTTCCTATCTAAAGCTTGTTTGATTACACATACTATTAATTAATGTGAACTTTGTAGTTCAAACTTTGCACTTTAATGTGCCTTTTAAGATGCCAATTAAATATAATTAGCCTAATAAGATAAAAAAGAAGAAGAATAAGAAGATATAATTAGCCCAAGTCTTTATATGTTATGTGCCTATGGACCATTAGGTGAATTTTTAATATATTTAAAAGTTGTGACTTTGTCAAATTTGTTAATTGATTTAAAAGTTCTCTTTCAAAATTATTTTAAATGAGCTAGCCCTATTTCACGTTGTGTTGGCTAGCAAAAGTTTTGACAGCCCATTTAAAATGTGAACATTTTAATCCTGACCAATGTGAGCTAAAATCAGGCTAGCTAGGACTAGCCCATTTGACAGCTTTGTCATGCAAAATCTAAGTTAATTTACTTGTGCCATTGTTTTTAGCATGCTAAAATCTTAATATATGGGATATCCTTGAAAGTTTTATACCATTTTCGTTCAAATGCATTTAGATTGATCTTATATCCTTATCGTTCTCACCAATATAAAAGTATTATTTTTTTTAGGGTTTTTTTTTATATTCTTGAAAGTTTTTCTTTCTGTATGTAAAAAATTTAAGATCAAGGATAGTTGCCCCATCTCAGGATCAGGATAAACTCTCAGGTTCAATGAGCGCATTTATAGAAGTACTTATGAATAACTCACTAACAATAGACATGACAGGAATCAAAGTTCAATCAACTTAATTGACATAGTCCGTCCTTACCAATTGTGCTAATCGTTGTTGGCAATATGAAACCATTTATTTAGAAGCATGACTATTTTGCTTATTTGCATTCTAACATCATTAACTACGTGGGTTTTGATCTGTTGGGGCAAAGTATGTAGCACTTGAGACATCTAAATTTTACCCTACGAACTCAAATTCCAATTACACACGATTTTCTTGTAGATGAATAAGTTTTCTGAAGACAACCTTGCCACATAGCTTAACTTTACTAGTCATAGTAAAAAAAAAATATAAATGCAGTCAATTTTTTCTTTTTCTAATTTAAAATAGTACGGGTCCAACTAATCTTTTTAATTTCGTTCTATACTTCTGCTTCTATCTTTTTCTTTTCTATAGTTCTAGTTAAATCTCAAACACCATGTTGCATGCCAGGATTTCAAATAATGCTTCCACATGTTCCATGTAACCCTTAACTATATTAATATCTGATTGCAAAACTACTAATTGAGGGTGTTATTCTTAATCTCTTTAATCATGACCAATATAATAATATTAGTGAATTTATTCATAATGATTTCAATTTTACTAATAAAGCTTCAGAATTTCAAAAACTCTAAAGAAATTAGTTGAAATCTGAAAATTTCTTTTTAATAGAAATACAAAGTAGAGAAAAAAATAAAAAAAATTACAAATCGATGACTGTGTCTTACAGCAACTAAATTTTCGATATAGATCGAAATCGAAGGAAAAGATCAAAGTCGAAGAGACAAAAATCAGAGCAAAGTTCAAAATCAAAAGAGAGATCAAAATCGAAGAATTGGAATTGAAACTAAAAACATCAAAAATCTCAGAACAGTAATTGAAATCGAGACAATAGTAAGTAAAAAAAAATAGCATAAATGCTAATTAATAAATTCAGCAAATTAATCATGATTTTACTTGCATATATCAGAGTCAATATTTAATCAAAAATACAAATATTTCTAATAACTCTAATATACATATATTTCTCTCCTTTGGATTTAGAATTCATACATGATCGATGATAATTATAATGCATCATGTGCTAATATGAAAACACCATGAACAAAGTGAGAATTAAAAATTCTCAGTAGGAAATGAATAGTTATAAAAAAATGTTTGAAAACACATGGTGAGTTTCAGTTGCATAATGTACACAAAAAATCTCATAGCAACTCAAATATGACAAGAACAACACAGTTCTAGCATAATAAAACAAATGCTAAATAAATCATGCAATACAATCATATATATATTTATATCAGCAAGTTCCTCAAATATCAGCAACAAGTACTAATTATCATCAAATATCAGCAAACATTAGCAAGTTCCTCAAACCTCAGTAAATAATTTCCAAACATCAGGAAACATTAGCAAGCAAGTTCCTCATCATAGGGAATCCACTCTTCACTTTCCTTTTTCTTTCCATGTTTGCTTGTCTCACATTTTACTCGAAGGTCTTCACTTCCATAGGGAGTCCACCCTATCTCTGGTGTTACTTTAACATCGTGACAATAAAATTAGACATACTCACACTAACCAAAAAGGTAACATAAAAGAAAATACACCCCTTGCCTCTCAATGGTTAGGTGTAAACTTTTTCATGAATTACTTACTTGTCATCACATACAAAAATAAGCAATACAAACCACTAATGTTTCACAAATAAATTCATCATATACAAGTCCATAAATAAATCATGACAATTAAATAAAATTCACAAAACTTAAAATCATTAAATTTAAATGTCAATTATTAAAGGACCAACTATGATTTAAAATTAATTTAATAATTCTTTTAAAAGTCCACATTATAATCCATAGTTCGTCAAGTTCTCGTCATAGTCCATAGTTTATCCTAATCTTAATAGTGCATTCATTGCAAAAAAAATTCTTTTATTGCAAAGGTCCAAAATAAAAGTCATAAAATTGCTCCTAAGTCTAGGTAAATATAAGAAAGTTCATGTAAATCAAGTACATATATTTTATTGCTCAATATAATAAAAAATATTTATTTAATTTAAACCTTGAGAGATATTTTAATTTATTATATTGATCCCATGAAAGAGTCAACATTCAAATTATAATAACTCTAAATTTTGTCAAATATCATAAACATTTCAAAGCTAAACAAATATTAAATTTTCATAATCTAATAACTTTACGTGTACATAATAAATTTAACAAGAATAATAATATGCTCACAACATTAAAATAATAAATTAACTAATAAAACATATAAACATACTAAAAATTATAATTTTTTTTTTTAAAATTTAGTTCTTACTTGTATAGAAACTTTTTATTTTTTCCTCTTTTTTTCTTCCTGTTCCTTCTCTTTTCTTTTCTTTCTTTCTCTCTCTCCTACCGCCTCACTCTCTTTTCTCTTTCTCTTTTTTCTTTTTGTTACAGCACCTTTCTTTTCTCTATCTCTGTTTCCACATTTTTTGTTTCTTTACCTTACTTAGGGCCCGTTTGGTACATAGGATAAGATAAGACCTGAGGCTATGTTTGGTGCATATGATAGTATAGTATAAGATAAAATGACAGGATAGTATAAGGTATAATAGTATAATTAATAGGATAAGACATAATCCTATCTTTTGTTTGATAACAAAAGGATAAATTAGTTGATTGTATAACATTTTTTTTAAGACCAAAATATCCTTTAGCATAAAAGTTAAAATAATTAAAAAATAATAATAAAAAAGCTTTATGGTGGTGGTAATGGTGATGGTGGTGGTGGTGGTGGTGGTGATGGTGATGGTAGTGGTGGCGGTGGTGGTGGCGGTGGCGGCGGTGGTGGCCGTGAGGGTGGCGGTGCGGTGGTGGCGGCGCGCACGGCGGTGGTGGAGGTGGTGATAGTGGTGGTGGTGGTGGTGGTGATGGTGGTGATGGTAGTGGCGGCGGCGCGGCGGTGGTGGTGGCGGTAATGGTGGTGGTGGTGACGGCGGTGGTGGTGGCGACGGTGGTGAAGGTGGTGGTAATGGTGGTGGTGGTGGGTGGTGGTGGTGGTGGTGGTGGTGGTGGTGGTGGTGTGACGGTGGTGATGGTGACGGTGGCGGTGGCGTAGTGGCGACGGCGGTGGTGGTGGTGGCGGCGGTAGTGGTGGTAGTGGTGGTGGTGCGACGATGTTGATGGTGGGGGTGGTGGTAGTGGTGATGGTGGCGGTGGTGGTGGTGGTGGTGGTGGTGGTGGAGGTGGTGGTGATGGTGGTGATGGTGGTGGTGGTGGAGGTGGTGATGGTGGTGGTGGTGGTGGCGCAAGGAGAGGAGTGATAAAAATGAAATTGAGAATAAAATTAGAATAGAAATCCTATCATGTCTTATCATGTACTAGGGGAGGGGATAAAGTTATCACTTTAGAATAGGATAAAATGACTTGACTTGATTTCATTATACTATTAGTTGATTGCACCAAACATTGAATAAGACATGATAATATTAGCTTATACTATCATATCTTCTTTATACGATACACCAAACGTAACCTGATTGTATTAGGCCTGATAGTATAAGGCCTGATAGTATAAGACCTGATAAAATTTTAATACTATCTAGTATTTGGTGCAATATTGTATAAGATACTGTATTGTATAAGATAATACTATCATGTATTTGTTGATGCACTATATAATACTTGATATGATGAAATATTAACACTTTTTGACAAAAATACCCTTTAATAAAAAATATATTATATTCATCCAAATTTATCATGTTATACTAATTTTTGGAGAAATAGAAGTCTCAAAAGGCCTGTAAAAAAATCATGATTGCTATGTATATTAAATAAAAAATAACTCATGCCTTCACAACAAAAATTAGCAAAAATCTAAAAAATGTCTAGATCAAATAATCATTTTTGTCTTTATTTTGATAAAGCTCATCTTAATAGTAAAAATTCACAAGAATTTACATGGCTATTTGGTTTCTGAATGCAACACATAATATGAAAAATAATTCAGGTGCATACATAATTTCATAAATAGTAATAATCAAGTTCTAACAGCAAGTACCATAAAACACCATCAAATTAAAAATAACATCAAGTTTTAATAGTAAGTACCATCAAATCCTTACAAGTACTACCAAATGTAGTCTGCTACATATTTTATTTTTAGTTTTGAAACACTAACACCATTAGTTATCATCAAGTAAATCTTTCACAAATTGAACTCTGTGTTCACCTTGAAACCCCCAAGACAAATGCACAAGGGGAAGGTTTTGCATAAGCAAACGACCAGCCTTGTTGCGTTCTCTAGGTGTGAGGTCTTCCAATTTCATCAATTCATCAGCAATAGCCCTTGAATCATCATAGAAGTCTTTCACAACCTTCACACCTTCAGATATTACCCTGACACTTTCTACCATGGCACTCATCCTATCAGCAGATTTTCCAACAACTTCTACAAGTGAATTAGCAAACTTGTCCATACTAGTAGCTAATACATCTTCTCCTCTTGACCTCTTTCTCACTCGTCGACCTTCAGAATGAATATCTTTTGCCTTATTTTTATTTTGGTTCATAGACATTGATTGAGTGACATCCTGAATATCATCATCACTCAACCCAATAACTCCCTCCGGAAGTTCTGTAGTAGCATTGTTTCCAAGAGTTTGTTCTTCTTTGTCTAAGTCCTCAAGTACATCAGCAGGAGCTTCAGCATTTTTTCCGGTAGCACGATCCTTTCCAAAGATAATCATCAATCGATTAAAGTGAGGAAACACTTTGGTCCTATAGTGCTTCAAGGTTACATCTTTCTTTACCCATAAAACAAACATAATAGTCACATTAGTTAGTTAAAGTAGACAAAAAAGAAAAGGACATACGATAAAACTAATTAAAAAAATTAGAGAACCTTAGCTTGGATGTAGGCATTCCACACATCATCACTATCAACTATAATCTTCTTATTCACATCATCCCATCCAAAACCACTTGTGTTCAGCATGTCATATATATTACTATACTCTGTTTTAAGCCTCCTCATGATTGACTCAATATGTGGTTTCACCTTTATGCCAGCTTCAGGAAACCTAGCCCCCAACTTTTGTTCTAACCATTTAAAAGTACCATTTTTAAATTGCCCAGCATCAGCCCTTTTGTTTAAGGCAACTGCCTCCTCTAAGAAATCAAGCAATGCATTAAACTCTTCATCACTTTAACCTCTACGTTCTCCTTTAACTTTGCTAACTTATTGAGTACTTTCAGATGCCATACCTATCAAATATATTAACACATAATACAAGTGTAGAAAAGTCAACAACAACTAACTAAATCAAAGTAACAAATAAATAAAACTCAATAAAATTGTATGTATTTTACAAGTTCTAATATAAAAGTCATAGTTTAGTCTAATAAAACTGCATGACAGTATCAAGGAAATAAGACTATCAATAAATCAAAGTGTCAAGCAACCTGATTGCTTAAACTACCAGCCACAATTAAACCATTGTTTAGTATTATATAAAAGTATTATATAAAATTAAACTATCTCTTGTTGATTTTCAATAGTATCTTCATTTGGGTATTCGTCATTTGGTTCAAATTTGTATCTTTGTGCATGATCACGTTGTAGACACTGTGTGTAAGACAAAGTTATTTTCTGGTGCATAAACAATGAGAATCTCACTTTTCTGAGGCTTTGAGCTTTTGTTTGTTGCTGTTGTTCTATTTTTTGTAATCATGATTTCCTAGACTACTACACTCAGCAGTAAAGATTTGATTTAAATTTTATTATATAATATTGGGTTCAATGTAAAACATGAATTTAAACACCACCATAACTTCAAAACCATCACTAGATGAAAAGGCTAATGCAGTGCACACAATTTTCAATGGAATTCATGATCAAGGAAAGATGTCAATCAACAACTTTGCAACAAATGCAGAACGTAGAGCTTTGAATGATAGGTGTGAAACAAATCTCATTTTCCATTTTTTTTTTCTTGAAAGTCCTTTTTTTTCCTGTTGAAGTACACCTTTGTGGCTCATCTCTACGTATAGTTATCTCTATGTATAATAAGCTAACATCATCAATATTTCAAGATTTTAATTTATATATTGTGGAAATAGGTTTGCCCCAATGATTTAATATTTAAGTTTTGATGATGACAAATACAAGACAAAAAGAATGATGCTTATGCTTTATAGTTGTACTTAATAAATGACAAATGTATCACAAAAGAATGTTGACCATGTTACATAAATGTGTTTAATGAGATCTATGTAACATTCATCATATAATATATCCAATAATATTTTATATGAGTTATAAATGAATTAATATTGGATATGTCTATGAAAGTCTTGTATGTATGTTAGACTAACTAGAGTTATACATTTATGAATCATGCATATGAAGATATTGAGTTATGAATTTGGACTAACTATGTTTGGTTAAGTGAGTAATACTTTGTAGGATAGTCCAAGTACCAAGAGTAAGCATTGCAACAAGAAAGCAAAAGATCACAACTATGCTCAACTCAAGGAGAATGAAAATGAAAAGATGTTCCAAGCATTTGCAAGTTTTGAAGAGAAGATTTTCTTTGGAAGCTTGGATTACATCAAGAAGTGATGGTGGCAAAAGATCTAGTCCAACATCTTCAAGAATAGCTTATAGGACTTAGATCTTGTGTAAAGGTAAAAAGGAATCACATTAAGCTCAAAAAGTTTTTAAACATATTTATAAGTGTTTCTAAAATGTTTATATGCCCAACAAACTATTTTGGAAAGCTAGTTATGGTAATATTTTAAATCTATAAAAAATAGCCAAGTTTGTGTTTTGCAAAATTGACATATAGTTACTCTTTTGATCATAACTTTTAAAATACTTTGAGTTTTACTTTGAAACATATCTCATTTGAAAATAGACTCAAAGATCTTTCCAATGACTAGTCATTTGCTTTAAACGGATAAGAAACGAAAAAGTTATGACCAATTAAAGTTTGAGTTTTGAAAATCTGACCTTTGGTTACTATTTTGATCATATCTTTCAAAATACTTTGAGTTTTGTTCTGAAACTTCTTTCATATGAAATTAGACTCAAATAGCTTTCCAATGAATGGTCATTTGCTTTAATTGGATAAGAAATGAAGAAGTTATGACCTTTTAAAGTCGGTTTTGAAAACCAGAAATGGTGTAATCGATTACACAAGTCATGTAATCGATTACAACGTTGACAGAAGCCGTGTAATCGATTACACATAGTATGTAATCGATTACAAAGTACCCAGACAGCATGTAATCGATTACACAAAGTATGTAATCGATTACAAAGTGTCCAAAAAGCTTTTAATCGATTACATGAAGCTTGTAATCGATTACAAAGTGCCCAGGAACGTTTCTAACGGCTATAAACGGCTAGTTTTCATAGAAAATCATTTCTAAACACCTCCAACGGCTCTAAAACTCATTGGGCTATAAATAAAAGTGTTTGGGCATCAAAAACAAGTTGGAGAACATTCTGAAAATTACCCTTGAGCATTGAAAATGAAATTCATCATATTTTTCTCTAAATTCTTTGTTTTGAGCTAAGTGTGTAAATCCTTTATACCCATTGAGCTTCAACTTGTATTATCCACTCTTGAGAGAGTTTTCTATCATCTATATTTTGTTCTTCAAGTTGTATATCTACTCTTCAAGAGAGTTTATATTCTTTCTATTCACCTTGAAATCATTGTAAGAGGGTGAGGTATCCCTCAAAAGAGAAAAGGGTGAGGTATCCCTTGTAATGAGACTCAAACACAAAGGGTGAGGTATCCCAAAGGTGCTGTGAGTACTCTTCATTGTAAAGGTCATCAAGCACCTATGAAGCTTGAAGAATTGGAGGCTCCAGCACAAGGGTAAGGTATCCCAAGGTGTGAGGAGTGCTCTTGTATGTACAAAGGTTTTTCTAGCACCCGTAAAGTCTAGGAGATAGTGAAGAAAATCTCAAGTTAAGCTTGAGGACTGGATGTAGACCACAAATGGTTGATGGCTGAACCAAGATAAATTCTTGAGTTTGATTCTCTCTTCCCTACACTCTATAAATTCAGTATTTGGTAGAATATATTTATTTATTACATATGTTGATGTTTTGATTGTTACAACTTAATATCTAGCTTATTCACTTAGTTCATCATATATCCCAAGTTGTATTTGAGTAATCCTCAATAGTTGTACATTTATTAGACTTATTCTGCTGCGTTTATTAATTGAGTTATTCAAAATGCATAATTTGTCAAAGTTGCATTAAAACTAGTCATCACCCAATTCACCCCCCCCCCTCTTGGGTAATGGTTGCCATGGCTAACAAGTGGTATCAGAGCTTCGTGCTCTGGTAAAAGCTTAACCGCTTAGAGTTAAAGATCCTTGTTTGTTTGGCAACCATTAAAAGCTTTTCAAAATGAATGGTTTTGAAATTAATAAACCACCATTCTTTGATGGTGCAAATTTCGTTTATTGGAAAGTTAGAATAGAAATTTATATGCAATCTATTGATATTGATTTGTGGGATATTGTGCTTGATGGATTTACTTGCAAATCAAAACAACATTGGAATGACTATGATAAGAAATGCTTTTCATTGAACATTAGAGCAATGCAAATATTGAGAAGTGGTTTAAATGATGATGCTTATGCTAAAATTAAGAATTGCTCTAGTGCTAAAAATATATGGGATGCTCTTGATTCTATCTATCTTGCTAATAATAATTTTGTGCATAAAGTTGTATATAGAGAGCAAGAAGAGGAAAAGTCATTGAAGGAATCTTGTTGTGCAAAATATTCTCAAAATGATGCTCAATTTGAAGAGGTGGCAAAGCAAGACAATAATGAGGAAGATGGTGATTTCCTTAAAGAGCCAAGTATGCTAGGAATGGAGACTACTTCATATGTGGCTAAAAGGGACTTTGAGGTAAATAATGCTAAACTAGATTATAGTCCTTCCTATGATGAGCTACAACGTGCATATGATGAATTATATGATGGTTTGTTGAATTTAGAAAATAAAAATTTATCTTGTTTGGAAAACATTTCCTCCATTGAAAATGAAATTGAGATTTTGAAAAATGAATATGCTTTTCTTGATGAGAAAATGCCTTTGAAATGTGAAACCTCAACTTGTGAAAAATGCATTGATTTAAAAAATCAAGTTGAGGACTTATCTTTTGAATTTGTCAAAGCTAATGATTCTATTTGCTTACAATCCATGTGTGTTAATAAGAATGCAATTGATGTTATTTCACATGAAAAATTAAGTAAGGCTTATGACAAAAATAACATAGAATGTATTAACAACAAAAAGCTTAAGTTTTCCAAAGATGATCTTCAAAGGACCAAACCATCATTAAATTCAATTGTTTGTAATTTTTGTGGTCATCTAGGACATATTTCTCATTTATGCAATTATAGAAAAAATTCTTATATGAGAAATAATATGGTATGGGTTCCTAAAGGTCTTAAAGGTTCTAGTACTAACATTGAAGGACCCAAGATGAAGTGGGTACCAAAAAGTCCTCCTAGTGTTTCAATTATGCAGAAAACTTCTCAAAAGGATGGATTAATTGGTCAAAAGAAAAATGAATCATCAAAGGGAATGCTTCTAAAGCCCATTGGTAGAAGTTTTGATCAAAGAAGGAAGACGACTTCAACCGAAGCTTCTCAAGTACAAAATGTGAAATTTTCAAAGTTCAAAACACCAAAAGAGAAGCAATGGGTAAGGAAAAGAGCTTCCTTGATCATTAAGGCCAAGGTATCAAAAGTTTCTACCTCTTATGCACATTCACTTGTAAAGTCAATGAATTTGAGGTATATTTCTTGTAGGCCTTAAGTGATTAATTGAATCATGTGTACTTGATAAAATTTGAATATTATATATAGCACATGATTATATTCTTGTTACACCATTTACTCACTACCTTGCATATTTCTTGATAATAGGGTATTCTATGACTATGGATGTTTTCTATACTTTAAATTTTCTATACATCTCTACATGTGATAATATGCTAGATAAGTTTACTTCTTGTTTGAAATAGCACATTTGATAAAAATATCTTAGAACTTAGCATATTGGATAAAACATAACTCTTGCTAAAAATCATAACTCTTGCTGTATAAAGTTACAATTTTCTGCATAATTTGTAGTTTTTGTATAAACATGAGTTTTGGATCAAGAACTGGTCAGTTTTTAAGCTTATATGATGTTTGGAATTGTTTTGGAAAGTTTTGGAATTAATTTGAAAGCTTTGAGTTCGGACCCTTACTGTTTGAAGTGCAAAAACTGAATTCAGCAAGCTTGTAATCGATTACAAGACCTCTGTAATCGATTACAGAGGCTCTGCCAAGCGTTCCAAGCAAAGTCAGAGAGCGTGTAATCGATTACACATACTATGTAATCGATTACAACGTCTCCAGAACTCGTGTAATCGATTACACCAAACATATAATCGATTACATGGATTCGGAGAATCGGTAATCGATTACACGCATATTGTAATCGATTACGTGCTTTAAAAATGGTTTTCAATGCTAAAATGATCATTTTTACTTAAGATTGTCTATATATCATGAAAGCATGCATATTATTGGCTATGTGCTTAATGGTAATTGATTGTTTACATTTGTTGTGCTCAAATTACATACTATGGAAAATTTGATATTTATGAGAGCATAATGGATTAATGATCAATGACTAACCCCTGTGGATCCAAAATTGGTGGATACCAAAGAAAATGCTTTGAATTATGTTGTAGGGTGACCATTAGCTCAAGCATGCAAATGAAGTGAAAAACAACCGTGCTACTTGAGGTTGGGAAAACTTAAAATGGTCCAAGTTCTCCAAAAAGTGATGAAAAACATAAAAATAAAGACATGGAGAATCACAACATTCTCAAGGGGCCTTGAGGCATAGAAGTTGGAATCACTTACAAAAACTCAAAGAGCACACTTTTGGTGATATCAATCTCTTATCCTTACTTATACTTTAAATTGTATATCATGTGATATTTGGATAAGTTAAGATTTATTTTTATGCCTTATCATGCCTTAAGTTGTGCTTTTCTAGCACTATGTTTTAAAAATATTTTTATATATGCTAACATGTTAGATATGCACATATTTTGCTTGGAATGACATGTTATGACAATATCTTTGTTCTTGAGCTTGTGACCAATTCTCTTCGCTCAAATATATAAATTCACTTGCTCATTAGTAGTTCTAATCCTTTCTCTTTGATGCTCAATTTGCTTATATGCTTACTTAGAGATTGGATAGTTAAAAGTTATTTGTTTTCTTGTTTGAAATTGTTTGATATGTTCATATTTTGAAAACAAGAAGTAAATGATTTTTTTTTGTTTCTTGAACTTGTATTTGAACTTCAATGGTTTTTACAATGAAGTATATCTTGAAATGAATCATAAATATTCAAAAGTTATAGTTCCATGGTTTTTCAATTCTTTCACTACAATAAGAGATTTCTTGTTGTTGATTGGCATGTGTACATACTAAAATTCCTTACTTGATATTACATGCCTTACATGATCATTGTTTGCCCCAAAATGCTTATATAAGTTTTGATGTTGATCATGTGTTTCTTGATAAACTTGAATCTTGCCTTGAAAATGCTCAAACTATGCTTTTGGATTCAAGTGCATATATCATTCTTTTGTTCTCTTTAGAGCTAACAATTCATGGTTGATAATGTGGTACATGTTTTACATTTTATATCAACATAAATTATGTTTGTAAATAAGTTTAAATGATATTTGATGCTAACCTTTTTTTTTTTTTGAGAACTTTTGAAATATAGTCATCAAATATTAAAATGTCAAGCATATGTGGATAAATGAGAAATGTTGAAGGAAGAGGAACATGAGGAGACTTTCTTCAAGTGCAATGGAATGAAATACTCAATGGAAGAAAGTACAAGGACCTATAAATGAAGAACATTCTAAAGGAGCATCACTTTCTATCTAACCCAATAAGTATCTCTATCCCTAAACTATTGTGGTATTCTATATGCTATGGATTATATGATACTTATTGATAAATTAATCTTAAAAGATTATATGCTTTCCTTACATGAGAAGTATGCTTAGCATTGACAAAGTGCTTAATTGTACATTAAATTGCTAGTTTTGTCATTGCATATAGGGTGGATGATATTAGTTCTATATATGTTTTAATCTCTATAGCATATTTCATCAAGGTCAATGTTTGATATATATATGATTCTCTTGATCTATGGTTCTTAGTGGTATAAACTTATGAGAATCATGCTCTTGTTTTGGAAAGAATTTCTAGTTTGATTAATATTCCTTTTAAAAAGAAGCTTTTTAAGTTTCATATCCTTGAGAATCTTTTGAACTTGTCTTAAGATTTAAAAAGTATTATCATCTCCTAATTGTCTTAAAAATTTAGAAATCATTCAATTTGTGTTATAAATATAGTACTCTCTACATTGCTTTGAAATGTCTATTAAATTTTGAGAGAGTATTTAAGAAAGTTTTCTGAAGAAATTTTTTGAAATGATCTATAGAGATCAATCTTCATACTTCAAAAGATAAGCCTTGTTTAAAATATATATATATATTATCTTTTCAAGGCTCTTGTTTAATGTGAAAAAGAGGATATGTACTTTCAAATACTCTTTTGACTTAGATTTGATCACTCTCAAGGAATATATGATTTTAATATAAATCTCTTCTACCCTTCTAAAATGCTTTTGAAAATGTAATGTGTTATTATAAAATTCTTTTTGAAAGGGGGAGAAGTTTTTTAAATGATTTTGTTTGAGGGATTAAGAATATGTATATATGCCTTGCTTTTCTTTATAGTAATGTGCTTATATGATCTTGGCATGCATATTTCCCTTTATCTATCTTGTGCTTCAATAAGGGGGAACTTATCTTACATATCATTCTTCCATATCCTTGTTGACTAAGAACATATGCATAACTATGTTAAACCATTATATTTGATATTTTGATAACATGCATATTGTGAGGGGGAGCCTAGCTCTTAGATTATTGCTTATATCTCTTGGCTTACATCCTTACTTGACATGAAGTGTTTTATTGTTAATACTATCAACATGTCAATAAAAATAATCTCTTATTCTCTTTCCCTCTATCAATGAAAGAATGTAAACATTCTTAAATTTCATATCTTTTGATTCTTTCATTGAGAAATGCTTCATAAGTGATAAGTTGTATGATTTTTCATTTGAAAATCTTAATTTCATGATCTTACATGGATATTTTGTAACTCTTAACAAGCGATATCAAGTGGTACTTATTTATCATGTGGTATGCAATATATTATATGCTAGACATAATTTCTTAAGCTTATTGTTATCATATGTTAAATGTTGATGTACTAAAATGTAACAAGCTTTACATGAATAATCATTTCATATCTTAAAAGCATGCTTGTTTCATCTATCTATTCTTAAATCCTGTGTAGAATCAACTAAGGGGAGACAGTTTTTAATTTGAATAACTTAAAGAAGTTTTTGGTTTTCCTACCCTTTTTTGACAAACATGAGTTTTATCTATAAGGGGAGAGAAAATTATTATCTTTCCTTCCTAAGCCTTTTTGTTGATGTCAAATAGGGGAGAGAAAATTGGAAAGAAAAATATGTGCTTGTGCTTAATTGTTTGATATGCTTACATAAATATCTATCCTTATATATTGCTAAACATATTTTTCTTTGGTGATTTGTCATCATCAAAAAGGGAGATTGTGGAAATAGGTTTGCCCCAATGATTTAATATGTTAAGTTTTGATGATGACAAATACAAGACAAAAAGAATGATGCTTATGCTTTATAGTTGTACTTAATAAATGACAAATGTATCACAAAAGAATGTTGACCATGTTACATAAATGTGTTTAATGAGATATATGTAACATTCATCATATAATATATCCAATAATATTTTATATGAGTTATAAATGAATTAATATTGGATATGTCTATGAATGTCTTGTATGTATGTTAGACTAACTAGAGTTATACATTTATGAATCATGCATATGAAGATATTGAGTTATGAATTTGGACTAACTATGTTTGGTTAAGTGAGTAATACTTTGCAGGATAGTCCAAGTACCAAGAGTAAGCATTGCAACAAGAAAGCAAAAGATCACAACTATGCTCAACTCAAGGAGAATGAAAATGAAAAGATGTTCCAAGCATTTGCAAGTTTTGAAGAGAAGATTTTCTTTGGAAGCTTGGATTACATCAAGAAGTGATGGTGGCAAAAGATCTAGTCCAACATCTTCAAGAATAGCTTATAGGACTTAGATCTTGTGTAAAGGTAAAAAGGAATCACATTAAGCTCAAAAAAGTTTTTAAACATATTTATAAGTGTTTCTAAAATGTTTATATGCCCAACAAACTATTTTGGAAAGCTAGTTATGGTAATATTTTAAATCTATAAAAAATAGCCAAGTTTGTGTTTTGCAAAATTGACATATAGTTACTCTTTTGATCATAACTTTTAAAATACTTTGAGTTTTACTTTGAAACGTATCTCATTTGAAAATAGACTCAAAGATATTTTCAATGACTGGTCATTTGCTTTAAACGGATAAGAAACGAAAAAGTTATGACCAATTAAAGTTTGAGTTTTGAAAATCTGACCTTTGGTTACTATTTTGATCATATCTTTCAAAATACTTTGAGTTTTGTTCTGAAACTTCTTTCATATGAAATTAGACTCAAATAGCTTTCCAATGAATGGTCATTTGCTTTAATTGGATAAGAAATGAAGAAGTTATGACCTTTTAAAGTCGGTTTTGAAAACTAGAAATGGTGTAATCGATTACACAAGTCATGTAATCGATTACAACGTTGACAACCATGTAATCGATTACGTAGTATGTAATCGATTACAAAGTGCCAGAAAGCATGTAATCGATTACACAAAGTATGTAATCGATTACAAAGTGCCAGAAAAGCTTGTAATCGATTACATGAAGCTTGTAATCGATTACAAAGTGCCCAGGAACGTTCTAACGGCTATAAACGGCTAGTTTTCATAGAAAATCATTTCTAAACACCTCCAACGACTCTAAAACTCATTGGGCTATAAATAAAAGTGTTTGGGCATCAAAAACAAGTTGGAGAACATTCTGAAAATTACCCTTGAGCATTGAAAACGAAATTCATCATATTTTTCTCTAAATTCTTTGTTTTGAGCTAAGTGTGTAAATCCTTTATACCCATTGAGCTTTAACTTGTATTATCCACTCTTGAGAGAGTTTTCTATCATCTATACTTTGTTCTTCAAGTTGTATATCTACTCTTCAAGAGAGTTTATATTCTTTCTATTCACATTGAAATCATTGTAAGAGGGTGAGGTATCCCTCAAAAGAGAAAAGGGTGAGGTATCCCTTGTAATGAGACTCAAACACAAAGGGTGAGGTATCCCAAAGGTGTTGTGAGTGCTCTTCATTGTAAAGGTCATCAAGCACCTGTGAAGCTTGAAGAATTGGAGGCTCTAGCACAAGGGTGAGGTATCCCAAGGTGTGAGGAGTGCTCTTGTATGTACAAAGGTTTTTCTAGCACCCAGTAAAGTCTAGGAGATAGTGAAGAAAATCTCAAGTTAAGCTTGAGGATTTGGATGTAGGCCACAAGTGGTTGGTGGCTGAACCAGGATAAATTCTTGAGTTTGATTCTCTCTTCCCTACACTCTTTAAATTCAGTATTTGGTAGAATATATTTATTTATTACATATGTTGATGTTTTGATTGTTACAACTTGATATCTAGCTTATTCACTTAGTTCATCATATATCCCAAGTTGTATTTGAGTAATCCTCAATAGTTGTACATTTATTAGACTTATTCCGCTGCGTTTATTAATTGAGTTATTCAAAATGCATAATTTGTCAAAGTTGCATTAAAACTAGTCATCACCCAATTCACCCCCCCTCTTGGGTAATGGTTGCCATGGCTAACATATATATTCCATATTTAAAAGAATTAAAGCAACACCATCAGTGTAAAAACCCAGTATTTAAATTTAGTGGTGTTATTATGGGCATTTGATGTCCTAGAGACATAAGTCTAAATGACATTTTTGTTAAAAAAAAAGGAACTAGAAAAACGCACATGCATTTTTTTGTAATTTTATA
This sequence comes from Ormosia semicastrata, assembly GCA_029884595.1. Taxonomy (NCBI): domain Eukaryota; kingdom Viridiplantae; phylum Streptophyta; class Magnoliopsida; order Fabales; family Fabaceae; genus Ormosia; species Ormosia semicastrata. The sequence continues at coordinate 58,145,889 of JAQQTO010000056.1, forward strand.
GTTTCATTTATACTCAATCAAATTCTGTTGCTGAACTTTTTGCATGGAGTTTGGGGTGCTAAAATGACATATCTACTTGGTTATTTCCCCCTGCTACCTCTCTTTTGTTTCTGTGCAAATATAATTATCTAAAATTAAGGATTTTTACTGATTCTGTTATTCCAAATCATTAGTTAGTGAGTGAATGGATTGGAAGTGTTGTTACTGTCTCTCATAAAAACCAGTACTGTTCTGATTACCTTATTGCTATGTAGGGAGATTTTTCATCAATAGGCTACCATGCAAACATGGAGGCGTCCATTTTCTTTAGAAAGTGGTGAGATATTGATGTGCCTCTCATTTTTCTGTCATTTAAGTTACTTCTATAGTTTGAGTTTCTTTAATTCATGAAGGATATCAGATAACTGCATGTTGTCATGCTTATTATTAAAGGAGTAACTTTTTGAAAGAGGAATATTTCACAAAATCCATGGTTATAATAGAGTATTCCATGTGTGTGATTTATGAATTTTCATCTACTATATAACTGATTTATTATAATAAAATATATTGTTTGTATTATTTGTTTGAAAAGATAGAACCTCTTGTAAGATTCAGCATGGTATACAGTGAGTAGCAATCCTTGGATCATTGGTTTGATCTTGGTTTTGTAGTGTCATGTACAAACTATGTGACTACATATTGCATTTTAGAAGTTGATACAAATTTATCTTTTTTTTTTTTACTACATATTTTTTATCTTTTGATCTAGGTTTGATATTGGTTTAATTTTTAAAATAAATACTACAAATTTGACACAAATTTGACCACTTTCAAATATTTTCCTAGCTTTGTAATTTAATCTTCAAATTGTACAAACATGGATGTTAATGATGTGCCATAGGCATGCTTACCTTGTGATTTCTTTCCTTCATTCAACCACTGTAAACTTCACTTTTGTCAAATTACATATTTGATTTTTTACTAGGCATGCTTGATTTTTTATAATATTCTTCAAAGCAGCCAAATTTTCATTGAAGCATTTTATCAAATAGCTTATCAGCAAGCCAATAAAAGCTTAAATTCAGATCAAGAATTCTCATAACAAATTGACTATTGTACTAAAATTTGTGATGCTGAAGCAACAAGATAATCAGAAATAGAAATAAACACATTAACCGAAGCAACAAAGAAAGCAACATGATAAAAAACAGCTTACTAACAAACTCAATCTAAATTAAAATAACTAAACCCATTAAACCATTTACACGAAGCAGAAAAGGTTCTTAAGGAAAATAAGTCATTACATGATTGACACAGCTCCAAGAACAGTGAGAGGTTGAAAGCTAACCTTGTAATGAGGGAGAAAGACAATGAGATGGAGCTTGCCTTGTTGATTGCAAATACTATAGACAACAACTAACAGAGAAGGCAGAGAGATATCAGGGAGGAGGGGAGAGGGTGGTAGTGAGAAGGCAAAGAGATATCGGGGTTCACTGGGTTGAATTGGAAAAAGTTTTACATTAGCTTATGCATCAAATCCTAATCAAGCCTAATCCCACCTCCCTTGACCTGATTAAATTATACATCATTTTAATGTATAAGAAAATTTTACTGGATAAGTTTATACAATACTATGACTTTACCAAACAACTGATAAAGTCATAATGTATTATATAAGCCTATACAATCAGGCCTAATCCATTGTGCCAAACGGATCCTTACACTCTTTCTTTTCTCTCTCATTCCACTTTCACTTCTCTCTCTCTCTCTCTCTCTCTCTCTCTCTCTCTCTCTCTCTCTCTACTTCACATTTTCTGTTTCATTACTTACCTATTTATTGCCAAATTCGTTTGGCTTCCGATGGGCCTCATGTATGCATGTTGCACCTCTTCATGAGGTGCACGTTGCATCTTATTAGTTGGATATTTTTTATATTTATTTTAAAATAATATTATTTCATAAATATCTTTCCATAAACATTTTATAGATATTTCTATTTTTTATAATAACACTAATAATTTTATCTTAATTCAAAAAATACTTATAATATTTATTGCCAAGATTAAATGCTAAAATTTATTTTAATAAATTCTTATTTCCAACTTCATATTTTTTTTGTTCTATTATTTACTATTATCAATTTATCTAGAAAGTTAATCTTAATGATTTAAATTAAATTCTTATAAACTTTATATAATCTCCTTTTATTAGTAGCATCTATTGTAAAATAAAATTAAATAGAATATTCAATTTAAATTAAAATTTTCTTCTTCAAAAAAATATTTTATAAAAAATAAGATGTTACATTTCTCCCCTCATTGTAGGAATTTTATTTCCAAAATTCACTAACCTGATTAAAATAACTCTAGATAAGACTTCTGAATGTCATCTTCTGGTTCTCATGTTGCCTTCTCTGGTGACAGTCCTTCCTATATCACTTTAACTAAAAGAATTTCTTTTCCTCACAAGTGTTTGACAGATCTTTTCGTGATTCATATAGGTTTTGTTCCATAAGTCAAATCATTTCTTACTTGCATTGTTTCATGTTCTATGATATGTGAAGGGTCAAAACAATATTTTCTGAGTTGAGATACATGAAAGACATCATGAAGATTTGAAAAGTTTGGGAGAAGTACAATTTGATAGACAATAGGTCCTACTTTTTTAAGGATTTGGAATGGACCAATGAATCTGGAATTCAACTTTTTGGATTTAAGGGTTCTATCAATATCAGTAGTAGGAGTGACTCTGAGAAAAACATGTTCTCCTTTTTCAAATTATAGGGTCTTCTTCTTTGATCAATATAACTTTTCTGTCTACTTTGAGCAACAAGTAATTTTTCTTTGATAAATTTGATCATTTCTATGGTTTGCTGCACTATATCAGGTCCTAATATAAATTCTTTTCCCCTATTTCTAACCCACACAAAGGTGACCTACACTTTCTACCATACAAAACTTAAAAAGGTGCCATTCTTATACTAGAATGGTAACTGTTGTTATAGGCAAACTCTATTAATGGTAGATGGATATTCTAACTTCCTTGACATTCTAACACTCAGTCTCTAAGTATATCTTCCAAGATCTGATTGGTTCTTTCAGTTTGACCATTTGTCTGAGGGTGGTAAGATGCATTAAAACAGAGCTTAGTACCTAAAGTTTCTTGTAAGGCTACCTAGAATTTTGAGGTAATTTTGGGTCTCTATCTGAAACTATGCTAGTTGGTACACCATGTAACCTTATAATTTCCATAATGTAATCTTGAGCCAACTTGTACATTGGGCAACTTATCCAAATGGGAAAAATATGAGTAGACTTAGTTAACTTATCAACAATAACTCATGTTGTATCACAACCTAATGGAGTCCTAATCCATTGTTATACTGTCCTATTTCCATTTAGGGATATTCATAGGTTGCAATAATACAACAAACTTCTGGTGTTTTATTTTAACCTTTTGGCAAATTAGACATTTAGCTACAAAACTAACTATGTCTCTTTTCTTCTCATTCCACCAAAACGATTTCTTGAGATCTTGATACATTTTGGTTGTACCAGGATGCATGATATACTTACTACAATGTGCTTCAAATAAAATCTTCTTTCTCAATTCTTCATCATATAACCTTTTTTCGTACATCATAGCCCCTTTTTTTTCAACCCTAAAATGTTCAAGTTATTCTACTAGAATTCTTCTTTTGAAAGACTACAAAAACTCATCATTTTCTTGGGCTTGCTTTACTTGGTCTCTTAAATCACATTTTATACTTTGTTCACTGGCATACAAGCAGTGAGGTTGTAAGGATACTGAAATCCGTAGGTCCTTAAAAATTTTTAACAACTTTTGTTCCCTTATCATCATTGAGGACATGTACAAGGGTTTCCTACTCAAGGCATCAGCCACTACATTGGTTTTACCAGCATGATATTTCAATTCAAAATCATTAACCTTTAAGGACTTAATCCATCTATGTTGTCTCATATTTAATTCTTTTGGTCACTATATACCTCAAACTTGACTTCATATAGGTAATACCTCTAAATTTCAAAGCAAAAACTACTGCTGCTAACTCTAAGTCATGGGTTGGGTAATTTTCTTCATATAGTTTAAGTTATCTGGATGCATAGGCTACAACTCTAGCGTGTTGCATCAAAACACATCCCAAACCCTTCTTAGATGCATCACAATACACTACAAAGCTTTGTCTAGGATCAGGAATTATTAAAACTGGAGTGGAGGTGAGTCTGTTCTTTAACTCTCAAAAACTTGCTTCACAAGTTGAATCCTGCTCAAAAGGGTGATTATTTCTAATTAACCTTTCCAGAGGTAAAACTAGCCGGGAGAATCCCTTAATGAATCTTCTATAATATTCGACAAATCCCAGAAAATTCTTAATCTCAATAATTGTCTTTGGCTTCTCCCAATGAACTACTGCTTCAACTTTTCTAGGATCCACAGCTACTTTTCCTTGAGTAATCACATGACCTAAAAGTCTTACTTCACTCAACCAAAATTCACATTTCATGCAACTACTTCTCTTTTAAGATTTGTAGTACTATTCTAAGGTGTTGTTCATGCTCCTTCTTAGTCTTAGAATATATGAGTGTGTCATCTATAAAGACTATCACAAACTTGTCAAGGTAAGGTTTAAAATCATATTCATGTAATCCATGAATATTGTAGGGGCATTAGTAAGTCCATAGGGCATCACAAGGTATTCATAATGCTCATATCTAGTTCTAAAGGTTGTCTTAAGTACATCTTCTAGTTTTACTCTTATCTGATGATATCTTGATCTCAAGTCTATCTTTGAGAAGACTGTGGTTCTTAACAATTGATCCAACAGGTCATCTATTCTAGGGAATAGATACTTGTTCTTAATTGTGACTTTATTCAATTGCCTATAATCTATACATAACCTCATACTCCCATCTTTCTTCTTGACTAGTAGAATAAGTGCACCCCACAGTGATACACTAGGCCTAATAAAATCCTTTGGCTAACAGTTTCTCTATTTGTTTCTTGAGTTCACTTAGTTCTCAAGGAGACATTCTATAAGATGCAAAAGATAGAGGTCTTGTTCTTGGAACTAGGTCAATGGAAAATTCAACTTCCCTTTCAAGTGGTAAGTTCACTATTTCTTTGGGAAACATTTCTAGAAATTCCTTTACTATAGATATGTTGTTTATTTCCTGCCCAGCCTCTAAATTTGAAGAAAATAAAAGAAGAAACCCTTGAACTTCTTCTAAGAGACACTTCTTTACTTGAGTGGCATTAAGGAATAGGGTATATTAGTAGATTTTGATTCCTTGGGTGAATCATTGGAAAAGTAGACAAGTTTTCTAGAACATTCTAAGGTAATGTCATTAGCAAACAACTAGTCTATTCCAATTATGATATCTATATCAATTAAAGGCAAACAAACAAGATTCAAAGTGGAAGCTTTTCCTTCAATTAAAATAGGACATTTTAAACAAGGTAGAAATGTAGAACCTTTCCCTATGTGGGAGTTGAAACTAACAGGTCATAAGACAAGGAAGTTATAGGCAAACTCAACTTCTTCACACAATCAATAGATATAAAGGAGTGTGTAGCTCCTGAATCAAACAATGTAATTAAGAGAGTGTTTTTAAGAATACACTTAGCTTAAATCATGTTAGGGATTGATTTGTCTCTTCTCCAATTAGGGTAAATACTCGTCCTTTAGTCTATGGTTTGGGTACATAATTGTTCAAATAGGAAGAAAATTTGGAAAGATCTTCAAATTTGGCCACATATTGTCCTATAGTCATGCTTTTCCTGTCTAAGTTGTATGAATTATGCTTTCTTTTCATTTTTTTTATATTATCAAGGAAGTACTTAATGAATGTGGCTAAAAATACTCCTAGGTGATCTCAATTCTTCTAGATTCTAATAAGTTTCTAGTACCTTTCCACCAGTATTTTGCGTCCCCTTCTAGCATGTAGATAGATGGTAATGACTACTTTCACCTAGATGACTATGGTTGTGTTTATTGTTCTTATGTAAAATTCAAGTTAGTTGACTCTGTTTGGGCCCCAACAACACCAGTCAATCCTTTCATGGTTTCCAATATTGAGGTGATCAGCCTCAATATTGCGAAATTAACGTAGTTATAATTCTATATGACATGTACAAAATAATAGGAGTCAATAATTCTATATAACATGCATAAAATAATAGGATAAATCATGTAGAAATTTAACAAAACATTCAATACACAGATATAACTATCTAGTGTCATAAATCGATGCTCTGATACCATGATGTAAACCCCCTTACTATATTTATATCTAATTGCAAAATTATTAATTGATGGTATTATTCTTAATCTCTTTAATCATGGCCAATATAATAATATAAGTGGATTTACTCCATATTGATTCCAATTTTACTAATAAAGCTTCATAATTTCGAAGACTCAAAAGAAATAAGTTGAAATATGAAAACTTCTTTCTAATTAAAATACAAAGTAGAGAGAAAAAAAATCAAAAAACTTTACAAATCAATGATTGTGTTTTACAGCAACTAAATTTTTTATATAGATCGAAATCGAAGGAAAAGATCAAAGTCGAAGAGACAAAAATCGAAGCAGAGTTCAAAATCAAAAGAGAGATCAAAATCGAAGAATTGGAATCGAAGCTGAAAAACATTGAAAATCTCATAACAGTAATTGAAACCGAGACAATAGTAAGTAAAAAAAAAATAGCATAAAAATGCTAATTAATAAACTCAGCAACATAATCATGATTTTACTTACATATATCAGAGTCAATATTTAGCCAAAAATACAAATATTTCTAATAACTCTAATATACATATATTTCTTTCCTTTGGATTTAGAATTCATACATGATCGATGGTAATCATAATGCATCATGTGCTAATTTGAAAACACCATAAACAGAGTGAGAATTGAAAATTCTCAGTAGGAAATGAACAGTTATAAAAATGTTTAAAAATACGTGGTGAGTTTCAGCTGCGTAATGTACACAAAAAACCTCATGGCAACCCAAGTATGACAAGAACAACATAATTCTAGCATAACAGGACGAATGCTAAATAAATCATGCAATACAACCAGATATATATATATATATATATATATATATATATATATATATATATATATATATATATATATATATATATATATATATATATTAACATCAACAAGTTCCTCAAACCTCAGTAAATAATTTTCAAACATTGGGAAACATTAGCAAGAAAGTTCCTCATCATAGGGAATCCACCCTTTACTTTTCTTTTTCTTTACATGTCTGCTTGTCTCACATTTTACTCGAAAGTCTTCACTTCTATAAGGAGTTCATCCTATCTTTGGTGTTACTTCAACATCGTGACAACAAAGTCAGACGTACTCATACTAATCAGGAAGGTAACATTAAAGAAAATTTATCCCTCTGTCTCTCAATGGTTAGGTGCAAACTTTTTCATAAATCACTTGCTTGTCATCACACACAAACATAAGCAATACAAAACCACTAATGTATCACAAATAAATTCATCATATACAAGTTCATAAATAAATCATGACAATTAAATAAAATTCACAAAACTTAGAATCATTAAATTTAAATGTCAATTCTTCAAGGGACCAACTATGATTTAAAATTAATTTAATAATTCTTTTAAAAGTTCACATCATAGCTTATAGTTGTCTAGTCCTCATTATAGTCTATAGTTTGTTAGGTCCTCATCATGATCCATAATTTGTTCTGGTCTTGATAATGCATTCTTTGCACAAAAATCATTTTATTGTAAAAAGTCTAAAACAAAGGTCATAAAATTACTCTCTGTCAAGGTAAATATAAGAAAGTTCATGTAAATCAAGTACATATATTTATTGTCTAATATAATTAAAAATATTTATTTAACTTAAGCCATGAGTGATATTTTAATTTATTATATTAGTCTAATAAAAGAGTCAACATTTTAATTATAATAATTCTAAATTTTATCAAATATCATAAATATTTCAAAATTAAACAAATATCAAATTTTCATAATTTAACAACTTTATATGTACATAATAAATTTAATGAGAATAACAATATATTCAAAATATTAAAATAATAAATTAACTAGTAAACATATAAATATATTGAAAATCAGAATTTTATTTTAAGAAAAAGTTCAATTCATTCTTCATAAAAGACTTTTTATTTTTTCCTCTTTTTTCTTTCTTTTTTTTTTTTTTTCTTTTCTTTCTCTCTCCTGCCGCCTCCCTCTCTCTTTTTTTTCTCTTCTCTCTCTTTTTTTTTTTTTGGTTTACAACACCTTTCTTGTCTCTATCTCTGTTTCCACGTTTACTGTTTCTTTACCTCACTTCCACTCTTTCTTCTCTCTCTACTTCACGTTTTCTGTTTCATTACTTACCTATTTATAGCCAATTTCGTTTGGCTTCCTGTGGCCCTCATGTATGCACGTCGCACCTCTTCATGAGGTGCACGTTGCATCTGATTACTTAGATAATTTTTTTAAGTAATTATTATTTAGAAGTATTTATTTTAAAATAGTTTATTTTTTAAATATCTTTCTATAAACATTTTATTGATATTTTTATCTTTTATAATAACACTAATAATTTTATCTTAACTCAAAAAATATTTCTAATCTTTATTGTAAATATTAAATGTTAAAATTTATTTTAATAAATTTTTATTTTTAACTTCATATTTTTTGTTCTATTATTTATTATTACTAATTTATCTAAAAAGTTAATCTTAATAATTTTAATTAAATTCTTATAAATTTTATATAATCTCTTTTTATTAGTAATATTTATAATAAAATAAAATTAAACTAATTATTTAAATTAAATTTAAAAAACTTCTTCATAAAATTATTTTATAAAAATAAGATGTTATATTACATATGTAATAAAATAGCAGTGAGACTGTCATCTACCTATTTTAGACAGTGTAACACAAGAAATTTGGTATAGTACGTAGCCCTGGTTTTTATTGCATTATTCTACCTCACAGGTTGTTTTCTTCCGATCCATTTGGTCTTGCAGGAAGGATGACATGGAGATTCCTTTTAGTGGTTCCATCAACAAGAAGTTGATTTTGTACTCAATTTTGTATTGTGGACAATTTGGAAGATATCACCATTTTGTGCAAAAGGTCGATGAACAATTTGAGAAATAGCTAAATACCAAAAAATATTTAAAAATAGCTTGGTTCTGTTTGATAAATTGGTCAGGTGTTTTTGTTTGCTCTATGACTAAGTTGATTTTGACTTGTGTTTCTTTAATTTATTGACTAACCATGTTTATCTGTTCTTTTTTTTTTGTTTTAAACTCTTATACATCTTATGATTAAATGAACATCTTTGAAAAGAAACAACATTGCTTAGCTCTGAAAATGAAAGGTTTTTATCAAGTTTGAATTCTTAATATTTTCTTTCCAACTCAACAAAAAAGTAAATAAATAGATATATAAATGATAGAAATTGTTGAAAAAGTTGACGCTATAGAAGGACGTACGGTAGAAGAGAGAAATCAGAACCAGGGAATAAAATCCTTTTGAATTTGTCGTATTGATATGATTGGTATTTTTGAATCTGTCGTATTGATATTATTGGTCTGGACTATGCAGAGGATGAACCTAGTCAACAATAATAATCTGAATATGGTAGAAACCAAGTCATTTCAAAAGTCATAGTAGCTGCAAGCAAGTAAGCAGTCGAAAAGGAAAATAATCATTTTATATTATTTTTAGGGGTGTGAATATTATATATATATATTTTAAAGATATGTAATAAAAAAATAAATATAATAAATAATATTAAATAAAATATAAAAAAAATATGTATTATTTGTGATAAAAAATAAGAGTTGAGTCAAAAAAAATTGAAATAAACGATACAAGATTCTTCACATTACAAAAATTAAGTTTTTTTATTTAATTGTTATTAATAGTAAAATTATTTATTAAAATATTATTAGTTTGAAAGTATTTATTAAAATATTATTTTTTAAATTATATATTAAATTATTATCTTTTTATTCAATGTGGTATTTTTTATTTTTTCACATAAAAAAGATAAAAGAGGATGATACATTTAAGTGAAAAATATTGAATTATTTAATATTTTTACACTAAAAACGTCACACTTTTTTAACATTTTTAACATAAACACATTATCTACTTTGACATTTTTTTATATAAAAACGTTAAACTATTTAACATTTTTTATGTAAATAGGCTCTTTAGCATTTTTTTATGTGGACAAAAAAATAATAAGTGTTAGACTATGTTTAAAATTACATGAGAATGATGAATAAGAAATCCTTAAAAGTTATAAGTCAACAAACAAGATATTTTCTCAATCAAACATATATGTTTACAATGACACGTGACGAAAATTACATAAAGAAAGTGATAGTTTTAAGGTTTCCTTTCATATTTCCAACACACATTCACATTTACCTACGCAAAAGAAATTGAATCGCATTCAATACACGGTGTGAATGTGATAAAAATATCAAGATTAATAACACATTTAAAGTCAAATTTTGTGTTATTTTGGTTTTGGTTATGTCTTTTTGCACGCATGTTAAAAGCATTTTTTTTAAATGGCGATAGGTTTATATTAAAAAAATATTAGAATCACGTTATTTTTATTCACATTCTTCTTATAATAGCTTATGTGATACAATAAAAGTATAGATATATAAAAAATAAAATTAATCTTTTAATAATCTGATTAAAAGATCGAGTTATTAAATCAAAAGTTTAACTGCTGATGAAACAGTTGAAACAAAAAACTTAGAAAATTTTTTTTAATGTTATGAGTGAATTTACTGTTGTGGGGCCCACAAACTTTTTAGGTGGCCTTCCATTCTCTCATTGCTAACCATAGTTGCGTGGCGAATATTTGCACTCTCACATGAAAAAAGATGATAGCCCATTATTGTTAAGTTGGCAATTTGTTATTAATCTTGATTTTTTTATCACATTCACACGGTGTATTGAATGCGATTCAATTTCCTTTACGTGTGTAAATGTAAATGTGTGTTGGGAGTATGAAAGGAAATCTTGAAATTATTACTTTCCTTATGTAATTTTCGTCATGTGTCATTGTAAACATATATGTTTGATTGAGAAAATATCTCGTTTGTTGACTTGTAACTTTTAAGAATTTCCTCGTCATCATTTTCATGTAATTTTAAACATAATCTAGCATTTATTATATTTTTTTACGTAAAAAACATTAAAGAGATGATGCATCTATATAAAAAATGTCAAATAATTTAATATTTTTACACAAAAAATATCAAAGTAAATGATGTGTTTACGTTAAAAATGTCAAAAAGAGTAACATTTTCAATATAAAAACTTTAAATAATTTAACATTTTTTTACTTAAATATGTCACTTTCTTTGACATTTTTTACTTAAATAAAAAAATAAAAAATATCACGTTAAATAAAAAAATAATTTAGTATATAATTTTAAAAGAATAATATTTTAATAAGTAATTTTAAAATAATGATATTTTAATAAATAAATTTATCATCAATAACAATTTATTAAAAAAGCCCAAAAAATTATTCATTACTATATAATTAATTTTTATTTATGCTGATATTAGTATAAATCAAAACAATGGTTTATCAGTTAATAAACATTTTATAAGCCAATATGAGTACCATACTACAAGTATATAAAGAATTTTACCTAATATTTTTTTAATAACTTCAGCTAAATTTTGTCTTAAAAGAAAACGAACCTAATTTAAATAACATTGAATCATCTAATATAATATCTCTATTTCTATCAGGAATAATACTAAAGAAAATGTAGGAAAAGAAAGACGTGGCAATAATGATTGGCCAAAAATAAAACATTGCAATAATGGCGGGACTCTTCATCAAATCAAAAGTTAAGTAGGTACTTTTTTTTAGTATCCATTAACTTAGAAAGATTTAAAAATCCTTTTTAGTTGAACCATTTAAGATAAGACATGTGTTTAACTAATATCTATTTTATTAATAAACTTTCGTTTTTTTTTGAAGATTTCCTATTTTTTTCTTCTACAAATTTACTTTAGGGATCTTTTAATAAATATATTTAATAAATTTGTAAAAATTATCATATTCTAATTATTAAATTAAAACATCCTAATTCAATTCTAATTTTAAGGATAAATCCTAAATTACCTAGCTTCAAATTTGTCTCATTGTAAAACCTTAACTCCTTGTCATCTTTATACAGTGTCTTATATTAAATTAAAACATCTTAATTCAATTCTAATTTTAAGGATAAATCCTAAATTACCTAGCTTCAAATTTGTCTCATTGTAAAACCTTAACTCCTTGTCATCTATATACAGTATCTTCGTAGTCCTTCCTTAATGAATTCATCTATCATATTCTCCTTGTTCAGTCGCGTTTCACCTAATCGAATATCAGACTTCATACAACTACAATTCAAACCTATAACGACATAATGTTCTCCTGTTATCTCTGCATTTTTTCTATCCACTGGTTTCTTCTTCTCTCACTTTGAAAGGTGAATCTCTCACATCCCCCGTTTACTTGATAGATGAAACCAAAATTGCTGGGCCGTTCTTATTTCCTTCCATTGCTTAGTTAATTCACCTTCCAATTTGCTGAGTTGCTCAGCGACTTTTGATGAGATGTGGGGGAGCATGTTGCTCTTGCTACCAATGTTCTACAACCATTAGTAGGGATTTTGTTATGAACTGGATACAAGGATCCTTTATAATAGGGAATTAGGATTCTTTCAATGAGATAAATTTAGAATTAGGTGATTTAAGATTCATTTTACAATTGAGATTAAATTAAAGTGTTTTACTAATCTGATAAATAAAATTTGATAATTTTAATTAATTTTTAAATATATTTATTAAAAAATCTCTAAAATAAAATTGTAAAATAAAAATATAAAAAATCCTTATAAAAAATAAAATTTATTAATGAAATAGATATTAATTAAACACATATCTTATTTTAAATAATTTAATTAAAAAATTTCTAAATCCTTCAAAGTTAATAAATACCAAATAAAGCACCTTCCAAATATTGAGGCACTCGACAAAGGGCAGTGACGGACCAGAATTTTCACCACAAGAAGTCATAGTGAAAGGGAAAGTGAAGAATATTTTGATGGGACGTGTTTGATACATGGCGACAATACAGTCAGTCGGCAAGGCGGTGACTAAGTCAATATGTGGCACTCACTTAATGGTTGGGTGACTCAGCTCAAGTAGGACCCAACTGATGAATTTCTTGTAAGTATTACACTAGTTTAATAAAATTGTCACATTTGTCATTTATAATAATTTAAAATAAAACTTTCAAAATAAATAAGAATTAACTGAACAAATATTCTTGATCATTTTAACTTTTAATAATAGTTTTATTAATATACTTATTAAGAATTATAAAATAATTTTTTTAAAGGCATAGTAAAACACTTTTAATTTTTGATGTATTAAATATTTTATTTTTATTTAAATTTTTATTTTAAACTTTTTAACAAAACCTTTTTGATAAAACTTACATTGTTAATAGAATTTACAAAAACTTGATAGCGAGGACTTTGTGGAAGTATTTTTCAACAAAATAATTTCTCATCACCAATTTAGAAAAAGATTACGAGGAAAAAAATTTCTCTCCACCCCACTTGCGAAGGCCAGTGGGACATCAACACCGCTACTTTGTAACTAATGAAAGAGCTGCTTCCACAAAACTTGAGGACAATCAAATAAAATATTGAATTATATGCGATTTATAATAAACATAAATATAAATAAATAATGAAAAAATTTGAGTTCCAGTAATATATATATATATATAATTATTTATAATAAAAAATAAAATAGTCTAAATTCTTTATTTGCAAGGCTACATATATGTAAATATTAATAATTAAAATTTGTAAAAAAATTTGTATATACAACATAAATCATACAAGTTATCTATAATCAGATAACAGATAATTAATCACATTCATTTATTTATTTTGATATTATCTAAGTTATAAAATCATGGAGTAGCAATGCTCCATAAAATTTTAGAAGCAACATAAAAGTTTCCATTAAATGATATAGAAATTTAATAACAAGCACCTATGGTGTCTACCATCAGATCCTTTATTATAGGATAAAATTTTAACAAAAATCCTTTCAAACTGTACGCGCGCGTGGCTGTGTAAAGTTTTAGATTTTTGTTATTATCTGAATTATATATGAAATTAACTCACACGTATAAGATGTTTGTCATAATAAACTGCACATTCATATAAATTATAAACAAAAATCACAAATTAAAATTTTGAAAATAAATTACAAAGAGCAAACTCATCAGATTTTATTTCAACAACAAAAAAGAACTTTTAAAATTTATCCTCTTTATTACGAGAATGTGTAGACGACGCAACTCAAAATCAATATATTATATATTAGATAGCAACCGAAACAAACAATTTTGAGTGATTTGTTCCCAGAAATGAACTCATCTACACTATCTATGGTTACATAAGACAAATATTACTCTAGCAAGAAAATCTGCGGGTAAACCCACATGTACGAAGAAAGCTTTAAGAAGCTATTTTGTTTCTTACCATTAACGTCCGCGATTCTACAATATCATATATTTCCCACATAAAATTAAAATGGAAGACAAAGATTAACAAGGAAAAATGTTCATATACTGCCACAACAAATAACATAAAGCTAGTTCTTTTTTTTAAATTGAATAACATACAGCTAATTTAAAAGGAGTGCCTTCTACTCAATTAATTCCACCTAACTTGCATGTCTCGTCTATTTGCGCAAGTCACGAAAGTATCCTGCTGGGTCACGTTCAAAGACATCTCTGAAGATGCGATAATTCCTCCCTGGTGCCTTCATCGTCTTTCTTCCTGCAATAGAACCAAATAGAACAAGTGCACCAACAACAGCAATAGCTGCCACGGCTACACCAACCATAGCAACAGCCTCAGACACCTCATTATCTACCCTTCCATTGCTAGCTTCGATCTTGTTCTCGCCTTTGTTTCTGCTCTCGCAACTACTCATTGTGCCACTAAAAATGACCCTATAATTTGCCGTTCTTATGAGAGTGAAGGGATGGACAGTGGAGTTTTATATATATATATATATATATAGAAAACTCTGGGGAAATATATGGTCATGCAACGTTGCATTTTCCCCGGATTGGCTTGATTCCATAAAGTGATCAATAAATGCTCCGTGTATATTTGTAGTTTCCATGTTTTGATAATTGTGAAGTTGATGTGTGCATGTGAACAATAAATGATGTAGCATGAATTACGAAGAGACTTCATGTTGCATAGAAAATTGACTTACTTTTCAAGATTTGATTTTTTTTAATAAAAATATGTTCAGTGCAGTGAAGCATCAGTATGACTCGTATGTTTTATTATATGATTATTATTGAAAGTCTATCAAAATTGAGAATTGAGAATTGATTTACATTTCAAAAAAATTTATATATTTATTGTTGTAATACGACATTGTATTTTTTTTTTAAAAAAAAGAAGCATTGAAGAGCTATGACATTTGTATTTTATTATATGATTAGCGAATCGATGAAATTTGTGTGATTAATTGTATCGTGAATTATCCAATTAGAAGAACTCAACATAATCGGAGGAAAAGATAAAGGTTTGAGTCTCGAATACATTACTCCCTTCGTTCTTTTATAGTTTTCTTTTAATATTTTTATACAAAGATTAATGATACTATTAAATATAAATACAGAGAAAATATAATATAATGTGACTATATTATTCTTTCTCTTATTCAATTAATATTTTGTTTCTCCTAAATTTAGCATCTTCTACAACTTTATTAATGTAGTAATTGGGTTTAGTTAAAATAATACAGAATGAGGATAAAGTTAAAAAAAATTAATTAATACTTTCTTGATATTATTAAATGACAAATAATTTAGGATAAAATAAATTTTTTAAAAAGATAGATATGAAGGAATGGAGGGATTGAGCACTTGTGAAAGACCGAATTAGCAATCGATTTTAAAAGATATATAACATATTTAGTGTTGAGGATCAAATTAAAAATTAATTTAGAGACTTATTTTTTGGTCTCTAAAAATTAGTTATCTTTAATTTTTTTTAAATGACAAAAATTTGACCAAAATTAATGATCGATTATTTTAACTAATCGATCACTAAATTGATCTCTAATATTAGCGACTAGCTTAGATCGATAGCTAAATATTAGTGACCAAGGATTTAGTAACTAATTAAAATCAATCATTAAATCAGTTGTTAATTATTTTAACAACTAATTTTAAAAATTTAGCTATCAATTTTTCAATCCCTAAAATTCTTTTTTTCTAATTGTGCACTCTTAATTTGAAAGAATTATTTTCACACCAAAAGATGAGTGTAAGGATATACGGAAAACCAAAAAAAAAAAAAAAGCGGATTTATGTGTGGCTATTAAAAAACTTGATTGATCTTTTTTTGTAACTCCAAGGGTCGAATGCAATCTGACCTTGGACCTGCTTACCCATTAATTCTTTTTCTTTTTTTAAATGTGAGGATTTAGGGGTTGCAGTTTGTCACCTAAACTAGTCACTTCCTCCGTTAAATTTACGGAAAAAAAATTCAGTGCAAACCAATTTAACAATTGTTTATATTTTTCCCTAAATTATTATATTATATAAATTACTTACAATTAAATTTTAAATATTTTGTAAAATAAACATAAAATAATGTAAAAAGTGATGTAATATAAGTGGTGTTCAATGTGAAAATAAGTTTACTCCAATAGTTTAATATGTTAAGTTTTGATGATGACAAATACAAGATAAAAAGAATTATGTTTATACTACATAGATGTACTTAATAGATTATATTAAATTATGCATGATCATGTACTTCATCTTATTATATTTCATATAAGAATCATACATATTCTTTATATCATCTTTTATAGGATATATCCAATAATATGTTATATGAGTGATAGTAAATTAATATTGCATTTGACTCTATTTAAATGAAAATATGCAAAGTGTTCTTTGTTGCATCTTATATAGAACATATCTATTAGTAATTGATAAATATCTTATTTGAATGTATCTATGAGATAGTAAATTATATGCATGTTAGACTAACTAAAGTCATACATTTTATGAATCATGCATATGAAGATATTGAATTATGAATTTAGACTAACTATGTTTGTTTTAAATGAGCATTACTTTGTAGGATAGTCCAAGTACCAAGAGTGAGCATTACAACAAGAAATCAGAAGATCATAATTATACTCAACTTAAGAAGAATGAAAATGATAAGATGTTCCAAGCATTTACAAGATTTAAAGAGAAAAAATTTGTGGAAACTTGATCACATCAAGAAGCCTAAGGACTAGAATTGATATTATATTTTTTTAGGTTTTCTCCTTCGTAAAGATAGAGGTTTTACAAGAAAAGAGCTTAAATATGTTTTTAAATCTTTAAAAATGGTACTTACATGCTAAAATGCCCAACAAATATGTTTTAAAAAGCTAGTTATGGTGGTAATTAAAAACTAAGAAAAATAGTCAAGTTTGAGTTTTGAAAAACTGACATTTTGTTACTCTTTTGACTATAAGTTTCAAAATACTGAGTTTTATTTTGAAACTGTTTCATATTAAAATAGACTGAAATATCTTTCTAACGAGTGGTCATTTCCTTAAAACAGATGAAAAATTAAGAAGTTGTGATTATTTAAAGTCAAATTGCAAAATTATAGTACTGCAATAATCGATTATCCACTTGGCCTAATCGATTAGGACACGTAAATAATCGTTTAGGATGCATCATAATACGCTTTAAATGGCTATTAACAGTTAGTTTTCATAAGAAATCATTTCTAAATACTACCAATGACTATTTTAGCCCTTGAGCTCTATATATAAGTGATTGAAGCTTTTACAACTCTACAACACTTGATTTGATCCTTGAATAATTAAAATCATATTTTGAGATCTTTATTGTTAAATCCTTCTATTCTTTTATTCTTCAAGTTGTATATAAACTTTTGTGAAAGTTTCTAATATTTCTCTTAATCTTAAAATCATTGTAAGAGGGTGATGTATCCCTCAAGAGAGAAAATGGTGAGGTATCTCTTGTAGTGAGACTCATACACAAAGGGTGAGGTATCTCAAAGGTGTTGTGAGTACTCTTGAATGTAAAAAATTTTCAAACACCTATGAAGCTTGAAGAGTTAGAGGCTCTAGCACAAGGGTAGAGGATCTCAAGGTGTGAGGAGTGCTCTTGTTTGCATAAAGGTTTTCCTAGCACCTGTAAAGTCTAGGAGATAATGAAAAAACTCTCAAGTTAAGCTTAGGGACTGGATGTAGGTTACAAGTGGTTGGTGGCTGAACCAATATAAATTCTTGAGTTTGATTATCTCTTCCCTTTACTCTTTAATTTCAATATTTGGTGTAATATATTCATTTATTGTATATCTTGTCATCTTGATATTTTGATTTTAAGAACTTGATATTTAACTTATTTGTTGTATTTATCCTATAACCTAAGTTGTATTTGAGTAATCTTCAATAGTTATGTCTTTGTTAGACTTTTTTCACTGCATGTGTTGATTGAGTATATCAAAATGTATAATTTCTCAAAGTTGCTTTAAAATTTTGTGATCACCCGATTCTCCCCCCTCTTAGGTAATGGATGTCATGACTAACAAATGGTATCAGAGCTTTGTACTCTATTGAAAGTTTATCCGCTTAGAGTTAAAGATCCTTATTTGTTAGCAAGCATTGAAAGTTTTTCAAAATGGAAGAATTTGAAATTGATAAACCACCATTCTTTGATAGTGTACATTTTGTTTATTGGAAAACTAGAATAAAGTTTTATATGCAATCTATTGATTTGGATTTGTGAGATATTGTGCTTGATGAATTTTCTCCTAAACCAAAACAAAATTGGAATGCTTATGACAAGAAATGTTTTTCTTTGAACATTAGAGCTATGCAAATTTTGAGCAGTAGTTTGAATGATAAAGCTTATGCTAAAATTAAGAGTTGCTCTAGTGCTAAAGATATATGAAATGCTCTTAATGCTATCTATCTTACTAACAATGATTTTTTGCATAAAGTTGTATATAGAAAGCAAGAAGAGCAAAAGCTTTTAGAGGAAGACAATATTGAAAAATCTCCTCAAGAAGATGTTCAAAGTAAGAAAATGAACTCAATGTCTCTTGGTGATGACGGAGCTCAATTTGAAGAAGAGGTAAAGCAAAACAAAATTAAGAAAGAAGATGTTCTTAAATCCTTGATGGACAACAATGAGAAAGATGATGATTTCCTTAAAGTGTCAAGTATGCTAGAAATTGAGACTACTTCCTATATGTCTAAAAATGACTTTGAGGTAAATAATGTTAAATTAGATTATAGTCGTTCCTATTATAAGTTACAATGTGCATATGATGAATTGTATGTTGGTTTGTTGAATTTAGAAAAAAAAACTTATCTTGCATGGAAAATATTTCCTCCATTGAAAACGAAATTGAGACTTTGAAAAATAAATATGCTTTTCTTGATGAGGAAATATCTTTGAAATGTGAAACCTCAACTCTTGTGAAAAGTGCATTGATTTAGAAAATTAAGTTGGAGACTTATCTTTCGAATTTGCCAAAGCTAATGATTCTAATTGTTTACATTTCATGCTTATTAATGAGAATAAAATTAATGTTATTCCACATGAAAATTCAAGTAAGGCTTATGGTAAAAATAATTTAAAATGTAATAACAACAAAAAGCTTATATTTTCCAAAGATGATCTAATCCAAAGGATCAAGCCATCATTAAATTCTATTGTTTGTAGTTTTTGTAGTCATTTAGAACATATTTGTCATTTGTGCAATCATAGAAGAAATTCTTATATGAAAAATAACATGGTGTGGGTTCCTAAAAGTCTCAAAGGCTCTAGTACTAACACTCTAGGACCCAAGATGAAATGAGTACCAAAATGTCCTCCTAGTGTTTCAATTATGCAGAAAGTTTCTCAAAATGATTGACTAATTAGTCAAATGAAAGAGAAATCATCAAGGAGAATGCTTCCAAAGGTCAATGGTAGACTTCTTGGTCATGAAGGCAAAGATCCTTTAACTAAAACTTTTCACATGGATAATATGGAACTTGCAAAGTTCAAAACTCCAAAAGAGAAGTAATGGGTAAGAAAAAGAGTTTCCTTGATTATCAAGGCCAAGATCTCAAATGCTTTTACCTCTTATGCATATTCACTTATAAAGTCAATGAATTTGAGGTATATTCCTTGTAGGCCTTAACTGATTGATAGAATCATGTGTACTTGGTAAAATTTGAATATTATGTTTAGCACATGATTATGTTCATTCTTATTGTACCATAACTCATTAATTTATTATATATCTTCATACATAAGGTTCTACAATGCCTAAATATGTTTGCTATGTTTTGAATTTTCTATATATATCATGAAATGAAGCATGCTATTGGCTATGTGCTTAATGATAATTGATTGTTTAACTTGTTGTGCTCAATTTACATACTATGGAAAAATTAATCTTTATAGGAGTATAATGGATTAATAATCAATGACTAACACTTATGGATCCAAAATTAGTTGATACCAAAGAAAGTATATTAAATTGTGTTGTAGGATGACTATTAGCTCAAACATACATTGAAGTGAAATACAACACTTGAGATTCAAAAAATTTGAAATGGTCCAAGTTCTCCAAGAGTGATGAAAACATAAAAAGAATGGTATGAAGAACCACAACATTCTCAAGGAACCTTGATGCATGAAAGTTGGAGTCACCTACAAAAATTCAAAGAGTACACTTTTAGTAATATCAATCTCTTATCCTTATTTATGCTTTAAATTGAATATCATGTGATATTTAGGGAAGTAGAGAGTTATTTTTATGTCTTTACATGTCTTACACGACCATTGTTTACCCCAAAATGCTTATATAAGTTTTGATGATGATCATGTGTTTCTTGATAAACTTGAATCTTGCTTTGAAAATGCTTAAAATATACTTTTGGATTCAAGTACATAAGTCCTTCTTTTGTTCTTGTTAGAGCTAACATTGTATGGTTGATAATGTGGTACATGCTTTATATTATATATTAACCTAAATTATGCTTGTAAATGAGTTTAAATGATATCTGATGATAGCTTATGATTTAGAGAACTTTTGAAGTTAGTTTTGCAAGTCTCTCTATGTGTTTCAAATATAACGATCAAATTATTTTTATATACAAGCATATGTAGATAAATGAGAAGAGTTGAATGGAGTTCAAATGAAGATGAAGATAAATGAGATTTTCTTTTAGTGTAATGAAATGGAGTATTCAAAGGAAGAAAACTCAAAATTAAAGGATCAATAAATAAAGAGCACCACTCTCTATATAACTTAATAAGTATCTTTATGCCTAAACTGTTGTGGTATTCTATAAGTTATAGATTGTATGATACTTGTTGATAAATTAATCTTAAATGGTTAGATGCTTTTCTTTACATGATAAGTATGCTTAGTATTGACAAAGTTCCCAATTAGATATTAACTTGCTAATTTTGTCATTGCATATATGGTGGGGGTGATGTTAAGTCTATACATGTTTTAATCCCTATAACATATTTCATCAAGGTGAATGTTTGATATCTATGATTCTCTTGATTCGTGGTTTCTTAGTGGTATAAAACATATGAGAATCATGTTCTTGTTTTGAAAAGAGTTTCTGGTTTGATTAAATTTTTTTTAAAGGTCTCTTATCTTTTTTCAAAGAAGCTTTTTAAGTTTCATATCCTTGAGAATCTTTTGAACTTGTCTTAAGACCTCCTTGAAAGTATTTTCACCTCCTAATTGTCTTGAAAAGTTAGAAATCTTTGGATATGTACTATGAATGTATTACTCTCTTCATTTGTTTTGAAAAGTGTTATTAAATCTTGAGAGAATGTTTAAGAAAATTTCTAAATAAATATTTTGAAATGCTCTATAGAACCTATCTTGATACTTTAAAAGATAAGTCTTATTTTTCAAAGTATTTTATTTTCTCAAGGCTCTTGTTCAATGAGAAAGAGATGGGATATACTTTCATATGTTCTTTTGACTTGAGTTTAATTTCTCTAAAGGAATATGTGATTTTAATATAAAATCTCTCTGCTTTTCTAAAATGCCTTTGAAAATATAATGTGTTCTTATAAAATTATTTTTGAAAGGGGGAGAAGTTTAAAAATGATTTTTGATTAATGGATTAAGAATAAGTATCTTTTGCCTTACTTTACTTTATAGTAATGTGCTTACATGGTCTTAACATACATATTTAACTTTATGCATCATGTGTTTCAATAAGGAAGAGCCTAGCTCTTAAGTTGTTTATATCTCTTGGCTTATATCCTTGTTTGACATAAAATGTTTTATTGCTATCATATGCTAAATATTGATGTACTAAAATATGATAAGAATTACATGAATAATCTTTTATATCTTGAAAGCATGTTTGTTTCATCTCTCTATTCTTGAATCATATGTATAATCAAATAGGGGGAGATAGTTATGTTTTGAATAACTTGAAGAAGTTTTTGTTTTTGATGATCCTACTCTTTTTGGCAACATGAGTTTTATCCATAGGGAGAGAGAGAAAATATTATCTTTCCTTCCTAAGCTTTTTTGTTGATGTCAAATAGGGGCAGTGAGAATTAGAAAGAAAAATATGTTCTTGTGCTTAATGTTTGATATGCTTACACGAATATCTATTCTTCTATATTGCTCAACATATTTTTCTTTGGAGATTTGTCATCATAAAAAAGAGGGAGATTGTGGGAATAAGTTTGTCACAATGGTTTAATATGTTAAGTTTTGATGATGACAAATACAAGATAAAAAAAATGATGTTTATGCTGCATAGATGTGCTTAATATATTATATTGGATCATGCATGATCATGTACTCCATCTTGTTATATTCATATAAGAATCATGCATATTCTTTATATCATCTTTTAAGGATATATCCAATAATATATTATATGAGTAGTATTAAATTAATATTGCATTTGACTCTATTTAAATGAAAATGTGCAAAGTGTTCTTTATTGCATCTTATATAGAGAATATCTATTAGTCATTGATAAATGTATTATTTGGATGTGTTTATGAAAGTCGTATATGCATGTTAGACTAATTAGAGTCATACATTTATGAATCATGCATGTGAAGATATTAAATTATGAATTTTGACTAACTATATTTGTTTTAAATGAACAATACTTTGGAGGATAGTCCAAGTACCAAAAGTGAGCATTACAATAAGAAACCAAAAAATTATAATTATGCTCAACTAAAGAAGAATGCAAATGATAAGATGTTCTAAGCATTTGCAAGATTTGAAGAGAAGAAATTTGTGGAAGTTTAGATTACATCAAGAAGTCTAAGGACTAGAATTAATATATTTTCCTTTTAGGCTTTCTCCTATGTAAAGATAGAGATTTTACAAGAAAAGAGTTCAAATATATCTTAAAATCTTTACAAATGGTTCTTACATGCTAAAATACCCAACAAACATATTTTGAAAAATTAGTCATGGTGGTAGTTAAAAACTAAGAAAAATAGTCGACTTTGAGTTTTGAAAAGCTGATCTTTAATTACTCTTTTGAATATAAATTTCAAAATACTTTGAGTTTTGTTTTAAAAAATTTTTCATATGAAAATAGATTCAAATATCTTTCCAATGACTGGTCATTTGCTTAAAATGGATGATAAATGAAGAAGTTATGACTATTTAAAGTCAAATTTTGAAATTATAATGCAATAATTGATTATTCATTTGGCCTAATTGATTAGGACACGTAAATAATCGATTAGGACACATAAATAATCGATTATGGCACATTAGAATGCACTCCAAACGGCTATAAATGACTAGTTTTCATAAGAAAACATTTCTAAATACTATCAACGGCTATTTTATCACTTATGCTCTATATATAAGTGATGATTGAATCTTTTACAACTCTAGAACACTTGATTTGATTCTTGAATCATCAAAATCATATTTTGAGATCTTTATTATTAAATCTTTCTATTCTTTTATTCTTCAAGTTATATATCTACTCTTGTCTAGGAGATAATGAAGAAAATCTCAAGTTAAGCTTGGGGATTAGATGTAGGCTACAAGTGGTCGGTAACTGAATCAAGATAAATTATTGAGTTTGATTCTCTCTTCACTGCACTCTTTAATTTCAATATTTTATGCAGTGTATTCATTTATTGTATATATTTTCATCTTAATGTTTTAATTTTAAGAACTTGATATCTAACTTATTTGTTTGATTTATCCTATAATCTAAGTTTATTTGAGTAATTTTCAAAAGTTGTCTTTGTTAGATTTTTTTCGCTGCATGTGTTAATTGAGTATATCAAAATGTATAATTTCTCAAAATTACTTTAAAATTTTGTAATAACTCAATTCACCAATCTTAGGTGATCAAAAATCAAAATTGTTTTTACGAGGCATTATTAGTGAATGAAGGAATTTTTTTGACTTCCCTCAAGTTTTGTATCTTTTTAGTGTATACTGATAAATGATGAGGGTGTCTATATCTTTGTACCTTTAGGGCAGTGCTCTGTGTTGGGGTGCTGAATTTGTATCCTCAAGAAAAAGGCAACTTGTAGTAATCGGACACCCAATTTTTTATGATATGCAGATATTAATTTAAGACCTCATCTTTTATCTCGTTATCAAATAGCGGGATTCAAGTTTTCTGTCGCCAGATATAATTAGCAAGAATAACTTTATGTCCTTCTTTTTTTTTAAATTTTATAATTATTAAATAAAAAAGTATACAATATTTTTTATATTCACAAAATATTAAATGAATTAATTTAATATTTTTTATTAAGTAGAAAAAATTATTAAAAAATATTTCAAGAGAATATAACATTACTCAAATTATAGCCTCTTCATGAGCAAAGTCCTCGACACTTGAAAGAGTTTGCAAGCTGGTCCTGACGATGGTGATCTCAAAGAATTCGAGCCAAATGACACCATCATAATATGTCATGGGTAGAGCTCTAAGGAAGTCCACATCAAAGCTCGTGATGTGCAAATCACCAAGAACAACTCCCTAGACCAGTCTTCAAATTCTACAGTGGTGGAGACCATGCCTTCACCTTTGATTAATAAATTCTTGGCTCAAAATCCAGCCACTATCTTCGCAAGAAAAATAAGGAAGAAATCAACCTATGGCTCTCAATCAAAAATTTCAAGAGGAACCTCCCTGCAAACCCTCCTAAAATGCCTACCTCTGTAGGGAAAACAAAGTCATTTTAGTTAGGCATATTGTAATGTCATTTTGACAAATACATGTGCAGCAGTGTTTGTGACAGTGTTCTGAGAATTAGAAAAGTTACCTTGTGAGATTCAAACACTGAACATCAAGGATAGAAAATGAGTTGTTTGATTTTGTTCTGAAGTGGATTCAGATGGTACTTGAGATAGGCACGTAACGATGATCTCCTCCTTGAGTAGTAGCAGTCAAGCATGTTGAGACAGGGGGTGGATACCTGCAAAAGGACTCCGATACTCAAGTTAGACTGTGCACAAGTAAGGCAGTGTATATTAAGTAATTTATTGAAACTTGATTAAGACCACTTAGCCTTTGTATTTATAGAGCATGTATAGAATCCTTATGCAATCTGTATTGAATACAGGTACTTAGGATTAGTATCCTGAAAAGGATTACCTTCCCATTATTATTAGGATGAATCCCTATAAGTTAGGAACTCTTGATATGATAGCTACTTATCAATCTGAGACAGTTATGAGTCTTATAATATCATAAGTAGATAATGGGCAATTACGGATATTTAAGAATATATCCTCTGTGCATATCTAACAATCTTGATATTATGGCCTAACATCACTCAATGTGTATGGCTCTGAAGTCCGGACTGCCTTCAAGGCCTTAGCTACGTCGCCCAGGGCAGAGTCCGATTATATGTGTGTCGGGTTGGTCCAACTAGATGGGATCCCGGATCACAGTTCAGAACAGTTGCTCCTAACTTGATGCTTGGAAGGACAGCCAGGTGTCAAGTTTTAGCAAGATCATCCAGGCATACGGTTAACACAGGAGTCCAAAAAATTAACATCAGACTCCGGATGCTACACGCGAAATATCGGTGTCCTTAATATGCTGTTACATCTCACAGATTCATTGCCCCTAAGTATTAATTCTTGAGATTTCCCTAGGCGTTCTCTGTGTAAACTTTGAGTATAATCTCTGAAACTGCAGGTGGTTTGTCTGTGATTCTTTGGGAAACTGTTGCTTTGACTTTATTGGGAATTAAATGTCCTTTGAAGAGGATCTCAGTTTCGTACTGTTCCCCAACTGCCCGCTGCTCTCGTGACAAATCAAAAACTAGGAGCATTAAATGTGGCTGCCATCATGGGATCAATTCACCTTTTACGGGGCCAATCAGAGTGCTTCATTCTCTCTATAAATAGAGATTGTTTGCACTAAAGATAGCATCCCTTTCGTTGTATTCCTTTCTCTTTGCAACTCTATTTGAGAATGATCCTTTTTAAAAGAGTAGTTTCCCTTCTATTTTTTGTGCTTATATAAAGGGTTTTGCCCCCTACAAGAGTTATTCTCTTAATCTTTTCAAAATTCTTGAAGGTGATTGAATTTCTGCAAGCAATTTCCTTTTTTCATAGAAGTCTTTCTTTCTTGGCATATTATTGAGTTGCTGTGCATTTGGGGAGGCGGAAGTCTTTCTCTCCTGGCATACATGGGGGTTTCTAACCTAGCGTGTTATTAGGATGGAATGATGCTTCCGTCAACCGATGCATGGGGACACTGGAGAGCACTCTGTCCCTCCCCCTGCCTCTTTCCTGAGTTATTTGGAGGCACCAGGCCAGTCTTCTTCGTAGTGCAGTTAGATGTACAAGAATTCCAGCCTAGAGGAAAGGAAAACCCTCTGGAAGTAACTTGGGGTGATCTGCTTTCTTGGACTTGCTTTGCGAAGAGGTAACCAGGGTCGGCCTTTATTATTACTGTGAAAAAAGCAGGGAAGAAGAAGTGGAGTGGCTTCAACCTGTTCCGGTGAAAGAGAGTGGAGGAACTGCGGATGTGACAATGCAGTAGGGTGCTTCTACCATGATGTTGGTTTCGTTCTTAAACTCTCTTATGGACACTATTTTCACTTTCATTATAATGTACTTTTCCTTTCTCCTTCCGTGGAGGTTAACGATGTATGAAATGAAATTAATAAAAATTTTCTTTCCTAGAATTTGTCTTGTATCTTTGCCATTTTCTGTTTATCTTTTCTAGTTTGGATTATCCGGGGAGAGTCCAACGCTTACCCTGCAGCTATATTCAGTTGCCCCCAGCTCGGCCTTTGGTTGTTGGTTACAACGAAATGATGATTTTTAGCCCTTGCCCCTGGGGTCGATATCCCACATTAGGTGAAGAGTTTTATCACAACCTTTCGAAGTCAACTGACCTCTATTGGGGGTATCTTAGCTTACGTTTGTACTTCACGCCTGTAATGAAGACGAGGTTCGAGGAAAACTTTTGCGCTTCAACATGGACTCCTGGGATTACTGAAATTCCTGATCTAGGGTCATTGAAGACTTCGACTCCAGAAACCAATAAGGTTATTAGTGATTTATCAATTCCGTAACTAACCAAGGTAGTCCATTAAATCCCGTGATTAGTAGAAGATATCCGATATAAGTTGATAAACTTTATTAAGGTTGCGTGACCCTTGGCCTACGGCGCAACCGTCTTCTCAATTACCATGACAGCTGTGAGGGTAGTGTGGTGTGCTCTGGTTGAGTTGACGTGCATAGTACTTCGCGCACCATAATGAGAATCTTTTCAAATCTAGGTTGATCAGACATAATTAACCTTTAACCGTCTAGCCTTTATAAATAAGGGTTTAACTTTCCTCTATTCATCTCGCTATTTTTCTCTCGAAACTGGTGGCTTGAGGTGACTTCCAATGATTTTCACAACGGCAGTGGAAGGCAGTTCCAACACTTCTTCTTCTCAGCAATTTGGAATTCCATTGGCTTGGTTTTTTGTCACTTTCTTCTATTTTTCTTGAGGTATTCCCTTCCCTCTGACTCATTTGTACTTATTTCGCTTTATAAGTGGTTGTGCACCCTTTAATGGAGTGCACTTCCTTTTTCTCTTTGCGATCAAAGATGGGAATATTGTTTTCCTTCCTTTCAATGGCGTTGCCCTGTGGATCACCTCCTCCATCGCATCTAGTGCGGCGGAGGTATCCTTCTGAGACTTTGGCCTTGGTGGGAGCGGAGGCCAATGTGTGGGTGTATGCAGTCTTCTGTTTGCCTACTTTTATGTCTGAATCTTTGAACTTGAATGGTTCTAACCATCGGCCTCTGTGTGTCTCCATGAACTTTAAATGGCCAGAAGCAAAGCAGTAAGACTTGAAGAACCAATTCCAGATGCTGCCCCAATCCGAGAGGGAGGAGATCCGATAGAAGGGGAAGCAACCATGGAGGATGGGATCTGCATTCGTTGTGGTCCGGGATTGGTATACCCCTGGGTCGCGGATGATGCCTATGACTAGATGTCCTGTTTCCAATCGGGGGAACTTCTCAACGAGCTGGAAAGTTATCTAGTGTTAACTGAGGGGAAGACTATGGACCATAAATTTCAAGTCTTGTCGCCGGGCAATGAAAGGGTGTGTTCTACTCATTAGGAGGGGGAACACTTCATTGCATGTATGAGGACTTCTTCGTTAGGTTTGGACTTTGGCTTCCTTTCACCAACTTCCAGATTGTCATTCTCCAGACTTTAAACGCTGTTCCGACCCAGATTCACCCCAATGGCTGGGCCAACGTATGGCCTTTGAAAGGATATGTCGGTTGGTCGGGTTGCGATGCTTAGATAGAGCATTTTTCTATTTTCATACCTGGTATTCTATTCAAGGTGCCGAGGCCCCTAAAAAAAACTGGCTCTCGGTTCGGTTTTGGCAAGGGTGGAAGGTCTTCCATCCATACCTTGAGAGTTATAAAGATTTCAAAGAGAAGTTCTTTATGTTGAAGGTCGCTCAAGTGCACCCTTTTTGGTTAGGCAGCGATGGGGAACCAACATTTAGTTTATATTGGAATCTGAGGGCATGGAGCATTCCCACTCAACCATTTGAGAAGGAAACAAGTCATTTGAATGACGAGGAGCTAGAATATGTTAACTTCTTCATAATGTGGGTCGAAAAGGTTAGTTCGATTCTTCCCAAAAACATCTCGGATACCGATGATGAGACTCTTTGGGCTGTATTAGGTAGTTTAAACCACTATCCAAATGTTAATTTACGTGCTTAGCATTTTTCATAATACCTCGTAGCAATTTCATAACTCTGATCCTTTGTTCTTTTTTGCAGAAAGTTTAGCCAAAATGTCAACCGGGAATGCCTTAGCAATTCTTGAAGCCTTCCTGTCCAAGAATGCAACGAAGCCATTGGATCCTCCAGCGGATGTTGTTGCGGCTCCTTTGCCCCCACCAATTGAAGTTCCAAGGATGGACAGGGAGCCTATCTAGGT
The DNA here is from genome assembly GCA_029884595.1 of Ormosia semicastrata. NCBI lineage: Eukaryota > Viridiplantae > Streptophyta > Magnoliopsida > Fabales > Fabaceae > Ormosia > Ormosia semicastrata. Next base: position 58,175,494 of record JAQQTO010000056.1, read on the forward strand.
GGAGGACTCTCCTCGGGCTACCGCTGATCGCAAGAGAAAAGTAATGGAGGATGGGTCATCGAGTGGTCGAGATAAGAGGGCGGCGATCGATGAAGTCAGTGGTCTAATTAGTCTGTATCACGAAGGTTTAGATCCCCAGGAATTCATTGATTATAATCTTCTGGACGAACAAGTTACAAACCACATTGCCCTTCGTAGCACGAAAGATACTTTTGCGTGGTTTGAGACTTTTGATCTCCGCTTTGTCACCGAGACTTGATATTTGGAACAAGTTTGTGAGGAGCATGAGCGGGAGATGTCGGAGAGAGTAGCGGTAGCTGAGCGGGGTAAAAACCAAGCTCTTAAGGCCATGGAGGACGCCGTGAAGGCCAAAGGTGATGCTGAGTCCCGGGTTCAGGAATTGGAGCAGGAGGTGGTTAGCCTGAAAGATGCTGGGAAGCAAAAAGACTCAATTTTGGCCGAGTTTAAGAGGTACGCGACCGTACTTCAGATTGAGAACGAGGGTTTTCGTGCCAAGGATCGATGGTCTGATGCTGAGATTAAGTCATTGCAAGATGATGTCCAGAAGCTTGTCACCATTTGCACTGATATTAGTGGAGAGCAATTTCAGAACACCATTGACTAAGTCCAGCTCTTTAATCTAGGGGTAGCTCTGGTCTTGAGCGGTTTGGATTCTGGGAAGGTGGTACAGGATGGGCAGCTTGTGCAACCTAAGATTAATCCAAGTGTTGCTAAAGCTTCATCCACAATGGGCATTGATCAGGGAACCGCCGAGGAGTAGGGAAATATCTTGTTTTGACTTTTGCTTCTGCCCCCTATGTGGGGTTTATTGACTTTGTATAGACAATTGCCCTAGTTCCCAGGTTTTTAGCTTATTTTCCTAGTTCATCTTTATTTTACCTTGTATACTTGTTTATTTTCATGTCGATCTTTTTGGCTCCAATGCCCATTACGGTCTACTTCATTTTGCGATTCTTGGGAAATCTTCAGGTATTAGAATCCGCAGTCCAGGGCCCAATGCCCTTTCTGAACTTGTGGTCCCCATTGGGACTTAGGTTTTATTCATACATTAAGAACCATGGTCCGGGGTCCAACGCCCTTTCTGGACTTATGGTCTCCTTTAGGACTTAGGTTTTAGGGTAAAAGACCTTGCCTAGGGTCCGACACCTTTCAAAGGCTTGAGGATCCCCTTGGGGCTTTGGAATGAAAAAAACCTTGTCTGAGGTCAATTACCAATCATTTTGGCTTTTAAGATCCCTCTTGACCTTGGTATAAGTGAAGCATTATCTGGGGTCCATCACCAACCATTTAGGTGTTTAGGATCCTTTTTGACCTTAGCGTAAATGGTCCTTACCGGGTCTTCTGTGCATATGGTTGATGCGTGAAATCCGCAAGTGTAAGGTTTCGTCATCAAGTAATAAAAAAATTGAATCCACAAGGACTGTGTCTATAAATATCAATTAATTAATTAATTCAATTAAATTAAATAAAAGGGAATATGATTATTGATTAAGAAGAACATAGTAACAAAGTAATTAAATAAATAAAAATCAAAGTGCAGAATTTAGAACAAAAATAACAAGTTATCAAGAAAGGTATTCAAATTCAAGAAAGCTTCCAAGATTGGGGTACCACAGTGATACAAGACAAATCCTAATTGACAACCCTTTTATTAAATCTGAAATTCAATTGAAGGTGAATTACCCTAAATTAGTTAATGTTCTTTCTCAAGATACAAGATCCGTGCCCAATTAAACCAATTCCTACTCTAGTAGTAATTGAATTTAAATTGAACCCATTACGCTTTGTGGTAATTCATTGAATCCTTGAAAGGCTAAAACTACTCTCGTGATTTAGACTTTAAGTTCAATTCTTATGGTTCTAACACCTAGGTTCACCTCTCAGTACGTCCCTAAATGTCTATGAGATGTAAATAAGTGGCCAGCAAATTCACATGAATAAGAGCAATAAGGATTGAATCAAAGAACATTCAAGATTAATAAAAGAGAAAACAGAGTCAATTAATTATTATCAATGTATCAAAGGGCATTGCCCAATCCTAGAAACAAAGAGAACTACTCAGACATGGAGAAGGAGAAACAAGAAATCAAATTCAAGAACATCTAAACCCGTAATCCAAGAGAGAAAAGGGAAGAAAGATCAAGAATAAGAGCCTCCAATATGCCTCCTTCTAACCAAATTAGAACCCCCTAACTGTATTCAGAACATCTATATATAACCTAGGGTTTTAATTAGCTAAAAAGCCCCCAAAAGAAATAAAAATAAAAGCTTAAAAACTGCTGCGCACTACGATCCACGGCCGTGGATCATTCTGCCAACAAGCCATCTCTGGGTCATTTGAGTTCCACAGCTGTGGATGGTTCCACGGCCAGGCCGTGGAACTCTCTGCAAATTTCCTTATTCTTCTTCAAGTTGCCCCTCGATCCATGGCCGTGGTTTGATCCACGAGCAGGCCGTGGATCCCTCTGGAATGGTTATTTTGCACTTTTTTGCTCCATTAAGCTCCAACTTCAAACATGCAAGCATTCCATTCAATCCAATGCCAATTAAGCATCAATCCTACACAACAACACCAAAAACATCACAGTTATCCGAACTAAGGGAAAAACAAACCAAAAAGAGAAACTAAAATGCCCAAGAATACATACAAAACAAGAACAAAACATGATGTTGTTTCACACACATCAATGGTTTAGTGTGAGAATTTTCCCAGGACTTGGGATTTATCACTTTGGTAGTCTGTTCATCTGGAACGACCTTAAAGTAACATAAAATATCACTTTGTTTTATTGATTGAAGAAAGTACAAAGGTCTATACAAAGTGTTCCCGTAGTATTGGGGGCTGATTGAGCATGAAGTAAACTAAGACTAGGCCTTAAAAGACACTTAGTTATAGTACTGTCTAAGTTTGTCCGCATTCCAGAAGTTCTTCACCGGCTTACCTGTTAGCGTTTCGATAGTGTAAGCTCCTTTGTCGGTGCTGGTCACAATGCAGTAGGGGCCTTCCCAGTTAGGAGCCAACTTCCTCTGGGAGGCATTCTTCCCTCCGACGTCAGCCCTGCGGAGTATTAGGTCGCCGGGCTGGAATCTTCTGGGGATAATTTTCAGGTTGAGCGTGCTGCCGTCTTCTGTTTGATAGTGGTGTCGCATATATGAGCGATGCACCTTCTTTCTTCCAAGAGGTCTAGGTCCTCCTTGATCAGTCCGGGGTTGCTGTCTACTGAGAGATGTTGGAGGCTCCAGTTGAGTTCTCCTATTTCTATCAGGATCATTGCCTCACACCCGTAAGTGAGGTCGGCCCAATTGATAGGGAGAAGACCTCTCTCACATTGGCTGCCCCAGCATAGTAGCAGAAAAAGTCCTGCCTGGATTATAAAAAAAGGCCATTACCTCTTTTGAGAGGGAACCACCCTTATTCATACCCTTTGGTTTTGAGTCTAGCACAACTAATGCCTTTAATTTTAAGGTTTCATGCTATTTTGATCATGCTTACAGCAGTTGTGCTAGTGGAACTAATTTTACAGGTGGTGGAGACCTCTGGGAAGCAATTGCAGTTGATGAATTAGGTTTGCTGCATAATTTAGCAGTCTGGTGTCTCACGTCGTGCTGTGATAATGTGCACACCACGGCATGCCGATCTCTGTTTGATCAGGATTTTGAGGCCGCAAGCAGCACGCCACGGTGCAGGTAGAGTGCACGCCGTGGTGCGATAGTGCCAGATTCAAAAAAAAAGGGGGGCCTTGCCCTATGTGAAACGTGTGTTTCACTGAGAGTCCTGTGTGCGTTAAAATGGGCGTGAGCCCTCATTCTTCCATTTGCTCTCCATTTTTTTTCCTTTTTCTCTTCCTTTTTCCCCAACTCTCCCCACATTCTGCTCTTGATTTGGTGCATTTTTCTTCCACCCACACTCTCACTCCCCCTCTAGGTAACACTTCGTTCACTCTCTTCTCCTTTCACTTTGCATTTATTCCCCTTTTCTTTGTTATTTCACAATTTATTTGCTTTTTGTTATGATTTTTGCTTTTAATCTCTATTTTTGATTGATGATAATGAGAGAAAATGTTTTTTGGGGGCTATTTATGTCTGTTTTTGGTGGAAATTGGGGTGCCATTGGTGGCTGTAACCCCCTGGCCGTAGTCGCACATGCATGGCCATGCAAGGCAATCATGTGCACGCCACGGTGTGAACTCTTTTGCAGTCCTATTTCCAAGATATCTAAGCCTGTTTCCATTTTTTGTGTTGGTGGCTTTGTTGTTTTTTACTCTAATTTACATGTTTTATGCAATTGCCATCATGTTTTGTATTTAACTTAATTATTTTTTCTATTTTTGTACATATCTTAGGAACTTTGGCAATTTGTTGTTCTAACTTTGGCACTTTATTTTTGACAGAACTAGGTACCCTATTTTCACTGCACTATGACTCATAAGTGCCAGAAGAGTGATAGTAGCCAGCACAACAAGGAGCCTTCTCCCCCTCCTCAATTTGATAGGGTGAAATTTGTTTCAACCGAGGCTGAAGCGAGGTACTCCGCACTGGTCACTAAACCAGTAATTCCTGAGAGGGGGTTTAGCTTCAAGCAGGCTATCCACCAAGAGATCCAGCGGACCATTGACCATTACAAATGGAAGAGGTTTGCAAAACACCCAGTGTCTGTCGTTCTTCTGATCGTTTGCGAATTCTATGCAAATGCTGCATTCTCTGACCGGAAGATTTCTATAGTCAGAGTGCGTGGCCACCAGGTCTCCTTCTCCATTGAGGATATTTAGCGAGCATTGGGCTTACTTGCTCCTGAGGAGATATGTGAGCACTCAGAGTTCCTCCGTGTGGGACCGGAGGAGGGCCTTGACCCGGATGTCATCACTGCCCGTATCTGCATTCCAGAGGCACAACCTGTGCAATGGGTCCTCAGTGTTCAAGATTAGCGGCCAAGGAACTTCTCCCGCTCATATCTGACTCCTGAGGCTCGCGTTTGGTACTATTTCATTAGTGCTCGAATCATCCCTTCTGCCAATTTGTCCGAGGTGACTAGGGATCGGGTCATCCTGATCTATTCCATTCTTGAGCATAGGTCCATTGATGTTGCTAGGATTATCCATGAGTAGATTAACAAATCAATAAACGAGTCTAGGAGCCTATTTTTCCCGTTCTTCATCCATTAGCTTTGCAGCAAATGTCAGGTATAGTGGGGCCCTCATAAGGACTCGTTGATATCAAACAGCCTCTCAATGATACCATCCTGTAGAAGCTAAAACATCATCCAGGCCCAGGACAGTGACAGAGGCGGGGGTAGAGAGCAGCCAGAGTGGCCCCTCCGTCTGACGATGAGTGGCGTACTTTTGTGAATGCTCGACTAACTGAGATGACTGCCATGCTGAGGTGGTTAGCTGAGCATACGGGGTTTCCTATGAATAGCTTTTTGGTGTCCGACTCTTCTCCCTACAATGGTGTTGGACCTCGCATTAGCCCCAGGATCCAGCAGCTGACGATCATGATAGCGGTGGTGATACTGAGATCATCCCAGATGACATGGACGATGATGATGCGTAGTTATGGTGCAGCCAGGGCATCTTTCTGTCTTATTTTATTGTTACTTTTCAGATATTTTGATCAGTGAGGACACTGTTTCCCTCAGGTTTGGAGGGTGTCTAACAAGCTTTGTTATTTTTGTATTTAGTACTTCTAATATTTTGACTATTACTGGTAGTAGTGCTGAATCTTTTTAATTTTGACGTTAGATAGTGCACATAATTGTTTTGTTCTTAATGCATATCGAAAAACAAAATTTTATAGAATGCATTATTTATGCCAATTGCTAGGGCATTGATGGTTGTCCAATGATGAGTATGGATGCGTTTTGATCTCATTATTTATGTGAATCCATATACAATCTCTAATGCATGATGAGTTACATCCCACTTGTATGCATGTGTAACTTTGAAATGGTTTGAGTGCGAATCTAGAAAATGTTTATGAATTGTACATGTGGAGATTTATTTTATCCAAAAAATTGTCTTGCAACTCTTTTGAGTCGAAATCCTAGGTTGTGTTTGATTGAGAAAATGATTAGGGCATTGTTTGGACTGATTGAGCCTAAAAAGCTTACCTTTACTTGATCATATCTATAGGTCCCCTTTGAAGCTTTATAAATGTTTGGCCTTCTATTTTCTTTCATCACCTTCAATTCTCCCAACCCATGTAACCATTCTAATGCATATGAAATTTCATTGCATTTTCATCTTACCATCAATGTTGTTTGTTGAGTGCATGATATGTTATTTCTTGATTTGAGTCCAATGACTAGGGTGTTTATGTTTTTCAATAGAAGAATGACTTGAAGGAACCATTTGCTGTGCAATAAATTACTTTTGTTTGTAAAGAAAAGAAAAGAAAATAGGAAAGTCAAAGTTAAAAAAAATGCAAGAAAGGAAGCAAATGTGAAAAAGCATTAAGTGGTTCTAGATAGTGTTGTTTATATCATTTTGCGTACCCTTGTTGTGGCTCAAGTCTTGAAATATTATCTTATGTTCTCAATGTTTGTATGTTTTCCTTTCCCCCTTGTTCTTCACCTCATCACCTTGGCCTTATATTACAAGCTATTAAAGTCTCTTTTGATCCTCAGTTGTGTGCAATTTACATTAGTAGAAAAAGAGTTGAATTACAATCTTGTGGATTCTTTGATTCATATCCATGTGTATGCTCATAAACTTATCCGGATGAACATGATTTGATTAGAAAAGTTAGCTTGCATGCTTGTGGGAAAAGTAATTTACATGAAAGGAAGTTGTGATTGTTAACATGATAGCGATTGTATGTATGTGAAGTAGATTGTGAGGCATGAGCATTCTTTGAGGATTATGCAACCATTATGCACTAGAAGAGGTGAAAGTAAATTTGGAATCCATGTTAGCTCCTGGATGCATGATGGGTAGATTTTATCAATGCATGTGCGCTCATACTTAGTTTTGCTCGAGGACTAGCAAAAATATAGGTTTAGGGGTATGATAACTCCATAAAATATAGTTATTTGTGTCCTATATTAGTGCTTTATTGATTGCTCAGTCCTTGTTCTTAGGCATAATTGGAATACTTTAGCCGTATTTTCATTCAAATGTTTGTTGATGTCTTCTGCTTTGTTTTGTTAGATTATGTTGATTTTGCATTTGTGATTAACTAGCTGGACTATAAATTGTAGAATGGGCTAAAAATTAGATGAATTGGAGCAACCTATAGCTCAACATGGGAAGAGAAGAACCAGGAGACATCTCAGTTTCTCACACCATGGTGAATCCATGTCCACGCCGTGGCGTGGAGCTCTCAGGTTACAGCGTACTGAGAGGATAGAGGCTGGCACGCCGAGGCGCAGACAAGTGCACGCCATGACGCATGGATGTTAGCAGCGCCTATAAATACGATGCTATTAGATCAGAAAAAAAAAAGAGTTATGGGTCGTGAGAAAACGCAGCTATAGCTCATTTGCTGGCATTTTGGAGAGCTGTGAAGGGATTAGAAGTGGAATCCACCATTCTTCAAGGAGGATCATTCTTCCAAGCACTAACATTATAGTGTTTCCCCTTTTCTCTCTTTATTCTCTCTCATTCTAGGGCATGGGCATGGAAATGGCTGTGGCATTTTCATGTTCCATGGCTAGCTAAGTTAATTTTAAGTTAATTTTAAGGATTTCTTTGGATCTTTCTATGTAAATTTGATGATTTTGTAACCTTGTGATTTATTTATGATGATGTGGTTTGTTCATCCATATTTCTCTTAATGCTCATGAATGTGTGGCCAACATTTATTGTGTTTTGGTTGAATATATTGAACTAGACATAGGGATTTAGGTTTTAGATCATGAATATGATTGATGCATGTTTAATTTCATTCTAATGGATGAGTGAGTTAATTAGCTAACGGGATAGAAATATACCCTTTGGTTATGCATGGCAATTGTTAAGAATCAATCTTAATGAATGGAATTTGCTCTAGTTTCATGGAAACATAGTGAGCTAAGCAAACAACATATGGTTAATTGACCTAGACATAGGCTTTTAGCTAGTGGAGTTTCTTATGCTAACAAATTCATTCATGCATAGTCCTCACATTGGTCGCATATTATCAAGTGGAATAGTTGGTGAAGAAGGAGTCCCTATTCTCCAATCCTTGACTCTTAATATCTTATTAAAGCTTTCTAGTCTTTTAATTAATTCACACATTTTCTCCTTATTTGAATGTCCTTGAATAGAATTTCTTAAACTACTAGTTGATAGTTAGCTTAGATATTAATCCTAATCCTCGAGGGAATGAACTTAACTTCTCACTTTATTACTTGCGCGACCCGTACACTTGCGGTACACAAAAGTTGTTAACAACTAGTTAGTTAATCTAGTTTGTATGTGAAAGTTATGAGAACCTTTGTGCAACCAAGAGTAATGGTTTGCCATAGGTGAGTATCTAACACTTCAGCAACATAGTGTTGCATAGGATTCACTTAAGAGTTATAAGTGATGAGGTTGTGTTTAGATATAAGTATGTATGTATGTAAATGAAAATGGTCTAGTAGTATTGATCTTAGTAAGTATCCTTTGATGTGCACTCATGAAGGCCAAGAGAGATTGAAGGGTGTCTAATAGACTCAATTGAGGAAGGAAATAATCCTGATATTTTGTTAGTGCCAAGGCCAAAGGAGATAAGTAGGGTTCCATAAGGTTCTTCAGAATCAGGACCTAGACCGAACTTCTCAGTGTGCCAGGATATGTGGGATGTGAGGAGATACCTCTATTCACCACGGGATAATATACTGAACTAGTTCCTAATGATCTTATTGGTTTTCAAAATAAACCCTTGCATGTATTTCAAAACAAAGCATTGCATGAGCATGTCTTTAGGTTCTTTCTTGAGCATAATCATATTGTATATCACCTGCATTGCATTTATGGAAAGTTGTATGAGCATTATCTATTGTTGTTGGTATTTACAATTGTATGGGTAGCTGTTTATATCTAATGGTATGTAGGTTATCGGTTAGACCACACTACATAGCAGTGTGTAGTTATGAGAAGTAATGGAGGAAACTCCTATGTTATAGTTATAACAATTGTTATATTTGTTATATAATATTATAGCTAACTAGTATTGGAATTACTTTTACTAAGAATTGTAATTCTCACCCCTGTTGTTCTTCCATGTAAATCCAGGTAAAAATCCTATTAAGGGAATAAAGACGATGCATGAAGACTAGTATAGTTTTTATATACTTTAATAGACAAAGCTTATGTATAAGTTTATATTTGCTTTGTATGTTTTAAGTAGTATGTATTACAATATGCCCTTATGTGGCAAGTGTTGTATATATATATGAGTTTAAGTTTTTCACATTCTCTCAAGGCTTTCTATAATTACTCAGTTGCGATTATGGATATATGTTAGCATGTAGTAAGTAGAAGTAACGTCTCTAGTACTGGTTATCTTTATATATCTCTGTATATCTACATATCTGTATTAGGATGTTACAATGATTCCCTCCCTATCTTAGATAAAGGGTAATGTGATGAAGGATGATACCATCTTTACCCTAAACAAAGGGTAGTGTGAGGAATAATGATTCCCTCTATATCTTAGATGAATGATAAAATGGGGAAGGATGATTCCCTCATATCAAGATAGTACGAGAATGGACGATGTTGGAGATAAGATAAATGATGAATGATACGATACTTGAGATGTGATATGATAAATGAAGATTGATTTGATGCCTGAGATATGATATATGAAGATTGATATGATGCTTGAAATATGATAATTGAAGATTAATGATTGAATGACAATTTTTACATGAATTTGAGTTTATCACTTTATGACTTATTGACTTGATAATAAGATACTGATTGTATATGAAATTGATTCTTTTGGTAAATAAATTAATAATTGGGATTCTATTTCGGGAAGAGAAATGACCTGATTTGGCTTTCTGCTACATTTCTACTTTAAAATTTGTGATTTGAAATGATTTTCTCCTGAAGCAGTTGGAGGTATTATGATGACACCGTTTTTAAAAGAATTACTGAGAATTCTCACCCTTATTTTATTGTATTTCTATAATATTTTCAGGAATGATGACTGTAGTTAGCAGAGGAGAGGAGTTGGGCTAAGAAGAATTAATATGTTTTAGAATTTTGGATTAAGATTTATATATTTTCTATATGAAATTATGTCTTAAAGGCTTAACTTGTAATTAATGTAATACAAATTATAAACTTGTAAAAATTTCCTTCCTAGTGATATGTATATTATTCCATCCATAATAGGCTTATATTTTTATATATGTTATAAATATTTTTTTTAATTTGTTATTAGTATAAAAGTGACATATCTAATCCTAATTACTAATGTGTAGTTCCGAATACGTCATTAGTACTAGCATTAAGATGTTACATACACCGATCAATAATATTTTCCTTAAATATGAAGGATACAATAGTATCATTGAACTTGAAATACCATTGTTGGGAACCTTGCTTAAGTTCGTATATTTATTTATTAAGTTTACACATCATGTGTTCTTTCCCCTCAATTGAAAACCCATTGGTTGATCCATGTAAACATCTTCCTCTAAATTCCCATTTAGATAGACGGTTTTCACATCCATTTGATGCAGCTCTAGATCATAATGAGCTACTAATGTCATGATAATTTTGAAAGAATTTTTCTTAGAAAATGGTATGAATATTTCCTTATAGCCAGTGCCATCTTTTTTATAAAATATTTGGCAACAAGATGAGTCTTGTAACTTTCAAGGTTGCTATGAGGGTCACGCTTAGTCTTAAACACCCATTTACACCCAACTCTCTTGCACCCTTCAGGTAATTTCACAAGGTCCCACACACCATTATGTTCCATTGATTTGAGCTCATCTTTCATGGCATCTAACCATTTATCAACATTATCACTATTAATGACTTGTGAAAATGAAATTGGATCATTGTCATTAATTCCCAAATCATTTTTTGATTCTTGTAGATATATCACATAGTCATTTGGAATAGCAGATCCTCTTTCTCTTTGAGATCTTCTTAATGTTATTTCTTATGTTTGTTCTACTATAGGTTCATTGTTATCCTTGAGATCATTAATTTGTTATTTTTCTTTATTGTTATTCAGTTCAACAACACATGGAATAACAATTTCATAAGTAAGAGCACAAGCTAAAGGAACTTGTACTCTAACTTCCTTAATCTTCACATTTTCATAAAGCTTCACTCCAACTGGTTTCACTATTCTCAATGAACCAGACATATCCAATTTCGATAATTCTTGTACTATGGGTAGGACAGTAAAGCCTATACCATTTAGACTATTTTAGATAACTAATGAAATAGTCACTGATTGTTCTTGCATTAGGTTTCTTTTCATGTGGATTATAAATTCTTATTTCTGCCCAACATCTCCAAACATACAGGTGCCTTAAATTGGGTTTCCTACTTGTCCACAGTTCAAAAGTGTCTTTGGAACTACTTTACTAAAAACCCTGTTTAAAAAATACATGACAACTTTTAAAGTATACATCAACAATAAGAAGGGTAAAGACGTTTTACTTAACATGCTCCTAACCATATTCATTAATGTCTAGTTACGCCTTTCTGATATACCATTTTGTTTTGGTGTTCCTGACATTATGTATTGAGCACAAATGTCATGTTTTTCTAGGAACTTAGCAAATGGACCTGGTGTTGTCCAATTTCATCAAATCTTCCATAATACTCACTATATCTATCTTACCTTACGATTTTTATTTTTCTATCCAATTGCCTTTTAACTTCATTTACATAAATTTCTAAGGCATTCACTGCTTAAGATTTCTCATGCAGTAAATAGACATATCCATAACATGAATAATAATCAATAAAGTGATAAAGTACTTTCCTTTACCGAAAGAATTGACATCAAAGGGTCGACATATATCAATGTGTATAATTTCAAGAAGTTGAGTGTTCTCGTGGCACCTTTGTTTGTGTGTTTTGTTTATTTTCCCTTAATACAATCCACACAAATATTAAGTTCAGTGAAATTTAAATCTAGAAGGATGTCATTCTTGACCAACATTTCCATTTTTTCTTTGGAAATATGACCCCAAACGTTTATGTCATAGGTAAGCAGAGCGTTCATTCACTAAACTACGTTTAATACCAACATTATGATGCAAGGTCATAAGATTTTTAGCATATAAATTATCAAGATTTAACTTATATAAATCATTATAAAGCATATCAGAACCAATCATATAGGTATGCTTATATAAACTAAAACATCCATTATCAAACTTAAAAGAGTATCCAACAACATCAAGTTTAGACAAAGAAACTAAATTCCTATAAATACTAGATACTTAAAAAGTTTCAAATAAATCTAAACGATGTCTAGTATCTAGGATTAAACGGTAAATCCCGACACCTTCAACTAGAACCTTCATTCTATTCCCCATGAAAACGAACTTCTCTTTTAGGCTTATGGTTTGGATTATAAGGAATCCTTATATTGTATTAGAAACATGAGTTGTACATTCAAAATCAATCCACCAAGTATTATGAGAAACTTCAATTAAATTTGATTCAAAACATACATAAGCTTTCTTTCTAGTTCCTTGATGGTTCCCATAATGGATAGAGTGACTTCCTTGATTCTTAAGTCTAGTTTCCTCCTGAACTAATATACTGTGCAATTCATGCACATTTCATTTATCTTTCATAGTATTACAGTTTATTTGGAATGAACCATACTCAAGCGGTAATGAGTTTAGAATGAACTACACAAGTAGGGACAAATCTAAGGGGGTGAGCACGGGCCTTGGCCCCCCTTTCTCACCAATTTTTTTAGGTACCAATAATTAAATTAAATTTACTAAAAGATAAAGAGATAATTACATTGATCTTTTATAAAGTTAGTATCTTTTATAAAGTTAGTATTTATTTAATTGACACTATTATTTAAAAATTATACCTAAATCCCTAATTTTATATATTATTATTACACTCTAATACCCTTCTTTATTTACGAAATTATATATACCTCATCTACTTTATGTACAAACATTACACAAAGTCCTATTGAAAATACAAAGTAAGGGAGATATGAGTAATTTCTCAAACAAAAAGGGTGTTAATATTATAAGCACTAATCTCATAGGAGGTCAGTATAATTATACCAATGATAAAAATAGTGAAGTTAAAAGAGTTTATACTTGATATGTATTTGACATGCGATTCGTGATTATTTTATGTACATTGATATTACAATTTCAACTCATCTTTCTATTAATTTTTAATTTTTATATAATAAACATACTAACTCTTCTCACTTTTAGCTTCACTCTCTTCCCTTTTTTAAAATCTATATATATAAAAACTTTATTTTACCTATGAATCATGATGTAAAGGACAACTATTATTGTGATGCATTTAATATTTAATATAAATATTATTTTTTTACTTTTTTCACTTTATTCATAAATCTTCCTATATAATGAAAGAAAATACTCTTCTAAAGTGAGCAAATAAGAATATATTTACCTTTCATTTAAAATAATGCATTTTGATCTTAACACATTAAATAATATAAATGTGAATACATCTTTATTTGTTAACTTTAATTTTTTTTCTATATTCAATAATACGATTCATGATTTTCGGCTTCTTCGCTGAATATTTTTTGCATCCATCCCTGTACACAAGGAAATTCTCATCCACTTCCATTCCCAATGACTTAAGTCTTACTACAATGTTTGTCATTTCAATGATGTGCTCATGTATAGTATGATAACCATCAAATTTCATGATGATTAAAGTACCGATTAATGTCCTATTAAGAGACTTATCAGCAGTTTAGAAGCGCTCTTCCAAAAACTTCATCATCTCTTTAGCATTCTTAGTTTTAGAAAGAACCGACTTAATATTGCTAGTTATACTCATCCGCGTGTACATCGGATTCAATATGTTTGATCTTTATTAATTTTTATAATGAACTTTCTCTTCATCAGTGCTTAAAACAATAATAGCATCTGGTTTCTTTACTTGAAAAGTTAAATCCAAATCCATTACCCCCAAGGTAAAATTGGTTATGCTCACTCCATTCAGAGAAATTAAGTCTATTAAAAATTAAAATAAATGAGAGATGCGAATGCATAGTAACATATTTCAGAGTAAGAAAATAGAGAAAAATAGAAGAAGAATCTGTGTTGATTGATTTTATTCAGAAATGCACAAAATGAAGCTTTATATAGAAGCTTCAATCATCTAATGCTATAACTGCTAACTAACATAACAGAAAATAACAGTATTATATAACTTATTAATGAACTTGCTAACTAACTCTAATTAACTTTGATATAAACTATATAAACTATCTTTATTAACTTAGTGTACCAGCTGGTGTGAGCTTTGTTAGCTTAATACCCCTCGTAAGTTGGAGAATGGATGTCAAGCATTCCCAGCTTGGAACTGAGTAAATGAAAGCTTTTTGTTGCTAGTGCCTTTGTGCATAGGTCTACAATTTAAGCAGCAGAAGGAATTGGAAGAAGATGAAGAATGTCTGCTTGAACTTTTTCTCTTACAATGTGACAATCGATTTCTATGTATTTGGTTCGCTCATGGAATATTGGATTGGCAACTATGTGTAATGCAGATTGATTATCATAGTATAGGAGACAAGGAGTAATGAATGGCACTTGAAAATCCTTCAGGAGATATAACAGCCATTGTAATTCACATGTAGTAGTAGCCATTGATCTATATTCAGCTTTGGAGGAAGACTTGGAAACTGTGGCCTGTTTCTTTGATTTCCATGAAATTAAAGAATCTCCCAAAAATACACAATAACTAGTGGCTAATTTGCTCCTATCCAGACAAGCTGCCTAGTCAGAATCTGGAAATCCTTTTAATTTCAAAGAAGAGGATTTAGGAAAAAATAAGCCCTTCCCTGGAAATGCTTTTATGTATCTAAGAATTTGAAGAGCAGCTTGGCGATGAGATAATATAGGTTTGGCTAAAAACTGGCTTAAGTGATGGACTACAAATGTGATGTCAGTCTTGGATATGGTGAGATAAAGCAGCCGGCCAATAAGTCTTCTATAGGATGAGATATCCTCAAATGGATAGTCATCATCACTGCACAATTTCTGATCAACAGCCATAGGAGTAGAAAGGGGTTTGCAGCCAAGTAATCCAGTATCTTCAACAAGTTATAAAGCATATTTTCTCTGCCATAGAGAAATTCCAGTGCTGTTTCTTACAATTTCAAGCCCCAATAAATACTTAAGACAACCCAGATCTTTGATTTTAAGTGTTGAATCCAGATTCTGCTTGACATTAGTGATTTCGTGCAAATCATTCCCAACTAGAATGATATCATCAACATAAATAAGTAAAGCTGTAAAGGAAGATGCTACTTTCTTTGTGAACAAAGAATAGTCAGCTTTACTTTGTGTATATCCTTGTGCAATTAAAGCAACTGAAAGCTTGGAATACCACTGTCTACTAGCTTATTTTAATCCATAGAGAGATTTTTGAAGCTTGCAAACTTGCTGAGGATTTGAAGAGTGGAATCTTGGAGGTAAAGTCATGTATACCTCTTCATTTAAATCTCCATGAAGGAATGCATTGTTGACATCTAATTGATGCAAATGTCATTCCTGAATAGAAGCTAAAGTCAAAAGCAATCGAATAGTAGTCATTTTTACAATAGGAGAAAATGTTTCAAGAAAATCCAAGCCTTCAGTTTATGTGTAGCTCTTGGCTACCAATCTGGCTTTTTGCCTCTTAATACTACCATCAGATTTATACTTCACCTGATACACCCATTTACAGCCTATTGGCTGCTTATTAGGAGGCAATGTTGTTAATATCCAAGTATTATTTTGTTCCAAGGCATGTATTTCAGAAGCCATAGCTTTTCTTCAGCATTCATGTTTGACAGCTTGTGTATAGGACTTGGGCTCAGGTTCAATAATAATATTTAAGATAAAGGTTTTGTGACTTGGTGACAATTGTGAATAGGAAATGAAATTGGAAATTGGATACAAAATACCTGAAGACAATTGGTTAGCTTGTAAAGTTGAAGTTAACAGTGAGCAGTGGTAATCTTGTAAGTGTGACGGGGGTTTTCTAGTCCTGCTAGATTGTCTAAAAAGAATTTAAGGATGGACAGTAGCAGGAAAAGGTACATATGGACAAGGTAATTGAGGAATAACATAATCAACAGCATTTTGGAGAAACAAATCATCATAGTTAATAAGTAACTGAGATATGATGTTGTTAGATGGAGGAATGTCATTGTCAGAATGAGCATGAGGATAAAAGAAAGGAAAAATGTGCTCATGGAAAATAACATTTCTAGACATAAAGAAATTTTTATCATGAACATCATATAAAAAATAGCCTTTAACTCTTTGCCTATATCCTAAAAAGACACATTTTCGAGCTCTAGAATCAAACTTCTTCCTATGAGCAGTCAAAGTTGTAGCAAAACAAAGAGAACCAAATACCTTAAGGTCTGCAAGAATAGGTGCTTGGTTATAAAGCAATGTATAAGGACTACAATTTTGAAGAGTGACAAATGGAAGTCTATTGATGAGGAAAACAGAATGAGCAATAGCAAAAGATAAAAAAAAAATCTAGATTATTAGACTAAAACATAAGATATCTTGCCACATTTAGAATGTGTTGATGCTTGCGATCAACAACACCATTCTGTTGTGGACACTCTACACAAGATTTTTTATGCAAAATGCCTTTTTCTGAATAAAACTGAGAAATAGTGAACTTGGGACCATTATCAGATCTGATCACCTTTACTTTATGTTGAAATTGAGTTTCAAATAATGCCACAAAAGACTTTATGTGAGATATTGTTTCATACTTTGATTTCATAAAGAAAAGCCAAGTATGTCTTGAAAAATCAGCTACTACAATCAATAAGTGTTTATAACCATGAATAGATGAAAATGAAAAAGGACCCCAAATGTCCATGTGCAGTAAATCAAAAGCATTTTTAGATTTGGTAATGCTGACAGAATAAGGCAAATGTCTCATTTTGGCCATAGGACATATATCACACACATTGTAATTATTGCAACTGATAAAAAGAAATTGATTATGCAAAAACTTTAATGTGGTATTAGAGGGATAACCTAATCTATAATGCCACAGATTAGGTTTATAAGACACAAGAGCATATGAGAAATTATAACTTTGAACAGAGTCAACTTTACAAGGTGGCTGCATCACATACAAACCTTTGACAACTTTAGCTAATCTAATCTTCTTCAAGGTATTATGTTCCTATATGACACAATCAGTAGAAGAAAAAGTTAAAACACAATTGAGAGAACTAGTTAATTTTGTGACTGAAAGCAGATTAAAAGTAAACTAAGGTAGGTAAAGAACATTGGAAAGAGTCAGCTTATCTGAAAAATGGATTGTGCTAGAGATGGTTGCTATGACTGGATTCCCATTTGGTAAATTGACAGTAATTGGTGAAATTTTACTATAGGAAGTGTACTGATGCAATGTGCAACAAATATGATCTGTTACACCTGTATATAGTATCCAAGGAACAAATTTTGAATGACAAGAAAGAACAAAATTATCACCTGAAATAATGTTAGAAGACTGATCAGAATTAGAAGACAATTTGGTTTAGTGTGAGTGATAACATGATTTACTAGATGTGACTTCTGAAAAAGGCTAAAGAGTGTTTGGAACTGTTTAGTGGTGAATCCTGGATGACTACTTTCTTGTGTTTTTGTCTTGTCATATGCATTATCAACATCTTCTGCTGAGGTAACATTGTTCAAGTATGATAAAACTTCAAAATTTATTTCTTGGGTGACCAAGTGGAAAGCCATGCTTTTCATAGAAAACCTCTATAGTATGGCCTATTTTGCCACAATATGTGCAAACTTTGCCTCCATTATTACCCCTTCTAAATCCAGGTTTCTTGGTAAATTTCTGAAAACCAGAATTTTTAACAGTAGCAGCAGCTACAAGAGTTGTGGATTCTTTATGAAAATTACTGCTAAACTGTCTTTCTTGTTGAACAACTAGGGAAAAGACTTTGGTAATAGGTGGTAGAGGGTCCATCATTAGAATTTGAGATCTTACTATTGAAAATTGATCATTCAAACCCTTCAAGAACCTCATTATTTGATCTTGTTGCCTGTAAGGCCTGATAACAGGAAGTAATTCACAAGTACATAGTTGTAAACATCTAAAACCTGGAATTGGTTTAAAATTCTCTAATTCCTCCCATAGAGATTTCAACTGAGTATAAAACTGACTAATAGTAAATTCCCCTTATCTGAGTGCATAAAGTTCTTTTTGCAAACATGCAATTATGAGTTTATCCCCTTGTGAAAATATTTCTTTAAGATCTAACCAAATTTTTGATGCAGTATTCATCCACATAACACTATTTGCAATGTCCTAAGAGAGGGATCGTGTAAGCTAAGAAATTACCATTGTGTTGCAATGTGCCCAAGCAAAGAACAATGAGTCTTCTACTTCAGGCATTGAGATTGATCCATCTACAAAGTCAATCTTGTTCTTTGCTTGTAGTGCCACTCTCATTTGCCTCAACCAAGAATGATAATTGCTCCCATTGAGAAGTGCAGAAACCAATGAAATTGCAGGATTCTCATTAGGGTGCAAGAAATAAGAACTTATAGGATCTAACATCGAATTCACAGGATTTGCCATTGAAAATGAAAAGGGAAACAATGAAACTTTCACAATTTTGTGAAAAACAAGCGAGGCGCAGCAGAGCTTTCACAAGGAAAGCTTTGATACCATAACAAATATTAGAGTAAGAAAACAGAGAAAAATAGAAGAAGAATCTATGTTGATTGATTTTATTCGGCAATGTACAAAATGAAGCTTTATATAGAAGCTTCAATCATCTAATGCTATAACTGCTAACTAACATAATAGAAAATAACAGTATTATAGAATTTGCTAACAAACTTGCTAACTAACTCTAACTAACTTTGATATAAACTGTATAAATTATCTTTATTAACTTAGTGTACCAGTTGGAGTTGTTGCCAGCTAGTTTGAGCTTTGTTAGCTTAATACATAGCATTAGGTACTATAATGATCACATGTTTAACATTAATACTTTGAGTCATAAATTAACATACTATATAGATTCAGGAAACAAATCATTTAAGCATTCAATGTATATCAATGTTCTCCTTTGGGTGATTATCAACAGACAAGAATAAACACAATGATGCTAATAAATCTAACATTATTTGACAATGATATATGCACTAACTAAAAATATTTATTATATTTAGATTTATAAATAAAACTAATAGTGCACTTACATTACTAACAATCATGTTCATTTTTTATAAGGACATCTAATCAACCTTTAGGCGATCCATAAATATCTTATAACAATGAACTTCAATTTATCCATATACAAATAATCATCATGTCAATCATAGTATCCATTCTATGGGTAATGGAAAAAAATAACTTTAATATAATTTAAAATTAAATCAACTTAAAAATTCAACCAATTTAGTGATTAATAAATCTCACATAATATCGTTCTAAATTAATAACATCGTGCATAAAAATCAAATACTGAATATTCTTTAAAATAACTTGTATATAATTTAGTATAAACCAACCTGAAAATTTGACAACTTTATTGATTAACAAATTTCACATAATAGTATCCCAAATTAATAATATATTACATAAAAATCAAATATTACATAATATGCATATCGTTAATTTACGAATCTTGAAGTAAAAAATAATAATCAATAATAATACTGCAAATCTCAAATATCGTTGATCTTAGTATCGGTGGGAGTTGTTAACATATTCAAAAAAGAAAAAAGATCATCATATAATTTTTTTTAAAGATGTATATATTATTAACACTTTTTATAAAAATATTAAATTTAATAAAAAAAATTAACAAAAATAAATAAATATAATAAATTATATTAAAATATATATATATATATATATATATATATATATATAATAACTTTTATCAATAACTTTTCAAAAGAAAAAGAATCAATTTGAAAATATGCGTTAAGAATATGTTAAACGTTATGAATAAGTGGTTAATCAAGATTCAAGACGAAATGCAATAATAAGTGGTTAATCAAGATATAAATTTCTGGTTATACTTGAAATAAGTGGTTAATCTATATCAATCGAGAAAGAGTTCTAATAATGATTCACGTGAAAACAATCGGTAAACAAGAAAGAGTTAATAATGATAAATGGTTATCCAGTGGTTAATCAATATTAGACGTGAATTAAAATAGGAAATGAGAAGTAGAAATAAATCGTTAATACTTAAGAATAAGCATCATTGCCGCCAAAAGGGAAATGAAAAAGAAATTAAATTTATCGTTAGGAATAAGTGGTTAATCAATATCGATTTAGGTGTGAATCTAAGAAGCAGAAATGAAAAGCTTAAAATGAAAATATTTTAAACATACGTCATGAAGCATACGGTGAAAGAAAGTTGAAGTATTTTGATTGGACGAAAAACGTTTTCCAATCAATAATATGCATATGTTAAACTTCAAGACGTGCAATAACATATACCTTTCAATTTCATTGATTCACGTGAAAACAATCAACGTTAAAATACTTTATCCACTTAAAGACCATTAAAATATATAGTTCGTACGACTTTAGCATCATTGCCGCCATAAGAATTTATCTAACATTTAAGGTGAAAACAGGATAGGTGTGGTCAGATTTTATTTTAAATAGGTCTGATTTATATTTTAATTATAAAGTCTGAATTTGATTTATGAATTTATAATAAGTTAATTTTTAAGACATATAATTTAGTCTTTTTAAAAGTCTGATCTAGGTTAAAAGTCTATTTAAAAACTTATTTTATAATGAGATATTTAAATAAGTTAATTGATCTACTTTTAAATAGGTTAATAGGCTTTTACATAAGTTAATAGACCTACTTTTAAATAGGTTAATATGTCTTACATAAATTAACAGACCTACCTTTAAATAAGTTAATATGTTTTTACATAAGCTAACAGACCTAAGTCTTAAACTAAGCCAACGAGTTCACTCAAAACCAATAAACCTTTGTTATAATTTAAACACTCACCTTCTAATTTTATAAATCCTCACCACTTTCTTACTCTAGTCTTTGGTCGATGTGGGACTTGGAGATATACTAAATTGCTCACTTTCTTATTCTAGTTTTTCAAGTCTCACATCGACTAAAGATCAGAAAAAGAAAGTAGTGAGTATCTATAAAAGTAGGGAGTGTGTGTTAACTTATTATTTTCATTCTAATAAATATATTACATTAAATATATTAATAAATATGTTATTTCTATTCTAACTTACTAACTTAAGTTTTAGTTATGACTTTTATTAAAATTTAATTAAAAATATATTAATATATTATAATAAATTAATAATTATAATTATAATTTATAATTATTATAATAATTATAATTATATATTATTTAATAATTATTATATTTATTATTATAATAATATATATTATATCATATATAAGTAAATAGGTCAGGCCGACCTACCAGGTTTAAAAGACCTATTAAATGGCCTGAGACCTAACCTTTTTAGTTAAATAGGTTTTTAAAAAGTCTTAACCTAACTTGTTTAGTAAATAGGTTAGGTTAGGTCAAGTCTCAGGTAGATCAGGTCATAAGCTCCTGATGGGCAACCTGACCTATTTCCACCTTTACTAACATTATATAATTATGTTCCATAATTTATAATTAGAGTCAATAATAAATCATAAAATTAATTCACACAATACAACCAAATAACATAATAAAAAATTTCAAATTTTCACAATTAAAGTTCATACAAATTAGATAAAATAGTCATCATTAAGAGGAATCATAAATTATATAACCATATTCTGATACCACATGTTAATTTATAAATTTTCTAAAAATCTTAATATAAAAAAATACCATTAAACATAAAGATTTTAGAATTCATAATTATCACAAACAAGAGTATAAGAAGACATTAACCTTTATCTATGAATAATTAGTAGACTGTACGTATTCTGAGAGCGTTAAAGAGATCACGAAACTCACGTTCTATTCCTTTACCTTTTTCTATATGCTTCTTCTACTTTAATGATGATGAGGAAAGAAGAAACTCTGACGACTAGGAACAGACCTTAAGTTTTGTGTAGAAGCTGTTTCTTAAATATTGTTAACTTCTATCAAGTTGGTAGTTACTATATATAATTACAAAATTATTCTTTTCTTTTTACCCAATAAGAATTTAACCCATTAACTTAATTTAATTATTTATTAAACTAATAAGATAAGTCACAAGCTCATCGCATAAGATATTTAATCTAACATTTAACTCTCGAAATATGGGAGTTTTGTGAAGAAAAGATATTATACTAGTAATTAGATTCTGTTGAGTTATAGCATGTTAGAATCGGACTGAGTTTTTACATGTATTTATTTTCGCTATGTTGCTAATTCATGATCAAAAGGTTTTGAACCTTTGTTGCCTTGTAGAAGTGACGTGGTTCCAATCATGTGGATAGTTCATTTTATTGCTTAATTTTAACTAATATTGGTAGTGACGCTTACTGTTATAGGTAGTTGCTTGAATGATCAAAACTCATCGCATGTGACTTTGCAAAGGAAATATATAACTTGTAAACTAGATGGATTATGGTTGATATAAAGGAAACTTATGCCCTTTTTATGACCGAATTTGTTATACAATTAGGAGCGATATAGGTTGGTTAATTGGGGTTGGAACACCTTAAGCACATACTGACCTGTTTTTCTTACAATTGATTTGGTAAATTAAAGGTTAATTTCATAGTTTTAATGTGTTAGCCAAATAAGGTGCTTATGTTTCTTGGCATGCCTTTATGAATGAGATTGATTAACGCTTTTATATTAAAGTTAAAAAATGTTTGATATACACGTGTGTGCTATGGGCTTATAAATGGCTACCATGTTCATATTTTCAGCCATGATCTAGATGTGCATGATAAGTATTTGATGATGCTTACATAAATGAATTTTACGTCCTTGTTTTATGAGATTAATTGAGATGAGTAATAATTCAGTGGTAAAATAATGTTTTTAATCTATAGATTCAAATACAAGTTGAATCATGATATGAGTATAATGAATCTATGGTGTTGAATTAAAAAATAATAATAATAATGTGGTATGTTAATATGTGAGTCATTGCATTGCACATGGATGAGGTCCCTAGGCCAAGAATTGGTTAAATGAATTATTGTGTTTCTTAGTTGAAATATTAAGCGACTTTTAAAATTTTGGTGTACCTCTTTTTGTTTAATTTGTAAATTTGAAAGAAAACTAATGCGTAATAGTGTGTATACATATGATGAAAGTAGTTGTTAGATAGTGAAGAAGATGAATGCTATGTTAATAAGTGTTGGGGCTCCTTCAAATTAGTGGGGGAAGTTATTCCTTTTGTCTATCATATACAAAAATAAATTTATATTTAAGAAAATTGGTAAAAACTCTTGTGAAATTTGGAAAAAAATGACTACCTAAATTAAAATACCTTAAAGTGTGGGGTATTTAACTAGAGTAATATTACCTAAACTAGAGAAGAGTTAAATTGGATCTTGGTCTATGCTTTGGGGAGTAGCTCGTTGTACATGAAAGGTATTCTAATATTAACGGAATCTTTGATTAAGATGAGACTAAATTCAGAAGTGGGTTTATTTATCCTCGATGGATATGTCATCGCTTGGAAGTCATCCAAGTAGACTTGTATAGCTCAATCTATTATGGAGGTAAAGTTTATTGCTCTTGACTTGGCAAGATTGAAAGTTGAATGACTAAGAAATCTCTTAGCATATATTCATTTATAGAAGAAACCTAAAGAATATGTGTCTTTAGTGTCTAAGAGCAAATAACAATATGTATAATAAAAACAATGACATGTACGTATACATCACAATTTTGTGAAGCATATGCTAAAAGAGGAATTATATTTGTTGATTATGTAAAGTCAAAAGTAAATTTAGCCAAACCTCTAAAAAAGCATTTGGGTAGGAAATTTATGAATAAAACATTAAGAATGTGTTCAGTAGTGGATACTGAGATGTACCTAAGATAAGTACGTCACTGTAATTGGCATTGACTAAAGCAATAGTTTTGATGATAACAAACAAGAAAGGAATGGAATTGCAAAGATCAAGTCCCAAGACCCTTCAAGTTTAGCTTATAGGAGTTAGATCTTGTGTAAAGGTAAATAGGAATTACACTGAACTCAAATATGTTTTCAAATCTTTACAAATGGTTTTCACATGCTAAAATGCCCAACAAACATGTTTTGGAAAGTTAGTCTTAGTGGTAATTCAAATTTATGAAAAATAGCCAGGTTTGTATTTTGTAAAACTGACCTTTAGTTACTCTTTTGATCATATCTTTCAAAATACTTTTGAGTTTTGTTCTGAATTATTTCATATGAAAATAAACTCAAAGATCTTTCCAATGAGTAGTCATTTGCTTAAAACGAATAAGAAACCAAGAAGTTATGATCATTTAAAATCAGAGGGTATTTCTTCAAAGGCCTAACCGATTAGGAAGTTTGCCTAACCGGTTATTTTACAAGACAGAGGCATTGCCTCTTCATTCATAAAGGCCCTAACCAATTAGGGCTCATTGCCTAACCGGTTAGTAATGTTTTAAATGGCACATGAACAGGTTTTTTAAAAAGAGCCTAATCGATTAGGGCTGATTGCCTAACCGGTTAGCATGTGCTTTAAATGAAACATAAACTAGGCATTTAAACGGCCTAACCAATTAGGGTAACTCCCTAACCGGTTAGTATGGTTTTAAAAATCATGTGGAAAAGCTTTTAAAGAGGCCTAACTGATTAGGCTCATTGCCTAACAAGTTATTTGATAAATTAGAGGTCATTCTTAACGGTCTAACCGATTAGGATTTCTCCCTAACCGATTATCTGGAAAACCAGTAAACATGTACAATGGCTCTATTTTGGCATTTAATGGCTCCTAACCACCACCAATGGCTATTATTTGTTTTGGGTTATAAATGAAAGTGTTTGGGCATCAAAGAAAGGTTAACAATCAATCTGAACAAGTTTCTTGTGCATTAAATTCATGTTTCACTATCATTTTCTCCAAACCTCTGTTTTGAGCTTAAGTGTGAATCCTTGATACCCATAGAGCTTCAATTTATATTATCTACTCTTTGAGAGCGTTTCTATTCATATAAACTTTGTTTGATTCTCTGTGAAGAGGGTGAGGTATCTCTCTAGAGTAAAGGGGAGGTATCCATTAGAGAGTGAGGTATCTCTCAAAAATTGTAAAAGGTGAGGTATTCTTTAGAGAGTGAGATATCTCTCAAAGATTGTAAAGAGGGTAAGGTATCCTCAAAGGTTGTAAAGGGTGAGGTATCCCTGTTTGAGGCTCAAGCACAAAGAGTGAGGTATCCCAAAGTGTGGTGAGTGCTTTGTGTTGTAAAGGTTGTCAAACACCTGTTGAAGCTTGAAGACATAGTGAAAAATCTCGGGTGATTACTTGAATACTGGACGTAGGCCACAAGTGATTTGGTGATTTGTGCTTTAATTTTACATGCTTGCTTGAATACTTTCTATCTTGACTTATTTATTTGTAAGTGAAGTGATCAATCTCATTTATCTATTCACTTCAATCAATCGATAGCTTCAACGAAAATTGGTAATCAAGTGTTTTCTTAAAAGATTTACAAAAAAATTTTACATACTCAATTCACCCCCCTCTTGAGTATTAAGGCCACTTGGTAACAAGTGGTATCAGAGCTAAGCTCTTATGTAAAGAGCTTAGCAGCTTCAAGAGAAAGTGATGGCATTTTCAAATGGTTGTTTAGAAAGTTCTTCTCTCTATAGACCTCCCTTTTTCAATGGGGATGAGTATGCTTATTGGAAAGAAAGAATAAATTTTTTTATTGAAGCTATTGACTTAGATGTGTGAGATGCTGTTGAAAATAGTCCTTTTGTCCCCACATAAGTTGTAACTGGTGTAAGAGTTAATACACCAAGAAGTGAATGGACCAATGATGATAAGAAGAAAATCCAATACAATTTGATAGCCAAAAACATCATTACCATAGCTTTGGGGTTTGATGAATTCTTTATAGTCTCAAATTGTAATTCTGCCCAAGAAATGTGAGACATTTTACAAGTAACCCATGAGAGTACTAGTGAAGTGAAAAGATCAAGGATTAATACTCTCACTCATGAGTGTAAGCTTTTTAGAATAAACCAAGGTGAAAGCATTCATGAAATACAAAAACGGTTCACACATATTACAAATAATCTTGCTTCATTGGGAAAGACTTTTCCTAACGAAGATCTTATTAACAAAGTGTTGAGATGTTTGAGCAGGCATTGACAACCTAAAGTGATGGCTATTACGGAGTTAAGAAATCTCTCAACCATGACTTTAGCCATACTTTTTGGCAAGCTTCAAGAATATGAATTGGAGTTGAATAGACTCAACCAAAATGAGGAGCTAGACAAGAAAAAGAAAGGAATAGCTCTCAAGGCCACTTCCTCCACGATTATTGATGATAATGATGATGATGATGATGATGATGATGATGATGATAATGATGATGACTTAGAAATAAATGAGGAGAATCTTGGTCTTCTAGTAAAGAAATTTGAAAGATTCTTCAAGAAGAATGAAACTCAAAGAATACTTCCTTTTCCCCAAAAGAATGTCTATCACAAAGGGGAAGGAACCTCATCCACTCCTAAATGCTATGAATGTGGAGAATTGGGTCACATAAAGATGGAGTGTCCAATTTATCAAAGTAAAGTGAAAAAATATGACAAAAGATCCTCAAAGGATAAGAAAGAAAGAAGAGCCTACATAACTTGAGATAATAATGACATAGATTCAACTGATAGCTCAAACAATGAAAAAGTCAATCTGTTTTATGGCTAGAGGAGAAGAGGAAGATGAAGATAACATGAAGGTAACATCCTCAAATTTTGAATCAAATTATTCCTCTTCCTATGATGAATTGCAAGATACATTTGAAGAATTACATAATGAATTTATGAGGTTTGCAAAAATGATTTCATGTTCAAAGAAAACAATTTCCTCATTTGAAAATCAAATTTCTACTTTAAACAGAGAAATTGAGGAATTAAAATTAGAAAATGAAACTCTTGGGTTAATTGATGCAAATTCTTCATGCATAATATGCTCTTCACATGATAATACACCCACACCCTCATCTTGCTCATCATGTAAAGCATTTGAAATTGAGATTGAGGATTTGAAAAATACTATTTCAAAATTTACTTTTGGAATAGATAACTTGAATGTATTGTTAGAGAAACAAAGATGTGTTTTTCAAAAGGCTGGTTTAGGGTATAATCCTAATAACCAACAAAAGTTTTTCAAGAATTTCTTTGTTTCCTCAAGTACATCAAGTAGCCCCTTTATCAAATATTTTTATTGTGGGAGGAAAGGGCATAGTGCTTCTACATGCAATGTTAGGAAAACTTGAATACCAAGGTTAGGACTAAAATGATTTGGGTCCTTAAGGACACCTTGCCTAAAACTAACTCACAAGGACCCAAGAAAATTTAGGTACCAAAAACCAAAAATTAAAGTGTGTTGTAGGTATGCTTGAAGGTCAAGAACTGACTTTGGAATCTCAAAGGTAGCTGCTGCAAGCACAAGATTAGAAAATACTCTAAGTTCTCTTTCTTGTCTCCAAGAAGCTTGGACTTGAAACTTTTGGTAAAATGGAGACTTGGTTTATGCTTCTCTAACTTAATTTCTTGATAATATCTTTACATGTTTCGAATATGCTAGATTAGTTTGCCTCTTGTTTAAAATAACATGTTTGATGAAAATATCTTTGAACTTGACATATTGGATCAATCATGCATTTAATTTGGAAAAATAGCTTTGTTGCATAATGTTTTACTACATAATGTCATTTTGATGCATAAGTCATTTTTTTAATCCATTACTAACTTGTGCGTCAGAGTTTTTCCAAATTTGTTTTGCAGGTACTTGATCCATGCTTAAGTCTCCCAATTTCCATTAATCAAGTTCCTACTGAAGAAAAATGTTTTTTGGTTCTCTTGAGATGCTCTTGAAGTGGTTAGTATTGGTGAAAAAGAAACCAAGTCAAGATGGAACAAACTGGTGTCTTAAGGACTGAGTTCATGAAGAATTTCTAATTTGGAAGTGTAATAATCTATTAGAGGAAGAAAACAATCTGTTATTTGGGTTTTGGAATTATTTTGTCAAGGAAAAGAACTCTCTGCTAGGCCAAATAATCAGTTAGGAGGCTTCACTAATCAATTATGGGAGATTTGGGATTTATTGGAACCATTTGAAATTAAATGCTAACCGATTAGAGATATTCTCTAACCGGTTAGAGGCCACTTGGTAATCGGTTACACAAATTCTTTTAACCGGTCATTGGACCTCTCAAAAACACTCCCAGTCGTGACTTTCCCTCACATACCAACCTCTCTTTCTTCTATTGTCATCTTTGGTATCAAACGCCAATTAAAACCTAAAAACTCTTCCAAAAGGAGGTGAGGCAGCCGCACTATAAGGAGGTGTTTATGTGGTTATGAAAGAGGCCCTTCCTCAAATGAAGACTGGATCCTAGCTACCCTAACAAGTATACATGTCCAGCTTATTGATCCTATCAGAAGCACAGTATTGGAGTTATCTATAACCACTTGGACAAAATTAAGCGTCGCCTTCTACCACTGAATGATGATGGGACTTAGGCATGAATCACCTCCTTCAGCTAATCTGTTTCTAAGTATTTATCATTATGTTTTAAACTCTAATCATTGTAGATTTATCTCTTAGACATAATGCTTATTATCTTAGCTTGCTTAACTATGTTTATTTTGAAATGAATATTTTGCAATGGTCATTCTGTTAACATGAATAAAATGCTGGTTTGATTATCTTGTTGCTACAATATTGTTTGTATATTTGTTATGTGGCAATGGTTTTGTGTAACTTTTCTTTGTCAAAATCTATATATTGCATATCTTTTTTATTATGACAAAAGGGGGAGAACTTTGAGTCATTGAGAAAAGGTAAATAGAAAAAGGTACAAATTCAATGATCTTGGGATTCCAAAATTAAGGGGGAGCTGTACATCTCTGATCTAATCACCTCTTGAAAAATAGAGGGGGAGTAAATCTCTATCCTTTTATGAATTCCAATTTGTTTGAACTAACTCTTTCCTCAATGGTTGTTTTTCATCATCAAAAAAGGGGAGAATGTAATTGGTATTGACTAAAGTAATGATTTTGATGATAACAAATAAGAAAGGAGTGAAAGTGCAAAAATCAAGTCCTAAGACCCTTCAAGTTTAGCTTATAGGACTTAGATATTGTGTAAAGGTAAATAAGAATCACACTAAGTTCAAATATGTTTTCAAATCTTTACAAATAGTCTTCATGTGCTAAAATGCCCAACAAATATATTTTGGAAAGTTAGTCTTGATGGTAATTCAAATCTATGAAAAATAGTCAAGTTTGTATTTTGTTAAACTAACCTTTGGTTATTCTTTTGGTCATATCTTTCAAAATCCTTTGAGTTTTGTTTTAAAACATATTTCATATGAAAATAGACTCAAAGATCTTTCCAATGAGTGGTCATTTGCTTAAAACGGATAAAAAATCAAGAAGTTATGATCATTTAAAGTCAGAGAGTATTTCTTGAAAGGCCTAACCGATTAGGAAGTTTGCCTAACCGGTTATTTTACAAGACAGAGGCATTGCCTCTTCATTCATAAAGGCCCTAACTGATTAGGGCTCATTGTCTAACCGGTTAGTAGTGTTTTAAATGGCACGTGAATAGGTTTTTTAAAAGGAGCCTAACCAATTAGGGCTAATTGCCTAATCGGTTAGCATGTGTTTTAAATGAAACATAAACTGGGCATTTAAATAGCCTAACTGATTAGGGTAACTTCCTAACCGGTTAGTATGATTTTAAAATTCACATGAAAAGGCTTTTAAAAATGCCTCACCGATTAGGCTCATTGCCTAACAGGTTATTTGATAAATCAGAGGCCATTCTTAAAGGTCTAACTAATTAGGATTTCTCCCTAACCAGTTATTTGGAAAACTAGTAAACACATACAACGGCTCTATTTTGGCATTTAATGGCTCCTAACCACCACCAACGACTATTATTTGTTTTGGGCTATAAATGAAAGTGTTTGGGCATCAAAGAAAGGTTAGCAATCAATCTGAACAAGTTTTTTGTGCATTAAATTCGTGTTTCACTATCATTTTCTCCAAACCTCTGTTTTGAGCTTAAGTGTGAATCCTTGATACTCATAGAGCTTCAATTTGTATTATCTACTCTTTGAGAGAGTTTCTATTGATATAAACTTTGTTTGATTCTCTGTGAAGAGGGTGAGGTATCCCTCTAGAGTAAGGTATCTCTCAAAAATTATAAAGGGTGAGGTATCTCTTAGAGAGCGAGGTATCTCTCAAAGATTGTAAAGAGGGTGAGGTATCCCTGTTTGAGACTCAAGCACAAAGGGTGAGGTATCCTAAGGTGTGGTGAGTGCTCTGTGTTGTAAAGGTTGTTAAGCACCTATTGAAGTTTGAAGACATAGTAGAAAATCTCAGGTGATTGCTTGAGGACTAGACGTAGGTCACAAGTGGTTTGGTGGCTGAACCAGGATAAATCTTATGTTTGATCTTCTAACTCATCTCTTTATATTTGTGCTTTAATTTTACATACTTGCTTGAATACTTTCTATCTTGGCTTATTTATTTGTGAGTGAAGTGATCAATTTCATTTATCTATTCACTTTAATCAATCAATAGCTTCAACAAAAATTGGTAATCAAGTATTTTCTTAAAAGATTTGCAAAAAATTTTTACATACTCAATTCACCTCCCTCTTGAGTATTGAGGCCACTTAGTAACAATCACGATGGTTTTCTCCTTGCGCAGCAACAGCAGAGTGTGTTGAAATAAGGGAGTTGGTACTTGCAAAGGCACTCCAACGCTCAAGTTATGTTGTGCACAATTAGGATTTATGCAAAGAGTGATAATTTACCTATGAAGGAGAATAAGTCTAGTATTTATAGAGGTTGGAGAGGGAGATACACTCCCATAATAGTTGCTGAGGATCCCTATTATATCAGAATGTAGATACTTTAAATATGGGCAGTTAAATACGGTTATGGATGCTATTATTACGCAAGATCATGATTGGCAATAGCAGATATCTCTATGATTTATCCACTATGTAAATCTCGTGGTAGTGTTGTTGCTACCTAATGCTATGGTCTGATATGCATAAAGTCGAGATCTCACCTACGTGTCATAAGCGAATCCCTATTGGGGTGCTAATGATGGACTCTGACGTACTACGGGTTGGGTTGATCCATGGGACATGATCCCAGATCACGGTCCATAACAGTTGCCCCCAGCTTGGCGCTTAGATGGGACAGCTAAGTGTCAAGGTACCACGTTTGATAGGAGCACACGACATGTAGTGGACAAAGGGATCCAAGTCAGAGTTAACGTCGGATCTCACAATGTTTCCAAAGGCCAATGTCCATGATAATCATAGTGTGCCTCCGGGGTTGATGTGTAAGGCCGGTTTTCGAGGTGGATTGCTTTGCTTATATTGTCATTCCGCCATCCATGGTATGTCATTTGTTACCCCCATGTGTAGTTCAGGGGATCTCAACTGCACGTCATGGGTGAATTCTTACTGGGGTGACAATGACAGACTCCGTGCCGGGTTGACCCTTGGGACAGGATCCTGAATTACGGTCTAGAACAGTTGCTCCCAGCTCAGCGTTTGGCTAATATAGCGAAG
Source organism: Ormosia semicastrata (assembly GCA_029884595.1). NCBI lineage: Eukaryota > Viridiplantae > Streptophyta > Magnoliopsida > Fabales > Fabaceae > Ormosia > Ormosia semicastrata. The sequence continues at coordinate 58,207,420 of JAQQTO010000056.1, forward strand.
TAGTAAATCTCAATGCCCCCGGGTGACGGGATCTATGCTTTACTTGAATTCGTGCCCCGTGCTACCTAATAAGGTTAAGAGCTCTAATTTAGAGGTGTTTACAACTAAGTCATTTGACATTCGTCGACGCGCCATAGATCGAACAGGGTCCACGCGTCAGTTGACCATAAATAAACATTCCGAGGAGTAGATGGGGTTCGTAGAGTGAACTAGAATTGTTGCCATGTTTACTTCTTTTTACATGATTCGTACTAGGTTCAACGCCTAAAACATTTGAGTACTCAAAATTTCACTTAGGACTTAGGCAAAATTTAAGGGGATCCATAACCGGGGCCTTTAGTGTTTATGGTCTAGTTCAGAAAATATCCTAACACTTGAAGAATTTTCAATTTCAGAACTGATTTAACACAAGACATTCACGGTAGGTACCTAATGGAGGACCACGGATGTCGTAACCAGTGTTACCAGTTAATTTCATAACCACAAAATAGTTATGGCCAAGTGTTGAGGATTTGGGTATGGATCCATAACTCGCGACCAAAACACACAAACGGGTTTTGTGGGTTATTCCTCTTAACCATGAATCTAGGAGACCTCAGATCCTATAAGGAAAGGGCTCAAGAAAATCTCAAGGTGTTTTCCATCTTGAGGGTCTTTGAATCGTTCAAAGAAATTCCACATCCAATAAGGAATAGGCTCAATAAACATTCTCAAGGCGAAGTCTGACTTGAGGGTTTTTTGAGAGTTAAGAAATTCCATATCCCATAAGGAGTGGGCTCATTAGACATTCTCAAGGCGAAGTCTGGCTTGAGGGTCCTTCGAGACTTAAGAAATTCCTGATCCCATAAGGAATAGGCTTAGTAGACATTCTCAAGACGAAGTCAGGCTTGAGGGTCCTTCGAGACTTAAGAAATTCTAGATCCCAAATGAACTCTTGTACATGGACTCAAAGTCACGACTGAGGTACTAGCTCAAATGATGTCAGGCCAAAGCATTCATGGACTCAAGGTCACAGCTAAGGTACTGGCTTAAATGATGTTGGGGCAAAGTACTCGTGGACTCGAGGTCGCGGCTGAGATACTAGCTGAGATGTCATGTCAAACCTGGCTAATGTTTGCAGATTTTGGAAGCCTCAATTTGGTTTGCCAGTGCAGTATATGCATGAGACTTTGGTTTTTGATGTTCACAACTAAATGTTTATCTGGGCTCCCTTAATTTTCTTTTCTGAGGTAGAGCTTCAGGGAGGATGATGCAAGCCAAGGTCGTGACTATGATCATTCATAAGGGATTAATCTATCTTGGTGTTTTCCCAAACTAACAAAGTGAAACTTTTCCTGAGCCATGTGTAGAGCCCAATGACAATGGTTTGATCAAAGAATGTCATGTGCTTTTGCAGAACATTTTGATCAAGTGCTATTAGTTTCTCAACAATGATTTCCTCTTGATTATTGCTCTCTTTAGTGGAAAGAGATAAGGTAGCTATGGATTTTGATACGCTCAACGATGCCAAAGATGAAGGCATATACTCCAGCGGGTGATTGTGGGTATGTTCACCACCAATACCAACAACAGCACGGCAGATCACCCAAGTCAACAAGAGGGGACTTCGTGGCAGTGTTCGTGGCCATCTGGATGATAGCTTTGTCCACAAGGCTAGGCTTCTTTTAAGTCTGTATAGTCCACGCACATTCTCCACTTTCCGTTTGACTTCTCTACCAGGACCATGTTAGACAGCCACATGGTGTAAGATACTTCCCTGATGAATTCGGCGTTGAGCAGCTCCTTAACCTGCTCTTTGATAACTTGCTACCTTTCTGGGCTAACTTTTATTTTCTTCTAGGAGACCGGCCTCGCATCCTCCCTGATGGACAGGCGATGGCAGATGAAGGCGGCCAGGCAAGGTCAAGCCCAGACATATCGGAGGATGTCCAGGCAAAGAAATCTTTGTTTTAATGCTAGAGCTTAATCAGCTGGCGCCTCTCTTTATCTTCCATGTTTGTTCTAATCTTGGTGACCTAATCTACCTTGACACCAAGTTGGAGAGGCTGTAGTTTACCTTTCGGCTGGTGTTTGGTACCCCGAATCTCTTCTCAAACATGTAGCTCGATCCTAAGGATGTTGACTTGATCCAGATCTGGGCTAGATGTGCCAACTTTTGCTTTCTTAGGGACCCTGCAAATTATGAGGCTCTCATTATAACATTTTCAGGCAGCAATTTGGTTGCCCTTGACTGTGACAAACTCGTCATTTTTGTTGAGAAACTTCATGACCAAGTGGGTAATGAATACCACAGCGCTAAGAGTATTCAAGGCAGGATGACCCAACATAATATTGTAGGCTGATGGGCAGTCCACGACCAGAAACTTGACCTTGACAGTCTTAAAAATTTTAGTGGTCCCCAGGGTTAGGTGGGTCTCAAAGTACCCTGTTAAAGTGATCTTTTCACCAATGAACCTTGTAAGCTCGCCATCATAGGGAGTCAGCTCTGAGCGTGGAACTTCTAGCTTCTAATACAGGTCCATGAACGTGATGTCAACTGAACTCCACTAGTTAACGAAGATGCGCCGAACCTCAGCATTAGAGATTATTCCCAAAATGACCTACGAGTCGTCATGATCCAGGATGATCCCTCCATAATCTTTGTCTATAAAGGTAGTGGGGGGCGCTTTCCGATCTTCAACCCATGACTTGGGTATGGTGTGGGAGACGCTCAAAACCGCCAACCTTAGAGCTTTCTTTTCAGCCTCATTGGATGAACCACCGCTAGCGAACCCACCTGCTATGGTTTTGATGGATCTATTGGGCTAGGCATGGCGGTTGTTGTTATCATCAGATGGAGCATCCTTGTTCTAGTCTTGCAAGTTGTCTATGTCACAGTGAGGTGGACTCCGGGATCTTCTCTTGGGACTCCGGGTCCTTCTTCTTTGGTGTGGAGACAGGCTCCCTAAGGGCCGCATCTTCTTTCTCTTCGTTCGAAGTTATGATTGGCTTTCTGGTGAGAAGACTCACTTTTCTCAAAGCTCCTCTGGGCCTCAGTAACCTCCTCAAGGTTTATATACTTCTGAGATCGTTTTCGAAAGTCTTCTATGTTCTCTGGCTTTTTCTTTGCCAAAGACACAAAAAAATTGGGAACTGGTCCAAAAGCCACTTTTAGCATAGTGGAAGGTGATTCTGTCATCAAAGTTCTCCACGTTGACACAAGTTGCATTGAACCTCTTAAGGTACTCACGAAGGGGCTTGTCGTGCCCTTGGCGAATCTCAGAATTATATTCAATGGACCTGGGTTGTTCCTTGCTGGTAGTATACTGTAACAAGAAACGATGTCTAAGGTCTGACCAGTTGGTAATGGATCCTCGTGGCAAGGTCACAAACCATCTGAGGGCTCCCTTCTTCAGGGAAAGGAGGAAGGCCCAGCATGGTAACTATGAGAATCTCCCATGGAAGCGCATAGATTGGACGTAGACGTCTATGTCCTCCTGAGGGTCAATAGTCTCAACATAGAGTTCCATGTTGGCAGGGAATTTGAAATTCCTTGGAACCCTAAATTCTATAAGTTGAGCCGAGAAGGGCTGCTCCTGATCGTCGAGGTCTGGGTTATTGTTAACAACATTGGACATTCCGACATCAGTATATGGCATTCTCCCCTGGTCATTAACTGTGTTCCACCCTCCGTCATCACATTGCACTCTATGCTGGTCTTCCTGCACAGTCCGCCTCAGATTCTCCAACCTACGACATTGTTCTTCCAATATTGTCATTTGTTGCTGCACCAAATCTTGGAATTGGTTTCTAGACGTATGGGATCAAATCCTATGTTCTAAACGAGACAATTCCAGGCCCAATATGACATAAAATTCAGAGCAAGTTTGATCATCCTATTGGGTCATATTGAACCAATGCTCTGAATGTCTGCTTAAAATACAGATATAAAATATGTCATTATAATTAATACAAAATATGTATAGTAACTGACGAATTGATAAAGAGTTTACCGCATTGCCAATAGATGCACTAGTGAGAAAAATCCAACGTTTGGTAATTCTTTTGTTTAATATCCCATTTTTTAATGATTTTTTGTCCACATAAGATGCGCCAAACGTGTTGGCGTATCCACATTGATTAAGCCAACACGTTTGGCATATCCAAGTTGATTACACCAACACATTTGGCATAATCTACGCGGATGTGCCAAATGTGTTGGCGTAACCACGTAGATTACGCCAAACGTGTTGGCATAATCAATTTGGATACGCCAAAACATTTGGGGTATCCTACGTAAATCAAAAATTATTAAAAAAAGTCATGTTTGACAAAATGGTGACAGTTTGATATATATTTTCAAAATAGTAATATTTTGATAAATAATTATAAAAAAATGACATTTTGATAATAATTTTGTTATCAATAACAATTTGATAAAAAAACCATCTAATAATGATTAGAAAGAACGAGAGAAAAAGAAGGTTCTCGAGTTTTAAGGGCTGATGATGTGGACGATGATGCCTTCTTTTGCATCCATTGTCCTCTGATCAAACTCAGAAAACCGCGATCTTGCAATAGTAAAAAATATTTAAAATATTATTACAATAATATTTTAAGTAAGTTTATAATTATTTAAATTTGATTTAAAAATATTTAAATTCTAATCTATTCACTTACATATTTACTATGATAAATTTTTTTTGAATGATTTACGAACACATATGACATGAATAGAGAGAGTGAAAGGCCGAAATTAAGAGAAAAAATATAGAAAATTTGGTTATTAATATAGAAAATTTGGTTATTAGAAACAAACTAGTCAATCCAAAGCATTCGTATGCATCTCACAAATTCTTTTTCGTGATATTAAACATTACTCTAATAATAAATAAGTGTTATAATTTTTTTGGAGCAATATACTACTCTAATCCTTTGTTTGGATGTGGAGAGAAAATAGGAAGAGAGAAAATGCTCTTTTATTGTTTGGATGAAGAGAAAAAAGAGAGAAAAAAATAAAAAAAAAATTCTCTTGTTTAGTTGTGTAAAAAAGGGAGATAAAAGAAAATATAACTATTTAAAAACTAATATGTCCTTATTATAATATAATATATTTAAGTATTTTTTTGGATAAATTTATAATTTTAAATAATTTTTCTTTTTTTCTCCCATTTTCTCTTCACAAAGGAGAAGAAAACTTTTTTATAGACTCCATCACTATTTTTTTCTATTTTCTCTACTCATTCAAACAAGAGAAAATGTCAAAAATTTTTTATTTTCTCTCTTTCTATTTTCTTTCCACTTATTTTCTCTTAAAATAAACAATGATTAAGAGTAACGTAATATTCTAAGAGTGTAGAAAAAATTCTCGCAATAGTGGCCCATAATATCCCCCAACGAGATTAAAATGGCAGAACTACCAGGTTTTTCCGCCACCTTCTTGCGTGTTTTTCAAGCGAGAGCGTCCAAAAACATATGTAGTGGTGCCACGTGTCTTTCATTTGTCTGCAAAAAAAAATTCTTAAATGCACTAAATAAAATTATTATTTTTGTAAATAATTCTTTAATCACTGCTAAATCTATTTTTTTAAAAAGTTGTTATAAAAATAAGAATAATACTATTTATATATATTTATACATATATCATTTCATATTTATATAATTCTTACATTTAATAAGAGTAATTTTTATTAAACATAATCTATTATATATATTTAAATTATTATTTGACATATATAAATTTGTGAAATTCATGATAAAAATATATATATTATTAATATTTTTATATATATTAAATAATAATTTAAATATTTAAAAAATAATATAATACACTAAATTTATCTAAAAATCACCAATTAATTATAATTGATCTCATTTTATTTTCACATATTTTTACTTTAATTCTGTTATTTTATACATATATGAAATGATCTGTACCCATCGATTTGCACCAATCCTTTCCCTAAAATCAATAATAAAGGACACTAAAGTTATATAATAATATAATAATAATAATAATAATAATAATAATAATAATAATAATAATAATAATAATAATAATACTTTTAAAAATAAACCTTTCATAAAACTATCCCATACTTTTAAAAATAGTCTTCACATAATACTTTAGTCGTAGAGTCAATGTTTTCAAAACAATAATTTTATAATCAATATTAGATACACACTTATATATTACCTCATATTTATATAATTTTTATATGGTTATAATTGATTTTATTTTATTTTTTTATATCTATATTATAATTCTATTATCTTAACAAATGTCAGAGATGTGAGACAATAAGTAATGTGCATGATGCATTATTCTAATTCTATATGTTTTATATTTAATTATTTAATTTTTTGATTAACTATTCAATTATTTAATAATCTTTATAATTAGTAAAAGATATAGATGTCGCAAAATGATTTTTTTGTAACATTAATAACATTAATAACAATTTTTATAACAAATGATTTTTTTTTATTATAGTTAATCCTCTTAGAGTATTAAAGCAAATATTATAATTATACATGTAACAAAATAAATTTTAAAATATTTATATAATAAATTTTAATTAAATTTTAACTCGAACATTACTCCCATATTTAAAAAATTTAGGTGTGTTGGGAGAGTTAAACTAAAAAGATTAATTTATTAAATAATAAAATCTTATGATTCAAATATTATATTAAGCTTTTTTATTTATTCAATATGAGACTCATAATATTGTTATCCTTTTAAGAGTTGATGTCTGATATTAATATGTTTATAGTTCGTAAGACTTTACTCATCTATTAATATGCATTATAGCACCTCCGCTATGAGAGCAAATATATCTTAATCCAGCTTATAAATAATTTTTTTGATTCATTTATAATAAAAATATCAATTGTAATAACTTAAGTCTTTGGAAAAAAAAAAACCCCAAAAAACTAGTCTATTTTATGAAAAAATCTCAAAACTTGAATATCACATTCAACTTTATTTATTTTGATAAGATTAGAGGTGTGAGCGTTTGGCCATCCTTCATGCCGAGAGACACGTTTGCATTTGGGTGCAGAAAGATGCTGGTGTGCTTGACCAATGGATAAACGAAAGACCCTGTACCCTAGTCTGATCACAACACTGATAATGCAACCCCTAGATCCTAGTCACACAACTTTTTAGTTTTTTTTTTTTTAATTTAAATTTAGAGAAAGTGTAATTTGTCTCATTATAAGGATAAGAATAAGACATATTATATTTATAAATAATTTACAAATGATACTTACATGTTAATATTTTATATACATAAAAATATTAAAAATTCATAATTTTTATATGTATATAATTATATTAGATGTATTAACCTTGATGTATGTTAAAAATTGATATTTCAATTTTGTAGATTTTGATAAAGGGAAAAACGCATTTTCTATCTCTTCTCCTTTTCCTCTCTATGTTCTTTCTTTCTTGATGGAAGTTATGAAAAACGTAAATTGTTCTGGAATGAGAGAGGACTTGGTTTCTTCTCTTTTCTATTCATTAAAAAAACTACTCTCATCAAGCAGTTAATAGAGGTTAAGAAACCTCTTCCCAACCGTGATCAACCAATTATCATTTAGCCCCTCATTTATTTATTAAATCACATAATTTACCACACACACACGAGACATTTCTTACATTCTTCCACTTGGCTCATGTGACAAAGTATCATTTCATGATTTAATAAAATATCAATCATAATGCGTATAAATAAGACTAAAAGTTTCATACATTGGTTGCATCATAAGTCATAATTAAGAATAAGAACTAATAAGAGTCATGACGGTTGTATATAACCAAATCGACATAATTCCTTCCATGTACTACTATATTAGTCTTCTTCCTAACATGACACTTTAATGAGAAGGACATAATATGTCCAACAATAATGTCTTTATCAAAGACCAATCCTGTTTTCAATATTATCATTCATATATGTACACATAAGTTTGAAAACAGAAAAATTCAGAAACTTATACACTAATGAGCTTAGAGTGTCAAATATACATTGAAACAAAACAATAATGTTCAACTTTGATTAGTAAACATAATGCTCATACTTTTAACATGACCAGCAAATGTTTTGAGCAGTAATCCTTTTGTTAAAGGATCAGCAATCATAAGATTCGTGCTAATATGCTCTATTGGCACTCTATGTTTCTAAACTTCTTCTTTTACGGCAAAATATTTCAATTGCATATATTTAGTACCTTTGGAATACTTGTCGTTTTTAGAAAAGAAGACAATTGTGGAATTATCACAGTAAATTTTCAACGGCCTGATAATATTGTCGACTACTCCCCTGAAATAAAATTTTGTAGCCATTTAGCCTGAATCATGGCCTCAAAGTATGCCACAAATTCAGCTTATATAGTGGATGCAACAATGATAGACTGTTTTGCACTTTTTCATGATATAGCTCCTCTAGTTAAAAGGTATAAATAACCAAAAGTAAATTTTTTTGTATCCATACAACCAACAAAATCTGAATCTGAATATCTATTCACTTCAAGATTATTAGACCTCCTATATGTAAGTATATGATCCTTCGTTCCTTGCAGATATCTCAGAACTTTCTTTACAGCTTTCCAATGATCTAAACCAGGATTACTCTAGTATTTTCCCAACATTCTAACTGCAAAGCTAATTATTAATGAATTGACAAGTATATCAAATCGTACAAGTAATAAAGAATGAATAAGGTTGTCGATCCCACGAGAATTGTGTGTCAATTACCAACATAAATTAAGAAATCACTAATTGAACCAATGAATAACATGTATTTGAGTCAAGAGTTGCAGTAGAACTTAGGATTGGAGTAAGTAAAATCAATGATGAATTATAAATCTTGCTGAAAGTATGAAATGAATTATCCTAGAATCAAACAATACAAGTGAATTGAGATTTTTAGAATAAAATCGGTTAGAGTTCGGAATCTTCTTAGCTCTCCTCTTATGCCTTAATTCTGTTCTGAATTCAATTTAAACTCAAGCAATTGATATTCAAATTCACAAATTCAGATTATCACCAATTCCTTGGCAAATAATCCCTTTAGTCTTAATTAAGAACCCTAATCCCTTAGGTGCTCTCAATTCAAACCAAGCAATAAGCATAAGAATTCATACAAATGCATAAATTCCATATCCTATTCCTAAGATCATGCAATTCATGGTAAATTTCTTCAGATCTAACCTAATGTCAATTTTCCAATTGAACAATCAAGTCACAAGAACAATTCCAATGATGACCAGTCAAGGAAAGCTTTAAGAGTAGAAGAATTTACTCAATTACTATGAATTATCATTGAATTCAAGATCAGAACAAGTACACAAGATTTGAACTAAATTTCATCCTACTATAACCTGTAGAGTTTAGTTACACATGATGAAATTGAGAAAAGTAGAAGAAGAAGTGTAGAAATTGGATGAGAATTGCATTGGATATTCAAATATTCTTTCCAAAAGCACTTGAACACCAATGAATCACAAGACTCTCTGAGAATCCTCCAATTCGTGCCTAGAAAATGTCCAAAAAAATATCAGAAGTTCGTAAAAATGAGCTGAACATCCTATTTAAAAGTATCATAAATAACAATTTGCGCTCAGCATAAGAAATCCACATTGAGCGCAAATAGGTCAGACATGAAAATTTCCCTTTGCGGTGAGCATGCAAAATCTGCGCTAAGCATGCGGAAGTCAATAGCGAAATCATCCTTTTGCGCTGAGCATGCGAAATCTGCTCTGAGTATGTGGAAGTCAGTAGTGAATTCATCCTTTTGCGCTGAGTATGGGAGATCAGCGCTGAGCATGTGTAAGTCAGTAATGAATTCAACCTTTTGCGCTGAGCATGAGACTTAGATGCTGAGCATGAACTTGATGGTCTTGAATTCCTATAAAGGATAGTTTTCCAAAGTTAGTGTAATCCAAAAAAAATTACCATAAGTGAAGACAATTGATGTGAGATTTATTTACACTTATCTTAAATCTAAAATCAACAACTTTCATTAAAAATTCACATGAGCTCAACCCTTTTTAGCCTATAAATCTACATATTATGCAGATTCATCACTAATATCTGGTCGGGTATAAGTCTGAGCATACATTAAACTCACAACAACAAATGCATACAGAATTGCTTCCATCTGTTTTCATTCCATATTATTCCTTGGATATTGCATGAGACTAAATTTTTCTCCTTTCTAAATTGGAACCAGAGATGCTGAGCACTAAATCTCTCTAACACTTTATTTATATATGCTTTCTGAGACAAACCCAACAATCATTGTGATCTATCACGGAATATCTCTATCCCAATCACATAGGTTGCCTCACCCACATCTTTCATTTCAAAGTTATTAGAGAGAAACTTTTTAGTCTCATTTAATAGATCAAGATCATTAGTTGCAAGCAAGATGTCATCAGCATACAAAACCAGAAAGATAAACTTACTCTCACTAGCCTTTAGATATATACATCGATCAACAGTGTTTTCCTTAAATCCAAAGGATACAATAGTATCATTGAACTTGAGATACCATTGTCGGGAAGCTTGTTTAAGTCCATATAATGACTTCTTAAGTTTACAGACCATGTATTCTTTTCCTTCTTCTGTGAACCCCATTGGTTGGTCCATATAAACCTCTTCCTCTAAATTCCCATTTAAAAAGACAGTTTTCACATCCATTTGGTATAAATCTATATCATAATGAGTCATCAATGCCATGATAATTATGAGAGAATCTTTCTTAGAAACCGGTGAAAAAGTCTCCTTATAGTCAATGCCATCTTTCTGAGTAAACCCTTTTGCAACTAGTCTGGCCTTTTAACGTTCTAAGTTACCATGAGAGTCACGTTTGGTCTTAAAGACTCACTTGTAACCAACTCTTTTACAGCCTTTTGGTAACTCAACAAGGTCCCAAACCTCATTCTGTTCTATAGATTTTAACTCATCTTTCATGGCATCTAACCATTTATCAGTATTATCATTATTCATGGCTTGTGAAAACGTAACTGGGTCATTCTTTAATCCTAAGTCAACTTCAGACTCTTGTAGATATACCACATAATCATCAGAGATAGATTATCTCCTTTCTCTTTGAGATCTTCTTAATGCTATTTTTTGTGGTTCTTCTACTATAGGCTTATTTACAACAACTTCATTATGAGTAATTGGATCATTTATTTGTTGTTCTTCATTATTATTAACGGGTTCAACAAATTGAGAAACAACAACTTTATTAGAGACACAAGTCAAAGGAACTTGTACTCTCAATTCTTGAATCTCCACCTTACGTGGTGTTTCACTCCCATTAACTTCACCATTCTCAATGAACATAGCATTCTCAATTTCAATAATCCTTATAGTATGATTAGGACAATAAAATTTATACCCTTTTGACTTTTCTAGATAACTAATGAAATAACCACTGATTGTTCTTGTATCCAATTTTTTTTCTTGTGGGTTGTAATATCTAATTTCTTCCTGACAACCCCAAACATGCAGATGCCTTAGACTAGGTTTCCTTCCAGTCCACAACTCAAAAGGAGTCTTTGAAACTGCCTTACTAGGAAGCCTATTCAACAAATACATGGCAGTCTTTAGAGCATAAGTCCACAATGAAATAGGTAAAGAAGAATTACTTAACATACTTCTAACCATATCTAGCAAGGTTCTATTTCACCTTTTTGATACACCATTTTGCTGTGATATACTTGTCATTGTGTATTGAGTCATATACCACACTTTTCAAGGAATTTAGCAAATGGACCTGGGTGTTGTCTACTTTCATCATATCTTCCATAATACTCACCACCTTTATCGGACCTGACAATTTTTAATTTTTTGTCTAATTGCCTCTCTACCTCATCAATATAAATCTCTAAGGCATTTACAACCTGAGATTTCTCATGTAGCATATAGACGTAACCATGACATGAATAATCATCAATTAAAGTGATAAAGTATCTTTCTTTATTGAAAGAATCAACATAAAAAGGTCCACAAAATATCGGTGTGTACAATTTCAAGAAGCTGAGTTCTTCTTATGGCTCATTTCTTTGTGTGTTTTGTTTGTTTACCTTTAATACAATCCACACATACATTCAGATCAGTAAAATCTAAATCCGCAAGGATTTCATTCTTTACTAATATTTCCATTCTTTCTTTGGAAACATGTCCCAAGCGTTTGTGCCACAAGTAAGCAGAGCGTTCATTGACTAAACCACATTTAGTACCAACATTATGATGCAAGGTTAAAAACGTTTCAGCATAAAGAGTATCAAGATTTAACTTGTATAATTCATCACATAACATACCACTACCAATCATGTAGTTATGTTTATACAAACTAAAACTACCACTACCAAATTTAAAAGAGTATCCAGCTTTATCAAGTTTGGATAATGAAACTAAATTCCTAGATATAGTTGGTACATAAAGAGTTTCACATAAATCCAAATGATGTCTAGTGTCGAGGATTAAATGATACTTCACGATAACTTCCACTAGAGCTCTCATTCTATTGCCCATAAAGACAAACTTTTCATTTGGTCTTGTGGTTTGAGTTGTAAGGAATCCTTGCATCGTATTAGAAATATGAGTTGTACAACCAGAATCAAATCCACCAAGTATTTTAAGGAACTTTAGCTAAATTTGATTTGAAACATACGTAAGCACTAGGCTTACCTTTCTTTTCGAACCAAGGACAATCCTTTTGGAAATGCCAAGTCTTTTTACAAAAATAACATTTGTTTTCATTCGGTTCCTTCTTGTGGATTTGAGAGGAAGAGACCTCATTGATCTTTAAGAGTCCTTTTCCTTTCTTGTCATGTTTCCTACTAGCTTTCTTTCTAGCTCCTTGACAGTTAACATAATTGATGGAATGATTTTCTTGATTATTAAGTTTGATTTCTTCCAGAACTAGCATACTGTGCAATTCATGCACATTCCATTTGTCTTTCATGGTGTTATAATTCATTTGGAAAGGATCATACTCAGACGGTAATGAGTTCAAGATGAACTGCACAAAGAAATTTTCATCCACATCCATTTCCAATGACTTAAGTCTTGCTGCAATTTTTGTCACCTCAATGACGTGCTCATGCATAGTACGAGAACCATCAAATTTCATGGTGGTCAAGATACTCATCAGTGTCCCAGCAAGAGACTTATCAACAGTTTGGGAGCGCTCTTCCACAAACTTTGTCATTTCTTTAGCACTTTCAGTTTTAGAAAGAGCTGACTTAATGTTGCTAGCTATATTCATCTGCATTTACATCAGACTCAATCTGTTTGACCTTTCTCAATTTTTATAATGGACTTTCTCTTCATCAGTGCTTAAAACAGTAATAGCATATGGGTTATCTACTCGAAGAGCTAAATCCAAATTCATTACCTCAAGGTAAAACTAGATTTGCTCATTCCATTCAGAGAAGTTTAGCCCATTAAAAACTAGTACAAATGGGAGATGTGAATGTAAAGCAACATGTATCGCAAGCAATAAAGATTTAAAACATTAATGCTTTGAGTTACATGTTAACATACTACATAGCTTCAGAAAAAAAAAACACTTCATATAATGTATGTTGATGTTCACTTTTGAGCAATTCATCAATATACTACATTCAGCACAATGATGCTAATAAAAATTACATAATTTGACAATGATATGTGCACTAATTAAAAATATTTATTATCTTTGAATATATAAATAAAATCAATAGTGCACTTACAACTATCAACATTTATGCTCATTAATTATAAGAACAAATAATCAATCTTAGAGTGATTCTTAACTATCTTATAATAATGAACCTCAATATACCCATAAATCAAAAATTATTATGTTATTTATAGCATCAAAATTATGAATAGTTGAGATAAAACCATCTTATAATTTGAAATTAAATTGACTTAAAAATTTGACTATTTTAATAGTTAATAAATTTATCATATTTTAATTCTAAAATATCAATACTTCATAAATATTAGAAGAAATAAAATTTCACCCTATCTTTATTAAATACAGTGCTTCATTTATACAGTGAAACATTATGTACATTACGGATTGGATATAAACAATTAAAATGTAAAAAAAAAGTAGAGCACATAAAAGCAAAAATGAAGTGTGTAAAGAATTATGAGGCCGACAAGCACTTAACATCATTATGTGCAGCCAAATAGCATATAAGGCACACAACGATGAAACGATTATGACATTCTGAATATGAACAAAAGATCAATACGGAAGACCATTACCATCTTGTTTATTTTCCATTTCATAATCATTCAACAATGTTTGACTTGACCCGTGAGTGGATAAAGACAAAAAACGCTTATGGGTTACTCACACATCTCATTTAGGGAATTAGGTGGATTTCATTAACCTCCAAATATCGGTGGTCCTCCATACGTGACCGGACATAGGCAAACTTTTAAGTTACACTTTTATTAACCTTTTCGGTTCAATAGATATACATTCAGCGAAAAACATAATCAATTTTAGAAGTAACATTCATGCATCAAAAACCAAATATCATTAATAAAAAATTATGAATTCTTAAACACATTTTTTGATATCACATATTAATATTTTTATATATATAAAGATATTAAGAATTTATAATTTTTATATGTATATAATTATGTTAGATATATTAATCTTGATTCATGCTAAAAATTAGTACTTCAATTTTATAGATCGTGATGAAAGTAAAAATTCTTTTTCTCTCTTTTCTTTTTTTATTTCTTATATTCTTTTTTTAGATGAAAATTATGAAAAATGTAAACTATTTTGAGAAGAGAAAAGACTTAGTTTCTTTTCTTTTTTATTTATTAAAAAAATTACTCCTATCAAATAATTAATAGAAATTAAAAATATTTTTCCAACTATCCTTAACTAATTATCAATTAATCTTTTATTTATTTATTAAATTATATAATTTACCACACACGCATAAAACATTTCTTACGTTACAATGTTGTGAGCATTTGGCTATCCTTCAAACTGAGAGACACGTTTGCATTTGGGTGCAGCAAGTTGCTGGTGTGTTTGACCAATGGAAAAATGAAAGACCATATACCCTAGTCTGATCACAAGACTGATACTGCAACCCCTAGACCCTAGTCACACACAACTTTTTAGTTTTTTAAAAAAAAAAATTTTTAGAGAAAAAGCAGTTTGTCTCATTATAAGAATAAGGCATGCTATATTTACAAATAATTTACAAATGATACTTACAAATCTTAGTGCTTATTAAAATGATAATTACAAATAATTTATAAACAAAAAATTATTAGCAAGAAAAACTCAAGAATGTTAATCGATTATGTTGAGCCAACTCTTATTATTGACTTAGTCACACCTAAATATATGATTAAGGATAATGATTTTTATTCATAATATTGTTTCTCATAGAGCTCATAAAGCTTAATATGGGCTTTGATGGAAAAGAAAAAAAAAAGTGGAAGAGAAAGGGAAAATTTTTAATGAAGGTTGATGATGAATTTGTCTGTAAATGAATCTCTGAAGACTTTTGTTCGTGAGAATGACATTTCCATTAGCTAATACCACAATCAATTCTATTTCAAAAATGATGATTATACAGATCTAATTTTTGCACAAATCACACAAAAGCGAGGGGCTAGTTGATGACGGACGCAAGAAAGAAAAAGAGAGAAAAAAAAACAAACGGTTATGATTACATTTTTATAAAAATTGTGATTGTTTTCATACATGTGGATGTAAGACCACCCATTCTATTTTAGCACAATATCAATTCAATAATGTTTGATATATATTTTGTGGATGTATATCACTTTATATTAGATATAAGTGACATAATAAAAATATAGTGTATAAAAAATGAAATAACACTAATTATAATTATATAAATATAAAATTATATATATAAATATATTCGAGTTGCATTATTTATATTAAATCTCAAAGTGTTGACTGAACTGGACATGGCAGCTAGCGTGTACAAAGTTGTAGAGTAAGTAGTGAATGTTTTTGGATTTTAATCTATTAAAAAAACCTCTTATATGTTCTTGAATTAAAAAAATTGTTTATCATTGTAAAAAAAATAGAAATTTGTTTATCAATAAGGGTTAAGAATAATAGTAAACAAGTTGTGTTTTCAGAAAAAAAAAGTTAAAGTTTAAATATTAAAAAAAATAATGAAAGTATCATCTTTGTCGTGATAATATTCAAAGAGTTAATCTTGTTCATAATAATATATATAAAGATATTCAGGTCAAAAATAAAAAAATAAATAAATTCATTTTGTATCATTAAATATATATCATATTAATAATAGTTATAAAAATATAGTTAAAATAATCTATATTAATGACCCATGAGACTAAAATAGTACACATATAACAATATAAAATTAGAAAATTATTTTCTTCCGTATCACCTAAAAACTTCTCTGAATCTATTAGGAGCATAGGGTTACTTAGCCATTACTTTGAGTATCGAATCCGACTGTTTTGTTTCTTAGCCAAAAAATGAAAATAAAACAGAACAAGTAATAACTCATCTTTCTATATATATATATATATATATATATATATATATATATATATATATTTTTTTTCTTCTTACGGTCTCCTTATATGTTGTTGCTTACTAGAATGGATGGGAAATAAATAGCAATAGTAACGCCTTTTTGTTTTGATTTACTTTTTGTTTTGATTAAAATCAAAACTTAACTGAGTCATGGGTTGATCGACCACAACTCAATGCCAAGGGATATACATGAACTATTTATGGGCAAGAGACTTATGTCTATGCCTCCATGGGAGTGACACTGACAGGAACTATTATCCCCCAAGTCCACATTCAATTCACCAAACAAGTTTCAAATTATATTCATTAACACATGTTGAAAGTAGCTTAAGATAGTTCAAAAGTACTTCAATTATTTCGGCAAGATTTTCACTACCTACCTATTGACACAGACACAGGACTCGTGTGACACGGATAGAAATAGGTCAAATTCAAAAAATTATAGGATATAAATATGATATGATATATATATATATAAAATTATAAAAATTTAAAAAATCATAATTTATTAATATTATTTTTATAAATTTAAAAATCTGTAATATCTTAATATATATTATATGTGTTAATATTTATTACTTAATAAATTTTTTCTAAAAAATATAAAACATAATTTTTATTGATATTTTAAAAAATCTTATAAATTAATTTCTCCTAATAGAATTAATTATATATAAGTACATGTGTATCTAAAAAAATAACTAAAAAAATATCTAAAAATTAACTTACTTTTTAAAAAAAATATATTATTGAATCGTATTTAAATTGTATCATAAACTTGTCTAAATATATATAAGCTGTGTGACATGTTTAAACAAAAATAAAATAAATTTTTTAATCAATTACATTTGAGCTCATAAGATACATATATCATATACACGTCTCTATATATTTGATACATATACGTATCTGACACCCATGCACGCCGTAAACTGCGTGTGTTTCATAGCTACCTACGTTGCCACTTAGTCCCATTTGGCCGTTAACCGTAAATGCATACCGGTCGCGCTATATGTCCACCAAATATACATCCAACTTTTATCCACCGTATCTTCCGTACGTATATTTGTCTCTTTTCATTTTCGGCTTATCTGTATTTTGTTTTCCTCCTTTCTTCCCTCTATTTCTCATTTCTTTCTTTCTTTCATCTCTGTTACATCTCCCTCTCCTGTGATATTGTCTCACTCACTAGGGCACCCACCCACAGTATTTTAATTATTGTTCTCGTGTCCTCATTCTCTTTCCCCCATTTTCAGGCATCACTCACTCTCTTCCGTCACTCTGACTTTCACACGCACACGTGGGTTCGAGTTTTGTGGATTTTCTACAATTTCGGTAAGTATCCTCTACTTTTCTCCCCATAATATTTCGTGTTTTCTGAGATGGACACTTGCAATTTCTGTGAAATGTTGCGTATTATGCTCTCTGTTTGGTGAGTTGTATTTTTTGTTGGGTACAAATCCATGAAATCTATTTTTGTTGGTTGTGTGTTGATTAGATAGGTAAATAGGAGAATGCTTGTTGGTTCATTCGTTGGTTTATTTGGTATATTTTGTTTCTGTTAGGAGGATTTAAAATGGTTCATATAGCAGAAATAGTTGGTCCATTGACATGGTTTGTGGTTTGTGGTGAATCTAAAATTAACTGGTTAATATGCTTGGAATAAGTAGTTAATCTTCACACGTTTCTGGTGAATCCAACAATGACTTTCCAACAGTGGGGGTAATTACTTACAAATGAACTACTAGTGGAGTGGAGTTGAGATGGGTTATAGGCTGGTTCATATAGCACAAATAGTTAGTCCATTGACATGGTTTGTGGTTTGTGGTGAATCTAAAATTAACTGGTTAAATATGTTTAGAATAAGTGGTTAATCTTCACACGTTTTGGTGAGTCCAACAATGACTTTCTAACAGTGGGGGTAATTACTTACAAATGAACTACTAGTGGAGTGGAGTTGGGATGGGTTATGGACTGGTTCATATAGCAGAAATAGTTGGTCCATTGAGCATCCTTAATTTCTTACCTAAGCGTTGCTATAGAGGTAAAACATATCCTGTTTTAGAAGAGAAAGAGTAATGGCATGTTTTGAATGCTGTTTTTATACACTTTAAAATTGCCACTTAGCCATTTGAGACTTATTTGAGCAGACGTGAAAGAAGATTAACATGACTACCATTGTACGCGATTTTGTTAACTAGATGATTTCAGGCTATCTTTTTAAGCTTTATTTCATCTCATAAAAGGTTAAGTGTGGCCTTTATAGAAGAGACCCATTCGAATGGGTCTCTATCCTCATTATCTATTGTCATTTGTATGTTTATTTTTCACTGCCATTTCTTAACTTTCATAATAAAATCTAGATGTTGGTGAAATACAAAATATGCTTGTAACATGACAGTAGATACTTGATAACTTACGGTGTGTGTAGCAACCCAAACTGAAGTTGATGGAGGGTTCAAATAATCTCAATATAGCCGAGGTTGTTGATAATGTAGAAGAAGCATGTGAAAATGACTTCATTATGAGTGATGCATTGGATGGCGAGTTTGAAAGTTATGAACCAAAACGAGGGATGTTGTTTGCATCGAGAAGATGATGTTAAGGAATTTTATAGGAAATATGCTTACCAAAAGGGGTTTGGTATTGTAAATAGAACTTCAAAAAAGGAGATGATGGTAAGGTAAATTACATTATGCTAGCTTGTTCAAGACAGGGAAAACATGTGTCAACAATACCAAATACTTTGAAGACACTTCCAACTAGACGGACAAATTGTGAAGCAAAAATTACAGTCAAGAAGATGGGAGATGGACGATGGTTTATCAAGACAGCTATACTTGAACACTCTCATGAACTTAGCCCAACAAAGGCGAGAATGTTGAGAGTTAACAAGAATCTTAGCATGCACGTGAAGAGAACAATCCAAGTGAATGATGATGTAGGGGTGAGAATACATAAGACAGTTCGGTCTCTTGCTTATGAGGTGGGAGGTTACGAGAACTTATCATTTAATGAGCAAGATGCTAGAAATTATGTCAACAAGGAAAGACGTGCAATTGGCAAGGAAGGTGATGGGAAGGCTTTGAAGAATTATTTTACAAGAATGCAAGAGGAGAATAGTAGTTTTTTCTACGATATAGACGTTGATGATGATTTTCATGTGCAAAATGTATTTTGGGCTGATGCTAGAAGTAGAGCCACCTATGAGTCATTTGGAGATGTTGTGACTTTTGACACAACATATTTGACAAATAAATATGATATGCCATTTGCTGCTTTTGTCGGTGTGAATCATCACGGCCAATCAGTTTTGCTTGGATGTGGTCTAATTTCAACTGAAGACACGGAGTCATTTGTGTGGCTATTTAAATCATGGCTTCGTTGCATGTCAGGTAAGGCACCTGATGGTATTGTCACGGACCAGTGCAGGGCCATGCAAAATGCTATTGAGATAGTCTTTCCAACTACTCGACATAGGTGGTGTCTATGGCATATAATGAAAAAATTCCGAGAATTTGAAAGGTTGCATTGAATATAACAATATAAAGAATGCAATTAAAGTAGTCAAGCATTTACGATACCCTAACAAAGTGGAAGATTTTGAAGAAAAATGGTCTCGCATTCATCAAAGAATTTGAGCTAGAAGATAACAATTGGTTGAGTGGTTTGTACATGGAGAGACATAGATGGGTGCCAATTTTCTTGAAGAAGTATTTTTAGGCAGGGATGTCAACAACACAAGGCAGTGAGAGCATACATGCTTTCTTTGACGGATATATCAACTCAAAAACAAGCCTCCAACAATTTGTGAAGCAGTATGATAATGCTCTAAGAAGCAAGGCAGAAAAGGAATTTGAGGCAGATTTCAAGTCAATGGACTCCACCATTCAATGTGGGTCAAACTCACCTATTGAAAGACAGTTTCAATTCGAGTATACCCATGCAAAGTTCGTTGAGGTCCAAGCTGAATTCAGAGGAAGAATGGACTGTTTTGCGTCCATTAAGTGTGTGGAGGGAATGGTTTGTACTTACCATGTGAGGGCGGATATGGTAGTTGGAGGGATAGCAAAGAATGCTATTTTTGAGGTGGTATTTTATCGTGACAATCACGATGTTAGTTGCAATTGCTTGTTGTTTGAGTTTAGGAGAATTATGTGTAGACATTCACTTTGTCTTCTTGGTAATGAGATGGTTCAAGAAGTGTCGTCAAAGTATATTCTACGTAGATGGAGCAAAAACATTAGATGGAGACATGCATACATAAAGAGCAGGTTACGATGTGACCTTGTTGAAGCCACAAATGCAAAGGTTTGATAAATTATGCAAGCATTTCTATGAGGTGGCTGAAGTTGCTGCAGAGTTTGAGGATCTCACAGAAGATCTCCACCGGGGATTATGTGAATATAAAAGCAAGATGCAATTGATGGCTGCATCTATTAGAACAACATGCAATGGTGATGACCGTCAAAGGAAGTTAACTGCGGGCATTGAAACTGCTAACACTGGCATTCGTAGTCCATTACATGTACCTCGTAAAGGACGGCCACCAAGCAATAGAAAAATGTCGAAAGTTGATCGAGTATTTTCTAATTTGAGAAAAAGGAAGCACCAGCGTCGTCAAACTTTGACAATTGATGTATGCATATATGATTTTGCTAATTATAATTGTATGGGATGTTTTGGTTGTGTATATGTTTTATTTAGACTGATTAGCGTCCCCTTTTATTTGTGCATTAAGTTATTTTATTATGAACATGTAGGAGTGCAATGTTGGAAGCTCGAGTCAGATGGATGGAAATAAGCTGCGCATAGAGTCATCTATAGAAGTGAACAGCTGTGGAGAATGCCGTGATGATTGTACTGTGGTGTGTCTATACACCAAAACTGTTTGTCATATGTAATCATTGTTGAAATGTTTGTTAAGTTTTAAGCTACTTACATTTGAATTGTCATCTGTTTTAATGAAAGGATGTTTGGTATATTGTTGCTTAATTGTCATATGTGTGACGGTAGCTATTGGGTTTCGCAACTATCACACAACTCATCGGCTGGTTTTTTATCATTATTAGAAGGAATTGATCATGATGTCAGTCAAAGGCCACAAGCATGTCCAACATATGCTGAACAAGTTCATTGTAATTATTGAAATTGACATTTTTATACGTTTTTTTTTCCAGGGTTGTCATTGTCAAATGTCATACACCAATTTTCGGTTAGTGGTAATGCAGGCCAATTTGAAGGTACTCAGTGCCGGGAATCGGTGACATAGTACAAGTCTAGATTTGTATAAATTATATCGGGTAACTTCATGTATATGCTTCAAATTAGCACTAATCTCATCTTGTTATTTTGAAAAGTTGATTTCCTTTTTTTTTTTTGTATATAGGATAATTTACATGGTCAAAGTGTCTTGACAAATACCTAGGAGCAAATTGGTGAATCTCATGCTCACACTTGTGATGCATATATGATTTTGCCTACGGTAATTTTTGTGGCAATCATGAAAATAGATCTTAGTGGATCATCGGGAACCCACTTAGATAGTTTTTTTGTTCTTTTAAGTGGATTGTTTTCGTGCTATAGTTATTTATGATTCACATGTAATGTGTATAGAATACATGTAATTACACGTAGAGGGGAGGGGAATTTTTGGACATATGTAATGTTGTTTTTACCATGTTGCGGGTAGATTTGCGAGAAAACCATGGAAAAATGGGTGAAACTCATGTATTTGGCGAGTTCAAATATAAGTGGTTAATAAACTACGCATAAGTGGTTAATATGAACAAATTTCCAACCGAAGGTGGGAAGCGGTTAGACACGAATCACCGGTGGAGTGGACTAGTGTAATGTTGTTTTTGCCATGTTGGAGGTAGATTTGCGAGAAAACCATTGAAAAATGGGTGAAATTCATGTATTTGGTGAGTTCAAATATAAGTGGTTAATACACTATGAATAAGTGGTTAATAAGAACAAGTATCTCGGTTAATATGAACAAATTTCCAACCTGAAGGTGGGAAAGTGGTTAGACACGAATCACTTGGTGGAGTGGACTAGTGTAATGTTGTTTTTGCCATGTTGGAGGTAGATCTGCAGAAAACCATTGAAAAATGGGTGAAACTCATGTATTTGGTGAGTTCAAAAATAAGTGGTTAATACACTATGAATAAGTGGTTAATAAGAACAGTATCTGGTTAATATGAACAAATGTCCAAATCGAAGGTGGGAAACGGTTAGACACGAATCACTAGTGCGGTGGACTAGTGTAATGTTGTTTTTGCCATGTTGGAGTTAGATTTGCAGAAAACCATTGAAAAAAGGGTGAATCTCATGTATTTGGTGACTTAAAAAATAAGTGGTTAATACAATATGAATAAGTGGTTAATATGAACGAAGTTTTCGGTTAATCATTGGATTAGTTCCCAATAATGGGGCGACTATTTAGGAATGAAGTACTAGCGAAGTTTACACTTGTAATGTTGTTTTGAACACATTGGGTGTATATTATCAAAAAACCATGGACAAAGCACAAATCTCAAAGGCATCTATCCAATTATCATCAAACTGCTATCTATACAAAAAGTGGCTTATATAAGATACAATTCCAAATCGGTGGATAAGCGTACATAGGGCCAAGTTAAATAGTGTAGAATAAAATTTACAAATCAAGACAACAACTCCATGGCATTTGCGGCTCTCAAAACTTCTTCTCTGCACTCGTTCTTTGGATGCAAGACCCACCACATAATAAGTCACGTCGCATTTGTGTGACTTCTCCCTACACCAAGTATAGTATGAATAAATAAAAATTCTAACATAATGTAATTGTTGAATCAAAAATAAAATAATTAATTTGCTCACCACTTCCCATTCGGGCATAGTCTTGTCCCCAAACATCTTGTGTCCATCCCACAACTCCATGTACTTGATAACGTAAATGCCACAATCATCCCTATTTCAATGACATACAAGCACAAGGGAATAAATTAAACATATATGCCTCAACATAACAATTAATATTTGTTGAGAAATGCAACCGTACTCACGAGTTGCATTGTCGGGGCAAGTCAACCTCCACTAGGTCTAAATGATTATCATTCGTCCAGGTTGGACTAAGTATCTGCAACAATTCTTCAAACCGGCGCTTCTACAAATTCAAAGTACAATTCAAAGTCAAATCATACGGCACAACTAATACACTATCAATACAATGACATTAGAGGAGTGTGATACCGTCAGAACGTCCAGCCTAGCTTGTCATGAATGCATGAAACTTGAACAAAGTAATGGAAATCCATTTTAACTGATAAAACTCTGAAATTTTATGAGTACATAGATCTTTCTCATATCTTTCCAATTCCACAAACCTTGCCTCATTTGGATAAATGTAGCCAAAGTTATGCAACATTTTGCAGAGGCCAAAACAGAGCATTCTTTGTTTTACTCATTTCTAACCTAACTTTAAATTAAATCTGGGAACAAACTACATGTGGGAAAATTCTGAAATTTTTACCACATGAAGCCTCATGTCTTACTTTTCAAATGGCACCGGTTTCATGTCCATACAACATCGGAGCAAGAAATTATGCAATCTGGTTTACTGACTGCCAGAATACATTTTTCTGCAGAATCTGCCGTGGATTCAAACAGAAACTGGTATTGATTGGCTTGCTCCAAAATTCTGAAATTTTTACCACATGAAGCCTTATGTCTTAGCTTTCAAATGGCTCTAGAATCAGGTCATTCCGATATCGGTAGCTTGAGTTATGCAGCAAACATCGCTGACTGCTCACTGGATTCTGCAGAATCCGAAAATGGTTCCTTTGAAACAATTCTCAATTCCAATCATTCAAGATCATTTTCTATGTGATTTTAAGTTCCTAACTAGTTCATTAACACTTAGGAAACATTAATCACTAACTTAAATCTCTTGATTTGAATCAAACCCAAAAATCACTCTCTTAGTTGTTCATGACTTAGGTTCAAACTCAAGAACCAACTAGCTCCAATCTATGGATAAATCCATCTATTTTATTCTCAATAAGCTAAAAACATACTAACTTAGTCCTTGAAATTAAGAACCATATACAACCCTAACATGATTTTCTAGGGTATTACATAATATGCTTACATAAAGTATTTCTATTCCTCAAATGGCTTTTTATGTTACATAGTTATTTGATAATGTAGACATATGATAGTGATGTGCATTATAGTTGGAACATAAAGTCTTACGTGGTATTAAGAAAATAAATCACTAGACACAATGATACTAGATAAATGATGGGTTTAACCCCGATGTTGCCCAATAAAGTGTATGCAGCCAAACACATGTAATTTTTGACACATAATGATTAAAAGTTACCAAGTTGCACTTGAGTGATGTCATATCCCACTTCACAACGTGAGGCATGAAGTCGTTGATACTTCGCCAGGGCTCTGTGGCGAACGATTTGAAACGCTCCAGTCCACTTTTCACCAAATCCTAAATTTTTTAAATAACCAACAATAAGTTAAGGTTGACATTGTCAATATGCATATAGTGCTAAGTTAATTGAGCATGTTGTTGTTACCATGAACGTGGGACAAAACATGTGACGAGTCACTGTTCGTGATCGATCAATTTCATCTCCCACAAAAACCCTTGTAGCCAACATAATAACCTGAAAGAGTGAATTAAGAAAGGTCCTTATATGTGAATCGACACAATTAAGTACGTGTGATATATGTAATCTTAATTATGAGTTGAATGTCATTCGATCTTACCATATTGCTGACCCACCCCCTTGGTTTCATGCAAGAGGCGTCTGCAATGGTAAGGAACTGATCGTATAGTTTGACCACCGCCCTACACCACAACCCAAAACAAAATGTTTAAATACAATCACAAAACAAATTGCCTGATGCTAAAATTACATAAGATGCAAATGACAAATGTTAGACCAAGTAAAATCAGTCTTAAACGTATCAAGCATGTCATGATGGTAATTCAAAAATTTACGTGGAATTGTGGTCCTCTTTTTTAAGCACTTTGGTGCAATAAGTAAAAAGTTGGGTACGCAGATTCGTTTTCTTCTGCTTATTCTTCTGCAGTTTAGTGTAAGGAGTTCGGGTGCTTTTCCCAAGCACACGGTTCCTGGGCTGAGCCTTAACCCGAGTGCAAATGTTGGAGTCGGGGTTCTTTTTGATTGGGTTCATCTGTGTACCAGGGTAGCCAACAGGTGCTCCTGGAGGGATGGCATGTGCAGGCGGATGTCGATCACTCGGCTTACCACCTTCACTGAATCCGTAGAAAGGAGTGCTCGCTACATCCAATGATTGAGTACCTTGGTCGGGTTACGGATGCCTATAAGACAACGTGAAGGTGGAGGCACCGATTGATGTAACAATAGTTGTTTGACCGTGCTCATTTCCGTTTCAGAACGTAAATCCGTTTCTTCACCCGCACATTATCGAAGCAACCACCGAGAAACGTCCTCCATATCAAATAGCCTCGCCGCCGATGCCCAACACTTAACAACTGCACAGTGCTATTGCTTCCCTAACTATGTCAACTGGTTCTCTTCACTCGATGCAACCAAATCTTCAGTTACCTACATGTCAGTAACCACCAGATACGTAGTTAAGTAGTATGGTGAAAATGGACTACTATGGTTAAATAACATAAATTTTTGAAATACAAAATCATTTTGATACAAATGTCGCAGCAATACAAACATTGTTTAAAAGTTGCAGGCTACCTTGTTTTTTTCGAACGTTGTTCGCACTTTCTCCTCCCTCGCCCTAAACACGCGCCAATTCAAGAAACGTGGGAAGCATTGAGCACTTATCACAGTTGATGTGGGGCATAACGACAGGTGTTCAAAAGCCCAAACCTTGAAGAAAATCAGATGTACGGTATCAGAATAATGCAACAGGAAAATAACAAAAACAAAACTACCACATTGCATGAAACAATTATAACAACCAGGAAATAATAAAACATGTACCTGAAGAAGTGCAACACATCCCGTTAAATGGACTTGGCAGATATTTTTACCCTCGTGCACTGCACGTGCTACTCGTGTCAAGTCATCCACCAAAAAATCGTACACTGCCAACCCCCAGCTATACTTATCGAGGGAGTCCAAATCATCTAACAGGTGTGCGAAGACGGAATGCACGTTGACACCTGTAACGGGAAAGTAGAACTCCGCGAAAGCAAGCAGGATGTAAAGTCGACAAAAATTATCGACTTCATTGACCCCTACATGGTGATACAACTCAGCCCAAATTGTGCCAATGGTTATATCGCCCCCCTTAAATAAGGACAAAGTTCGGCCCACTCCATCGTCACGTGGGGTTGTTCTTTCCCCAGCAATCCGCAATCCAAGTGTCAAGCACACGTCTAACGGACTGAAAGGGATAACCCTACCTCTGACTCAAAATCCCCCATCTCTTTCAATCCATCTAGATGCTAACTCCCACAACAAGATACAATTGATTTCTAAATTTTTAGGCATACATAGTAGTGATTTGAATGGGGTAGACTCGACGCGGGACTTCTGCACATCCGTCAAAGTGCTATTCGCGTCAAGCAACAACCGTGGTGTGCAAACATGCCTCACTCGCACCTTCTGCATTATGAGAACATATTAGTCAACATATGCGCATAGCCAAACACGTATAACAGATTTAACCAAGTTGGTTACCTGATTGATGCTGGACAAATCACGCCTCCGTGTTGCCCGTGAGCTGTCCATGTAAGTATTCTGCATATACAGAAGACAAAGAATGAATTTTCACCAGTTCAGCACGATTAAAAGCACAAATGAATAATCAATCGTATTGGTCACAACTCATAGACATGCACCAACTTCATCATTTTGAACCAATTGTGTCATTTAAAATTCCTTAAGCCTAAGGAACAACAAATTAAAAACTTATATAAATCATTTAAATGCGGAACACACTATTTGCATCGATATAGGAAATTATAGATGAGGAAGATGAGAAGTTACAAAGTCTCAAGCAGGAATGGGGAGATGTCATACATTTACCTGTTGTTACAGCCTTGAAAGAATTAAATGAATACAATTCAAGCGGTGGGTATACTGTTAATGAGCTATGGAACTTCAAGGAAAAAAGGAAAGTTACACTGAAAGAGGTTATCAGTTATATTGTGGATCATATCTCTTTTTCATTCAACCAAATACACACTACTACCATAGTATATCAACACCGAGTCTAACAAAAAAAACCACATACATCATTATCTCTATGCTCAATTCACTCCATTCAAATAGGCATTTTCTCAAATCGATTATAAGCACACACACTTATTTGCATTTCACAAGTCTCAAATTTAAGAACAACAGTGGTTATTACAAACTAACACCAAGCTAGATTTCTACAATAATATCAGAATTCTTTAGTAGTTTCTAGTCTAATTGATCGAGTTCTAACAGTTTCCGCCCACCCTTTAGAAATTTTTTTGGATTAACCAGAAACTTGTTCATATTAACCACTTATTCATAATGTATTAACCACCTAATTTTGAACTCAACAAATCCATGAGATACACCACTTTTTGTATGGTTTTCTACTAATCTGCTCACATATTGTTAAAAACAACATTACAGTGATTCGTTTCTAACTAGTTTTCTCCTACCATTTGGAATTTTTTTAGATTAACCAGAAACTTATTCATATTAACCAGTTATTCATAGTGTATTAAACACTTAATTTTGAACTCACCAAATTCATGAGATTCACCACTTTTTCCATGATTTTCTACCAATCTACTCCCAACTTAGTAAAAATAATGTTCCAAATGTCCACTTCACTACTGATTCTTTTCTAACTAGTTTCCCCCCACTATTTGAAATTTTTAGGGGATTAACCAGAAACTTGTTCATATTAACCAGTTATTCATAGTGTATTAACCACTTAATTTTGAACTCACCAAATCCATGAGATTCACCCCTTTTTTCATAGTTTTCTGCCAATCTACTCCTACTTAGTAAAAACAATATTTCACACGTCCATTCCACTATTAATTGGTTTGTAACTAGATTCCCCTCCACTCTTTGAAACTTTTTTTTGGATTAACCAGAAACATGTTCATATTAACCCCTTATTTGTAGTGTATTAACCACTTATGGACAAGATTATTTCTCAGCACATTCTGAGTTAATCAATAATAATAATCAAACAAATAAATCCCCCAACATTCCTTTATGACAATTAATCACAAACCAAAAAATTTCCCAACTCCTCATCCATTTATTGTCAATTTCAAAGCTAATAAGCATACTATCTACCATTAATCACACATCAAATTCCAACCCATGAAATAAAAAAGGTCACAACATTAATATATAAAAAATACCGCTAAAGGTTATGCCAAACAATACATTAGAAACACATTTTTAAATCTGCATACTTGAAAAGAAAATACCATCAACTTCACAGTCATTACTAAAACTTATACATCAACTTCACAGTCATTACTAAAATACCATCATCTACAAATACCATCAACTTCACAGTCATTACTAAAAAGAAAATACAATTATGCAGGCATATTGATCAATGACATCACTTACTTCAAAAGCACATAATCTAGACTCAACTTACAAACCACCAATGACCCTTGTAAAGAACATACCACAACTTATACATTTTCATATTACGAACAAGAAACAAGACAATTTGTAATCAAGTTCAAAAATTTAGTTCACTTAACGAAGAGGAGCATACAAGAACCAAGAGTGGCAAGACAATGAAACTCAACCCAGACATTTTGTCAAGCAAATTGTTCCAATTCTAGTACAAACAAGACCATCAAATTCATTTAGAAGCAAATCATATTGTCATGGATCTTGAACCAAAATTATTGTGCCTCATATTTAAAATAAAAAAATGGAGACATAGCAGAACTTAAACACAAAACATCAAAGATTTAGATTCATTCAGATTGCACTCAACCTCTATCATTTGCAATCAAACACCCACAAAAATAATGTGTATTAGCCATTCAAAAGATAAAAAAATATATATATAATGCAGAAGATATGCAAACATACCAAAACATGTTAGAAACTTTCAAACTCAAAATAACAAAGTAAAGGCATGTGCTTCATAATTTATGGGTTATCAAGTTGATCAAAACAATATATAAAACATAACGGCAAATATAACGATACATAAATCGTGGAATAACAATAAATCTCATGCATCTTGTTATTAAACCTCAAGAGAAGAACAAACTAAACTCAGAGCCCATATTCTGAACATTCATAATCATGTTGTCCGAGGCTAGAAATTAACTCAAGATTCAGGTAGTACCAAGAATTCCAAATTCAAAAGTATCATTGAGGAAGTCATACTCAAATTAACCAGCACTAAATCAAATTAACAACTGCACTTATTAAATCAATCAACACTACTTTATAATATCAATACCAAAGGGTTATAGCAATTAGAAAATATAATCAGTGGGTATCATATGAGTATCTTGGAAGATCATAATATGGATCGTATGGTAGGAAAAGAAAAGTTATGCCATTGAGTATATCATAAAACATAAATCAAGTTTATGTAGGAAAAAAAGCATATGAAAGAAGAAACTTACAATCTAGCACGGTTTGCTAACAAACCAAATGACCTTGGTAGATCTCTGTGAAATTATTATATGAAAGGTCCCTGAAGAAAGGAAAGCATCCTTTATGAGGTTCTATACAATGAAATTTGAACAAAACAGTCAAAGCATCTGCATTTTTATTGTATAACTTTCTCACAACTCAACCATTAATTATATTTTAAAACAATCTCAAAGCATAGTTTTCAGTCATGCCCTTAAAATCAAATTGAAAGTTAGTCCTTTAATATGCATTTCCGAATGAAAGAAAAAAGTTCATTCACATATCTCAACCAAACTCCCATCCCTACACAATTTCCAAGATGCATCAATCTCAGTTTCAAGGTTTTGCCTTGTATAAACCAAAAAATGAAAGGAAGTATAAATCATGCAAGTGCCCTAGTGAATAAGTTTGATAACTAATCACAGTAAAAGTCGAGCTTTAAGCTACGGACTCCACCGAAACAAAAAGGATTAGAAGAACAATCCATAGTCCACAATACAACACATTTAGGTAGTCTCGGTTCACCCCTTTAAACCCACATTTCAGGTTCTTCTAAAAATAAAAAAATAAAAAAGAATAAAATGCAATGGAGGCTTCTCCTTACTGACCTCCTTCAAATCCTAAGTTCGAAAATGTCGAGAGAACAAAACTCCATCCATTTGTCGGTTTAACAAAAAATTTCAAGTATCACATACGAAAAGAAAATCATCGGATGATGATCTAAACTCGATTTGTACAACATTTTGAGAAACAAAAACTCAAAAACATAAAAGAAAAGATTTTTCAAACTCGGTTCAGTATCCATCATTAATTTTTCAAAAGAAAATATTTTTAAGAATAAAAAGATGAAGTAAACCATAGTCATGAGTTATAAGAGATGAAATAAGAAGAAAATGAGAGGGCTTTTATCTCCTCTTACCTTGAGAAGGCGTGGTTGACTAGAGTGAGAAAGTAGAATAAGGTTGATGAAGAAATGAAGAGTCTTACTTCCAGTTAGTGAGGTTGGAACCTAGATATTTTGTAGTCTTTAAAATCTGATAAAGAAATAAAGAAATGAGATGAGAGGGAGACGAGGAGACGAGGAGACGGGGAGCCGAGATTGAGAAGGGAGACGAGGGGGACGAGATTCAGAGGGGGAGACAAGGGAGAGGAGGGAGACGAGATTGAGAGGGAGAGACCAGATTGAGAGGAATTGAGAGTGAAATGGAAAAGAAAAAACCAAATGAGAAGCGGGAAATGAAATGGAAAATAGTTGGAGGCATACGGATGACTCAGCAAATATACATACGGTGGATATACGTTGGACGTATTTCGTTGGACGTAAACCATTTTCCCTTACAAAGAGAACTAGAGAAGTGTGTCAGGGTCAACCAGCTACAGCCGTGTAATCTCCCAAATTATCGAACGAGTTGGCCACTTGGGATTTGAATAAAAACTCAAAGAGGCATGACATTTGTACTATATAAAAAAAAAGTTTTGTTAACCGTGATTTAGGACACATATTAAAAAATTAAAAAATATTTAAAATTATTAAATAAAAAATATAAGTATTTATTATTTTAAAAATTTAAAAATTATTTCAAATTTTTTATTCTAAGTAATTAATTAAAAATAATAAATGTTATTTTAATTTCTTAATATATACTTTAAGGACACACATTAATAAAATAAAAAAAAATATAGTGTTATTCTGGAGTGGATTCCGAGTTAACATTTTAAGAGTAACTTAGCTGACCTACTAGAGTTAAATCTTGATATTTATGAATAATATTTAATAAATAAATAAGTTTATTAATGAGAAATAAATATCTTATAAAATTTTTCATAAATAGAAGAATTAATTATAACACGAGCAGTGCTATTTCGTGCAAAAGAATTTCTATGAATTCACCCACGAAGGACGTGTCACATGCTTTTCAACCTTCTTCAAGTTAAATTATACAATAAAAAATTACAAAAAGAAGGAAAAAGGCAGCTCAGTCATGCATATAACTAATTCGTAAATTTTCACGAAATTGATTTCGTGATAACAAGCATTTCCTTTATAAGATATAACAATCTTATTATGTTCTTATCTTACTTAACGAAATTTATTATTCATTAATACTAATTTAAACATAATTTTATCTACTAACACGTTCTTATAAATATCATACAATGTAATAAATGTATATATCTAACTCTAAACACTCTAATCACTTTGTACACAATCTAATTTAAGCGTCAGAGTATCTTTTATAAGTACACAATCATCGCACCACCATCACTGTCATCGTGCTATAATTGTTATGGAGGAAACCACTTTTATTAACATTGTTCAAGTAATTATTTGAAACCCGTTCAAAACAAATGTCAATAATAATCTTTTTATACATTTGATAGAGCATAAAATAGGACCAATTGTATCAGAATTTATAAGTATACAAATATCATATGAATTAAAGTGATATGCATTAGTGTAAAGAGTTTGACATTGGTATTTATTAATATTTAAAAATTTATTTTTATTTTAATTAATAATAAAAAAATAACAATAAATACGGATTTATACAAAAATTAGTGGATGTCAATATAAAATTATTTACATTGATAGTGCATACCAATTAAACTCTTATAATATTTCTACTTAACTTTTTTTCTTCCATCAACTTCAAATTTAGTCCTCTTGACAAGATAATTTTTGGTTTTCTCTTTGTTGGAGAATCTTTGGCTAATTTAATTAAACAAATTGTGGTCACTAATTTATGTGATAATCTCTCTTGAATTTGAAAAAAAGAAATCCAAAAATAAATAATACTTCAACTTGAAAGAGGTATCATTAATTAGAGGTACCGTAGAAAAACCTCAATAAAAATGAGTTTTTTCCAGTTTTAAATATTAATTAATATTTCACTTATTAATAAACAAATCATTTAGAATTTAGTCACTTAAAATTCTGGAAGGATTAGTATGCATAAGAATTCGGATAAAAGTTGTAAGCTCATATTATAATATTTTTTTAAAAAAATTAACAAATGAATAGCTATCAGATAAAAAAAAAACATATAAATAGCTATGATTCCCTAATATGGGAGTGTCTTCAAAGTGTAGGTTGAGTTAACCATATACTTTCACATCAAACTATCAAAATACAACCCCCCCTTCCCTCCACCTCAACAAATCTTGTTAAATATATCCTATGACCTTTTTCTTAAAACAAGAACATAAGTGTCTTAAGTTAATAACCTTTTATTATCTTTTACTCTAAGTCATTTCCCTTTAACAACATCAGAAGCCAAAAGGACAAGTTAAAACTCATTTATTTAGATTCCCTTTGTTCCGGGCTGTGACCAGGACTTAGATCGTAGTAGGACTAAGGAGGCTCGTCGAAGACCTATGAAGGAGCTAGTGGCAGTGAAGATAGCCGAGAACTGTTTTATTGATGAACACAATAATAATCATATTCGTGTACCTATTCAATCGATTGATTCGAACACAATAATAATCATGAAAATTGTTTTATTGATGAACTGTCACTACAAAAAATTAGGTAAATTACGACAATTTTTTTTGCATATTACGGCGATTTTAACTGTCATTTTTTGCGTTAGTGGCAGTTTCCACAACTGACGTAATTTTCATCGCCATTCGGTATAATACGGCGATTTTTCGTTAACCACCACGATAACTGCCACAATTTACCATGTATAAAACGGCGATTCTGTGGTGCATAAAATGGCAGTTAAAACTGCTGTAATTTACCTAAAATTATGATTTAATTGTGTATAAAATGATGGGGTAAACTGCCGTAATTTTTGGTAAATTACGGCAGTTTTGACTGCCGTAATTTACCAAGAATTATGGCAATTTTGACTGCCATAATTTGCCATAATTTACCAAAAATTACAGTAGTTTTAACTACCGTAATACACTTAAAAAATTACTAATAAATTTTTGTAATTGCATCTAATTATAATAGTTTGAGCTATCCGTAATTTACAGGTAATTACAATAATATAAGACTGTCAGTAATCCACAAAAATTTTTTTTAACTAATTTTCATATTTACATCTAATTACATCAATTTTCATGTTTATTATGACAATTCTTGTTTGTTATAATCTACAAATATAAATATAATAATTTTGATTAATGAAATGTAAAAAAAAATACTCATTAATTTAATTTACCAAATATCAAATTTAACATGAGTACATTAACTTAATAACTGCAAATTATAAGTCATCAACATTTTGATAAATAACCTCCTAAATAGTAACATAAATACACAAGTCAAATAACTTCAAATTACATATAAGTCAAATAACTCCAAATTATATATAAGTCAAACAATTAGTAAATTAATTAATGAGAACTTGAAATATCCGCTGATTGATGAGTGTTACTTCCATTGCATGATCTTCTTAGATCATTAGGAGATAGAGCCCCGCTACCTTCATCTGGTACCTACAAGAAGGACAAAATTATATTTGAGATTTTCCAAACATAACAACCAAACATATATAGGAGAGGAAAAAAACAACACCAATAGTTAAGTTATCATCGTAAGTTCATAATAATTATTAAGAAAAAATATGAACACACAAGAAACCCAGTTCTTGGATTAACATTGACATAAGATTATAAAGCATCTTTCACAACAAATGAACATAGATAGACCACCCATTCATGCCAATGATCAAACAAACAAAATCTAGAGACTCAACCAATAAGCAAACCAAAGTCCCAATTCTTCAATATGGTCATTCAAACTAACTTCATGAAAAATGAGCATGGTTTCAGTAATTAGGAGGCAAAAAGGAAATAATCAAGGAAACAGTAAATGCATGATTTCATCCTAGTTTAACTAAAGCTGTGAGCAAACATATGAGCATGCATCATGAGTTACTATCACTGTTAAGACAACCAACTCAGCAGAAGAGCAATCTATCTCAGTTTCTCAATCAAACAGTCATCACACTCAAAATTGGAGTATTTAACTCAAAAAGCCAAGCACAAAATCAGCAAGCAACAAACAAAAACAATAAAGGCAACAAGGTGACTTAGCAACCAAGAAATTAACAATGAATAACATAGCTATGCTAAAACAGAGACTTATTTACATAACCCGAGAAGAAGAGTCAACAGCACTCAATGAAGACTAACTATGCATTCTCTATTCATATATGTCATTTACTAGTTGTAGGCTTCAAGCACTTTTTTTTTTTTTATTTAAGCCACAAAGAAGACTTAGCAATTAAACTATTAACCTATTTCTCCCAACTTCAACCAGAACACGTACACTCTATGCCCTAAATAAATTGTGTGGTTCAAATAAAAACAAACAGACAATTAATTTAGCATAACATTAAACTATTAACCTATTTCTCCCAACTTCAACGTAACCATTGTTGAGATGATGAAAGGCTGCATCAAAGTATTAGGCATCAAATTAATCAAGTTTCAAAAAAAACAACACATTCTCTATGTTTTCCAACTCTTCAACTATAACCTAAATCAACTATATTGTGTGGCCGATCAAACAATTTATTTGAATAAATAAGAAAAATTTCATATAGGCACACAATGCTTGTAATTGGTTCAAATAAAAACAAACAGACAATTAATTTAAATCATAACATTTAAAATCACCTAAGCATATGGATAAGAACTTTAGGTAATAATCATCCTCTAATATTCTCTATCACCTCGACCAATAGTCTTCCCTATCTCTTTCCTCTAATATTTTCAACACATGACATAAGTAATAATCAATTAAAGATGTACTTTAGGTAAATAATGAATCCATCAAAGATAAGAACTTAAACTACCAAATCATCCCTTCTCCTAGCCAGAGTTTTAGCACCACAAGTGTGAGGAATAGTTTGTTTCTTTCGATTCTCTTGATTTCTCTTACAAAGTGCATACAAATGAAAATAGATAAATTTCTTTGGTGTAATAGCAAACTATTTATAATCAACAATTCA
This sequence comes from Ormosia semicastrata, assembly GCA_029884595.1. Classification (NCBI taxonomy): domain Eukaryota; kingdom Viridiplantae; phylum Streptophyta; class Magnoliopsida; order Fabales; family Fabaceae; genus Ormosia; species Ormosia semicastrata. Next base: position 58,243,594 of record JAQQTO010000056.1, read on the forward strand.
ATAAATATGAAGTGAGTACCATCGTCTCAGGCCTCAAGTGATAGTCAACATAAGAAGCCCATTGCTCTATGTGCATTTCTACTCTTTGTTGAGTCATAAAATTCATTTCACAACTTCTGACGATTTTCCCTCCATTTTTTGCCAATGGATTGTTCAATATATCTCCTTGCAGTATTATTATCATTGACCTTGAAATCAAATCGACGCTTCAAACAAAAAGATTGTTAGATTATTATACCTTTATAAGTACAAACTTTAAAAATAGAACAAGCAAAAAATTTAAATGGTTCTACCATAAAGAAATGATCCCACTGGCAGTCACGGAAAGTGTCAGGCATATTTGACCACTTTTTAATGTTAATAGGAAAAAGAAGAGAACTGGTTGCCAATTGTCCACAAACTCCTGCAAGTAGGCCAGCTGCCTCTCCAATAGGACAAAAAAACTCATCAAAATCCACCACTACACGCACTTCATTAGGCAAGTTATGGACATTATGGACCTTCAACCTCATGTTCTTAGTTACTTCTTGTTCTTCATCTATAACAAATAAAGATCAAGTTAAATACATGAATCAAAAAAAGATAATGACATCAAGTTAAACTTCCTACTCCATCAGTTTATATCTATATGTACCTATAACATCCACAAACCAATAATGACTGGATTCACGTCCAAATTTATGTTTACGTGATGAAGATGGGGCATCAGACTGCGTAGATTGTGATGGGGCTTGGTTACATGACTGTGAGGCAGTAGGAGCAAATGGTGCTGAGGTACAACCCAATGGCAACTACAGTGGAGTGTCAGTCAATGGCTACAAAGTAGTAGGAGCAAATGGTGCTGAGGTACAAGCCTGTGGTGACTGCAATGGAGTGTCAATCAATGGCTACAAAGTAGTAGGAGCAAATGGTGCTGAGGTACAACCCTGTGGTAGCTGTTGTGGATTGTGAACTGGATCAGTAGCTTCGGATCCCCCAGCTACTTGTTTGAGAATATTCTTAATTCACTTTGGTTTTGGCATATCTGCATATATAAATGAAAAAATCAAATATAATCAATTTATATTAGTGTATGATAAAATTAAACGTATATTATATAGGAGTATTTTATTAAAAACTAACACATACATAAATAGATGATAGACTTAACATACCATAAAGTCATACCATAAATATATTAACTCAGTTGACTATTCTGACATATGTTCATCTTACCCAACCTCATCATTATCATTCCATTCACTTAATAATTCTTTATATGCATCCTCCCTTAACATTGGTAGATCATTAACATCTCCAAAGAATTGATCTAAGTCTTGCTCTGGGCATGGCTCATTCTCGTAAGCTTCATTATCTTCTTCTTCTCCCATATCGTATAAATCTCTTGGCTTCAAATGCACAACAACATTCCAACCTTTATTCACCTCATCATCCACATAATACACCATTTGAGCTTGTGAAGCTTCAATGTATAGATCATGCTCTTCACGGTCACCCGTGTGAATCAATCGTAAAAAATTAACAGAAGTAAAACCCCATGCATCCTTTGTAAACCCCCTATCCCTAGTGGTGTCAGCCCATTTACATTTGAATAGTGTCACCCTAAATCGACCATAGTAGTTAAGCTCAATGATGTCATCTAATTTGCCATAATATGACAAATCAGCTTGCCTTAAGTTCCCATCAACACTACTAGCAACACAAGATGTGGAAGAAGTTAGAAAAACTCCATTGTTTTGGGTTTTCAACTCATGTTCTCGAGCTGTTGTCTAAAATTTGAACCCATTAATATTAAATGCAGAAAACCTTCTAGCATGTCGTGTTGGACCTTTTGCTAGAATCTTTAGATCATCTAACATAGAATCCACAATGTCCAGGTTCATAAGCTAAAAGAATAGCATTAAAAGTCTTAGTTATAGTTTCAAATTAACAAAAAAATAATATAAGAAACACAATTTCATTACATTTGGAACCCACCTTACGAGGAAACCAATCAATGAAGTCTTTATTAACTATCTTCTCTAACTCTATAGATGTAGGCCTTCGCCCCTTAGACCACCTCCGGACTTGATCCTTAAATTCACTATATACACAATTAATATTAATACTACATCTTAACTAAGTGCTTTCATCTTGGTCATAAGTGTTATGTAGACTTTGCCTAAGTACTCACTCAATGTATGGCATGACTTGTGCACAATTTAGTAACACATATCGATGTGCTTGTCTTTTCTCCATAGTTGACAACTCAAAGGTTGAGGAAGCTCCTGCTGCTCTACCCATTGGTGGAAAAATGTTAGGCAAATATGAAGAGTCTCTATCACCAGGATAATCATTAACTCGTGCAGGCCTATTAATTCGTGTCTCAATCCCTTCTATATAGAGAGAGCAAAAGGTAAGAACCTCTTCAGCTAGGTATCCTTCAGCAATGGAACCTTCTGGCTGTGCCTTGTTTCGTACAAATGACTTTAAGTTCCCAAATACCTAAGAGGTTGTAAGATTGAGAATTAATTAAGAGATATGAGATATTAACCTTAAAGAATAGCCTACAACAAAAAATTAGATATTTACCTTTCAATTGGATACATCCATCGATAATGTACTGGCCTCCAAGTTTGGCCTCACCAATTAGATGACAAGTTAAATGAACCATGACTGTAAAGAATGATGGAAGGAATAACATTTCTAAGTGACAAAGGGTGAGAACGATTCGGGATTGGATCTTGTCAAGATCTACTAGACTTAAGCTTTTGGCACATAATTGTCGGAAGAATGAACACAACTCTATTAACACCGTAACAACTTTGTCTGGCAAAACATTACGTATGGCAAGTGGTAATAACTGCTCCATAAGAATGTGACAATCATGACTCTTCATTCCAAAAAGCTTTCGTTGTTTCAAGTCAATGCACCTTGAAATGTTGCTTGAGTACCCATCTGGAATTATGACATTCTTTAAAGTCCGCAAAAATACATCTTTCTTCGTATTTGACATTGTAAACAAAGATGGGCGACATCTTCCATTCTCATCTGGCCAAAGATCCTTCCGTATACCCATTTCTCTAAGATCCTTTCGAGCTTTAAGATTGTCTTTTGATTTACCAGTCTCATTAAGTAAAGTGTATACCACATTATCACATACATTTTTTTCAATGTGCATAACATCTAGATTGTGACGCAACAAGTTAATCTCCTAATAAGGAAGATCGAAAAATATGCTTTTCTTCCTCCATTGTCCCGATCCATCTTCAATAATGGTTTTCCCTCGAGTTCTTTTACCTTTGTCATTTGACTCTAGAAGTTTTCCAAAGGTAACATTAATGCCCTCAAGTTGTTTCAAGATGTCTAATCCGAATAATGTCATTGGTGGATCCCTTTTCTCAATTGTCCCATTAAAATGAGCTCGATTCAATCTAAATTTATGTCCCTTTTCTAGAAAATGACGATGACCCATAAAACACCACTTTCTACTATGTTTCAGTCTATAAGAATCTGTATCAAAGTTACACGTGGGGCAAGCAAGGCCAGTGTGTGTGTTCCACCCAGATAAGGTACCAAGCCCAGGGAAGTCACTAATTGTCCACATCAGAGCTGCTCGCATTCTAAACATTTCATTCTTTGAAGAATCTAATGTTTGCACTCCATCATACCACAAATCCCTCAAATCTTTGATAAGAGGTTGTAAGTACACATCTATGTTATTCCCTGGTATTTGTTTTCCTGGAATGATCATTGAGAGGATGAATGAAGTTTGCTTCATGCATTCCCAAGGAGGGCGATTGTATGGGATAAGAACTACTGGCCAAATGCTATGGTTTGTACTCATGGTTCCAAAAAGGTTAAAACCATCACTAGCTAAGCCAAGTCATACATTTCGAGGATCAACGACAAATTCAGAATGAATAAAGTCGAATCTTTTCCAAGCCTTCGAATCTCTAGGATGCCTCATCAATCCATCTTGATTACCCTCCAACACATGCCAGGTCATAGACTTAGCAGTCTTAGAACACATAAACAATCTTTGTAACCTTGGCTTTATTGGAAAGTAACGCAAAATCTTTGCAGGTTGCTTCTTCTTTTTCTTATTATCCTTCCACTTAGATTCCTTGCATCTTCTACATTCTTCTAAGTGTTCGTCATCCCCCCAATATAACATACAATCATTTGGGCAAACAGGTATCTTGGTATAATTAAGACCAAGTTTGTTGATGATTTTCTTGGCCTCATAGAATGAAACAGGAATCTTCGCATCTTCAAATGCATCTTTTAACAATTCCAGAATCATAGTCATAGCTTTGTCACTCATTCTGCACAAACATTTAATATGATACAATTTTACCAGAAAAGACAATTTCAAATACTTCGTACACCTTTCATATAATTCTTGATTACCGTCTTTGAGCAACTCGTAAAACTCTACATTATCTTCATTATGCACCTCATTATGCCCTTCATTTAATGTCTCTTCTCTATTAACAGCCTCAGAAGACACCCCAGGTTCATTAAAATTGTGCCTAGTGAACCCAAATGCATCATTGATCATGGTTTCCATCGGATTTTGGGGTTGAAAAGTGTCCTCCATGACATATGTGCCTTCAAAAGCCTCAGACTGAATTACATTTGATTCTTCACCATGCTAATACCAAACTTTGTAATTTTTTGGAAAAGGCCGTAAAGTTAGGTGTTCTTGAACTATTTCTCTTGTTTGCCACTTCTTAAAACCACACTTGGAACATGGACACTTAATTTTATGCTCGTCAATAGACTGATGTTGAAATGCAAAATCCAAAAACTTGCTTAACCCAACCGCATATTCAGTTGTGTTCCATGGTTTACTAATCCAAGACTTATCCATCGGCATGACTAGAAAGGAAAATTTAATATTACAATTTAAAATTAATACAATTGTGCAAATTTAAATGGTGATATATGAGAAAATAAGATAACAGTATAATAAAATAAAATGTACTTCTAAAATGCTGCATATAAGAGAAATTGTTTCTCAACCAGTTCAGGTTTGGCTTCTGTGTAGAACAAGTCAATTTTTTTGGAAGCTTTTATAAAAATAAATCATATAGCAAGGCCTAATTCTTTGTTTAGGGCCTTTGGGCCCTACTTTTATTGCTAGACTAGACTAAATACCTAAACAGGTAATATGATTTTATTAGATATAAGTGGGTGCAACTGAACCTGTGGCCTGGCCTTCTCTCACTGCTTGATCACAGACCCAAAAACCTTGATGGTGGGAAATTAAGCCTGAAAATAAGTAATAATCAATTAAAGATGGTCTCCAAGCTGTTTGCTTGTCCAGAAAACAATGAAAAATTGAAGCTAGCATTTTAGAGAAGATTGAAAGGTTTGACAGTTGTTTAACATGATAACAAGATAGAAATTGCCTCAACTAAGAAAGAATGAAAAACTGTAGCCAGCAAAGTGAAACAATGGTAGAAGAATTTCATCTGAATTCGCTTTCTTTTTTTTTTTTTTTAAAAATTGCTTTCTTGAAGTGATTATTTTATCTTTTCAAGTATTGCAGAAAATTATTACTACAACTTGAACTTAAGATGTTACCATGGTTAGCATGTGTTTACTGTTAGTTAGAAGTTAGTTAAATTGGTTTGTTGAATTAAGTTAGTTATTTGTTAGTCACTTTCTATTGTTCTATGTAAGTATTGATTTATTGTATACACTTTTCATTTTTCAATAAAATCTCAGCCCTTGAATTCTCTCATTTCTCTCCTGGATGTCTATTTAAATTATCACTCACTCTAAACACCAAAAGAAAGCTCATCAATCATAACAAATTCTAAATATTTTTCTGTAAAATCTAGCTTACAAACCAATTCTTCTAGCAAGTATCTCGTGCACTGCACTTTGTTCTTTTTTAATTCAGTTAGAATAAAAAAATATATAGATTAAAGGAAAAAAATTTAAAATTATAAAGGCGATGTACATAATAATTAGTTTAAAAGAGAATTTGAATTTAAAATTTAAAAGAAGAAAAGTTAAGAATGATAATGTGTCATTCTTTGCTGGAGAGTAAAATAAGAGATTAAGCTACTCTAAAAATGTGTACTCTAATTTAATAAATAAGGGTGGATAGGGCTTGCCAAATGCTTAGCAGTTTTCACCATGATTAAGTGATACATAATCTTTACTATTAATACTAGATCACAACTCAAGATAAATGTTATATGTAGCTATAGCAAACAAAGGAATATCACAAGAAGGAACATGGCATCAAGCATCAACTTCTTATAAGCATTGGTTTCCAAGGGAAAAAAGCAAAAATTGAATCTATGCAATTGAAAAAGCTTACAGAAGAAGCTCGTTCTGATTTGAGACGCTTTTTGACAAAGTTGGCAAGTTTCTTTTTATAACGTTCTCCGGTCTCACTGTTGAAACAAACTGCATTGTGTTCCAGTTAGTCAGCCAAAAGTTCACACTTCACAGCAATTAAAGTTAAGGAAACCAGATATCACATTAATTTTTAAAAAAAACACAAAAGAGTAAAAAAGAAATAATTCAAAGATAGAGGAACTAGAACAATTTCACCATTTCTCCTTGCAAGACAGCCCTTAAAATTAATTTTTCAATTAAGTCCTGCATCAAAGAGCTGCATGCCTTATTTAATTTTTCTTTTTAGAAAAGTGGGTGAGTACACCTAAACACAGTAGTACAAAGAGAAACCAATATCACCCTATCTCCCCTAACAAACAGGAAAGGAACTATCCGCCTTGTAGTCTGAAATCAAAAGATAAACAAAAATCATCCAAGAAAGAGTATCTTCTTTATAACAAAGGTATCATGCATTAGTTGTCTTTGTCAGATAGCACCAATTTGATGCTTGATGCATATTGGAGATTCTAAATATGCATCCTGAATTTCCTAGATATGAACAAAATCCCAAAGGTTTCCAAGGCTCCATTTCTTCTCTGGATAGGGAGTATTATTGATTTGGCAAGACAAAATTCCCTTTTAGCCAACATAAAGTCAGCTAAGCAGATAGCCAGCTCTAAACACATTCATTCATTAATATCCAAGTTCTGAATAACAAGGCCAATAACCTTTCTAGTAGAGTACCAAATTAATGCTATGCATATATATACACACAGATAAGCACTTCAGTTAGGCTTAGAGATTTTGAAATGATGGACATGGCCCCACAATGAATCTTCATTCAAACAAAAATTCTCCTTACTTCTTAAAATGCAGTAGGTAATGACTGCCCTTGACAGTGCTTATTTACTTACAGCTAAATAATCTTAAGATGGTTCATTATTTCCCAGCAATCATTTGCAGTTCTAGTTCTACGAGTTAGCTTTGCATCAAAACAATATATGCTGATTATAACTTACCCTCACAATTTCTTCATAAGTCTCATCATCGATTTCCACAGTGGTAACAATTTCTTCAACATCACCAAGAATCATATTAAGATGCTGATCATAAGCCTGCAAAATAAAAAATAAAAAAATACCCAGATTGTAATTATCTTCAATTCCAAATTAAAAACCCATAATTTTGCCAAAATTGAACACTCAAAACACAATACCAAAACCTAAAAGTTAATGGGAAGACACAGACACAGTGTATAAGTTGAAAGTGAAATATTGAAATAGCAAAATGACATTAATTTTGAATTAGTAAGCAGATTTCGATCATAAATAGAGTGATCAAACTAATGTGAACCAAAAATCCAAACTTTAAGCAGATTTGGAGATACCCAGAACTGCAACTCTCACCCTCGAAGTCAACTTATGGCCATAAAGAGAGATTTCAAGAACTGATTCGATAAAGCATGAAAGATAGATGATGGAGGTAGTAGCATACATACATACATACCACTTTCTTCGTTCGATCTTCAGTCTCGTTCAGCTGAAGCTATCTTCCGGGTCTATGATGGGGAAGGGAACGGTAACTCAGTGCAGCTGCAGAATCAGATGGTGAAAGAAGAAGAAGGAGTCTGTACATGAAGCTTGCCACGAAGCTCTCTGTCAGAACAGAGCTTGACGTAGATACGCTCGTCGAGGCTGAGCCTGATGAGATCTAGAGGCTTTGGGCAGAGGCAGAGGTTGAACAGATCTGGGCACTTGTGAGCTCGTGTTGGCGCGACGGCTTTGGGGCAGAGGCAGAGGTTGAACAGATTTGGGCTTTGAGTGAGAATGAGAGTGAGAGCACGAGAGATAGAGAGGATGAGAGTGAGAGCACGAGGGAGATGGTGAGAGTGAGAGCACAATGGAGAGGGAAGTGAGAGTGAGAGTGAGAGTGAGAGTGAGAGTGATAGGGTGAGAGTGGGAGGGAGAGCACGAGGGAGAGGGAAGTGAAAATGACAAATGTGAGGGAATTATTTTTGCTGAGAGGGAAATTAAAATTTATTTTTTAATTAAATTTTAAAATTAAAATAACGGTGGTTAAAACTGCCGTTTTATTGATCAACTGCCATTTTTTACTTGTAAAATACGACAGGTATATAACTGCCGTATTATACTGAATATTACGACAATTTTTTTGAACTGCCGTATTAAAACTACCGTAATTTACTTAATTTTTTGTAGTGTGTAACATATAAGCTATTGAGGTTGATGAAATTCTCTTACCTTGAATGGGGTTGTCTCTCTTCTCTGTAAACTCTTTCACACTAAAAAGACATAAAGGAAAAGTTTAGGGAGAGATCATAACTTTATAATCTCTTGTAATAAACATATAAATAATTACTGTAAAATAATTAACTTTAAAAAATCATTCTTGAAAAAATGAGTCTTACATTTAAATGAATTTAGTTTAAATTCCTTAATAATATAAAGAGTTTTACAATATTACTGAATAATGTTGTGTCATTTGTGTCAGCACCTAATTTGTCTAGGTCATTTTTTAAATAATACAAAATGTATTGAGCTTAAAAAAAATTATTATTAGATACCCATTACCAAGTCTAATCTCAGTTTCCCAAAAGTTAATAAGTAAGAAAAAAGAAAAATATAATCAGACAAGTTGAAAAATTAATGATGGTTAATAGTGCTTTTGAGTTTTGAATATTATGCATATTTAGCAAATGCTGTGCTGGTAAAATATGTAAGGATTAAATAAAGACAAAATATCTAACCCAAAAACAAAAAAATTAAAGACATAATAAAAACATGAGGAGTGATTACGCCCAAAGAATAATGCGGTAGTTTTGGCATAACTTTGAGGTGTCGATTTCACAGATAGACAAATTAAAAGAATAGCACAAGGAACAAGGAAATTAAAGAAAAATATTAAATAATTAATGTTAAATAAATATTAGTTTTAAATGCAAATTAAAATGAAACAAAGTGACTAATGAAAAAGTACTCAAATTTGATGAATAGTAAAGCATCGAGAATTCCTTGCACAAATACGGTATTTTAATTATTCTTAATTCAATGAATAACTCAATTGGAAACTTAATTTCCAAAATTATCAATCGAAAAGTATAAATTTATAAACTAAATTAAATCAAATGTAATCCTTTGAAAAATCATTCACCACTTTTAGAATACATAAATTATTATCCCTATTGAGAAACTTCAACGACAGCAATATGCTCAGGGAGCGATATTGCAGCAAAGAAATAAATTAATATAGATAAATAATTGATCGAAACATAATCAAAGAACTAATCCATTCAATAGAAAAAGCATGACTGAATCCATAACAAAATAAATCTTATGATTATTCGAAGAAGAAAACATCAACAATGAATTGAGAATGATAAAACTGTTGGTGTATGCCCTAGAGGCTAATACATTTTCTGTATTTACATACATTCTATTATGCTATTTTATATATGAGGCATTTCATTTATTGTGTTCTTTTTGATAAACATAATAAAGTCCTTAGAATAGTAAGTTTGATGCCATAGGACATCAAGTGGATGACTTGATGGTGAGATCCTTTTGGTTACAACACTATTCTTAAATGTCCCTAGTCAAGTATTATTGTTAATTAGAACAACAATAATACATTGAGACTAGTATGTGTAGAGACTGATGACCGCATCTCACGGGTCATGGATATGAGATATCAAGTCTTCACATGGGTACATATTAGAGTAATGATGTACTGGAATGACCCACCATGAGAACGCTACATGGATCGTTACGTGAGTGTCATAAGCGATTCTCATAGTGACAATGGTGTTTGTGGTCCTTTGACCTGAAATCACTACGATTCCTACATGAGGAGTTGTGTGTTTTAATGCCATCAAACGTCATCTGTAACAAGGTGATTATAAAGTTGGTTATTGGACATACCGCAAATCATGCAGAGGGATGTGAGTGACCTAGATGGAATTTGTCACTCCTACATAACAGAGCGATATCTTCGGGCTCCCCGATTGAGTGAGATCTGCGAAATGCATAGCCATGCTCAAATGAGTCAATATGAGATATTGATCTCATTTGTTGTTACAAAGTCTACTCGAGTATCAGGAAACGAATGATTGGACTATACAAGGGTGACGCATTCCATGCCTTGTGATCAATTTAGATATCTTGACAAAGGGACTAAACGACACGGAAACATTGGTCATGAAAAGGTTATGTCAAATCACTGACATTCTTATTACTTGGGTAGCAGCGATGTGTTGCTAGATACCGCTCACTGCTTGTAATATTAAAATGAGATTTTAATATTACTACCAACGTAATAAGAACCTGCAGGGTCACACACATAGAGCAGACTAAAATTAGAGCAATGAATCCAAGTTGGACTCGGATTCAAATATGGGCCAAACTCATAACAAATGGGTCTAGGGTTGCACAGCTTACCTTACTGCTGCTCACACTCACTTAAGGCAGTCACTATTATAAATAGTACTGCTAAGGGGGCTGCTAAGAGACATAATTCTGAACCCTAGCCGCACCTACAGAATAGTGAGTGAGAGAGCGACAGGTTTCTTCTCTTCTCTTCGCAGCTAGCACTGTGTGAGAGACGTGAGGCTCCTCTTTGCGGACGTTGGACGTTTGTGAGTCTGTTCGTGTGGATACCGCAGAGACATCGTTTCTATTACGGTGTTAGTGATTCACGCTTCAAGAGGTAAATCCTTTAAAAACTCGAATTATGGCTTTTTCGCATGGATCCTCGGTGGGAATCCCTGTTTTCCGCTGCGTGTTGTATCCACAAAAATTCCCAATAAAAATAAAAGAGTTTTTGTAATCAAAAATCAAATACATAAATTAAAAATAAATTAAAAATATCATCTAGTGTGTAAGTTCATCCCTAACCTTACTTGAGAATTTAGTTATCCATATTATGATGATAGACAAATAAATTCTAGAGAAAAGACCTTCAAGTTTGTCGTCTCTGCCCGTCCTCTACCTTTCCTGTGCTACATCCATATTCTCACTTTTTTTACTATGCAGCCTATTAATAAGAGATTTTACCTAATAAAAGTGTATCTTGTATAAAATCTCCTTAATTGGTCCCAAAAATAAAAAAAAAATATTAATTAGATTTAGGAAACCAATTTTAGAAAACATAATATCCTTTTATTGAAGTTGTCAAAATTTTATCTTTTTCTCTCTTTATTTATTGTGGGCCCAAGTCTTGATTTCTTCCTTCAATTAAACTTGCTGTCAAATTTTCATTATTTTTGTCTAAGATTTTTTAACAGATTCCCTACAATTATCACAATAATTAAATTAATATATTCTTTAAATAAATAAATCAATAATATTATAAAGTTACTAAAATCAAATATAATGAAATATAATAATGCCTATTTTTATAAAAAAAATAAATAAAAATTAGGCTATTATCACAACCTCTAATCAGCTTATTGCTAGTCCCAAGTAATAGAAGCGATACTAAACAAAACTCACAGTGAAAATCATCATACTCAAGAATATCAGTCATGTATCAGAATACCACAATTGCTACAAAAGCTCTACCATCATCAAACTCAAAGTGTGTGAATAATATAGCGACTACGACATATACCCATTGTCTCCAGATATCACAACTAGAATTTTCTTCAAAAAACATCTTTCAACCATATACAATCCTCACAAGAGCTACACTCAATAATGAAAATTACTCAAAAGTATGGTGTCACTCATAACAAGTATATGTGAGTAGAGTAATAGACACAAATTAAAACAAATATCTCACATATAAAATGATAGAAAGAACACTAAGAAAATAGAACAAATATCATTTTATGAAAAGATGACAAGAAAAGACTTTACATCACACCTTATGATTATTCACGTACATTGGAAGAACCATGCAATCTCTCAAGATCAAATAAGACTTTATTAAGCTTGTAATGTAGGTAAAGGAAAAATATGAAGGCTAAGGAAAACAATGAAAATCAAAAGTGTTTCAAGAATATTTAGAAACTTGATTTCTACACTTTCAACACAATTTTCTTTACCTTCTTTAAATCACTTTTTTTTTCAAACTCCCAAACCAGACATTTTATTTTTCACATCTTTTCTCAATTTTTTTCTAACTTTATAGCCTTTCGAATTTTTTTCTTCCTTTTATTTTTTTTCTTGCACTTTCACTTTGCTTTTTTTTTCATTTTTCTCTTTTTTTTCTTCCCTTATACCTTTCTATATTGCAATAATATTGCTTATTCGCTGAAACACTTTGGGAAAAAGTTAAGAAAGAAAGACTCAATAAATAGGCTCAAAGGGGTGACTAGCGACAATATGTTAAAGAACAAAAATATTATTCTATGGCTCAAAATAAAAAACATGATCTAATATCATCTCTCAAGGAAACATTCAATTCTACCAAATTCTATGGCATCAGATTAAATACAAGTGTGATATAAAACTTTTCTTTAACCAAAATAATAATGAAACGATCTAGTGAAAAATAAATCATAAGCATCACAATAAACATTAGATGGCCAAGAAAACACTCTCACAATAAAAATGAATAACTCAAAACTCACTCGGCAAAAATATGGTATCCACAAGCTTTCATCAAGTTTTCTAATTATTTCAATTCTTCAACAAAGAGACATGCAGAAGCAGCTATGAATAATGTGAAACAAGTTGAGTAAGATGATAGAAAAATGTTCCTCACAAAAGTGGAATAATGATAACATGACTAAAATCCAAGTACCTCCCTCCCGTAATCAAAACCAAAAATTGTCTTTAATGTTTCAAATTAAATCCAGACTTAAGAAATAATCACCAATATGTATCAAAGAAATTATTAGGACAAAAATAAATAGGGTAATAGAGAGGAGTCACATACTTGAAATGCTTAGCGATTAAAAATAGAAGACGAGAAGAGGATAACTACACCCTGACAATAGTTAGTAATGACAAAAATAACAAAAACAAAATAAAGTAAAATGAAATAAACAAGCACGCAAACTAATTTTTTTTTTTGGGTTTCAAATATTTTAATTTTTTTTGTTGGCAGACACTATTTACATCTCCATACAAAGACTCCAAAATCTGGAAGGCACTTAAGCTGACACAATAAAAACAAAAACAAAATACTAAAAACTTACTTCAGTTTTGGTAGACAAGATCATCTACCAAAATCCCTTCTAAATCTTGATCATTCAACTCAAGTTATGGCTTCAACCGCTGATCATTTACCTTCCTTCAAATTAATTATATGAGAACAGATCAGGGGACTAACACCTTTTATACCAGTAATGCTCTAACCTTTCTCAGGCAACTCCTCAAACTTTGGTTGCCATGCTCGAGTGTCATAATCTTGAGTTCTATAAAAAATAGCACAAATATCAACTATATTAGATGGATTACTAATAGAATCAAATTCAGAATTAACAAGAAAATACTCAAGGGGATCAAAATCATGGGCTGTAGAAACTCTTATATAAATGAATGAGTCAATCATGTATATTTGGTGGCCCTCGTCATCATCTTCTAGCTATTTTGCAATATGAAAGATATTCACCTCAAAAGTCATATGTCCAAAAGACAACTTCATGAGCCTATTCCTATAATTAATAAGAGCATTAGCAGTGACAAGGAAAGGACTACCTAAAATCAAAGGAATTTTAGAAGTAGTATCAACAACAGAGTTAGTGTCGAGGATTAGAAAATCAATAGGATAATAAAATTTGTCAATTTGAATTAGAACATCCTCTACCACACCCTGGGATACTTTGACTAAACGGTCAACCAACTGCCATACCACAGTGGTTGGTTTAATTTCTCCAAACCTCAATTGCAAATAAATAGAATATGCCATTAGATTCATGTTAGCTCCTAAATCTAGCAAACCTTGCCCAAACTCATGGTTTCTAATGCTGCATGCAATGATTGGGCAACCAAGATCCTTGTACTTGGGAGGAATACACTGCTCAATTAGAGCACTAAGTTATTCTATCAGGAATGTGGTCTTCTTCACATGGTACTTCCTCTTAATTGTATACAAATCCTTAATAACTTTTGCATAAGTAGGAACTTGTTTAATCACATGCAAAAGAGGAAGATTGATTTTTACCTGCCTTACACTATGTTTGGATGATAGGTAATGAGGGGAATGTAAAGGGAATAAGGGAAATGAAAATAACTTCCCTTGTTTGGGAGTTTTAAAATACATGGGAATGGAATGGAACATATGGGGAATCATTTTCTCCCTCTTCTCCTCAAATGCCCAACTTTTGTTTTCCTCAAAATTGAGGTGGAATGGAGGAAACACATGAGTAATTCCATTCCGTTCCGTTAATGAAACTTCCAAACAAAGAGAATGGAAACTATGTTCCATTCCATTCTTTTCCTTTCCGCTCCATGCCCATATATTCCGTTCCATTCCGTTAATGAAAAAACATCCAAATATAGGGTTAGATTCTTAAGGATTTCATTGTTAGGACCTAAAATTCACTTGCTTGATTTTAAAGCTTGAGGGAATGATATCTTAACAGGACTCTTTGTCACCTCAGGTTCCTTGGGCAGCTCAATATCACTACTATCCTGATTCTTTCCACATCCTTTGATTTGTTTGTTGTTGAGATGTGTAATGATGTACCACTTCATGTCACAATGACATTCACATCCTTCAAATTCTCTTGTGCCATGTGTTGACCATGGGGTGTAGATTGAGCTTGAGAAGGGAACTTACCTCGCTCATTCACACTCAAGGAGTTCATCAATTTAGACACTTGGCTTTTTATCTCATTATTTTCTTCAATAAACTGCGTAATCAAAGTTTTAAACTTTTGGTTAGTCTTACTCTGTGCCTCAATAAAAGCCTGCAAAGTGCCTTTTAAAAGACTCCTAGAAGATAAAGGTGCATGATATGGTTCAGGATATGATCTAGGGAGTTGTGCAGAAGGTTGGCTTTTAGACTTTCAGCTAAAATTAGGGTGATTGTGCCACCCCCGATTATATGTATCAGAGAAAGGTGTAAAAGGTTTCATGTACATACTTAAGGCATTACATTGTTCCTCATACATCCATCTCATCTCAGCAAATGAGAGACAATCTTGGGCGAGGTGATCTACCCCGCCATACACAAAACATGATTTAAAAGACTCTGTATGATTAGCCACATATGTTGGCTTTAAGGTTAAGATGCTCACTAGGGAGCTAGAGGTGCTAAAGACTAAGGTGTGACTTATTTGTACTCTCAGTAACTCTAGGTCCAGTCCAAGTGTGAGCTTTTTTAGCAAGCTCATTAAGGTATTCTATGGTCTCATCTCAGGATCTTTCTGTAAGAATTCACCATTACACATCATCTCCACAAATTGGTGCTCTCTAGATGTAAGTCCCTCATAAAAATAGCTCACTAAGCACCGATTCTCATACCCATGGTAAGGACACATACTCAACAACTCCTTACATCTCTCCCAAGACAGATATAGAATCTCACTATCCTTTTGTGCAAAGGTGGAGATTTTCCTTTTCAAAGCATTAGTCTTATGTTGGGGAAAATGTTTATTAAAGAAGGTCTGAGTCATCTCATTCCATGACCCAAGAGATCGTGGTCTCAGCGAGTATAGCCAACTCTTAGCTCTATCTTTCAAAGTGAAAGGAAAGAACTTAAGTCTCACAATGTCATTAGTTGCATTTTGACTAAGAAAAGTTGCAACTATTTCCTAAAATTCCCTAATGTGCAAATATGGATTTTCATTTTCCAAGCCTTGAAAAGTAGGGAGTAACTGTATCATTCTTATTTTAAAATTTAGTTAGGGAGTATTAGCTGGAAACATGATGCATGATGATGTGGATGTGCGTATAGGGTGGAGGTAACCTGAAGGATCCTAGTGGGTTGATCTCTGTGTTCACTCATTTCCTCAGAATTAGAAGAAGTATCAAACAAATGAATAGAATAATCAAACTTTGACTTTGACACAGGTCTACAAGCAAACCGTTTCCTCAGCAACAGATCCTATACATGTGCATGCAAGGTAGAGAAAAATGCAACATTAAAAAAAATCTACAAAAAGAAAAGAAAAGAAAATAAAGAAGCTTAAAAAAAATTTAAAGATGAAAAAAGACGTTGTAAACACTAAAAGATGAAAAGAAAGCAGCAAAAGACGTTAAATCTGAATTGAATTGGACGTTGAATCAAGATGCAAAGAAGAAGCTAATAAAGATGCAACACTAAATAAAATAATAATAATAATCTAAAAAAATAAAATAAAAATGCAGTAAGCTAATAAAAAAATGAAGTTACCGACCTTACAAACTGTTGAAAAGAATAATTTTCTAACGATTCTTTTACCGTTTCCTCAATGACAGCGCCAAAATTGATTATGCCCAAAGAATAATGTGATAGTTGTAACACAATTTTAGGATGTCGATTCCACATAGATACAAATTAAAGGAATAGTAAAAGGAACAAGGAAACAAAAGAAAAATATTAAATGAGTAATGTTAAACAAAGATTAGTTTTAAATGCAAATTAAAGTAAACCAAAGTGACTAACGAAAAAAGTACTCAAATTTGACGAATAGTAAAGCATCGGGAATCCTTTGCACAAATTCGATATTTTAATTATTCTTAATTCATTGAATAACTCAATTGAGAACTCAATTTCTAAAATTCTCAATCGAAAAGTATATATTTATAAACTAAAATTAAATCAAATGTGATCCTTTGAAAAATCATTCACCACTTTTAGAATACATAAATTATTATTCCTATTGAGAAAATTCAACGACGACAATATACTCTGGGAGCGATATTGCAGCAAAGAAGTAAATCAATATAGATAAATAATTGATCCAAATATAATCAAAGAACTAATTCATTCAATAGAAAAAGCATAACTGAATCCATAACAAAAAAAATTCTATGATTATTCGGAGAAGAAAACATCAACAATGAATTGAGAATGATAAAACAAATGAGTTTTAGTAATTGAAAATCAAATACATAAATTAAAAATAAATTGAAAATATCATCTAGTGTATAAGTTCATCCCTAGCTTTACTTGAGAATTTAGTTCTCCGTACTATGATGATAGATAAATAAATTCTAGAGAAAAAGTCTTCAAGTTTGTCGTCTTAGTGTGTCCTCTATCTTTTTCTGCGCTGCGTCCATATTCTCACTTTTTCTGCTATGCGGCCTATTAATAAGAGATTTTACCTAATAGAAGTGTATCTTATACAAAATCTCCTTAATTGGTCCCAAAATAAGAGAAAGATATTAATTGGATTTAGAAAATCAATTTTAAGAAACTTAATCTCCTTTTATTGAAAGCTGTTAGATTTTTGTCTCTTTCTCTCTTTATTTATTGTGGGCTCAAGTCTTGATTTCTTCCTTCAATTAAACTTGTTGTCAAATTGTCATTATTTTGTCCAAGATTTTTTAATAGACAATTATTACAATAATTAAATTAATGACTTCTTTAAATAAATAAATCAATAGTATTTTAAAGTTAGTAAAATCAAATATAATGAGATATAATAATACCTATTTTTATAAAAAAAATAGATAAAAATTAAACTATTGTTGAGGACAGAAACTTAAGTCTTTAAATTACTACTTCTAGAGAAAAAAAAAACTTTTTGTAGAAGTTAAAATAAAACTTGAAATTAAATGCTATGCATAACAAATAGTCCCTCGAAATCATATGTAAAATCCGATCTGTAAATTTGCTTCTGTAACAGAGTCTAAACAACCGTAAAGTTCATCAATTACTTTTGAAAACTTCGTTTCCCTTAAACAACTTTCTAGTTTCTACACGTCTATCAAACAAATTATTGCTAGGTTTCTTTCACCAATTTGCTAACACAAACGCACACTGATTTGAAGGAAGTTTTTTTTTCCCTTACAAATGACATTGGAAATTGTGAATATGAATATTAGCGTTGCTTAAAATATAAAAGAATCAAAGATTTAATTTTTACGTTAACTACTAGTACAAATTTGCACAAATAAAAAGAAAAGAGAGAAAAAACTACTAGCACAAACAAATTTGACATATAGCAAATTGCCAGATAAAAAAAATTTTAAATTCAAAGGATTACATATAAAATCCGATCTCTAAAATTACTTTCATAGTGGTATGGGTATCTAAACGACTATATAAAGTACTCCTTTCGCTTTTCAAAATCTTGTTCTCTTGGAAGAACTTTTTCAACACGTCTATCATACAAATTAGTTTAACAATAACTTCTGTGCAAATTGGAAAAAAAACAAAAACCTTAGATTCAAAGCATTGGCAGAACAATCCACATAACTTGTCGAGTTTGAAGAAGAAGAAATCTAGCGCCGTGAAAGGAAGGGGAGTAGCCAAAAACCAACTCATCTAGAATATTTTTAAAATATAATTAAGAATAGTTGGACGTAGTAATAAATATTTCACATTCTAAGAGAATTAGCAAGATTTAAATTTTAGAGTACATACTTGTTAAAAAGATTTCATAAATAATCAATTTCATTACAGGATTAATCTCACCATAATACTTGTTGAAATAATCAATCAAAGAAAAAAATTAATTCTTTAGACAGAAAACAAATGACAAAACGAAGAAAAAAAATTAAAACACAAAAGTTAATCAAATGAAAAAGAAGGGAGTGAAAGGGAAGTGGTGGTGTTTGGTAGGAGTGTCCAACAAGTTGGGTTAACTCATGAATTTACGAGTTTTGACTCAACCTAACTTATAAAATGTGAGTTAGATTGGGTCTGCGAGTTGAGTCGGGTTGAAAAACTCTCAAACCTACAAGGTACGAGTTGAATGACGAGTTTGAAAAGTGTCGACTTACGTAAACCCAACCCACCCAAGTAGGTTTTTTTTTTGTAAAATCTATTTAGCCATAGTGGCAATTTATGTTATTTTTCTCATGACTTTTCTATATAATCAATTAAGTTTAGGTGTAGGCATTATAGTCATATTGAGAATGTAACTAATAAAATAGTTATTAGAAACTCATAAAGCATCTAACAGATCAATGCGATGAAAATCTAACTGATCTCTTTGATGACGAAGAGTATCATTTTAGGACATGTTAACTTGCTTTAGTTTATTTTATATTTATGTTAGCTTCGTAAGACTTATTAAGTTTTTTTAAAACATCAACTCGTGTTCTTGAGAACAAACTTTCTGGAAGGATTTAAAGAACACAATAAACATATAATCAGAATTGTGGATTGCATATATTTATGTTTATAAACTAATTAAAGAGAATAAATAACTCAAACAAAATAATATGCTTGTTTTACTAACATTTCATAACTGGATGAATGATCTTAGAAGAGGTTCTCTACTTACTAAGAAAATTTACATAGTAATAAACATATAATGCATTTCAAAAAAGTTAGAGAATAGAAGCAAGATAGGGGAAGTTTTCTTACAAGTATTTGAGTTATGAATAACTTTGTTTAGTTTATTCCAGACTTGGTAAAACTTGTTAGTTGTTAATTTGTTATACATTTATTGACTTATGATACTTAGCTTATTTGAGATTGAGACCTATTATGTTTGAGTAAGGTCGGTTGAAATTTATGATGTTAATTTGGTAGATTGAGACCTATTATGCTTGATATTGAGACTTATAGTATTAATTTGTTAGATTGAGACATATTATGTTTGAAATTGAAACTTATAGTATTAATTTGTTAGATTTTGTATTTGACTTTTTTTAAGGAATTAAAAAAAAATGTCGAACACACAGATTCGACCCAACCCAACAACTTTTAAGCGGGTCAGGTTGAGCTAAAAAATCTCCTCAACCTAATCCATTGATCTAGTGAGCAGGTCGAGTCTAAAAACGCTGTTGAACCCACTCAACCTACGAAACGAACACCCTTAGTGTCTAGTGTGTTAAAGTCAGGTGAAGGTTGGTGAAAATCAAAATATTTGTGTAACTCTTATTTATTTGGACATGTAAGTTAAGTTAATTAATATTTAAATAATTAATAATTAAATAATTGAATAATTGAATAATTGAATAATTATATATTGTTTTGTATTATATAATTATTTTAATTAAAAATAATAATATATTAATTATTAATTAATTTAATTTACATAATTTTGATAATTTTTACACAAATATTTATACGAAAAATTCTTGTATGCATACAATTCTAACACATCATATTTACACACACACATAAAAATTAAGTCCACTTCATATTTTATTATTCTAGTATGCATAAATAATAATATATGAGGTGAATCTCATTTTTATGTGTGTGTAAATATAATGTGTTAAAATTATACGCATACAAGAATTTCTCTATTTATACGGTAAGAGCAAAAACCAAACCAAAAAGTTTATTGCTAATGGCTTTTGTTGCTCGGTGCCAAATTGCACTAATCAAATGCTCTAATCACACTCCATTCCCGCCATATATACCCCCTTCTTTCCTCACACTTTCCCACACCAATACACACATCAAACAAAGTCTCTTCCTTTCTCTCTTTTCTGTGAGCCTTTTTGGTTCTTTCTTCAGTTCATTGTGCTGTGCCAAAAGGGTGTATTGCCATGGCCAAGGATGTTGAGCGTGGCTCCTTCTCTATCAAGGACTACCATGACCCTCCCCCAGCACCCCTCATTGATGCTGACGAACTCACCAAGTGGTCCTTCTACAGGGCTCTCATAGCTGAGTTCATTGCCACCTTGCTCTTCCTCTACCTCACAGTGCTCACTGTGATTGGGTACAAGAGCCAAAGTGATGTCAAAGCTGTGAGTGATATCTGTGGTGGGGTTGGCACTCTTGGCATTGCTTGGGCCTTTGGTGGCATGATCTTCATCCTTGTTTACTGCAATGCTGGAATCTCAGGTGGGTTTTCCCATTCTCTTCATTCTTCATATCCCTTTACTTCAGTGGAAAGAAAAAGAAAATATCAAGTCATGAACTTGTCATTTGTTGTTTTTACAAGTTGTGATCTTTCTCTCATGGTTTCCTGTTTTGGGTTTCTCAGAAAATGTTCAAAGGAAGGGCCTTTTTTGCTTTTAACTTCCTTTTTCTTTTCTAGTTTCTTAGCATCCAAACAGGGAAAGTTGCTACTTTTGAACTTTGGTTTCTTCATCAGAAGCATCAAGCATGCACCCTTTTACCCAATTAGCCACAATGATTTGGTTGTGAATGTTTATCAAATGATATAGTGATGTTCTTCAAATTTAAAGGGCCTTTCTGGTTTAATTTCCCTTTTCTCTTTGAAGTTTCTCAGCTTCCAAACAGAAGATGTTGGTGTGTTTGGGGTTTGTTTTCTTGGTTGAAAGCAAAAAACACGGGGTCTAGCAAATTTGTTATCTAGTAAATTTTTGTTCTGAAAAGTTTTGATTTTTCTATCCAACACACAGGGGGTCACATTAACCCAGCAGTGACATTTGGCCTCTTATTGGCTCGCAAGTTGTCTTTGATTAGAGCCATCTTTTACGTAGTGGTTCAGTGCTTGGGGGCTATCAGTGGAGTTGGGTTGGTTAAGGCCTTCCAGAAGGCTCACTACAACAGGTATGGTGGTGGGGCCAATGAGATCAATGAAGGTTACAGCAGAGGCGTTGGACTGGGTGCTGAGATCATTGGAACCTTTGTTTTGGTATACACTGTGTTCTCAGTTACTGATCCCAAGAGGAAGGCTAGAGATTCTCATGTGCCGGTATGTATTCAATCATTTATTGCATTATTAGTTCTGTTTGTGCTTCTTTGGCCTTTCTCTTTTTTAAAATGGATATATGAAAGTCTGTGAACAGTAGACGAAGATGTTGCTGCCTGAGTTGTGCTAAAAACAATGATTTAAGGGAATATTAATTATAGGCCCAGTTAGAAATTATATATATGTATATACCCTGTTGTTAAGCATGGATTCACTCATAGGTCTTGCAGGTTCTTAATAAACAATTAGTTTCCAAGAAATGATCTCATATTGGTTATTGATAAAGAAAAAAGTATCGTGCTTCTATTGCAGCCATAAACAATAAAAAATTGGGCAGATATCTTTATTAAATTTTCTTTGTTTTCATGGATAATTTGGTTGTAGTTCTTGAAATGATCATGTCTTGTTATCACTCTATAGATTCACACCAATTGGATTTTCCTAATTCAGTGAACTTCACAATTATATAAAAAACTTACCATTCCTTTTCTAGAAGTTGTACATGCTGCCACTCAATTTTTTTCCCGTTTGACATGGTGAAGTATATAGCTTATGTTATCATGTAGTTTCCATTTCCATAAAAATTGTTGGGACAGCTATCATTGTATACTTTATTAATAAAAGTGGTAGTATCATTATTTTAATACTTTTAATTCATTTCTTAATGGATACATCTTTGATTCATCTAGGCATCCTAGGGTGGTGAACCTATCTCTTGCTTTCCCCAAAATCACCAAATGCATGATGGTTTTAATGAAGTGAAATGGTACGAGGAAAATGGGCCCATTGCCTTATACGATTTTGTGGTGGTGAACCTATCTCTTTCTTTCCCCAAAATCACCAAATGCATGATGGTTTTAAGGAAGTGAAATGGTACGAGGAAAATGGGCCCCATTGCCTTCTATGATTTGTGGTGGTGATGGATTTTCATGGCCTATCATATGAATCTTATCTAATTACTTTCCTGTACTTACAGAAGTGGATTCTACTCTAGTTAACGTCTGTCATACTTTAATTAGCCTATAGTGTGGGGTAGGGGTGATAAATGAATGAATTAATTTAATTTTAGATTGAATTTAAAATAAATTATTAATTTATTTAAAATTTATTATAAAATATTTAATATTATTCAATCTATTCATAATCTAATTTAATGGATGGATATCTAATTTACTTATTTAAAAAATAAATTTTTTTCTCTAAAAAATTTTATTTTCTCTCTAAAATATGTTTCTCTCTTTAAAATATATAAAATATATTAAATATTCATTGGATTGATTTTTAGTTAGATATTCATTGGATATTCAATACATGTTTTGGTTGGATTATTAATTATTTATAATTAAATTTAATCTATTAAATCTAATCTAATAAGATATATTATTTTAATTAAATAAATTGAATTAATTTTAATATAAATGGATTGAATAAATTAAAAATTAATAAATTTTATTAGCAGGCCTAATGTGGGGCTTAGAGTGTTTAAAGTCTAGCATGTTTGGTTTTGATTATTTTGATGGAAATAATTGCATATATTTTTTTCAAAAGCTCTCTTAGGATCATTTTAATTATAAGTTGTTTTGAACATAAATTAAAATAATCCAAGCATATATTAAAATTAAAGTGTTCATAATAGTGTTAATGATGCTTAATGTCATTTTCCACAAGCTGGCAAATCTCGTGAGTTTCCAGCCTCATCCTCATTTGTCATTATCAGCTTTGGGTTCCTGTATTCACCTTCAAATGCTTTCTCATATTCTCCTAATTAAATAAAAGTAAGAAATCATGGGCTTCACAAATGTAGGTATGCCCCATCCGTCCCAATTGTATATTGTTTTTCACTTCCATTTTTTTTAATAATTAATTTGGATTCATATGTTTGGTATAACTTTTCATCTACACTTTTTGCTTTAATTCAGTCACATCAGTTTCTTATTTTGCTTTTGTTCTGTATTTGTTGAAGATTCTGGCTCCACTTCCCATTGGATTTGTTGTCTTCATGGTTCATTTGGCCACCATCCCAATCACTGGCACTGGCATTAATCCTGCAAGGAGTCTTGGAGCTGCTGTTATCTACAACAATGATAAGGCCTGGGATAACCATGTGAGTAACCTTTTCCTGAAATTCAACAACTTGCTAGTTTTATTTACTATATTCAAATTTATAACTGGTTATGAAAAGTAACAAAGGATAAAAAAGATGTGCCAACTTGTGTCTGACATTTTGTTCCTTCTGTCTCAGTGGATCTTTTGGGTAGGACCTTTCATTGGGGCAGCAGTTGCAGCGTTCTACCACCGATTTATCTTGAGAGCTAAGGTTCTTGGATCATTCAAGAACAACACCACGGTTTGAGTTATCTTCCTCCTCATGGTTTTAATGGAAAGAAGATAATTGAAAAAAATGAGTTGATAGTGCAAGTATAATAATGGGAAGTGCTTGTGCTATTACAAGGTTTCTTTCGAACCTCTCAATTACCTCCCCAAGGAATACTAAAGCATGGGGGTTTGAAGGATAACTGTAGATTTAAGTCTCTTTCAAGACAGGGGAGCCTTTTGTAATAATACCCTTTTGTCTTTGCAAGCACTTTCCTTTGTATTCCCTTCAGTGTGTCATCTTTCTTTTAAGTTATTCTCCTCTTGTGTCATCTTTGTACTCTATATATTCATGGAAAAATATTTAAAAAATTTTAAAGTATGTATTCATGCTTTTACTCAGATGTCTCAATTGCCCTTCTCTTCTATTAAGGACTGATCAGTAATGCAAAACAGTTTACATGCCAACGAGTCAACAAAATGAAAAAAAGCTACGACGAGAAATACCTTCTCCTCTCTCTCTCTCTCTCACCAGACCATACCCACAAAATAATGAATTGGCTGCACTTTTCTATACTTGAAATACACACCATACCCACAAAATAATGAATTGGCTGCACTTTTCCATACTTGAAATAGAAAGGAAAATGATGAGAATGTTTATTGTTATTTTTTGTGTGTCTATTGTTATTTGTCCATTGTCATGGTTGTCAAATTCTCGTATGAACTCTTAACTTGAAATACACACCATACCCACAAAATAATGAATTGGCTGCACTTTTCTATACTTGAAATAGAAAGGAAAATGATGAGAATGTTTATTGTTATTTTTTGTGTGTCTATTGTTATTTTTTGTGTCCATTGTCATGGTTGTCAAATTCTCGTATGAACTCTTAAATTTTTACGAGTTCATGATTTTCGGACACAAAAACGAGTTAATTTCTATGCAAACCTTTTTGTTTGTTAAACTCGTACGAGTTTAAGTGAATTATGACAAAATCAATAAATTCTCAATTTTATTAACGAGTTTACGAATCTAAATTTGCACATGATTTTTCTCTTAAAATGTACATTTTTAGTCAATTTTGTTGGTACTTTAGCTGACTTACGTCTGTTATGTAATATGTATTAAGTTTATGAAACTAATTTTATATTTTTATTATTATTTTGTTCTATGTTAAATTACAACATGATTTAAGAGCAAAACTAAGTGTAGTAGCAGTTGGGGTCAAGTATTGAGTTATATTTTTACTTTATTTCTTTCATTTGCTTTGTTATAAAGTTAGAACATTCAATATTGATTATGAATATGCTATTTAATTATGTTTGGTTATTAAAATGTGTATTTTAAATAATATTTTTGAAGTATGTAAATTCTTACGAGTTTACGAGTAGGCTCCACGAGTTTATTTAAACTCTCGAATTTGACAATCTTGTTTATTGTCACTTTTATTCTATTAACTTTTTTTATTAAATGAATTAATTTGGACTATTGGATCAAAACAAATCAAATATTATTTGTTTCCTCAAGGCCTTCATCATTTGCTTCTTGCGGATAGAATGGGGGTTTCTTTCTTTAGGAGCTATTTTTTTTCCTTCTTTATTATGTTTTTTATTTCACACCTTGTACCAAAAAAATGAAAAATTATTTAATAAAAAATTAATAAAATAAAAATGACAATATACATAAAGGAGTAACAATATTCATTCCCGAAAATGATAATCTTATATAATTAGAGATTTACTTAACTCGCATAATATAGATGATGGGTTCATTGACAGTATAAAAGAAAAAAGGAGAGAGAGAGAAAAGAAAGAGAAATGGATGGATAAATAATTAAATAGTAATTATAAGAGTTATATGAATTATTTGAGAAAGTTTTATGCGAGCGTAACATTACTTAAACTAGATATGGACCCACGCGTTGCGCGGGTGAATAAAATTGTTTTAGATATGTTTAAATAGCTTCATTCCTTATTTTGATTTGATGATATACTATTAATAATACTTCTAGTTTACGTTTTTATTAAAAATAACTAAATTATAATAACGAAGGTTATACCCAAAAAAAAAATGGTGGATCATGTTGTTGTACACGAGTATATTCCTATTCATCGCCAATAGGAAATGTCAATAACAGCCTAGATAATTCTGATTTTTCATTGTACCAAAAAAAAATTCTGATTTTTCAATTGCTTTCACTGACATCACCTTGATATTTTTACTATATAAATAATTTCCTTTCTTTCATATTTTTCTTTCTACTATCGTTAAGTACAATGTTTTACTATTATTATTCTAGAATTTTCTTTATTACACTTTAACAAACATCATGTGATTTTCTCCTCCAAATTGGTATATTTTGTTTACAACTCATACATGATAAGAGTAATGATATTTATATGTTATTTTTGTTATATTATTTTTTTAGATAATAAAATTAAAAAAAAAAGAATCACACTCCAACCCAGACTCTGTACTTTTTATTTTTTAAACAAGTAAGGTTAAAGTATGATAAATAAAGTAATTTGAAGATATATTTAAAATTTATTAACTGGGATATGCAGTACCAGGAGGAAAAGGATGGTGAAAGAGAAGAAACCCAAGTTTATTTTCCTAAGACGAATTATGATTGCCGTACGTGTCAACCTTTCTCGATTACTACGGTCTTTGTCATTGGTGGTAATGGAACATGATTGAAAAATATGTTGTATGCGTGAATGTTCACTAATTTTGGAAGCTAATAACAAAGTGCAACCTAATACCAACAGCACTCAACTGCTGGATTAAGCGCAACAACCCACGTCCCTGGCCTGAGTTATGTAGGATTTCTAGACTCTTCTTGACAAAGGGGCAGTGGCGTTGATGTAGCAATTGAGCAAAGGGAGGTGGAGGAATGTTTGAGCGGTAACTGGAAGAAGAGGGAGAAGGAGAATGAGTGAAGTGCATGGTTTGGAAAGGAAGAGGCAAGGCATAGATGATGAATCGATAATTAATTAATGTGAGTTATTTGAAAATAATTATCATGGAGAGTTTCACGAGGATGAGAGTTAAAAAGAGAGTTAAAAGGACAACAAACAAAAACTAAAAATACCTTTCGGGAGAAGGTTAATATGGACCAAGCAACGTGTGGTGTATGGATATACCATTTATTTTGAACCATTGATTTATTAATAAACAAATTAATGATTGGGATGAATAACTAGTAAACTTATGAACTGGTAACATCATCTTCTATCAAATTCACCCATGTCACAAGGGATTGAAATATAAGTTTGGTGAACAAAATGAGAATATTGATAAAGTATAAATAAGTGTATAAAGTCCAGATTCATTCTCAATTTTCACTCCTCTCGTTTTCTTCTTTCCATTTCTAGTTTCCCGAACAAAGAGAAGGGGGTTTTCAATTTTAACTTTGCATGTAATTTTACACTATTACTAGCTTTAGACTTTTGTTTTTTGTTTTTTTTTTTTTTGGTACAGCTTTAGACTCTTCTTATATTGAAAATTTCTTTAATCCTATCCAGGTATGCTCAACAGGTGACGGAAGCATTACACACACACACATATATATATATATATGAAAAGTTTTATTTGAATAATTTGTTTTGTAAAATTATTTTTTTACAAATAAAATAAATTCAACCCATAGTTCTTATATTATAATAGAATTTAATTTTGAAAACATAAAAAATAAGAAATTTCTTTGGTACCCTTATTTTTTAAAAGATACCGATGCTCTGCTAGCTTAACATAATATTATAAGTTGATTTTATAAAATACTTTTTTTGTTTTTTTTTTGTTACAAATTTTATAAAATACTTTTATTGATAATAACTTGTAACTTAATATATTAGTTCATACATATGCTTCTCATCATGTGACTTATTTTTATTTCTCCTCGTAAACTAGGTAACACAATGAATGAGAGATTCGAAGAATAAGTAATGTAAAATAGAAAGTTAAAATTAAAAAAGTTAAAATGTATAACATTATAAATTTGAAAAATGTAATGTTAAAGTGAGTTTATTTTTAAAGTGAGTAAATAAAAGTGTATTCACGCTTAGATTATTTAGGGCTTGTTTGAGAAAGTTAAAAATTATAGATTATGCTGATAATCGATTATTATTATAATTGATTATAATCGATTATTGTTATAATCGATTATAATCGATTCATTTTTATGTTTGGATGCATTAGTTATAAAATAATTTTAAGCTAATATGATTCATTTATATGATATAAAAAAGAATCACTTTTATGTATTAAATTACTAAAATAGGTATAGAATGATTAAAAAAATTATTTGATTGAGGGCAAAATAGTATTTACAAATCAAAGTGTAAGAAATAATCTATAAGCTAAAATCATAAACTTCAATATTTAGCTTATGATTATTAGTTGAAAAAAGTTTTTATTTTGCATTGAATTTCGTGTAAAAACTTTTTCAAAAAATAATCTTTTTACTCAAATATAATAATTATTTTACAAAACAGCTTAATCTTCTAAAAATAGCTATTTGGGAAAGAATTAATCTTTCCCAAACATGCTCTTAGTGAATTGAGATATTGATACACTTTATCAAATTAAGAACAGATACACACTTATACTCAATTAAGGACAAACTCATTTTAGATGAATTTTATTCTAAAAATTTGTAATCAAACTTAAAATTAAAGAAATTTAAATTATAAGTCAACGGGAGTAAAAGCTTATTCGGTAAATGAATACAAATAGCATATTTTGATTGAAAGAGTATTAGTACCCTTAAAAAAAAAAGGTACTGAAGAAAGACCCTAAACAATATATACATTTAAAGGATATTATATACATATGGGAATTCCTTCGGCATTCTTATTTTTTAAAGGGTACGGATATCCTGCTAAGTTGATATAATATTATTAATTGATTTTTAAAATACTTTATTAATAATAACTATAACTTGATAAATAAATTTATACATATGTTTTTTATCATGTGATTTATTTTTATTTCTAATCGTAAGCGTAACACAAATGAAGGTGGAATTCCAAGACCAAGAAATGTAAAATAGAAAAATAAAATTAAAAAAAGTTAAAATTTTGAAATCAAACTTAAAATTAACCAAAATAAAAATTTATCCAGCAAATAAATATAGATGACACATTTTGAGTGGATGGGTAAGAAAATAAGGGTACCGGTGATATCATGGTTAAAATATGGTTATTTTAAGCCTGATGTCCACTATCTTAGGAAGGAAGACAATTAGGATGAAACCTGTCTAAACAAAAAGGATAGAATACAACGTAAATATTGGGGAGTACTTTACACAAATACGAATCATAAACACCTTTAATACAAATTTAATGTGATTTGGTAAATATGTTTACATGTAGATATAAGAAGAGATTAAATTCATTATAAATAATATTACAATACAATTTTTTAATGGAAAAGCTACAAATTATTTCCCACTACTGCTACTTTAATACAACTTTTGAATACAAAGTTATAAATCCTAGGTCGCAACATGACTCATAATTAATTAGGGATAAAATAAGAGTGCATAAAGGAATAGAAATAGCGGGCGAAAATGATAGTCTTAGAGATTCACTTAACTCACATAATATAGATGATGGGTCATTGGCAGTATAGAAGATCAAAAAAGGAGAGAGAGAGAAAAGAAAGAGAAATGGATGGATAAATAATTAAATAATAATTATAAGATCTTTAGTTATTTGAGAAAGTTTTATGCGAGCCTAACATTACTTAAATAGATCATTTCACGCCTTGCTCGGTGGTAAAATGTTTTAGATATGGTATTCTTATTTTGATTTGATGATATGCTATTAATAATACTTATAGTTTACGTTTTTATTAAAATAACTAAATTATTTAATAATTTAAAATAAAATCTTAAAAAAAAATTATCAAAAAAACATAAAGAAAATAAATTTTAACACAATATACTACAACTTTGTTCATGACATTTTTTTTAAACTATTTATCAAATTGTCAATTTAAGATTCTTACAAAATTAAAAGAATATTATAAATAAAAATTAAATTCAATTATATTTTGTAATAATTAATTTACATAAATAATTATTACATAAATAGTATATATTTTTTAACAAGTTTTATCATTATGGACTCATTCAATAAAATAATCATTTCAAAATAATAAAAAGATATATATTTTCATCTCATCTCATAAAAATATAAAAAGTTATAAAAAAAATAATATATAATACATATTAGATGAATTAAAAAATATACTTAACGGGCACATTTACATGGAATAATGTATGATGGTGAAAATGGTGTCACTATAATCTCCGCCTATTGTGATCATAGCCAATATGACCCATTTATTAAATGGGTACCAACATGTTCAAATGTTGTCTATTGTCCCAATGCTTCAATCCATGGAGATGGGTAGGTCTTCCAATAGAAGACGTAATGATGTAAAGCATAGATCCTCCAAACATAGCCTCGACGGATAATTTTGTCATCCCTACTCATAATTAGCATTTCTACTCATGCATTGCATGGTCTCCTTTTACTAAAAAAAAAATAATGAAAGGTTATTTAATAAAAAATTAATAAAATAAGAGTGATAATATACATAAAGGAATAGAAATAGTCACTCCCGAAAATGATAATCTTATATAATTAGAGATTCACTTAACTCACATAATATAGATGATGGGTCATTGGCAGTATAGAAGATCAAAAAAGGAGAGAGAGAAAAGAAAGAGAAATGGATGGATAAATAATTAAATAATAATTATAAGAGCTATATGAGTTATTTGAGAAAGTTTTATGCGAGCCTAACATTACTTAAACTAGACATGGACTCACGCCTTGCTCTGTGAATAAAAATGTTTTAGATATGTTTACATAGCATCATTCTTTATTTTGATTTGATGATATGCTATTAATAATACTTATAGTTTACGTTTTTATTAAAATAACTAAATTATTATAATATTATTTTTAAATAATAATGAAAGAAAAAATTTAAAAGATTGATAGCTAATAGAGGTGAGAAAAACTCATAAGGTTAGCATCATTCACTTTTTTATTTGATGATAAAGTATTATTAATAGTGAAGTTCATGTAATAAGAAGCAGACCTTTTGAGAATGCTTGTGCTTAGGCTAATCGACTTTTTTACCAAACTGTCATTGTTGATAAAATTATTTATCAAAATGACATTTTTTTTAAACTATTTATCAAATTGTCATTTTTTTAAATTATTTATCAAAATGTCACTCTTTTGAAACTATATATCAAACTGTCATCTTTTTATCTTACGTGACATTTTTTAATATTATTGGATTCTAAATAGTTAGGATGTGTCATCCTACTTGGTGATATTGGGCGAGCTCGTGCTTTGGGCTAAGTGTGCTAACCTGGAGTTAAGGAAAACGCAACAACTTTCATGAAGTGGGGTGGCGTAAAGTCAGACCTCCACCGCGCCACCTTGTTGGCGCAACCAGTATATATATTCCCTCTCCCTCCCCCATTTGTGACATCACTTCCATTTTCTAAATTCTCACTTTCTCTCTACAAATTTCTTCTCTCTAAATGCTCTGAACTCTCTAAACGAACTCAATTCTTACTAGAAGTGATGTCTGGATCTCTATCTGCGATCAAATTCAGATCGTATTCTTATATGTGAGTATCTCTTTCGATGTTTAAATATTTTAGTTATTATTTGTTGATTGATTTTTTATTATTTTAGTATTAATTATAAATTAATGTTATTATATATTATGTTAGTATTAATTATACATTAATGTTTTCATTGTCTAATAAATAATGGAGTGGTAAGATATGTAGTTTGAATTGTATGAATTATTATTTTGTACGTAATCGAATATGATATATTTTTTTTTCTTGAGTACTTGACATGTTTTAAATTAGTAAATGTAGCTTAATTCAAATGAACTAGGTTTAGGAAGTTATTTATACATAAAATAATATAAATTCATTGTTATATGTCCAATTAATATTGTAATTGATTTTTAATATATTGAATACATATGTGTTGAATTGTTATTGCTCAGAAGTGGAATTAACATGACAAAATCGCTGAATGTGCACATTTACTTCAATGGGACAATGTATGATGGTAAAGATGGTGTCATGTATCAAGGTCCTCCTCCTAGGCCTATTGTGATCACAGCAATATGACTTTAGATGGGTTGAAAAATAAGATTCATTCAAAGTTGAGGCTTCAAGCAAACCAACATCTTTCCACTCAATGCTAACAATTTTAGATTCAAGTCGAGGTATAATGTGTCAAAGGTTGTCTATCGGTGTCCGCAATGCTTCAATTCATGGAGATGGGTAGGTCTTCCAATAGAAGACGATGATGATGTAAAGTACATGATAGATTCCTTCTGTCAAACTTCGAACATGGCCTCGATGGAGTTGTATGTTGAGGTAGAAACAAGTGGGCAGGAAGAGCATGTTGAAGCTCCTGGTGAAATTGAAGCTCAAGTTAGTCCTTCTAATCAAGTTGAGCCATGCAATATGATTGTTATTGGTGGTGCAATGGTTGAAGCTGATAACCCACTTGTCAGAGATGCAGTATGGGAGACAAGTGAAGACGAAGAACAGTGTAGCTGAGGGTGATGATTCAGACACTGACATAGAGGCAGAAAACTTTGATGCCAAAGAAAATTTATAAGTTCCATTGCCGGTTGCTCTTCAATCCATGTTTATGCCTCGAGGACCTGAATCTGTGTTTGTGTCACCATGCCCTCACTTTTCTCAAATCAACTTGGATGCATTGAGTAATCCTAATAACTTGTCTAAATTAGATAGTCGTGGGACTTGGAGCATCAATGATGAATTCCATGTTGGCTTGCAATTTTCATAAAAAAAATGCCGTTAAGTTGGCCCTCAAACAATATTCGATTCACAGGCATTAAGAGTACAAGATTGAAGATTCTGATTCACGAAGACTTACTGCTAAGTGCCCTAGTTTTGACAAAGGTTGTAATTGGAGAGTTAGAGTCATACAAAGCAAGAGGTCGAATACGTGGCATATTACAAAATATAATGGACCTCACAGTTGCGTAAACCCAATTATGTCATTAGATCACCTGAAGTTGGACTCTCGTATGATCTGCTCTTGCATTTTGGAGTTAGTTAGAACAAAACCCGATGCATCTGTGTCCTTAATTGTTGAACGGATTCGAAGCCAATTCGGTTACCAAGTTTCATATCGAAAAGCTTGGAAGGCAAAACAACTGGCCATTGTGAATGTTTTTGGGGATTGGGACAAATCTTGCATACATAAATATGATTGAGGCAGGTGTTGCCCAGATGGCTAATATGATATCAAGCCATGAGAAAAGAGACATGGAAGCCTTAAATGAAAAATCATGCTTGACCTTAGGTGGAGTTGTAAGACGAGGAATATTTTGTGAATAACCGACTTGATCATTCGAAAAGAGTCTTTTGTCGATTATTCTAGACATTTAGACCATGTGTTGCTGGCTTCCAATATTGTAAGCCCATTGTTCAGATTGATGCCACTCATTTGTATGGCAAATACCTTATGGTCATAAGTTATTGATTGCAGTGATGCCCTTTTAACAACTCAAGATGGAGATGAAAAAAAATTCTTGACTCTGCTAATTGCATTTGCCATTGTGGGGTGGAGACTAAGGATGCTTAGAGTTGGTTCTTAGCCCATTGAGATTGCATGTCACACAACAAGAGGGCTTGTGTTTGATTTGATGATCACGATAGAGGTATTTTACAATCAGTGGCAAATGAAAATCTTAGATGGCAAATTGAACTTAATTGAATTTTTCAAGCATAATTTACGTCTTACATTAATGCTATATCATGTCTTCTACATATGGCACATTGGTTTCAATTTTAACTCCAAATTCAAATTGGGGTTGAAGCAAGAACTAGAGTGAATAAAGAGTTGAATAGATGGTTGATAAACACAGGTACTTAATTTTAACTCCAGTTTTCAACTTGTAATCTAATATATGATAATAATAGTTATGTTCTAATACCAACCAAATTCATTTGTTGTATCAGGGTATGAACCAATCGCAATAAAGTTTGATGTTAGGCTAGACAAACTGACAGTTACAATGGAGATGGCAAATTGAATTAATGTAATTCCAAAAGAAAAATGGAGTTTGACATAGATTCGGTCATATGACTACCAATTTGTCAAAGTGTATCAACGGAGTGTTGAAGGGTAGCAGAAATCTGCCTATAACTGTATTGGTTCAATTGACATATACGAAATTAGTAGAATACTTTGTCAACCAAAAAGACGAGACAAATTCGAAATTAATGATATTTGGACAGGAATGGAGTGATGACTTATTGAAGCACTTGAGAGTCAACCTGGCAAAGGCCAATTCACACCAAGTTCGCCAGTACAATAGAGAGAACACAAGCTTCATGGTTGAAGAGGCATTTAACCCTGTAACACTACAGGGTGGACTTTCATGTACTTTAAACCTAGAAGAAGGCCGGTGTGACTGTGGGGTGTTTCAAGCATTGCATTATCCATGCTCTTATGCAATTGCTGCGTGTGCTTCTGTGGCAATTGACCCATTTTGATTTGTGCATATGGTTTACAGGATGTAGAGTATTTATAGAGCTTACGAGTTTGATTTCGAACCGGTTCGGGCTGAACCATGGTGGCCTGCAAATCCTAACATAACTTTGGTACCAGATCGTGCATTGCTTAAATCTAAAGGTTGACTAAAATCATCCCAACTCAGGAATGAAATGGATTGGCGCAAAGCAGGGCCAGGACAGACGTGTACAAGATGCCATTAACCTGGACATAATTCTCGCACATGTCATGCCAGTGAATCGAGATCCTTGAGGGATGATGGAGTGGGGCCATCTAGTAATAGTTATGACATATTTTCATTTTCAGAATCTTGTATTAGCAATAATGTGTATTTTAGAGTTGTATTATTTTGTATCACTAACTATTACGTTGTATTCGAATACTATTAATATATGTTAGTTGATTATCAGTGTTAACTTCATTTCTTCCATATTATATTTTAGTATAGTAATCAAATGGTCACATCATATTTTATTATAATAATTATATTGTCACAGTAATTGTTGTTATTATTTGGCATACAGCTGACAGATGACATTTCGTGTAAACCCCGGACCAGAGGACGGCTCAATTTTGGAGTTGCAAGAGTACCATGTTTCTTAGCATGTATGGCAGGGACATGAGGACCGGTACTTGCGTGTTAGACGTGCTCAAAAGACGAAACATATAGACCCCCTGTGCCAATTCTTCCGTATCTATAATAGGCTGGCTTCTTGGGGGTTGCCCATATGGGCTATTGCAGCATTGGTCACTCCTTGATCTCTGCGTTGGTTGAGAGATGGCGCCCAGAGACGCATACATTTCACATGCCTAGCGGAGAGTGCACCATTATGTTGGAGGATATCGGTATAATATCGGGTCTTCCTATTGACGGCGCTGCAGTCACTGGCCTTACCCATAGAACTGATTAGCTCAGTCTATGTGTTCAGTTGTTAGGGATTGATGAGACTCCCTCGCTCATAGTTGGGATACGCATTGACATGACATACTTGTGGCAGCCGAGTGTTACTGTAGTCACTGAGGATGATGATGATGAGTACGTGCAACAGCGTGCACGACATTACATACTTCGGTTGCTTGGGGGTTTCTTATGCCCCGATCATTCTGGTAAGTTTGTGCACTTGATGTTCCTTCCATTGTTGGAGGACTTTGCTGTTGCCGGGACATATAGCTGGGGGTCTGCAGTCTTGGCGTACCTGTATAGAGAGCTTTGTAAAGCTACGAAAAACAACACATGCGAGATCGGAGGGGCATGCATCTTATTATAATATTGGGCATGGTACAGATTCCCCTGGCTTGCCCCTACACTAGCTGACTATGTTGAACCTGATGTGTTTTACGGTACTGATCGTGGTCAATTACGTCCCTTTGGATGAGAGTAAGTTTCTATTTCATATCATTTTTTTACATTACTTTGTTGACATACTTTGTTAATATTTATAACTTACATTTATAACACTTTCATTTACCAAATAGGTGGCGCAAGCATAAAGTCTTGAGTGATACTGTGATTGGCGTCCTTGCATATTATCGCTAGTTCTTCGATCAGTTGAAGAACGATGAGATATGTATTGTTTTACATTCGTTTGAATTATTTACTTATGTATATGTCATCTTAATGTTGTGTGTATCTCATTTTTGCAGATTATATGGCAACTATACATGGATGAGAAGGTGGCAACACTGCCACCTTTTTGTGTGGCTGGTAAGGACATAGCACTGGCAGTGGTCTCTCTCATATATTTTCACATTGTTGAGTGGCACCAGCCAGACCGTGTGATGCGCCAATTTGGTCTTGACCAGCCCATACCACGGAGACCGCTCCAGCTTGACAGTTTGCACTCAGTTACACTAGCAGGTAGGCATGATGAGGATTGGCCAGCTACACATGTTGTTTACATAGCCACCTGGGATAGTCGAAGGGAGAAGCTTGTTAGGGGAATCCCATTGCTCGCACCCCTCGGTTCGCGTTCTGAGTACATGCGTTGGTATAAAACAATGACCAGACGCTGGATTGCTCCCAATAGTGCATCTATTGGGAATGCGGTAAGCTCTTTACCAATTTGTTAGTGTCTATATGTATTTTGTATTCAGTATAATGACATAAATTATATATGTTTCTTAGGCAGACATTGCAGAGTATTTATTCAGTTTAACTACTAACACTGCCGCTCGAGAAGCTGCTACACAGATCCTACACTCATTGCGGGAGCATGACTGCATTACGTTGGAGCATCTGCGCCCAGCTCCAGCAGCAGATGACATTTCAGGGCTGCCCGAGGAGTCCAGTCAACAGGGAACGCGACGTAGACAGAGGACAAGGTTAGCGAGCACTCGGACACGACTTCGACATCTTGAGGACTCCGGCTCTACCAGCCAGCACACGACTCAGCCTTCTACCACTGCTACATACCCCCACTCAGCTACCACCTACATATCACCCACCATACCACCATACCCTTACTCACCATATCCTTACCCACCATCGGGTTACCCCTCGTATCCTTACCCACCGCATGGTCATCCACCATATCCTTACCCACCACCAGGTTACCCATCATACCCATCACAGCCAGCTCCTTCTTCCGATCCATCTCACTGGCCACCACATTCTGATGCGGGCCTATCTCATTGACATGTAATTATATGTCATTAATGTATCTAATAATGTTATATTTAGTGGTTTTGTGTAAAATACTATTGATAATAGATTATTATGATTTTGGTACCCTTATTGGATTAAATATGTTTGCCGCTCAGTTTTAGTTTTTTTTAAAGATCTTGGTAACTGGTGAATTAAACAGGATCATGTGCTTTTGGGGATGTCCAATATTTAGGAGAAACTTTGTCAAAATTTTCACTCTAATTCGAATAATTGCAAATTGGGAGGGAGATGATTGGGATCCTACTCACTAAATAAACGTTTCAAACAATGTCTTCATACATAACATACATCATAATGTGTAGTAACATACACAACAAAAAGAAAAATAAACTTCAATCATAATGTATTTTTTAAATATACATCCCTATCATTGTCGTCATTTTTTTCTAAATTTAATGACATTTATTACATTAAAAATGACAAATTAGAAAGACCTATCATTTTTCATGCAAAAGATAATCATTTTGGTACTTACGGGGACCTGTAAGCGATTGTGGAGTTAAACAGGGCCGTGTCTAACAACAACAAAGCTTCTGTCTGATTTCTGGAAGAAGACACAGCTGTGTGTCTTTTGACACGACCGTGTCCTGGTTGCGCCAACAAGGGTGGCGCAGGTGGCTTGGTTACGCCACCCTTGTTGGCGTTTTTCTTGTCTAGGCCAGTCAAGATGTGCTAAGTAGGATGACACATGCACGTAGGTTGCGCCAATCGTGTTGGCGCAACCTACGTGGATGCGCCATCCTACTTGGGGCATCTTAGCTGACCAGATAATATTAAAAAATGTCACATAGGATAAAAGGGTGACAGTTTGGTATATAGTTTTAAAAGAGTGACATTTTGATAAATAATTTAAAAAATGATAATTTAATAAATAATTTTAAAAAAATGACATTTTGATAAATAGTTTTACCAATAGTGTCAGTTTAGTAAAAAAGCTTAGACTAATCTCTACCCTTTTAGTGGACACGTAATATGAAAAACCTAGGCAACAAAATCCAGCTTTCAGATTCATGTAAATAATGTAAGACAAATATCAAAGATTCAAAATTAAAAGCAACAATGAAAGTACCAGCCAGGAGCCAAATTTGTTTGAAAAGTTTTAATTCACAAGTCCTTGACATTCAAAAACATTTTGCTTCTGTAATCAGATTAAAAATAATCTAAGACGTTAATTAATTGAATTTACAATTGAAATGGTTTAGAAAATGAAGGCTCTTACAAGCATTGAAAAGGATTGACTTTCTGGAAGTTTTTGTCATAGGAGACGAATTGATCTGTGACCTTGGATTTGTTGAGAAAACATGAGAGGATTGTGTGGAGCATTTTGGTTGCGGGGAAGAGCTTGAACGCATTCTGAAGTATTTAAGTGAATGTGAATGTGAAGGATGAGAACAGATAAATAGAGAAGCCTCAGAATTTTGTTCTGCTAAAGCCCCTTCCCTCTTGTCGATAGAGGATAAGATGGTAAAAAGCTCTTATCAACAAACATACAGGTTTTGGCCACTGGTTCATTGGCAAAGCCGAGTTCAAGTTCATGAAGCTGGATTAAGCGCAACAACCAACGTCCCTGGCCTGAGTTATGTAGGATTTCTAGACTCTTCTTGACAAAGAGGCTGTGGCGTTGATGTAGCAATTGAGCAAAGGGAGGTGGAGGAATGTTTGAGCGGCAACTGGAAGAAGAGGGAGAAGAAGAATGAGTGAAGTGCATGGTTTGGAAAGGAAGAGGTAAGGCATAGATGATGAATCAATAATTAATTAATGTGAGTTATTGAAAATAATTATCATAGAGAGTTACACGAGGATGAGAGTTAAAAAGAGAGTTAAAAGGACATAAAACGAAAAGCTAAAAATACTAAGGTTATATTTGGATATTTAATAATTGATGGAATGAAATGAAATATAATGGAATAGGATAAGATGGAATGAGAAAAATATTATTTTATTATTTGAATATTTTAGAATGAAATGGAATAAATTTATCACTCCTCTATTATTTGAGAAGTTGATAGTTTTTAATGAATGAGATAAAATCTTAATTATCATAATAATAATAATAAAATAATAATTTTATCTTATACTTTTAAATTAAAGAGGAAGAAAATTGATAATTTTTTATGAGATGGATGAAATTCATCCTATCTATTTTTATTTCATTCTATTTTTTAAAAACACTTAAATAATAGAACATATTTTTATTTTATTCTCTTCTATTTTACTCAATTTATCCATCCAAACATAGCTTACCATTTTGCACAGGTGGCTTGAGTTGAGGAAAAGGTGAATGAGACGAGAGAAAGGCGATGTGGTATTGAGGTAGCAATTTGAAATGGCTCGCGTTTCAGCTTTTATATATTATATAAATAGATAAATTTCTTAACCCTTAAATGGAATATGCATATAGGGAAAAGAAAGGGTAAAGAAACACAGTTCACAGAAAATACGATTTTTTGGGCTTAAAAAGGGGAAATAAAATTCATTAGATTAATGGAAAATGATTGCCCAAAAAAGCATGAATTTCTTTTTTTTTAATACTATAAAATATTTTTATAAGCTCAACTCATTTAAACAGCTCATAACTTATTCCACTTAGCATGAGTTATAAATTTACAACTCATAATTGAATTCCATTAATTTAATTAACAATGAAAACGACACTTTTTTCTTAAGTTCTAGATTAGTTGCAAATTTGCACGCATTAATCGTTGACTTCTGGCCTAGTGATTGAGTGCCATTTTTATTTTGTGTGCTTGTTTAAGAAATCTTTCTGCAATAATACTATATAAATAATAATTAAAAAAATAAATATGAATAATCATGAAATTACATATAGATTTGTATTAATCTTTTATGATAAATAAATCCATGTATAATTTTAATGATAGACACATATGATGAAATTTTTATTATGTATAAAGTTATTTTTTTTTATGATATTTAAAGAGTAGTTAGAAACTTTCAGCTAAAATATCGATGGGACTAGGAATCAAACTTGGGCCATCACCTTTGTGGGAAACCATTGAATCAATAATCATAATTAGTTTTTTTTTAAAAAAAAATATTAACTCTAGAATCATAAGACAGGAATAAACTATGACTTTACGTAATATCCAATGAACATAGACGGAAAAAAAGTTTTCCCTCGTTTCTTTTGTTTTTTGGTTCCAAAAAAAATACTAGATGTGTTTGGATAAGTTTTGAAAAAATAATTTTAAGATATTATAAAAAATTAATTTTTATAAAATATTTTATAAAAATCAGAAGTTATTTTATGTAAGGATATAATTACAAAAAGTATTTTTTATTTTTTTCTCTTTTATTTTGAATCACCCCTAAAAATAATTTTTCTTATAAAACTATTCATTTTAACTTTTGATTTTTGATGGTTTAAAAAAAAAAGTGATTATAAGATAGTATAAATAATTATTATTTTTTGAGATTTTTTATGAAAAATATAAGTTATTTTATGTTTGAATATAATTATAAAAATTATTTTTTTACTTTTTCATTCTTCTATTGTACCTTTACATAATTGATTATTTTGAGAAGTATTTTATTCTTAAAAAAACAAAAAATTTCTTTTCATAAGAAATTACTTTTTCTAGATTCTTTTTTTCCCAAAATTTTATATAAACAAATGTCAATATTTCAGAATTATTTTTTAGTACAAAGTATTTTTCTTGTGAAAAACATAAATAAATCCACTCTAATTTTTTTAGATTTTTTTTAAAATTTTATCCAAAAAATTGTACATGTTTAAGAAGTAATTTTTTAAAATAATTTTGTTTCAATAAAAAATTACTTTTCTCATGAATTAAATACAAATAAACACATTCTTAATTAGAAGAAAACTGAAAAGTCGAATGGGCAAATCAACGCAACTGAACTGTGGGCCTCGAACTGGGGATATTCAAGTCCTCCTGTTGATTGTTGGAATTGGGCGATCCATTTATGGGGTTCATTTCAGTACATGTGCTTAATAACAAAAAATCAATTCAAGATCGAATGTCAAATCTTGAATTGACTTAAAACGACATTCAATTCAATATAAAATAGGCTGGTTTTTTTTTATTAGGAATAATTTTTAATTAGAAATGATCTATTTTTATATGTATAAGATTGCAGATACAGTAATAAAATCATATTAATTTTTAAAAATATTTATATATATATATTTAATAATTATTTAAATGTTTAAAAAATAATATATGTACTTAATTAAGAATTTTTTTCTTCCCTTTATTTTCATCCTAGCTAAATGGTTGAAGGATCAGAAGTCTAATTTCTTTGTTTGCATCGCCAAAAAAAAAAAGCTGAAATATAAGTTTGGCGAACAAAATGAGAATATTGATAATGTATAAATAAGTGTATAAAGTCTAGATTCATTCTCAATTTTCACTCCTCTCCTTTTCTTTTTCCCTTTTCTAGTTTCCCGAACAAAGAGAAGGGGGTTTTCAATTTTAACTTAATTTGCATGTAATTAATTTTACACTATTACTAGCTTTAGACTTTTGTTTTTTTTCAGTACAGCTTTAGACTTTTCTTATATTGAAAATTTCTTTAATCCTATCCAGGTATGCCCAACAGGTGACGGAAGCAGTACACATATATTATGCAAACGGAAACATTATATTTGTGCTTTAATTTGTATGAAAAGTTGTATTTGAATAATTTGTTTTGTAAAATTATTTTTTTACAAATAAAATAAATTCAACCCACAGTTCTTGTATTATAATAGAATTTAATTTTGAAAACATAAAAAATAGAAAATTTCTTTAGTACCCTTGTTTTTTAAAGGATACCTAATACCCTACTAACTTAACATAATATTATAAGTTGATTTTATAAAATATTTTATTTTTTGTTACGGATTTTATAAAACACTTTATTGGTAATAACTTGTAACTTAATAAATTAGGTCATACATATGCTTTTCATCGTGTAATTTGTTTTTATTTCTCCTAGTAAATTAGGTAACACAATGAATGAGAGATTTTAAGAATAAGTAATGTAAAATAGAAAGTTAAAATTAAAAAAGTTAAAATGTATAATATTAACAATTTAGAAAAAAAAAAATTAAAATAAATTTATCTCTAAAGTAAATAAGTAAGAATGTATTAATGCTTAAATTATTTAGTGGGTTAACATGTTGATATACTTTATTAAATCAAGAGCAGATACAACACTTATACTCAATTTAAAATAAACTCATTTTAGATGAGTTTTATTCTAAAATTTTGTAATCAATCTTAAAATTAAAGAAATTTAAATTATAAGTCAACGAGAGTAAAAGCTTATTCGGTAAATGAATACAAATAGCATATTTTGATTGAAAGGGTATTAACACCCTTTAAAAATTTAAAGGTACCGAAAAAGGGCCCTAAACAATATATACATTTACACGATATTATATACATAAGGGAATTCCTTCGGTATTCTTATTTTTTAAAGAGTACCGGCATTCTGTTAACTTGATATAATATTATTAATTGATTAAAATACTTATATTAATAATAACCTGTAACTTGATAAGTCAGTTTATACATATGTTTTTTATCGTGTGATTTATTTTCATTTCTTCTTGTAAGCATAAATGAAGGTGAGTTTCCAAGATCAAGAAATGTAAAACAGAAAATTAAAATTAAAAAAGTTAAAATTTAAAATATTAAAATTTTGAAATCAAACTTAAAATTAAAGAAAAATAAAAATATGTCAACCGAAATAAAAATTTATCCAGTAAATAAATATAGATGACACATTTTGAGTGAATGGGTAAGAAAATAAGGGTACCGGAGATATCAAGGTTAAAATATGGTTATTTTAAGCCTGATGTCCACTCACTTAGGAAGGAAAACAATTAGGAAGAAACCAATCTAATAAAAAACAACACTTATATTCTTATATCAAATAGTATATACACCTATTTTCATATCCTATCTAATATTATTCATTATACATATTTTTTTTATCACTTTCTCTCACTTAATCACATTTCTTAAAAATGGTGTAAACAGTACTTACACTCTTTTGAGGGGTGTAGGATGATTATTTTCCAAACAAAAAGGATAGAATACAATGTAAATATTGGAGAATACCTTACACAAATACGATTCATAAACACCTTTAATACAAATTTAATGTGATTCGATAAATAAGTTTACATTTACGCATAAGAAGAGATTAAATTTATTATAAATAATATTACAATACAACTCTTTAATGAAAAAACTACAAATTATTTCCCACTATTGCTACTCATGCTCGTGTTTTGTGTGTGTGTATATATATATAATGTATTAAAGAGTCATTTTTAATAGAGTAATAAAAAATATTAGAACTTTGTAATGTAAAATATTCTTGGCATGTTCAAAATGTAAATTTGATAAATTAACTAATTAACAATTACTTAATAAAGTGATCAACAATTGTAGTGAAGTAATATCATCTAAAATTCTATAAAATAAACAATATTATTAATTATTACATTAATTTTGGAGGTTATTTGTTATTTATTTTATTTTATTTCCACCTTCTAAACATAGCCAACCTAAAAAATATATTATTACAGCGAAATACATTAACAGAAAAGGATCAGGACAATTATTACGTATTTAAATTTTAATCTTTAAAGAACAACCATTAAAACCTACAAGTATACATACAAATAATAACAATGAGATAATAGAAATATCATTAATAGTAGAAAAATAAATTAAAAATTAATTAAATAATTGAAAATAATTAAATTATCCTCTATTCAAATCTTTTGAAAGATTTCTTTATAAACAATATTTTTGTTGTTTGATATAGATTTACATTACTATCATTAAACAAAAATTTTCAAATCACTCCTTAATTTAACTATTGAAATAGTTACATACAGTTGACCATGCATAAAAATAGGTCTTGGTAAAAAGTAGAAACAACCTAACATGTGAGAATGATTGACCTTGACTTTTATTAATAGTTATTACAAAATAAAGAGTTAAAAGAAATTGTTTTTTTTTTTTGGAATTTTAATAGGATTTGAGGATTTGTTGATATTAAATTTATCTTAGGAATATGAGTCTTGCCACCAACCTCTTTCTCTATTACTATTCTTGTTCTTATCCTATTGGTCTTAGTTCTTTTACAGTTAGTTTTGTTCCGTTACAAAGTCTTGTTACTTGATCAATATTTTAAGGGGGGTATAATTGGATATCTTTTTTGGAGTATTAGTTTGTTATTTGTAGTTGGAGAACCTTTAATCTGATTCAAAAATTCAATTATAAATTTTTCTTCTTCGATCACAACATCTTCATCCGCTACAAAAACTGAATGTAAACTCA
Source organism: Ormosia semicastrata (assembly GCA_029884595.1). Lineage (NCBI taxonomy): Eukaryota > Viridiplantae > Streptophyta > Magnoliopsida > Fabales > Fabaceae > Ormosia > Ormosia semicastrata. The sequence continues at coordinate 58,288,523 of JAQQTO010000056.1, forward strand.
AACAATATTTTTCTTCTCAATGAATTACGGAAAGAATAAATTCACTAACTTTCTCCACATCTTCAACGGTTAGTCCAAGAATACCTCTATCCTCAAAGAAGTTTAAAATCTTTCATATTGTCAATCAATTTATGATATGTAAAATCAACAACATCAGTAATGTGCTTATTGGAATTCAAATAAAAAAACTTCTAGAATTTCAATTTTAGCTTCACCATCATTATCGCTTCCCAAGTTGCCATCCCTAACATTAATAACCTAGTATGCAAATGACTTTATTTCATCCAAGTTTGATGTAGGAGATCCTAAATTGTAATGTCATATTCTTCAATAATGTTAGAACTTCGCATAATTTCATAATTTAGATGAATTAACTGTTGCCAAAATAGTATCTTTTGTACTATCCTAATTGCCAATATCTGCCTAAAAATGGAATCATATTGTTTTTATTTAATAAACCCTAAACCCTAAACTAGTAATATCTCCTAATAATAAATTACATTCTACTAATTTTATTATGTTTTCATGTAAAATTATCACTCTTGTGCAATGTAGATATTAAAATTTGTAAATATTATATAAAAATATGTATTTGAATAAAAACAATTATTTAAAAGATATATAATTAATTAATTAATCTGTTTATATCAAATTACTTTTCAATTAAATTTATTATTATTTTTTAAGTTCTCATCTATAAATATAAATATTAAAATTTTCAGGATGGATAATTAAGCCATATAAGAAGTTTGAACATATTGCATAAGATAACAATAAATCAAATAAGGGGTAGTTACAAACAGTAATTAGGGCATAATTTTGAACTTAGAAAAGAATTATATACATTATTGTTTCATTTATTTGGTTTTATTTCATGCAATAATATCTAATATATTTGTGGCATAAGATATGCACTAATAAAAAGTCATGCTCATAAAGTAAATTTATACCTTAATGTGAAAGAGTTAGTATAAATAAATAACAAAATAATACATACCTCTCCAGAGTTCTTCTATTCACATTATCAACTAAAACATTTTCTAAGTATATTTTTATTGCCATCAATGCATTGATTTTGTCATTGTTTGCAAAGTATAAAAGAAAAAAAATTCTAACCAAATGTTGCAATTCCAATATTAAAAAAAGGAAAAAACTGGTTATCATTAATATATATATATATATATATATATATATATATATATATATTATATATATATATATATATATATATATATATAAGTCAAATACATAAAAAAAGGAACATAAATTTCATAAAAAAAGAAACATAAAAAGAAGAATTTGAATCCAATTCTCAATTGAAAAATCATTTCTGTTTTTAAATTTAAAAATTCTACAGTGACATCTTATATTCAAAATATAAGACAAAACATTTGCTAGAATATAAGTTAAAGAATAAATTTAATATTTAATATCATAAAAAAATTTAGACAGCTATTGAGATATTGAGGTTAAATTTAATCAGCTCTTATCTTCTTATTTTTTTTTAAAAAAGTTAAGAAAAAAGGATTAAAATGAAGATATCTAATTTACAAAATTAAAAGAAAGTTTAGGAAAATTTGATTCACGCAAAGTACGATAACTAAAAATTACATTGTGTCAATTAGTGGATTGCCTTCATTTTACAAAGATAAAAACTATTAACTACTTATAAAAACCCCTTGCAATTTTGATGGAATTTAATGCTCCATAGTGTGGTAATTACAAATTACAAACAGTTGGCTCCAATATTGGAGGAAGTGGTTGTCTCATATCAAAGGGATAAATTATAAATGATTTTTTTTATGGGTTACAAAAAGTAGACAAAAGAAACAATTTAATCCCATTGTTTACTTGCACATGCTTTACACAGTAAATAATATTAATAGTTAACTTTATAAGGCAAGAACGAAAAGGATGAAAGAAGGCAACTCTAAACGTAGTCTACTTTGGTAGATAAGGGGAGGAAAAGCTGCTATTTAGCAATAAAAATGCCAAAATTGTATTAGAGCTGCAAATGTATTAGCTCCAAATGATATCCCTACCTAAAAAAAAACAAAGAAGAAATAATTGCCTTTCAAAAGCAATTTATAAATAGTCTTTAATGTAAATCATCATTAAACGTACAAACCTAACAAAATCATACCTTATTATTTAAGGGCACACAACTTAAATAATTAGTCAAGATTTCCAAGCAAAGAAAATAAATAAATAAGTACTCTAGCTTTATCCCAGCCTCTATAAGTGATTGTTTCCTAGTAAAATCATTATGCATTATGCATCTTCTTGGTTCTCATGTTGAACAAAACCCATGACATTCCTTTTAAATAATTCATGTAGACAATTCCTAAAAGTCCAACAAAAAAGATACTTGGATTATAAATATGATAAGCTTATTAGATTCCAACTTAAAATCAATTGACATTAAGTGGAGTGACCCAACAGATATATAAACTGCACTTATAAGATTGAGACTCTTAGGCAGAATCAAGCCTAATGAAGTAGGCGGAAACAAAGATGAGTTCTTAACTCTAATACCATATTAGATTCTAACCTAAAATCAATTGACATTAAGTGGAGTGACCCAATAGATATATAAACCGCACCCGGAAGATTGAGGCAAACGATGTGGGACTCTTAACAAAGCTCTTGCCAATTTTTTTTTTTTTTTTGCAATAATCGCCTACCTTGTGTTACTTAATCGCCATTGATGTTGGTAGTCTTTCTTAGTTATAGAATCTGCTTATTGAGTTTTTTAAATTCCCTCTGACATATATATATGGCAGAGCCTAATAATCCTTATCAGGCAACTATAGATGTTAACATTGAAAGGAACTTACAACAATTAGAAACTAATCAATTCCTACTTGCAAGTTGATTGGCAGTAGGAGGATACGCCAGAGAAAAAACAACATTTTTCTTGCTGACAATGCAACGAGAGAGAGGGAAAATGGAATGGAAAAATCAAAATGAAAAATTTAGTCGAACAAAAAAAAATGGGGACTCTTAAACCTAAAAGCAAAATAAAAAAAGGAAGATGAAAATGCAATGCTCTAATTTAACCTTCTTTGAAACATATCATACTTAGGTAGAATTAACTCAAATTTAGAAACAAAAGACATTCTGTTTTGCAAAGCCCAAAAAGAAAGAGAAAAATGAAATAGAAAGGGAATGAGAAAAAAAAAGAGAGAATACGATGAAGGATTTGAAATTTGCATTGAAGGTAAAGTAAGTTGGAAGTGAATTGTAAGTGTTAGTAATTAATGGCAGCAAATACAACATCAGTATTAAGATTAAATATTTGACAAAAGGTCTCATAAAAGAGGAAAAAAAAAGATAAGAAAGAAGAATTCATTTGAAGTGGAGGCATAGAAATTTACAAAAGCATTAAAAGATAAAGTAAGTGGAAAGTAAATTGTAAATAGTAATTTTAATATCAAGTGGGTGGTAGTAACTATAAAAAATATTTAAGAAGGTTGCATTGAAAAAAGAAAGCAATAAAGGAGAATAATTGGAAATTTAAATTACAATAATTAAAAAAATTACAAATAAAAAAATTAAATATAATTACCAAAGTACCTTTAATTTGGGCGGGAAATTTTATCCTAATTTTACTTGAGTACAACACTAAAATATTCTTTTTTATATATATAAAAGATTTCTTCTCTCTCTTTCTCATATCTCAAACAAATTTTCAATGCAAGTATTTATATTTCACAAAAATTTGTTTCCCTAACAACTATTCTTACACACTCCTTATTAATTTAATGTCATTCTTAATTTTCCATTAAAAATAAATCTCTTATATATCATGCATATATCTTATATATCTTTTACATACTATAATATTAATTATAAAATTTGAATCTTTCAATAAAATAAGAAACTTTTGATAATAATTTTCAAATTAAGAATTTGGTGAAAGCAATCATAAATGACTTAACAACTTTTCAAAGTAAATACAATACCATAATTTTTTCAAACATGTTTCAAATTTCCCTTCCACGTCCTCTTTTCAATAGCGTACACTACTCATCTAGATGATTTCCGTTGGTTTCAAGCAACACTATATATATATATAGATATATATATACATCAAACCCGCAAGGTTCAGAATGTGGCACCAATTACAACATACTTCTCGTTCTTCCTCTCCTCATTTTTCTACATTTTAGGGGAAGGCCGCCCCATGTTGGACGATTTTACTCCTCAAAATCCTCTTCAAGTGTCTCCATTATGCTTGACCCTCATCCACCCTGACATTCCAAGCCTTGTATAAATCTCCATGCAGCAAAAAGCATAGTGCCCCATTGCTGCGTGTCTGCATATAAGTCTGTCTGAAGGATCTAGTTTCAGTTAAGGTGTGTACATATGGCGCATACTATTTTCTCTCTTTGGACATGGTTCACCAGTAATTACAGCAAACAAAAATGTTTTACGGGCTTTTTTCTTTTATTTATTTATTTATTTAAGATATGATCGGCGCATGTCCTGCAGAGATTCTATTATTGAAGTGATTGTAGAGGAAGAAGAAACTGATGTATCATGTCGTGACTTGTGGATCACCAAGTGGATTTTGATTGCTTTTCTGATTCTCGTTTAATTGGTTAACGGATCTCTAAATGAAAGATTTCTTTGTAATTAATATTGTTCGTTTAGCTTTAAGTTATGGACTTATATGGTATTTCTATGGTTTTTATTATTATTATAAATCAGCCCTAACTTTCAATGAATGTCATCTAAATTAAAATGTTTTGTTCCCGAAAGCTAAGTTCCCCTTAAGATGAGAAAGAAACATGCAGCTGCCATTCTTTTTTTTTTTCCTCGCACTAGAACTTGATCATTTCGCATCAATAGTTTGCATTGCCAAACAGACCAGATTGGACAATGTGTCCCGGAGTTTATGAGAACCAAGTCAAGGTTTGGTTTGATGGAATTGAATAGAATGGATTAGAAACAGAATGTAATAAGAAAAGAGTAAACTCCTTTTTAGTCATCGAGAAGTACAAGTGTTATTACTTTGTTCTTTTAAAGAATTAGTTCTTCTAGCCGTGTGAAGCGCATGCATAATACAAAAAAATATGTAAAAATAATTAAAAGTAATTTAATTAAGAAGGAAATGCCTATGGATAAGAGAAATTAACAAAAATTTTATATGTTACTAACATTTAAGAACATAAGAAAAAAATTGCTATCTAGTAATGCAAATTTGTTGTGGTAGAAATAATATCTAATTTCAACAAAAATTACAACCATATTTAATCATGACTTTTATACGACTGAAAAAACTAAGTATTAAAGTAAGGCATATAAATAAAATACAACATAAACATGTTACACAATACCATTAACAACAATGACAACAAATATTAATTCATTTATTTTATTTTATTTATTTATTTATACTAAGTAGATGTTAATTCAATTTTTGTGTATATTGATATAGAAAAGAAACTTAGTTTTAGATCATATTTCTTTATGAAAAACATGATCCGTAGTATTTGGCAGCAAAAGTATCAAAAGAGGTGTCTTTGGTCGAGTTGTAATATCAGGCCTCGTCAACTTGCAGCAAAATTTAAGGCCTGATAATATTAATTAGCAGAAATGTTTGAAATTACAAATGTAGAAATGTTTATTCAATACGTGATGTTCAAACACAACAAAATGAAGGTATTTTTTAAAGGTGCCTAAACTTAATCAGAGCAACAAATTACAAAATAAATGACAAAAATTAAGGTAAAAATAGAAAAAAAGTTGAAACAATGTAACAACGACATTTTTTGGGCCCGAAATGACTTTAACTAGGTTAACCTTTTACCACGACGACGCTCTCTTCTTAAGTTTTGCGTTGATATATAATAAAAATGATTCTGACTCCCAGATCAAAAGTTGTGCACAATTAAAGTTGGGTTGACTATGTAGGATACAATCAATCCGATCCAAATAATCTTCTACTACACATTCCACATCAGTGCCCTAGAAACATGGCACTAATTAAATGGTTATTTGTTTTTGGTTCTTTATTTGCTAAATGATTTTTGAATTGGTTATTTGGTTATTAGTATCGTCTATGTGTGCAAACATGTCAAACGTTGTGTTGTAAGTTTTCCTTACTTATAAAAACACATTGCACTAAAATAGGTAAGCAATTTGACACATGATAGAAAAATAGAATTTTGCTTATCAGCTAGGTTTGATACATGACAGAATTTTAGGTCATGTATCTTCTTTTTCTATATTATGTTTATTATATGTATTTATTATTGATTGATAAATAAATTGACTGATTAATTTCATCTTCTTCTTTTTTTCTTTATTTTTTTTTTAGTTTTTAGTTTTTGTATATGTGTTGTCAACATGTGTAGATATGTCAACTTTGTGTTATAATTTTTTCTTATTTATAAAACACAAGATATTAAATTAGGCAGGCAATTTGACATATAATATAAAATTAGAGCTTTGCTTTTTAGTTAGGATTGACACATGCATGTCAGAATTTTAGGTTATATATTTTCTTTTTCAATATTATTATAAAACACAGAACATTAAAATAGGTAAGCAATTTGACACATGACATAAAATTAGAGCTTTGCTTGCCAGTTAAGATTGACACATGTCAAAATTTTAAACTATATATATTTCTTTTCTATATTACTGATTTTAACATTAATTTAATTTAGTCCTTCAGTAATGATAAATTACATCAAATTATGACTTAAGGAATAAATTGATGTGAAATTATTTTAAGATATCATACACATGATACCATTTTTCTCATCTCACAAACAATACACACAAAGGATGAGAATTACATTTGAGAATTGGACGGGACTTGGTCATAATAGCACAAACAAAATCACAACAAACAAACGACACAACAATGGTTCGTCTAATCCTTACATCAACGAAGATAATCCATTATCAATATGAAATTACAAGATAACATAATGTTTCTCAGAACTCTCAATCTCTAGTGTCTTATAATTATCTTACGATTATCCTTATATCTCTAACAAACATTGAGGATTTTTTCCACTAAAAATCCTTACATAGAATTGTCACATATTTCCTTTTGTCTCCTTTTCTCATGCCTCATCCTCAACATTTTACTCTCTATTTATAGAGAGCTCAATCTTCTCCTCCACACGCTGCACATTTATTAAGTCTAATTTAATCTTGAGATATGTTTTAGATATTCTAACACTTCTTCTTAAGCTAAAGCTACTAAGCTTTAACTTGTTACAATTGACACATGAAAATAAAATAAAATAAAAACAATCTAAAAACACAACGTCGAGATCTTGGATAAGAGAGAAAATCTATATAAAGAAGGAAATACAATCAAATATAACAAAAATAGTATCTCTAATTATGTAAAAATCAGATTCCTAAGATAACACAAAATTAAATCTAATTTAATCCTAAAATATGTTCTAAATATTCTAACAACATTAATTACAGCCATCAACTTCATCTTCTCTTATAATTATCTTACCATTATCCTTATATCTCTAACAAACATTGAGGATTTTTCCCACTAAAAATCCTTACATAGAAATGTCACATATTTCCTTTCGTCTCCTCTTCTCATGCCTCATCCTCAACATTTTACATTCTATTTATAGAGAGCTCAATCTTCTCCTCCACATGTTGCACATTAATTGCAGCCACCAACTTCATCATCTCTTTTTCTTCCCGCTTTCCTTCACTTTCATTCAAGCCTCCCTCTGTTGGCTTTTCTTTTCTCTCATCAATTTATCACATCTATTACTCTTTCTCTAACACACATTCAATTATAAGAGTGTCTGTTGGATTGGGTCAACTCATAAATCTATAGGTTTTGACCTAACTCAACCAACAAAATATGAATTGTATTAGGTCTACAGGTTGTGTCAGAGTTGAAAAACATTTCAACCCATGAAATAAGGATCATGCAGTAGATTTGAAAAGTGCTGACCCACTCAAATCCATCCTACCTCATTAATATATATTTTTTAATTTATAAAAGCCGTTTAGTCATTATGGTATTTCAAGTTACTTTTCTCATTTTCTATAATACTAATTAAGTTTTAGTGTAAGTATTGTGATCACATTGAGAGTGTGACCAAAAAATTATTTATAGCACCGTTTTATTAACAGAAAACCAAAAAAAGGGTCATGCTTTGATTTTAATGGCAAAATTGTAAATTTGTCAAATTATATGAAGACTCCAAAAGAGGACGATGACCTCCATCTTTCTCATTTCACCTCTTTCTTTCTTTTATTTATTTTTTATTCTTGCTTTCTTTTCTCTCAAAATACCAGCATTCTTTCATCATTCTTTTGAAATTTTGGTGAAACTTTCAAACATTACCTTTCTTTATTCTCTAACAAGCAATTTTTGGGATAATTTTTCTTAAGTTAAGGATTACGCTTTGAGGAGATGAGAGTGGTTGCTACTCACACCTTAAAAATTCATTTATTTAGCTCTTTAAGGTATATCTATAACTTAAAAACTTGAATAATTAATTTTATTGGTATAATTTCGTAGTGTATAGATTGGATGGTGAATTTAGGGCAATGTTAATTAGGATTTATTTAGGTTTTAAGAAAGTAAATTAGACAGTTTTTATGGTATCCAATTAATTTATGCATTGTTAGTATTTTCATGGTTAAAGAATGGTACAAAAACCTTTAGCCAAATTGTTCAAATTGTTGAGAAAAGACCCAATTGGGAATTGTACTATGAGTGGTTCCTACGTGTTATACATCTATTGTAACATCCCAATATTTACTATCCAAATATATCATTATATAAAAGAATAATCAATATTGACCATGCTACTTCTAACATACAACAATAAACTAAACTCATATCATTCATACACAATGAGTAGATATGGAGAGCCACGATAACAAAAGTTATATATATACATCACAGCCTCAAAAGGGCATACTGTTATACATAACTCTAAACAATTAAGCAAATATAAAACATATATATAAGCTCAGCTCAACACAACATATATACTATGCTAGTCCTCATACATCTTCTTCTTCCCTTTTAAAGAACTTGTACCTGGATTTACATGGCAACACAATCGGGGTAAGAAAACATATCTCAGTAGAAGTATTCCAATACCAGTAATTTATACAATCATAAAGATTATTCAACCATAAAGCTAACTCTTCAATCATAGAAGTACACAATTGCCTATACAATTGCAATGTATGATTATGCTATAATTAGCAATCGCTCATACAATTGACATGCTATGCTTAATTATGTCTAATGTGTATGTCTATGCAAGTCCTAAGAATGAATACAGTTTCAAGATGTCATGAGCCCTCAGACGTATTGAGGATATTACTCACCTCAACTACTGTAGGATATGTTATGATATGTTATGATTTATCAGGTATAGTGAGGATATGACTCACTAATACTATTCATCAAAACAATAAAGGATATTACTCACCTCTACTGGTCAAACAAAGCAAAGAGGATATTACTCACCTCCTTACTCAACAATGTAATAAGGATATTACTTACCTTATTACACACAACATAGAGATGATATTACTCATCAATCTATGCTTCTCAAACAATACAAAGAGGATATTATTCACCTCAATATACTTCACAAACAATAGAGATGATATTACTCACCTCAATATGAGTCAAACAATATAAAAATGATATTACACACCTCATTATGTTTCTCAAACATCTCATGGAAAACAATCACTAATTACCTTCAATAATTAGCTTCATAATTGATTTATATGCATCTCAAACTCATTTCCTCAATCCAACATAATACACAATATGTATATAATCATGCCTAATTATTCCACACAATTAGCACTACGAATCCATTTGATTCAACACGTTCACACTTTATTAAATACTCCTACTAGAGTCTCATCACTCATTAAGAAGTATAAAAGAAGAAACTACACCATTGGAAGGCTCCATGACATCAAACACAACTCACAGTTGTTTTCAGGCATCCACGCTGTGGCATACCCTGTGCCACGCCGCAGCACCCAAGCCTCGGGTTCAAGTACTGGCAGGAAAAACTGCCCACGCCGCGGCACTCATGTGCCACGCTGCGACGCGCGTCCCCTGTTCTTCCCCACGTTGTGGCCGCGACGTTCACTGTAGAACTTAGAATCTGCAGAATTTTACAGATACGGGTACTGTTCCATTAGAACTAAACCATCTTCCAATCACTCAAAATCTGATTCCAAGTGATTTCCAACCTTTAAAAAGGTCCAACTACACATAACAACTCTTAAATAACTTCAATTTCACTTAATTCAACACTTTGTGAATCAAAACCCCAACATTAACCTAAACGCCCAAAACTGACCTAAAAGGGAATAAAGCTTCCAAATAATAAAAAATTCATCCTAACACATCCACAAATCAGTTTCTAACTCATCCAATCTATCCACATCAAGATTCAACTCAAGAATCACAAAATCACTTTCAAACCTCCATTTCTTCATTAAGTCCCTCAAGAACCAAACATGAAAGAAATGAATACAAGCTATCAAACTAAGTTTTCCCCTACCTCAAAGGCCAAAAAAGAAGTCTGAAAGCAGCTCCCCTCCACTACTAAACTCTTCCTTCTCTTTGCTTGAAGATGGATCTCCCAAAGCTCCTTTGTTAGATTTCCTTTGGTACACCCTAGCTGCAGCCGTGAGAGAGAAGAGAGAAATGAGAGAAAAGTCTCACTTTTAGTCACTTAAAAAGGCCAAGGTAGAACTAGCCTAGCCGTGTGGTCACTTGGCTACTTAAGTGACTACACTGCTTTACCCCGATCTATTAAGAACGCTTGTATTTCACCAAACTAAGATTCCTAACTTACAACAAGCTTAAAATAAATCCTAAAATTTATTAAAAATCTTGTTTCACCATTTCCATAATTTTTCATATCTGCTGAGGGTCAATCCGGCACTAAAATACATAACCAGTATGTTTAAAAATGTCAAATTAACTCTGATAATTCTCAAACTTTACCACATCTACTTTCACATATTTGTGACCTAGAAATAATTTCTCTACACTTATTTCTATTAACTAAGCAATTTAAGTCAAAACTAAGGCTAAAAACAGCTATATTTCATATACAATGCTACAACAAAGTGACTAAACGTGCTCGGACAATCACAAAATTTTACAGGCATGACAAACTAGTGTTAGGCTACCTATGTAACTATATACAAGTCTATTATGACTATCTAGGGTGTTACATCTATTTATACCCTGTCAATTTTAAATTGATTTTTTGTTATTAGATTTGAATATAGTAAAGCCTTAGGGAGTCTTGAGATAAACAAAGTTGTTAGAAAACTCACAATGTCTTTTGAACACAAATATGAAGGATTATTCTTTGAATAGATAATTTTAATTATTGTGAAATATTTTTATTTTGGATTTGGACCAAAGATGGCAAATGTTATAGTTGACAATTTTGTACCAATGATGGTAATTGTTATAGATATTAGCTTTGGGTCAATGATGGAAATTGTTATAGATGATTGTCTTGCTCATGGAAAGAAAGTAATTGAATTTATTTGAGTGAGCCTTCTAATGTTAGAAATTGTTCTCCATGAAATGAGTTTATTTAAATACATCTGATTTTTTTTTTGTTCTCTATGAAATAATTTTATTTTAATATGTTAGATCTTTATTTCTCCACTTGATATTTTATTTTCTTGAAATACATATTTTTTCTTAGAATTATTTTCTTTGGGGAGGAGACCTTGTCAAACTTTGTATCTAACAGTAGAGAATGTTAGTCTTGGTACACCTAAGATTGGATTAGACCCTAACTAGTAAGGTATATGTTGACTCTGTGTGTAGGTGTACACATGGATTGGTTATGGTTTCGAGCTAGACACTCGTCAGTTCAAGTCTTGAACTTGTCAGATGATTAGTTTAACCATGAGTTGTGTACTCATTCTATTTAGTTATGCCGAGTGAATTCTCCTTTATGGATTGTGTTCTCAATTGGTTCCACTTTATTTATTGAATTATTGAAAGTTGTCTTCCATTAACTATTATATATATTTTTTAAGTTTGAATTTATGATGAATTGATTTAAGTTGTTTTATTGAAAAATTAATTTTGATTTACTTGTTAATAAAAGACTCATGTTCTACTTGTCCTGTTTCTGTTATAGTAAGTAGCAATTACTCACTGAGTCGCGACTCACCAACATCGTGATTGTTTTTCAGATAAAGGAAATGAGATAGCTTCCAGTTCTACTCCTCTAGTTTATTTTAGGGAGTCTGTAATGGTTATTGTAACATCCCAATATTTGCTATCCAATTATATCGTCATACAAAAGAATAACTCAATACTAGCCATGCTACTTCTAACATACAGCAACAACTAACCCATATCATTCATACACCATAAGTAAATATGGGGAGCCACGATAATCAAAAGATATATATACATCACTGCCCTCAAGGCACATTGTAAAACATAACTTTTACAACAACGAAACTAGCATATTATACAAACTTTTTAATCAAAAAGTATATAACTATACTAATCTTCATTCATTTTCTCCTTCCCTTTTGAGGAACCAGCACCTGAGTTTACATGGCAACACAATCGGGATGAGAAAACATATCTCAGTAGAAGTATTCCAATGCCAGTATATAAACATATAACAATCATATAATAATCTCAATTATCAACTAAACACTTTAATCATATAAGCCAACAACATCTCCATCTCAGAGACATGCAATTACCCATACAACTGCAATGCATGAATATGTCATGATAGCAACCGCCTATACAATCGTCATGCCATGCTAAGTTATGTCTAGTGTTCATGCCTATGCATAATCCTAAACATACAATGCAAAATGTATGAAACCATTTACAAGTACCCAGTTATATGGTAATGTCATGACATGCATGAGCCTTGAACAAAACAAAGGAACCCAGTTCCATAAGCTCTGAACAAGCACTAGAAACCTAGTTCCAGCAGTCTTCAATCCGGGTAGTGAGGGAATTGCACCATCCTCATTAACACAGTATTCAACAATAATCACTATGATAGGAAGGATTGGTTACCTACTCATTCAAAATCATATTTGATTAGAACAATGATCTCTGTGATGGGAAAGACTAGTTACCTACTCGTTCAAAATCACATTAAACCATCTACAATGAGGACTCACCCTCATTAACATAGTTAAGGAACAACAATAATGTCAATTACTGCAATAACTAGCATGCCAATTGATTTACATTCTTAACTACTAACATGAACGACAATGATGTTAAATACCACAATAAATAACATACTAATATTGGCTAACCTTCAATAATAAGATAACATCTTATCATATCCCAGGCTTACAAGGTGTACAAACTAAAAACAACTCCATGCATTTAATGTTAACCCTCATAACTCACCATCTTGAACAAGAAAAAATTTCCATTTACCCAAAACAATGGTTTACAAAGCAACTACCAAGGTTTGGCAACATATAACAACTCAAATCTTTAAGTTTTATAAAAGGATAATCGATTAGTGCTCCTTCCTAACCGATTATCACTTATTAAATACATCAGGTTTTTATAATCCATAATCGATTACCCTCATTGGTTAATCGGTTATAACTTTACAAATGGCCCTCAACGCCCTCTAGAAACACTCAATAATCAGTTACCACCCTGTGGTAATCGATTATTTTCGTGCCCAAGTCTTTGTTTCACTAAATAACCGATTATCACCTTGTGGTAATTGGCTATTCATATGACCGGAAGCTATTTCTTCAGCCATATAACTAATTATCACTATTGGTAATTGGTTATTTGTTGAGTTATAGCAAAAAAATAGAGGTCTAGCTTCATAAACTCCAAAACCAAAATCCAAAACAACCATTAAAGATTAACTTAAACACAAACAACTCTCCATCCAATAGAGTACAACTTAACAAAATCAAGGAAAACTCATTCCTCACCACAACTAACCTTTCTTTCAATGAATAAAGAACAAGAGAGAAGAGTGTAAGAACAACATGCAAACATGCAATCCTATTTTCATACCCATTCCTCAAACTCCAAATTTATGGAAGAATAAGGGCATAAACATGTCCTAAGTATCAACCATGCCTCAAACAAGTTAAGAATAAAGCAACTTCAAGCTTAATACCAAGAACAAACATGAAAACACAACTAACCCTCAACTCATTTTCATCCATACTAACTCACACCAAGAATATAGATGAAGAAATAGAGAAAGGGTTATAGAAAAACAAGTTCCCCTAGCTCAATTCCCAGAAAAGTAGGTTAACCGTTCTTCTTAAAAGCTAAGCTCCTTCTCTTGTTTGGATGAAGATCCTCCTCCCTTATCACCTTGAGTTTCCTTCTCTTTTGTTCTCCCTGTGGCAGCTATGAGAAGAGCAAAACAAATGATATTTACTTATCATTTTGGCCTTAAATAGCAACAGGGTCATGCCTTAACTTCCAACAGATTTAAAATAAATCTTAAAATTCATTAAAAATCTAGTTACACCATTTTCACATTTTTTCATATCTGCCGGGGGTCAATCCGGCACCAAAACACACAACCAGTATGCTTAAAAATGTCAAACTAACTTCGATAATTCTCAAACTTTAACCATTACTACATCCACATATTTATGACCTGGAAACAAGTTTTCCACACTTATTTCCTCAAATTAAGCAGTTTAAGTCAAGTCCGGGGCTGAAAACAGCTATATTTAACACATAGTGTTGCAGTAAAATGACTAAACGTGCTCAGATGGTCTCAAAACTTCACAGACATGATAATTAAGTATTAAGCTACCTCTGTAACCTTATACAAGTCTATCACGTTCTCACGAGTGTTACAGTTATCATTGGGCAGCCCAATACATTGTTTATGTGGGCATATTTAAGAATTTATTTTATTTTGTTATAGACTTTTATTTAAAAGTCTTATGGGTTATTACTCTTAGATATGCTCCATTATTTTACAAGCAAGATTTGAGATGTATAGAAATGTTTTGAAAGGGAATTTGTCAAAGTATAATATTTTATTTGATAAATAAAATTATTGGTGAAGGAAATTCACCTTTGGATATTTATGTTTCTAAGGCCCTGTGGTGACTAATTTGAATTATTTTATCAAGTTATAAATAAATTGAAATCTTGGGAATCATGTTTGAATTTATTTTGCTAATTAACATTGTTTTCTACTCCTTGGGTAGTTAGATGTTAATTATTCACTTGTTTGAGGCTTGCATGACTTAGGTGAGTCTATAGCCTACTTGGTTATGCGTTGGTCATGGGCCCTAGGTTTAGGTCGTGACAAAGTTAGTATCAAAGCCTTAGTTTTGTCCTTGTGGATAATGGGGAAAGTGTCCTATAGTAGGCCATGATTATGATTATGAAGTTGACCATTTTCATAATCATGGCACTATGAAAGGCCTATAGGATGTTCTTTCCTTCTTTGCTCGTCAATTTTATTTTGTTCATCCCCACTTTTCTTATTGTGAGACTGGTCTTTTTTTATTATCTAATTTATCATAATGACCCTACTGGCAGTGTTGGGTTATAAGTAAAATTATGGCCCAAGTTAATAGACAATGCTTGTTAATAGTTTTGGTAGTGAATTTTATTTATTGTTTTAAATGGAATTATGTTGTAAGAGATATATTGGAATAGTACATACTTTGTTTTGAAAGATCTTTTAGTTATTGCAAAATGGCCCAAGGTTCATAAAAACTTCTCCATGTAAGTAATATTGTCTTAAGGAGTAAGTATGTACTATCATACTAATAAAAAATAAAAATACAATGTGAACGTAGTAATGAGTAACAAATTGAGTCAAAGAAATTGGACAAATTTTTAGCTACAATCTGATGTTAGATTTATCCTAAATTTGTATTATTACTTGAAGGCTTTACAAAAGCCAGTATTTTTTTACGATTAAGTAAAAATGTATTGATGTCGAAAAAGAAAAATGTATCCATTTACTATTTGTTCTTCGATCAGAGACATCATATGCTGAATGTTTAAGTTAGAGGTGAGTTAAAATTTTGGAATATGGTTGGCAGAACTATGGTATAGCGATATGTGAGACTGGATACCTTGGAATTTTGAAATAAATATTAGCACAAAGTTTTGTAATGGTTCTATCTTGAAGCCTAAGATAGGCCTAAGGATGATTATGTGTTTATATATATTACTTATATGTCGATTTTAGTTGACTATGTCTGGAGATGATTTGTACAAATGATAGTGTTGGAATTTGCTAAAGTTTGAAACATGTTTTATTGTCAATTTTTATGGCCAACTGTAGATATTTTATTACATGGTAGGTTGAAATGTTTGAAATAACTTTGTAATTTTTTTTATTGTCTGATTCTAAGTATAGCTTTACAAGGGAATAAGTGACATTATTTGGACAAAAAAATTGAAAATGGGATTGAATGCTTATTGAGTTATTAGTTGTTTAGGGATCTAAAGGGTGAGTTTAAAGAAGAAAGTTCTAAGAAGTACCTAAGAATTAGTTGAACATATATCGGGAGTTCATGGCAAACAAATAAGTTCAAGAATGTTAATTAACTTGGAAGAGTTTCTACTTTAGATATTGAAATTATCCAGAACATTAAAAATACCTAGGAGTTTGGATTTAGATTAAGTATTCAATGATCTTATTGAGACTTGGGTTTGGACTACGGTATAGTTTAAAACCTAGAGATTAAATCTAATTTTTTTAAAAGAATTTTAAGGATTAGTAGCTATTTTAAGCTTGATTGATGAGATTAACCAAAAATATTTGATTTTTGTTTTTTACTTAGTTTGAGCAGTTTTTGAAAGTAAACTAGTAGGAGTACTATAGTTTGGGACTTGAACTTCACTTAAATGAAGTAGGCATGTGTATGGAGACTGTCAAAATGTCTAAGGATTAAGTTCATTGTTAAATAGGCTATCTATAAATTAAGTACAGTGATTAGAAGATCGTTGTTTGGAAATTTTAGATTTGAGTATTGGTTATGGTTCAATTTGGATCATTGTTGATCGATTGGTTAAGTTTGTACATTTATTGTTTGAGTGGATTATAGCTGGCGATGCTACCAAATTAGATGAGATTTGTTAACCGATTCACCAGGAACTTGTAGTATGTGGTGTAACTAGGTTGAGCCATTGAATCATTCCAATTAATCAATTATATTAAGAAGTTAACAATCAGAGGGAGGGGTTTGGTTGTAGAAGTAATTAAATAAACAATTAAAAGACTGTGAACAATGTTAAGTAAACAACTAATTTAAGGTAATCAATAACTCTTGAGTTTAATCCATCATTAACCACTAAGAATTCATTCACTGGCTAACCAGATTCTTGGTTTTAGGTTAGATTAAGAAGCCTTAAGATGACCCATGAATTCTCTACTGGAAAAGCATCTAACATTTGGTTAATCAAAGTTAGATGAAATTAGCATCCATCCAACCCTAAATCAACCTAAAACTTAAAATTCAATAAAGCTAGGCAATTCGTCAAAGACCTTTCATGCATCACCTAGTCTCTGTGAAATCATCATCCAACATGAACTTGCTACTAGGTAAGCACCTAGGATTTGGTGAATTAATGAAAAATGGATGAAACATCCATTTAACCCTAAATAACCTCAGTCAATCAACAAAAAAAGGATTAAGCATCCATTGAACCCTAAATCGACCTCATTTCTAGAATTCATATAAGCTAGACAATTCATTAAACACCTGTGATGCATTGTCTAGTTTCTGCAATTCTCATTAAACACATGATAGTTATGCAACCATCATATGAATACCAAGATCAAGTTAAGCACTCAACCAAGGAGTAACAGAATCAAAGAAAGGGAAGAGAGAAATATGATTAACAAGTAAATTAAACATTCAAATCAAGGTCTCAACATTAAACATCAAGAGTGTTTCAATCCCTAGGATTGATTACAAAACTTTAGCTCTCCATGAATGGAGAGCACAAAACAAAAAAATGAAGAAAACCTAGAGAAAGTGAGAAAAAGGGAGAAGAGAGGAGAGGAGAGAGGAGAGCAAGAGAGAAGATGAAAACTGAAAATTGAGAAGTGTCTCCTCCTAGCCTCGGATCTGGCTCAAAAGCCCACATAACAGACACTAAAAGTGAAAATACATGTGTTACCCTAGCTTAGGATGTTTTCTCTTCTAATTAGTTTTAATTGGACACCTAATTTGTAAGATTTGGACACCTAATGAAGGAGTTATGACCAAAACATGTTTAACAGCTCCTAAATCCTGTTAGCTCCCTTTAGGTGTTAAAGACCCTATCAAAACGTCATCGTTTTGATAAGTAGTCTCATCAAAGTTGAAAGGTTTTGTCTTAGCATTCTAATGGAATTAGTTTCAGCCTATTCTGACTCCTACTACCCAAGATACGACTCAATCTTTGCACACTGCTCAGGTTTTAGTGACAATACCTCTATTCTGACTTTCAGGCTCAATATGGCCCACTAAACATCTGATTCAGCTCTAAAGCCTTTCATCAAAGTTGTAGAGTTTTCTCTCAGATTTCCTACAAGGTAAACTTCATAATTTTTAAATGTTTTTAACTCAAGTTATACCCGAAATACAGAAATAGTGTAAAATTGTCACAGTGTTGAAAAATACAATTAAGTCCAATTTGAAATCAAACTTATAAATGGTGGGCAAAACTAATTGATTAAGCATGTGAGAGGTCTAAAATGCTGAATATGAAGGTTAACTAATATATAAAAATAATGTTTATCAGTGGACAAATCACAAAGTGGCTGAGTATATAAAGCTTTATTTGGATGATATTGTATCTTTGCATAATTTTTCATTTCATGTCATATGTAATCAGGGACCTTAGTTCAATATGCTCAATTTTGAAGCTTTTCAAATAGCCTTAGGAACCCATTTTGATTTGAGTATCATTTTCCATCCTTAAGCTGATGGTTAGTCACAGAGAACCATTCAAATCTTATAAGATATGCTTCGTGCTTATGTTTAAGACCTTGGAAGTAGTTGGGTCCAGCACCTACCTGTGATGGAATTTGCCTATAAAAATAGTATGGTACCTTTTAAGGCATTAGATGGAAGACACAAATCTTTAGTTGGTTGGTTTGAGGCTGGCAAGTTTAAACTATTGAGACCAAATTTAATTCAAGAAGCCAATGAGATAGCTTGATTGATTCATGATTATTTAATGACAACTTAGAGTAGACACAAAAACAAAAAAAAATCCTATTCAGCTTAATGAATGTCTTAAATACATTGAGCAACCAATAGTCATAGTAGACAAACAAGTAAAACATTTAAGCTCTAAAGATGTTGTTTTAGTGAAAGTAGTTTAGCAAGGATCATCTGGTGAAAGAACAACTTAGGAACCTTAAGCGAAAATGTGCAAGAAATACCCACACTTATTTATGGCATAAGGTTAATAGTATAATAAAATTCAAGGATGATTTTTTTTTAAAGGAGAAAAGAATGTAACACACCATTTTATTAATAAAAAGGCAAAAAAAGGGGGTCATACTTTGGTCTTAATGGCAAAATCATAAATTTGCCAAATTATATGAAGACTCCAAAAGAGGTGGACGACCTCTATCTTTCTCATTTTGTCGCCATCTTCTTCTATCTATCTATCTATCTTTTTTTTTTTTAATCTTGCTTTCTTTTTTCTTAAATATCAACATTCTTTCCTCATTCTTTTAGAGTTTTGGTGAAACTTTGAAGCATTACCTTTCTTTATTATCTGGCAAGCGATTTTTGGTAATTTTTCTTGAGTTACATATTACACTTTGAGGAGATAAGAGTAGTCGCTACCCAAACCTTGAAATTAATTTATTTAGCTCTTTAAGGTAAACTATAACCCAAAAACTTGAGTAATCAATTTTATTAGTATAATTTTGTAGTGTATGGGTTGGATGGTGAATTTAGGGCAATGTCAATCAGGATTGGATTAGGCCCTAGTTAGCAGGGTATATGTTGACTCTGTGTGTAGGATAACACATATGGGTTGGTTATGGTTTCAAGCTAGACGCTCATCAGTTCAAGCCTTGGACTTATTAGATGGTTAGTATACACACGAGCTATGTGCTCATTCAACTTGTTCCACTTTATTTATTGAATTATTGAAAATTATTTTCCATTTACTATTATGTTTTTTCTTTTTTATTTTAAGTTTGGATTTCTGATGAATTGACTTAAGTTGTTTTATTCAGAAATTATTTTATTATGATATTTTTACTTGTTAATAAAAGACTCAGGCCCTGCTTGTCCCGTTTCTATTATAGTAGGTAATAATTACTAACTGAATTACGACTCATCCAAATCGTGATTATGTTTTTCAGATAAAGGAAATGAGATAGCTTCCAGTTCTACTCCTCTGGTTTATTTGAGGGAATTTGTTATGGTTACCATTGGATAGCCCAACACATTGTTCGTGTGGGCATATTTAAGTATTTATTTTATTTTTTTATAAACTTTTATTTAAAAGTTTTATGAGTTATTACTCTTAGATGTGTTCTGTTATTTTTACAAGTAGGATCCGAGATGTATAGAAATTCTTAAATGGGTATTTGTCAAAGTAAAATATTTATTTGATAAATAAATTATTGGTGAAGGAAATTCATCTTTGGATATTTATGTTTCTGAGGCCCTGTGGTGGGTAATTTGAATTATTTGTATTAAGTTATAAGTAAGTTAAATTTTTGGGAATCATGTTTGAATTTATTTTGTAAGTTAACATTGTTTTCTACTCATTGGGTAGTTAAATGTTAATTATTGACTTGTTTGAGACTTGCATGACTTGTCTTAGCCTACCTTGGATATATGTCGGTCATGGGCCATGGGTTCGGGTCGTGATAATATTGATGAGAAACTCATGAAACATCTAACAGACTATTGCAATGAAAATATAATGAACAACATGGATGACAAATAGTATGGTGAGAAAATTGAGAATAAAATAAATAATTATGTCAATCCATATACTATATGTGATGACATTGACTTCAGTTGACTAATGTAGTTTGTTGTTTATGACTTTTGGGACTTGTTAGCTTACTTTTGTTTATTTCAAACTTATGTTAACTTAGTAAAACTCGTTATGTTTATTTATCTTGTTTAAGACTTATCATATTTATGTAAGACTAGTTATATTACTTTTTAGTTTATTTAGGATATATGTAGTTTTTAATTAAGATGTGTTATATGTAATGATTTTTTTATTTTTGATTTTGTATTTCAACAATTATTTTAGTAGGAGGTTTTTTTAATGTATGTAAGACTCATAAGTTTGAACTAACCCTACCCACTCTTATTGAGCAGATCGGTTTGGGTCAAGTTGAAGGAAAGAATTTTCTTGACCCAACTCCCTAGTTTGATGAGCAGATCGAGTCCCAAAAAATCGCAAAACTCACCCAACCCACCCATAAGACACCCCTCCATTCAATCATGCTCCACAACATATCCATTTTTTATCTCCTTTTATTTTATTCACACAATCTTCAATTCACTTCACACACACTATTCTTTTCTCTCACACTTTCTCACATATACAATTTATTTTCTTTTACATTTATAATTTAAATCAAAATCCCAACATATTTTGTTTGATTGAGGGACTAAATTAATAATATTTGAGAGATTCTTATATACTCCCAGAATTGTCTTGCTCTGTACCATTTATCAATATACACATATGCATTATGGGCCATTTTTGTCTCTTCAAATATATATTTTTTAAATTATTATACTAATTATGGTTAACTAAATCTTAATTATAATTAAACAAATTCATTAACTTTTCTCCTTATCGCACAAGACGCACCAAACCCATTTGTATATCTAGAAACTCAGCCATACCTCCATTTCCAGAAACTTAGCCAAATCTTCACTCTTCCTCCATGGCTAAAAACCCATAAATGAAAATCGCCAATCATTAATTTTCAAACGAATTGTTTCTTTTTTTACTCTTCCAGATATGAGAATCATAAGTAACCCTATACACTTGTTGAAAAATTAATGAAAGCATAACAAAAACTATATGCTAAACAAGTTTTTTTACTTTTCCGATTCTGGGGATTTTGACATTACCCTCCCTTACATCATCATCAATAATTTGTATGAACAAACCACCACTACCTTTTTTTTTATGAAAATCATTTTTGGAATTAACGTTGTGTCATTATTTGCAAAATGGGGTACTCACTTGAATCATGTTAGAGCATTACCTTACTTCACCTAGGCCACAAAGATTGTATTACAACATTTAATAAGTTATAAAATTGTCAAGTTTCATCATTTGGGAATTCTTCTACTCTGTCCTCAAAAGGGCCACTAAAACTTAGAATTTATACTCCAGCAGCATCGTATACCAACTATTGGTAGTTATTAACTACATTTTTATTACTAACTTCAGGGAAAGCAAAAGTACCAACACGAACATTGTACTAAAATTGAAGCACAGTTGGGTCAAACTCCCATTGATTCGACTAATACCAATAATTTGGTTGGAATCCTTTCGTATACAAATGTAACTTAACCGTGTCAAGGTCTATTAGGTTTCCACTATAACCATTCACACATGGACACCTAATTGTTCCATCAGTTTCAAATTATGGAGACCGACATACAAAATTAACAAATTCTTCAACCTCATCCAAATATTCTTGTACAACACCCTTCCTACCAGGAAGAAGTCTATTATACATCCATAAATGATTTTCAAGGATATCCATCTTTTGTAATTAACAACAAACAATATTTTAATTTAACCTTCAACGCATGATGACCCAAACCATAACATCTAACATTTAATTTAAACTTTTCAATAGCTAATTCAACTACAAGATAAAAATGTCATAACAATGAATATATATGTAAATTATGGCCTAGTCTCAATTCCTAAATCAATAAATTCATTATCTAACACTAAGATTAACAATAATTCACTCAAATTTCCATAGAAATAATTATGAAATTCATTACAACTTTATCATGTTGTCCATTTCAATTAGATCAACAGTTCTTCAAATTTGACATTAAACCTAACTAACATGTAAACAAATCATACACATTAATATATTACAAATTTCAAATGTTTTGCACCTAGATTGGGATGAAAGAGTGGTGGTAGTATAACATATAGTCAATAAAGACAAAACTCATCAATTCATCAAGAATAATCTCAAAACCAAGACTAATTCAACAATCTTCTTAAGCTTTTGGGATAGTTGATCACTAATATAGGTAATTAACTTCAAATCAAAATGAGAAAAACATAATAACAGAAACTGTTCAGAATAGCATGTAATGTTCGCAGAGTCCTCATGGGGGTTATAAATTGACCAATAATAAAACATGGAACCATAGAGACATTTCCAATTCTTTAACTTGGTGCACTATAGTAGAAATGCCATTTACCCACAACCAATTTTAGTGACTACTATAAAAACTATAGGTATATATGTACTCTCTATAGCTATCAATATATGTTTCGGTCACTATTAATTTTAGTGACAAACTAAAAGAACTATGAGTATATATAATTCTTACTTTATAAATTATAATTTTGCCACTATAATAATTTTATTTTTTAGTTGCATTTGCAAAGAGCTAGCAAGAGAGCACACTGTTGTTTATTATTCTTAAAGCTTCATTTGTCTTTCTCCATTTTATTTGGTTGCTCAAAAATGTTCAGTTCAGAAAAAGAATACCAAATGCCACAAAACCTCTTTGCTCTCTCCTCGAAAAATCGTAATCGCAAACTAAAGGATTTATCAACGAAGAAGTCCAACAAGGCAAGCACAATTTCTAACCTTTAATTTCTTATTTTCTCTTTTTCATTGACTTGGCAATCCACCATAATCGAGAGCAGAGCCCCAAATCCTCTACAAAGTACCAAAATTGCAACCCTCATTGCATAACCATGGCTTTAGACCCACCAAGAAGCAACCCAGAAAAACCCTTCAAACCAGCAACCCAACACACCTCTAAAATTCTTTCATTAAGTTTAAAAACTAATAATGAAATTCTTTAAATTTTACAACATTCACATCACAACTAACTGTTAACAAAAAAAAATTAATCCACATTGACAGGCACAACAAAAAATTACCAACTTAAATAATAGATTGCGCAATAAACCTATGTAAAAACCTAATCAGATTGTGACTTACATTTGCTACTTATGTCAATTATTAACTTAAATCATGCAACTGAAGTTTCTAAACTAGAAAATAGTAAACATCAAAGCATAAGAACCCATCTGCTTTCATGTAGTGAGGGAAAGCACTATTCGTGCAGCGACGGAGAGCAGTGGCAGAGCAATGAGGGAGAGTGGCGGCGGCGGCGGCAAGAAGATAAGGGAGACTGAGAATGACTGAGGGAGGCTGAGAGTGAATGAAGGAGACAATGGGGAAATAAGGGAGGGGAAGGTCGGTTGCACAGATAACTGTGTCAATTCCTGTCTGCCATATCATTCAAAAATTATTTTTGGCAGATTTTTAAACTTCCTGTCAGAACTTTTGCCAGAACAAGGCACGTGAGCCTTGCATCAGTCAACTAAAAATGTTTTTGGCAAATAATTTGCTAGAAATTAATATAATGTTTTTTCTAAAATACTTCTTTAAATTCTTTCATATATATATATATATATATATTAATATTTTTGATAGATTTTTTCACCACAAAATCAAAATTAAGCAAACTAATCTTTAGGTGCCATTAATAAGTTTTTTAAAAATTTAAAAATTTGTTTTATTTGTTTTTTATTTTTCTATTAATTTTTCTGTGGATAAGCCACTGAAAATTATTTAAATTATGAACACTTACTTTTTTTGGATTAATATGCAAGAAATATTTTCCTTGGCCAAAATTGTAATAATTATCGACGGACAAAAATCTACTAATAAATCTCGAGTTTCTTGTAGTGTCATCTAGTGTTTCAAATGACAAGTAAAGAATGAAAACAACATCATATTAAACGTATTCATCATCCAATAATCTTCAATCAAATTGTCATGCTGGCATATAGTCATATAATCTCAAGTGGTGACATATCAATACTTTTGTTTATTAGATAATGGGTATATAGATAGAGAGACTAAATTAAAGTAAGTTGATAAATGTGAAGGTCTAAAATGAAAAAAAATGAAATATCAGGGATTAAAGTGAGAATTAAAGCAAATGCTAGGGACCCAAATAGGGTTTTAGTCATTATCCAATTTTTTTTTTGCTTTTGTTTTTGAGATAGTATATAAATATTGATTTTAGTTGAGTATATACCTAGGATATGTTTGGGGTTTGAAAATTAATATTGGGCCAATTTGTGGAAGTTGTAATGTAAAAAGCTCTAATTCTATGATTTGTTCAACACTTTAGCCCAAGTTATTGAACTGCTAAGGTATGTTTGGAAGGAAGAATTTGAAGGAAAGTGAAAAATATTGTTACTTTTTTTTTCCTAATATCTAAACAAGGCTATGCCCAAGAAAACAAAACTAATACAACAAGAGTGTGAGTCCTTATTGAACTTGCATTCCTAATAAGGTCCCCCTTATATGTGAGTCGTTCACACATAGTCACTCCCCTCAAGCAGAAGCCTAACCCGCATCCTCTTCTTCTTCTACACGCTCTTCTTTATAACGCTCTTCTTTATACTTGTGTTGTTGTCACACACATTCTTCTTTACCCAAAACACCAGGGATATCTGTATCTAATGGGCTAAGCAAAGAATCACATAAGTGGGCTTGACAGCACTTCTTGACCCAAAACATTAAGACATTAGGCCTATGAGTCTTTTCCACTTATATAGCCTTCAATCTGCCCATTCCTTTTCAATATGGGACTTCTTTTCCCACATCTAACTCACACTTGCATTCTCAACAATGTCAAATTAAGGAATTTATCTTCCGATTTGATTCTAAGTTACAAATCAATACAAATTAAGAACAACAATAAACTCTTGAATAGATGAAAAAAACCAAATTATTAAGTGCAAATATTCATAGATTTAAGACACATCAAAAAAACCTTAAAAGAAATTTTAGTTTATGATAAAATTACCTATTGCCATAACAAATTTCATCATATTCATTGCAAAAGGAAAAAGAAAAGAAAATAAAACCCAAATAATATGCTTCTTCTTTCCTTGCTTTCGGTGCGTCTTTGCTCTCTATGCGTCCAAAGCCTCTTTGTCTTCTAATTGCTACTTTCTGTGCCACTAGGCTTTTTTTATTCTCACTTGGTGACTTGTGCTCATCCTTTTTATTCTCTTCTTATGTGTCACCTCACTCTAATAATCTTTGTCTTAGGTTAGATATCTCGTGCGCTGTTTCACTCAGGATAGATTATGGTCTTTCATTTCTTTTATTCTTTTGCTGCCACAAGTCCATAAATTAATTGCATCCTAAACATACCGTGGCCTAACTCAATTTTCTAACTTATTCATTGAATTAATCTTTGCTTTATTTTTAGTAAATGAAACTCATCGTTTTGTTACTTCCTTCCACTACAAGAAAAGTCAGAATTTGTGAAGGATGAATCCGTCACAAACAGGCTAAAATCCACCGTAAATTGACAATTTGTGGCAGATTTGTGACGAATTCATGACCAATGCAAAAACCTTGGTTACAATATAATTTGTGGTGAATTTTAATTTTCACTGCAAATTTATGGCCACTATATCTGTCGCAAAGCCACCACAAATCTCTCGGGCAATACGCTGATTTTTGTTGCTAGAGTGTGGTGTTGCAGTGGATTTTGTGACAGATTTGTGGTGGATGCATCCATCGCTAATATCTACATGAATTTGAGGCATAAAAATTCACCACAAAATTTTTGGAGAAAAAAAACTTATATTACTATTTAAATGTTCAAAAAATCTTCAATTACAATACGAACAATTTTTACATATATCCAAATCTTCTTGTCAATGCATATAATCAATTCATAAAACAAATATAACAAATTATATTACTTAAACAAAGCTTGTCCAAATACAACTTGATCCATAGAAAGTTAAAACTAAAATTAAGTCCACAACTAGGTTCAAAAAAAAGTTCAAAAGAAATATAACAATCCAAATAGCACTCAAACATCAATTTCAATCCATATCCTCATCATCACCATCATCTTCATGATCATCTTTAGTATTATCATTGTCTTCTAATAGTGGTTGTTGCTGGCCTAGCTAAGTACCGGTGGATTTTAAATGTTTTCAACAAATTACAAATTCGTTTATCCTGTTAACGCTGGTATTATTGAAATCACATTTTCCACTTAGAATCACGTTGTTGGCTTTGCTACTCCATTCCTTGTTGAATCTCCTGAACCCGATCCTCCATGTCCTGTTGCAACTGCTCCTTAACCTGAGTAATATATATAAACATGATAGTAATATATTTTATTCATTTTTATAATCCTTTCTCTGGGCTTCTTAAGGCTCAATTAGTTTTAATTAAGTTGGTTATGTTACATTTTATGATATTGAGCTTAATTAGATCATTGAAAGAATTATTGCTTGAATTGGCTTTAATTTATCTATTTGGCAGCGTTCAGTAAAATGACTATAATTTGAGTTGTAAATATCTGGTTGATATGATTTTGATCTTGTATTACAATTAAGACAATTCTCTACAATATTCATGAAGACCTCAAGAGCTAAATCACACGTTTGGATAATTTAAATTAGAGTTGAAGCAAGATCTAGAGTGTTAATCCTGACAGCTTGACCTCTGCGCACTTATGAGCCCATATCTTAAGCTTAAAAGAGAGATGTTGGGGTGAAACCAGTGACATTAGAAATTTAAGACCCAAATCTATAACTTTCATGAAAAATACAAGAGTTAATTTGGATAGCTTGGAAGTTAGATTGGGCTTGGAAATCAGAACAGATGAGTTGTAGTTGGGCCTGAACAGTGTACAAAGATTAGGCTTTATCTTGAGTTGTAGGAGTGATATTGGGCTAAAACAGTGGCATTGGAAAGCTAAGATAAAAGTCTACAACTTTCATGAAGACTACTTTTCAAAATTCTGATAGAAGTCATAAGTTCAGTACTAAATCATTTGGGAGATAAGCATCTCAATTATTTTTCACTCATTCACAATTATCAAATAACTCCCTTAGCATTTTCCACTCATTATCAAATAACTTCATTGTCATTTTGTTTTCCTTGAGCTCTATAAAATGGAGCATTGGCTGCTCATTTTTGGCATCTTGGCTTAGAGATCAAGATCATGCTATTATGTTATTTGTTTCTCTTGTGGTAGTTTTCTTTTGTTTTAAATAGAAGTTATGTTCATTTTTTCTTCTTTTCTCTTTCTTTCTTCTTGTTCATGAGTAATTAATTTTCATTTTGCTTGGGTGAAATGGTGAAACTTTTAGTAATAAATCAATGTTAGATTAATTTTTTTCTTCTGCTTGAATGATGTATTATCAAGTAGCCATTATATGTGTTGTATTTTGTTTTCAATCAATTTAGAAACCCTCTTTGTAAAGTGAAGATCTTGATTCATTGTAGACAAGAGGTTGACACAATGAATGCTTGAGCCCATTTACAAGTGTTGGCATTAGTGAATAATTAAAGGAACTGTAATATAATTATATATATAATCTTAATTGAACTTTGAATGTTGTATTTTTTGATTAAAACCTCCGGTATGTGTGAATTTCAATTGAGTTATAAAAAGAAATAATATTGTCTTTAATTTATTACCAAGAGTGGATCTTGTAGTCCAAACAAATCCTTTTTCATTTGTGAATAACTTTTATCACCTTTATTGTTGTGATAAATCTTTTCCTTACCTCAAAGAATTTTTCTTCATCAATTTACTGTAGATCGACCTCAGACTTTCGAGAATTTATTACTTAAAACAACCTGCACTTGAGTTTGCAACTTATAATTCGCATGACTTTATTCAAGGTTGTAATGGGGTCAAGGTAAAGGAAGGGTGTAATATGGATATGACAAGTTATATACCAAAGAGAATAAAAGAGCATTAGGGTTGAGTTAAAATAACAAACATGAAAAGTTCATCCCAACATAATGCAAATTCCCATCACATATTCCTTTCCTTTCCCTTTTTGCCTTGTTAGCCTTTTTTTACACATTTTTTTATAATTATATTTATTATATATTTATTTTTTATTTTTTTAATTGACCACTCTTTCATTTTTCACTAATCATTTTGTATACACACTCTCATACTTGTTCAAGAACTTATCTAATAACAAAGCCAATACTCTCTCATTCCCTAAGATTGGGTAAGAACATGATTTTTCATTTAAGGCACGTAATGAGCTAGAAATAAGGAATAGTCAAATAAGATCAAAAGGGTTAAGCAAGAGAAAGTATGCACAGTTGGCTATTTGGTTAAAGTATCTATTTCAAGAAAAAGGCTTCAATCATGTTTATGTATGCATGTGAAAATGTAGCCTAAAAAAGAATCAAAGTATGTTCTAGAATAAAAATTCCATGAGAGAAAATCACACAAGAAAGAAGAGAATGGTACAAATGTTCAATCCATTCATCAATAGGCTCAAAATCTCACAAGGCATATTTCTATCATTCTCAATCCACCAATTCAACATTCAAAACCAAGCATGTGATTTTTAAGAAAGAAGACAATTTATGCTATTATCCATGAATCCATTTGCTACTTCAACACAAAATAGTTGTCTACCTAATTACTCCTTACTCTGTCACCAATTTAGATGCTTCTCAAGAGTAAACTTACCTCAAGGGCATAATTTACTCCTTACTCTGTCATCCTTAATTAGTTTTGTTGTTAGTAAGTTGCTGACAAACATATCCATAAACATACTTCCCTATTTTTTTTGGTTTTTTTTCAACTATCCTTCAACTATCCTCCCCCCTAACTAGATCACAACATTATCCTCAATGTCAAAATATAGATAGGTAAATGATAGAAGGTATTACCTATTGTGGCAATTACTAAAAAGAGAAACCTTACACAAATTTAAACAGAAATAAAGTACAATGAATAAAATCAAAGGTAAAGGAAAGTTATAGATGAAGTGTCAGGTCAAACCCACGTTCCTTGCTACTTCCCTTACTGCTTCATTCTGACTAATCTATCTGAGTTATTATTGGATTAGGTTCATAAACAAAAATTTGTAATTTATCAATTAATTCATCAACAGTGGAAGTAGAGATTAGGAGTCATCTTGCCGAAGGTGTGATAAAGTTCTATTCCACAACATGGTCAAGAAAAGATAACAAATTATCAAAGAAATTATTAACATTCAACAAACCTATGGGTTTATGGTGGATGTTCAGTTAGGCCCAAGAGATAATTTGAAAAACTTCTTCCAAAGTACCAAAACCACCTGGTAAGGTAATGAATGCATCAGAGTTTTCAAGCATTGTCATTATTCGTCCATGCATGGATGATACTTGAAGTTCCTGCCCAATTGTCTTTCCATGGTGTTCTTTTGAGTTAAAGGTCTAGGAATGATACCTAAAACTTGACTGCCTATTAGATGTGCAGAAAGTGATGCAGTCCCTATTAACTTAATGCTACCTCCCCCATATACTACACGAATATTCCTCGCAGCAAGTGTTTGACTAATAGTGCTTGCTGCGTTTACAAACTCTAAACCCTTCCCATAACTTGACCCACAAAATACACAGATATTAGTAAGTCTATGAACAGAAGCTCCCTCCATTTCTATACTCACACTCCCTTTGAATGATTATGAGTTAAAGGAAAGTGAAGAAAATGAAGTATTTAAATAAGTAAATGGAAAATGTAATGATAACACCTATATGGATAGGTTGGCTGTTGTCAGAAAAGTTTGAAACAC
Organism: Ormosia semicastrata; assembly: GCA_029884595.1. Lineage (NCBI taxonomy): Eukaryota > Viridiplantae > Streptophyta > Magnoliopsida > Fabales > Fabaceae > Ormosia > Ormosia semicastrata. The sequence continues at coordinate 58,319,358 of JAQQTO010000056.1, forward strand.
AGATTTTTTTTGTTTTATTTTATTTTTTTATTTTTTATTTTTTTGAAAGAAAACGAGAGTTTGAACCAATCCAAAACTGGAGGCTAGGCTCTCACGCCCATTTATTCAACAGAGATGACATATCTTTATGCTGCGTGTCATCAGTGCAGTTGTCATGACATATCTTTATATTGCGCGTCATGAGTGCAATTCATCCTCATAAGGCATGGCTTCAAATATCTTCTTAGGCTAGAATTACACCTCAGGAAGCCGTGTACTCGTTAGAGCACAAAATCTGGTATTCGTGAGTGCTCGACACCTAGTGGCATGACCTGATGCATCAGAGCTCATACAGTTAAGTATAAGATAATGTTTAGTAGCTGTTTACATTTCACAGCAAAGATGAAACTCCTCTTTCTGTCCAACAATGCTACATAGCCTAGGTTCCAAGAACTGAGAATGTAGTATGTGACTCTCCACAGAGTATGGCACACGAACTTTATTTATAGACTGGCATGCGAAGGTCTCCTCTTGAGTTTATGATAGGACGGGCATCTGGCCAGGGCTCTTGATCTAATTAAAAATCAAGTACAATCGAAGTGTCGTCCTCCCTTCCTTTTTTGAAGAAAAAAATAAACAAGATAATAACATACATGTTGTTGTGATTGTGGCTCACATCTTTCTCTGGTTTTACATCCAATAACGACTTGAACGCTTTCTATGAGTTGAGGATAAACTTCCCATCCAATTTTCTTATAAATTGACAAACAAGGTCTTTTAGAGTCATATTCCCAAGATTGTAACGTTTATGTTCGTCCCTGAAGAGATTCTACAAATTAAGAAGTTCACGATGCGCAATTTCACAAGAATGCGTCTCAAGAGTCAATAAGATATCATCTAATGACTCCTTACTCAATCCATTCTTAATAAAGTATATTTTATCTTCTCGATTTGTGGAAATAATCCCCAAAGAACAAAATCGCTTGTTATAATTCCATTGTGCACATTTGTGACAAACCTGCATTCTTTTCACTTTTCTCCTTTCAGAATACGAACTTTTACCGAGACTTGACATCTATGAGACAAATAAATTTAAGGATTCACCTACTAAATGGACCTTTGCTTCGATTATCCAGCGTATATCTTCCAGGATGCCCTTGTGCATTAATATTCTCAATCTTTCACACCTAACTTTGTAGATTTTTGTTAGAGCATTTTGAGGAAGAGAAGGAAAATGTTTTCTTAAATTCAAAAAAATGATATCCATTTTAAAGGAGAAGGAATTAATTATTATGAGAAACTAAAAAATAAACCGACTTGAGAGCCATAAAGTCCCATTATCCGCCACTTAATCGAGGTCACAAAGAACTACAAAATGAAAGCCACAAAATTAAAATAAATTCTTCTCATAACAAAGATTAGAAAAAGAGATGAATTCTACCTCAACAACTTGGTTTTCCAGAAATGGTTTGAGTCGTTGTCCATTGACCTTAAACACATTATCATTTATAGGGTTCTCAATGTTTATGGCCCCATGAGGATACACATGTTTGACAATAAAAGGGTCAGTCCACCTAAATCTCAATTTTCCAGGGAATAGGTGAAGATAAGAATTATAAAGCAGAACTTTTTGACCAATTTCAAAAGATTTTTCTCAAAATTGATTTGTCATGAAAAGCTTTTGTTCTAACTTTATAAACTTTTGAGTTTTCATATACATCATTTCTCAATTCCTCAAGTTCATTTAATTGTAATTTGCGTAACTTGCAAGCATCATCAAGATTTTAGTTGAAAGCCTTTGTCGCGACCGGGATCACGGCGGATGATAGCAACTCATGTGATATTAGAAAAAAGAAATAGAGTCGCCACCAATTTTATTTAAATTAGGAAAAATTGGAACACCTTTCTTTGAAAATGGTCTTTGAAACCAGATTGGATTCGGGAGTCGGTTATGGATAGGGAAGGGCGGAAACTTAATCCCACAGCACCCCTAACACATCCGTTCTAAAATGGTACCTTAAATTGATTGTGTAGAATTTTATAACATTTGAAAATATTTATTTTATCATTTTAAAAAAAATAAATAAATAAAAAAATTTAAAAGAAGGAAAAAAGATTTTACGAATCATCGAGTTGTCACAACTTAAATGATTCTAAAAAAAAGAGATTAACAAACTATCACAGCTCAGCTAATCCGATTTTATAATTTCTCAACAACGTTTCATTATTTTATTTTCCCTAAAAAAACCCACAGCTAAAGAGAAAAAAATAATAAATATGATAAACCAAGCTAATGAAAGAAAAAAAGAAAAAAACATGTAACAAGTTAAATGAAATCCAAATAAATCCTAAGATGATTTTTTTATTGTCACTACTATTACTATTTAGATGTATTAAATTTATAGATAAGCTCACAAAAAACATAACTATTGTTATTTATCTATACTACCCAAACTCAAAAGAAGGCCTTGGATCACAAAAAAAAAAAAGAGTAAAATAACCATGAAGCCCAACCCAGCAGAACCCTTTTCTTTTATTATACTTTTTTGTTATAAATTCCTTTTTTTAAAACATACATGCTACTTTTAAAAAAATAAAAAAAATAAAAAAATGAAAGCAGAAAACAGAGGCTCGTAGCCTCTGATAAGGAGAAAAAAAAAGAGGCTTTCAGCTTTTGAAGTAGGAAAACAAAAAAGTAAGGTATCGTGTTGGGAAGGATCTGGTGTTGAGGTCCGACGGTCGGTTGGGAAGGATTTGGTGTTGGGGTTCGACGGTCGGTTAGGAAGGATCTGTTGTTGAGGTCCGACGGTCGATTGGGGATTATCTGGTGTTGTGGTCCGACGGTCAGTTGGGAAGGGTCTGGTTTCTGAGGTCCGACGGTCGGTGAGGGGAAGGATCTGGTTTTTGAGATCCGTCGGTCGGTGCAGGGGGTTCTGGTTTTGTGAGATCCGACGGTCGGTGGCAGGGAAAAGATCTAGCTTCTGTGAGGTCCGACGGTCGGTGCGAGGAGGGATTTGGTTTCGTGAGATTCGACGGTCGGTGAGGGCTTACGAGGTCCGACGGTCGCCCGAGGTCCGACGGTGCATTACGAGGTAATGGGTTGTGGTGGGTTTGGTTTTTAGTTGCTATGGAGGGATGGATGAGTTGTTAGGAGAGTGGTGGAGGTTGGTATGGGTTTACGTGGGGGCCTGGAAGTAGTTGGTTAGGATGGTGATTCTAGAAGGTAGGTGTTTAGGAGATTGAAAGGAGATGGAAGATGGTTTGATGAGTGAGGGTGGTGAGAGATGAAGGTTCACGGATAAGGGGTTTGGAAGATTGAGGGGTAAGGGGTGAAGGTAGGTTTTTGGATGAATGGTGGCAGAGGGTTGGCTTGGGGTGTGATGAAGATTGTGGTTACTGGTAGATGAGAATCAGAATATGAATATAGAGAAAGACAGAATGCAGAAACTTAGATGCAACAGCAATGGTGGAAGTCCATGCATAAGAGAAAAAGACAAAACAAAATACCTCCGTGCTTTGGGAAAACACTTGGAAAAATTTCTTTCTATTCAATTCTTTTCTTTACAATTTCACTTCTCACTTTCTCTCCCCCTCCTCTTTTCTCACCAGTATTAAATAATAGCTTTTTGATTAGGAAGAGAAAACTCGTGAACTAAATAAATCTCCCAAAAAAAAAGAACCCCCCTTTCTTTACATCGTCCCTTTATATAGGCATAAAGAGATTCTGGCTTGGCATGCCCGAGCGTCAATTGTGCAGTCTCTTTCTATCCCCCTTTTCTTTGCTTACTTCATCTCTTATCAGTAAACTATCCAAATTTCCCCTTTTTTTTATGGACAGCTTAGGTAGCAACGTATAGCAGAGCATTAGTCATTTTTCAATTTCCAATTTGATGAACCTTCCCTGTTTTTTTGACTCTGCACTCCCTCTAGTTGGCTTGGGCAGCACGAGATTGTGCCATCCCTGTCGGCTCTCTGTTTTTGGCTTTAAAACTTGCTTCTTTTTTTCTCTTTTCCTGCCCCTATCCCGTTTTGTGTATCTGTGGTTCAACGCTGCAAGAGTTGCATTAGGGACAATTTAAAGAAAGCGCATCAAAGCGATAGAGCTGCAAGAGTTGCATCGAATGCACTCCTTCACCATTTGATGCTTCATTCTCTCGTTCCACGTCTCTCTTCCTCCCAATATCTGTTGCTTTTCCCTTTTGTTCATTCTGCTTGCTGCGACTTGCGAAGATTGGTGGTCTACTGTTGCTACCACCCCTTTTTTTGTCTTTCTTTTGTTTGTTTCCTTTTTTTATTTATTATTTTGCATTCAACTTGCATGTCTTTTGTCTTCTTTCTTTCGGCTTTGTTTGCTTTTTGCAACGATGGCCTCCTTTTTTTAGAAACTTCAAACAAAAAGGGCCAAAGTAGCTAAATGGACCTGGACGTATATTTTTTTGGACTATACTTGATTTGGATCATAAATTAAAGAAATGAGTAGAAGTAATAATAATAATTATTATTATTATTTTTATTTATTTTTTTTAAATAAAGTTTTAAGGGTGGGACAAAATTAGGTGTTCTGTTTGCCCTCTTTACTAGTTTCTTACTAGAGACCATGAATGACTGTAGTTTTCATGTTATCGTCGTAATAAACGAGTAAAGACGTGAATTTAAATTTGTCTGGCAAAGCATGAGATGATGTGAGCGAGCTAAAACATGGTTTTGTGAGTTGTTGCAGCATCGTCAATCCTACTAAGGTGAAACTCAGCGTAAAGCCATAGACATCACTGAATTGTCAACAAACTGTCACAGCTCAGTTGACATTTATTGATTTAAAGGGAATTTTTTTTTTGAATTTTAAAAGACCTTGGGTGACTTTATGACTGAAAACGGTAAAAGAAGGTGGGCTTGGCCCGGAATTTAAAAGACAGCGGGCTTGGCCGAAATTTAAAAGATTGTGGGCTTGGCCCGAAATTTAAAAGACAGCGGGCTTGGCCCGAAATTTAAAAGGCAATGGACTTGGCCCAGAATTTAAAAGATGACGGGCTTGGCCCAGAGATTAAAAGACAGTGGGTTTGGCCCAGAATTTAAAAGATAGTGGGCTTGGCCCATAATTTAAAAGACAGTGGGCTTAGCCTAAAATTTTAAAAGACAGTGGGCTTGGCCCAAAATTTAAAAGGCAGTGGGCTTGACCCAAAATTTTAAAAGACAATGGGCTTGGCCCATAATTTAAGAGACAGTGGGCTTGACCCATAATTTAAAAAGACAGTGGGCTTGACCCGGAGTTTAAAAGACAGTGGACTTGATTCGGAATTTAAAAGACAGTGGACTTGGCCCAGAATTTTAAAATACAATGGGCTTGGCCCATAATTTAAAAAACGATGGGCTTGGCCCATAATTTAAAAAACGATGGGCTTGACCCGAAATTTTAAAAGACAATGGGCTTGGCCCATAATTTAAAAACGATGGGCTTGGCCCATAATTTAAAAGACAGTGGGCTTGGCCCAGAATTTTAAAAGACAATGGGCTTGGCCCATAATTTAAAAGACAGTGGGCTTAGCCCATAATTTAAAAGACAGTGGACTTGATCCAAAATTTAAAATACAGTGGGCTTGGTCCAAAATTTAAAAGACAGCGGGCTTGACCTAGAATTTAAAAGACAGTGGACTTGGCCCAAAATTTAAAAGACAATAGGCTTGGCCCAGAAATTTAAAAGGATAGTAGGCGTGACCCAAAAGGATTTTTTTTTGTTTTGCTGTTCTTTTACAGTGAAGCTTGGCACAAAAGCCAAAGATGTCACTTTTCACAAATTTGCAGCTCATGGAGGGATGTTGCAACGTATATTCCTGCAACTCAAAAATCATATCAAAAGATTGAAAACATTATGCCAAAACCTTTCTCTTGCATACCCGATTCTAATTGCTTCCTCGAAAAATTTTGATCTATCAAACCCGGGCGTAGGCTCTCGCAAACTAAGGCTTATCAACTTGCTTCAAATTCCTTGGGATCTTCGGACGTTGGGGTAACTTTACTTCTGAGTTTGCTCATCAGTCTCATAGTTTCCCTCTTAACATTGTGGATCACATTGGGAGCTTTTCTTGCCTCGTTTGAACCTTCTGATTCATCCTTGATCTAACTTGTTAGTTAGCGGATTGCCATTAAATTGTTAAATCAATGATACTACATTTATATTCCCTCTTATCGAAGCATTTTGTAATAAACATGTGTGACTTCACAAATATAAAAAAAAGGAACATGACAAAGAAAGATGAAGAATAAAAGAGAAGAAAAGAAAGTATTTTCATTGATTTGAGTGTTCACAAGCATGTAAAGGCAAATAGTACAAAAGGATGATACAAAGGCAAGGTGACAGACAATTGCCCCAGTTAGGATTCCTTTCTTCTCATTAGATAGGTCTTAAATCTCAGATAAATATTACAACCACCAGTGACACGAGCTCTCTTCCATCAATCACCGCTTAAAATTGCCCCAGTTTTGTCTTCCATCGCCACTTAAAAATGCCCTAGTTTTTTTTTCTTTTATGCTATCTGGGTGAGCCTTTCAGGTGACATCTCCTAGGAGAGCCTTTGCCGACTTTAAACTTGTTGCCTAATTTAGATGCCCTAACTTTTGCTTAGGTCGCCTTTGCGGGTTTTCAACCTAACGGGCTATTTTCTTTTTTTTTTCTTCCCCTTTTTTTTAAGCATAGAACTTTTTGACTGCATCAGCATTTGTTGGTCTTGGCAATTCATTTCCGTCCATATCTGTTAAAACTAAGGCTCCTCCAGAGAATGCCTTCTTAATGATATACAGCCCTTCATAACTCGGTGCCCATTTTCCTCGGGCGTGGAAGTTTTTTCTTTAAAACCAGGTCACCTGCTTGGAACTCCCTAGGGCGCACTTTCTTATTGAAAGCTCTTGCCATTCTTCTTTGGTATAGTTGCCTGTGACAGATAGCTTTTAATCGCTTTTCTTCAATCATTTTTAATTGCTCGTACCGAGTCTTTACCCATTCTGCTTCTTCTAACTCAGTTTCCATCAACACTCTTAAAGATGGGATTTTGACCTCTATGGGGGAGACTGCTTCCATACTATAGACCAAGGAGAATGGTGTTGCCCCAGTGCTAGATCGGATATTAGTGCGATAAGCGTGGAGAGCATAGGGGAGCATCTCATGCCATTCTCTGTAGTTGACCACCATTTTGGCTACTATCTTCTTGATGTTCTTATTTGTTGCTTCTACTGCACCATTCATCTGGGGTCTGTAAGGAGCAGTGTGATGCTTGATCCTAAACCTCTCTCATAGATTCTTGATTTCTGCACTATTGAGGTTAGGGGCATTATCTGTGATAATCCTCTCTGGAATTCCATACCGACAAATGATGTTTACCCTAAAAAATTTAAGGACAACCTTTTGAGTGACTTTGGCGTAGGAAGCAGTCTCTACCCACTTGGTGAAATAATCAATTGCTACCAGGATAAACCTATGGCCATTGGAAGCTTTCGGGTTTATTGGCCCAATAACATCGATTCCCCACATTGAAAAAGGCCAGGGTGCCACCATATTATGCAATGGGATGGGTGGTGCATTGATGCGATCAGAGTATACTTGGCATTTATGACACTTTCGAACGTATTCTATGTAATCAGCTTCCATAGTGGACCAGTAATAACCATATCGCAGGATTTGACGGGCCATCATGATACCGTTGGCATGTGTTCCACATATTCCCTCATGAATTTTTGTTAAGATAGTGAAAGCTTCCTTAGCTTCTATGCATCTGAGGAGTGTGCCATCATAGTTTCTTTTGTATAGTATTTCCCCATTCAAAAAGAAAGCCATGGAAAGCCGACAGATGCTCTTTTTGTCTGTCTCATTTGCCCCTGATGGGTATTCTTTGAACTTGATGTACTGTATGATATCATGGAACCAGGGCTGCCCATCTTCTTCTTCCTCAACATTAGAACAATAGATTGGTTCGCTTTCTGCCCTTATTCGGATGGGTTGCACATTAGCATGAATACTCAAATTGGTCATTACAGCCAAAGTAGCCAAAGCATCTGCGAATTGGTTCTTATCTCGAGTCAAGTGCGAAAAGGTGATCCCTTCAAACTTCTCGATCAACTGCATCAAATATTTTTGGTATGGAATCAATTTTGGGTCCTTAGTCTACCATTCCCCGTTCACTTGATAAATTATTAGTGCTGAGTCTCCATATACTTATAGTTCTTTCACTCCCAATTCTATTACAACCTTTAACCCTTGAGCACAAGCTTCATACTCTGTAACATTATTGGTGCAATCAAACTCTAACTTGATGGCCACTGGGTATTGCTTCCCACTTGGTGATGTGACCACTGCACTTATGTCATTCCCATACATATTGACTGCTCCGTCAAAAAACGTCTTCCACATGTCCTCTTCATCTAACTCTTCTTCTTCAACTGCTAAAACATCCTCATCAGGAAAATCAGAAGTCACAGGTTGCTTGTAATTGAGTGGGTTCTCAGCTAAGTGATCTGCAATTACGCTCCCTTTGATAGATTTTCAAGTTATGTACTTTATGTTGAGCTCAGAAAGAACCACTTGCCACTTGGAGACTCGTGTGGAAACATGAGGGCTTTCGAATATGTACTTTATCGGGTCCATCCTTGAGATAAGCCAAGTAGTATAGTACAACATGTACTGCCTCAACCTTCTAGACGTCCATGCCAGTGCACAACATGTTTTCTCAATTGTCATGTAGTGAGACTCGCACTCATTGAACTTCTTGCTCAAAAAGTAGATGGCCTGTTCTTTTTTTCTCGTTTCATTATGTTGTCCTAGCATTGCTCCCATGGATGTCTGCAATACCGTGAGGTATAATATCAAAGGACGACCGGGTGTAGGTGGCACCAAAATAGGAGGACTTTGCAAGTAAGTATTTATCTTCTCAAAAGCTTCCTGATAGTGTTCATCCCATTCTCCTGGTTGTTATTTCTTTAGTAGCTTGAAGATTGGCTCGCAAGTGCTAGTCAGGTTGGCTATGAACCTAGCGATGTAATTCAATCTCCCGAGAAAGCTTCTTACCTCCTTTTCAGTCTTGGGAGTAGGCATCTCTTGTATCGCTTTGACTTTATCAGGGTCCACTTTGATTCCTTCCTTGCTAACAACAAAACCAAGCAATTTTCCAGTCGACGCACCAAAAACACATTTTGTCGGGTTTAGTCTCAACTTGTATTTTTTGAGTCTTTCAAATAACCTTTGCGACACTACCACATAGCTTTCCCCTTCTTTGGACTTAGCAACTATGTCATCCACGTATACCTCAATTTCTTTGTGCATCATATCGTGGAACAAAGCAACCATGGCACGTTGATAGGTGGCCCCAGCATTCTTCAATCCGAATGGCATGACTGTGTAACAAAAGGTTCCCCATGATGTGACAAATGTGGTCTTCTCTTTATCACTAGTGTCCATAAGAATTTGATTGTAACCAGAATAACCATCCATGAAAGAGAATCTATGACCTCCTGTTGCATTATCAACAAGGACATCAATGTGAGGCAATGAGAAATTATCTTTAGGACTAGCTTTATTCAAATCCCTATAGTCCACACACATCCTGACTTTTCCATCTTTCTTCGGAACGGGAACGATATTTGCTACCCATTCTGGGTGCCTTGATACTTCTAAAAATCCTGCCTCCAATTGCTTGGTGACTTCCTATTTGATCTTTAAAGACATTTCAGGGTGCATTCTCCTCAATTTCTGCTTTTTTGCCTCAACATTGGGGTATAGCGGAATCTTGTGGGAAGCTATGCTTGGATCCAACCCTGGCATATCTCGGTAAGACCAAGCAAATACATCTATGTAGTTTCTGAATAACTTGATCATGCTTTCACGTTCCGGGTTATCCACTAACCTCAACTCCTTCTTGTCTTCATCGGTTCCCATATTGATCACCTCTACTTCTTCCTCATCCAGGCTGAAGTCTCTTTCCGACCTTTCTACCAATTTGGCAAACTCCTCAGTGGCGTTTCTATCTTCATCTGAGTCATAGTTATCTATATCCATCATTGAATAGGAATCCATCCTTGAGCTTTCAGGTATCCTTTCATGGGACAATGCCTCTACCAGACCCAAATCCCTGGAAGATTTATTTATGCGCGATTGGAAACAGAAAGAAAATATGGTAATTGGACAAGGCTAAGCAAAGACGTAAATCAAAGATAGAAAAGAACTAAAGCAGTGAGTCAACTAAGAAACACACAAGTTCATTGCATTGAAACTTTGATGAAAGATAACATGAGCAGAGAATCATACTGGAAAAATACACAAGTTCATTACATTAAAGTTTCGACAAGAGTTAGCATAAATTCAACATTACAAAAGTCTAAGATAACATCATGACCAAACAATTACTTTATGACAATCACATCCATTAACGCCTCAGATTGCCAATTGTTCAGAGGTTTCAAGTTAACAGCAGGCTAGATAACATGGTCTTCTCCGGAGTCCTCGTCTACATTGTTTATGATTAACCGGACCTGATGATTGGAGGTTCCATTGATAACCTCGACAGGGATGGGGAATGTCTCCTTCAGATGAGGAATCGTCTTTTTCATTTCGTTCTCCTTTTTTCCTTCATCGAGAACCAAATTTTGCTTCATCATGCCTTCCAAAGGTGCCTCATATCCTAGACCATACCTGTTTTTGTTCTCTGGCAGGGTGATTGATGCGGATATCGACAAGTGCACCGAATCAACAAAAGCAATAAAAAGTGAGTAGAGTATCGTCCCACGAGGATTAAGTTATTAATTACTAAATTAACTGAAAATAACACTATTTAAGCTAACAAAAAGAGAATTTGTAAAAATTAAATAAAAAATAAAAAATAAAAATCAGCAAACAATAAATGAAAGAGGTAAAAAATAATAATGTTAAAGCGTTAGGGTTCAAATTTTACTTGAACTCTTTAGATGCACATTCAAATATTAGTTTAACTATGATCTATTTCAAGATTTATGGTCAATTCTCAAAATTAATTAATACCCAATCCCTTGGTATATTAATCCTCTTACGCTGATTGAAATTAACTAATCCCTTAGTCTAACCCCAATTAGAAAGGCATTATCAAGAACGAGGGAATTAAAAGAAAGACCACATAACCCACAACGGCTATTCCTAGCGATTGCAGAAGTTATGATGTTTATCACAAGTTCTAAGTTCATGCAAATTTTCCCAAATCATACATAAACCCAAAAGATCATTCCCAAATTGGCCAGATTTAGAAAAACATTAAGAATAGAGATAAACACATAAATCATGAAATAGGAACATAAATTAAACCCATAAAAGAAAGTTACATCATCCAAGAACAAGATCCATCATCCCCCTAACAATGGGAAATTAGTTACACATGAAAAAAGAAGAACACAAAGGGAAGAATATGACAAACTCCATTGTAGAAAGGTGGAAAGGTTGAAGAAAATCTCTAATCTTCAATCCTAATTGCGCCCACACCATAGTAGGGTTTGTGCCTCTTAACGTCTACTGCCTTCTCTCCAAGTGTCCAAGAGTGTGTAAAAAGTGTGCTCCTTTTCTAAACTCATTTTTCCTCTTTTATAGAAAAGCTGATAGATTTTCGTATCTGAATTGCATGATTTTTCTTACCCTCCAGATGGCCTAATTTGCCCTTAATCTCAACAGAGAAGTTGTAGATTTTCTGTTAGCTTTCCAATGCCGTAAACGATGCGTCGATCTGATCTCTGTAGCCCAAGATATGACTCAATTAATGAGGGATGGTCAAGATAGTGTGGGAATCCGAACTTTGCTCCAAATCAAATCTCTTTGAGAATCATTATCTAATCTTCAATCTAATCCTTGTTTGAGATTTTACATCCAATTAAAGCTCTAATTAGCATTTAAGAATAGGATATGAATTCTTTAAATATTTATCTTCAGGAATTTATTATTTTTGCACAAAATCTGATGATTTATCCTGAAAACTTGTTTCTTTGATTTCTTTCTTCTTTAAGTATCGAATCTCTTTCCATGTGTATTCACCTATCAAAAATACATAAAAAAACATAATAAAAATAAAATTAAAATAATAAAAATATAATCAAATTTAAGAACAAAACTAAATCAAAAAGATTAAAAGAGAATGAAAACCAAGATTTTGAACAGTAAAAATATGAATTTTTGTAAGTTTATCACTCCCCCAAACTTAAGCTTTTGCTTGTCCTCAAGTAAAAAGAAAAACAAAAACAAAACAAACTAAAACTCAAAACAGACTCAAACATGACAATACCTAGGGTATCAAAAATTATTTATATCCTCAAGAACTAATTCACAATCTAATTTCAAAGTGTCACACATGAACAATCCAATTATCACATCGTCTCTCACATGCAACTCTTATGCACAAATGACTTCCCAAAAACATGAATGAAAGACTCAATCTCCGCATAGAGTATAAGCCCAAATGAGTTTATAAAACTACAAATGCACATCAAACCCACATCCATAGGGTTGTTTTTCATCTCTCTCTCCACTAATGTAAACAATACAAAATCAAAGATCAAAAGGGTCTTTAAAAGCTTGTAATGTAAGACCAAGGGTATGAGTTAAGAAAGAAGTGGTAGGATAATGAAAGCAAAGTTGAGATACAAAATCATGCATATTTCAAAATTCAAGTCTCAAAATACAAGACAAGTGCAAAACGCAGCATAAGAAACAACACAATATTCATTTTTTTTTCTTTTTCTTTTTCAGCAACCTCCACCCCCAAACTTATTTCTTTGCAATACTTTCGGTGAAACTTCTCTCTTTTTCTTTCTTTTCTTTTTTTTTTGAATTTTTTTTTTGAAATTTTTCAGCTCCACAAAATTTCATGCACAAAAATAACAAAGACTTGAATAATAAAATAATACAAAATATGCACTCAACAGATGTTATGTAAGAAAGAATTTTTTTTCTTTTTTTTTTCATATGGATATGGGAAAAGGAAAATATGGGTAAAAGAAAAGAAATAGAGGCCAAACAATAACTGATATGATCCAAGTTGGATGCATATTGTTTTTACGGATCGTCCTTGAGTTGATTTAGTGTTTCAAAGAATGAAACGATGAACAGTACCCAATGAACAGTAGCTGATGAATAGTGATATAAATAGTGACATGAATAGTAAAAAAAATAGAAAAGATGGGAAAAGGAAAAGGAATGAGAGGAAGAAGACGCCACACTCTTAGAGAGTGATAAGTCAAGTGAAGATTTGCCACAAAGGTAAGGAAGCCTTTGATAAGAACCAAGATGGCTCAACCAAGAACCAAAGAGAATGAAATTCTCACAAATGGATTCAATCCAAATTCACATCCAAAAGTCTTTTCATTCATGTTTTAGGCACATACTTATAGGAAAATGGGGTGCATAGAATATGCATGCAAAGTGGTCATCATAATGTGACATATTCCCCATAAAAAGCAATAACTAATCCATTAAGTGGCTAATTAAAGCATTAACTAAAAAAATAGGAGTTACTTAGGTATATAAACCAAAGGTTGCCCTCCCAAAAATGTGCACTATTCATCCTTCATGGTTTATTACACTTTATTTAATAGAAATAAACTAAAAAAATACTATTTTAAAGAAGTAGACATCCAAGCCATCATGGGTCTTCAAGTTGGATGAGATAAGTGACCAATTTGGGCCCAACTCCATCAAGACCTGAATTTGGGCTTGTTTCAATTAAAGTTGTCATCATTTTATTTAGGACTTCTTGGGCTTTCTTGGTCCTAGCTCTTGTCATAGGTCCACCAAGTCCTTGTAGTGCTCCTTGATCCATGCTCCTTAGTGGGCTCACATCATCCCTCCTTCTTTAAGTGAATTCGACCTCGAATTGAAATCTTCATCACCTACATCAAAATGAGACAAATCAGCCACATTGAAAGTTGCACTAACACCATACTCACCTGGAAGGTATATCTTGTAGGCATTATCATTAATCTTGGCCAACACTTGGAATGGCCCATCTCCTCTTGGTTGAAGCTTGGATTTCCTTTGTGAAGGAAATCTCTTTCTCATGTGCACCTGGACCCAATCTCCAGGTTCAAACACCACCTTCCTCCTCCCTTTGTTGGCTTGCCTAACATAGCTTTCAGTCTTCTTCTCAATTTGGGTCTTGACTTGTTCGTGTAACTTCCTCACAAATTCAGCTTTAGCCCTGCCATCTTTATGCTTTAAAATTGAAGAGTTAGGCAATGGAAATAAATCAAGAGGAGTGAGAGGATTAAATCCATAAACAACCTCAAAAGGAGAATATTGAGTAGTACTATGGACAGCCCTATTATAAGCAAATTCCACATGAGGCAAACACTCCTCCCAAGACTTAATGTTCTTCTTTATTACAGCCCTAAGAAGGGAAGAAAGTGTCCTATTAACTACCTCAGTTTGCCCATCCGTTTGGGGATGGCAGGTAGTGGAGAAAAGCAACTTTGTACCCAGCTTACCCCACAAAGTCCTCCAAAAGTGACTTAAGAACTTTGTGTCACGATCTGAAACAATACTTCTTGGAAGGCCATGAAGCCTTACCACTTCTTTGAAGAACAATTCAGCAACATGACAAGCATCATCAACTTTTTTACATGGTATAAAATGTGCCATTTTAGAAAACCTATCCATCACCACAAAAATTGAATCCTTACCATTCTTTGTCCGAGGTAGTCCTACAACAAAATCCATTGACAAATCAATCCAAGGAAAATCAGGAATAGGCAAAGGAGTATAAAGTCCATGAGACATCACTTTAGATTTAGACTTTTTACAAACAATGCATTTTTCACAAAACTTTTGCACATCATGTTTCATGTGTGGCCAATGAAAATGTTCGTGCAACATGTCTAAAGTCTTTTGAACCCCAAAATGCCCCATTAGTCCCCCTTCATGCGCTTCCCTCACAAGCAACTCTCTTATAGAACTTTTGGGCACATATAATCTCTTTTCTTTAAACAAAAACCCTTGGTACTTAAAATACCCATTTTGAGACCAATGCAAACAATTAGCATAGATATGGGAAAAATCTTTATCATGTTCATACAATTCTTTGATGCATTCAAGCCCAAATAATTTTGTTTCAAGGGTAGAGAGTAAGGTATACCTTCTTGAAAGTGCATCTGCCACTATGTTGGCTTTACCTTTCTTATGCTTGATCACATATGGGAATTGTTCAAGAAACTCAACCCACTTGGCATGCCTCTTATTCAACTTTCCTTGTCCTTTCAAGTACTTTAAGGACTCATGATCACTATGGATAACAAACTCTTTGGGCAAAAGATAATGTTGCCATGTTTGTAAAGCCCTCACCAAGGCATACAATTCCTTATCATAGGTGGGATAATTAAGGACATGACACCACTTAATTTCTCACTAAAGTAAGCAATTGGATGCCCTTCTTGCATTAAAACAAAGCACCAACACCAACATTAGAAGCATCACATTCAATTTCAAAAGATTTAGCAAAATTAGGCAAAGCAAGTATTGGTGCATGAGTAAGTCTTTCCTTAAGCTCATTAAATGCATGCTCTTGTTTCTCCCCCATCTAAACACAACATTTTTCTTGACAATTTCATTAAGAGGTGCAGACCAATGTACTAAAGTCTTTAACAAACCTCCTATAGAAACTAGCCAAGCCATGAAAGCTCCTCACTTCACCCACATTTTTGGGGTTGGCCACTCTTGAATGAATGGCCTTAATTTTCTCTGTGTCAACATGAACCCCTTTTGAATTTACAACAAAACCAAGGAAGATCACATGATCCGTACAAAAAGTACATTTTTCCAAATTAGCATACAACTTTTCTTTTCTCAACACATACAAAACAGCCCTTAAGTGTTCATGATGTTCATCTAGGCTTTTGCTATATATCAAGATATCATCAAAATACACAACAACAAACTGGCCTAGAAAATCCCTTAAGACATGGTTCATAAGCCTCATGAAAGTGCTAGGTGCATTTGTTAAACCAAAAGGCATTACCAACTATTCATACAATCCATATTTAGTTTTAAAGGCAGTTTTCCATTCATCCCCTTCCCTTATTCTAATTTGATGGTACCCACTTTTCAAATCAATTTTAGAAAACAAACAAGCACCATATAATTCATCAAGCAAATCATCAAGTCTAGGGATAGGATGTCGTACTTGATTGTGATGTTGTTCATAACCCTACAATCTGTGCACATCCTCCAACTTCCATCCTTTTTAGGCACTAAGATACCAGGGACAGCACATGGACTTAAGCTTTCTTGCACCCATCCTTTTTGCATCAACTCCTCCACTTGCTTTTGTATTTCTTTGGTCTCTTGAGGATTACTCCTATAGGCTAGCCTATTGGGTAATGATGCACCGGAATGAGGTCAATGTGGTGTTCTATCCCCTTAAAGGAGGTAGGTAGTGAGGCACTTCTTTTGGAAACACATCACCAAATTCTGCAAAAGAGTTTTAACACCACTAGGCAAAGAGAGTTCATTAGGAGCATTAGCATTCAAACAGAATTCTTTACAATAAAGCATATATAGGGGCTGCCTTGAAATCAAAGCCCTCTTCACCTCACTTTTTGTTGCCAAATAACTCTCTTTTCTCTCACTATTTTTATTCTTTTTCTCTTTGTCATCACTCTTCTTTTCACTCCCTCTTTCTTTTTGCTCTTGCTCTTTCTTTTCTCTCATCTTTAGTTGGTCCTCACTAACTTCTTTTGGGGACAAGGGTGAAAGAGTGACCTTTCAGTCATGATGCACAAAAGTGAATTTGTTAAGGAATCCATCATGGTTGGCCTTCCTATCAAATTGCCAAGGCCTCCCAAGTAACATATGACTTGCCTCCATGGGTACCACATCACATAGAACATTATCATGATACTTTCCAATGGAGAAACAAACTTCAACTTACTTGTTCACGGTCAACTCACCAACTTCACTAAGCCATTGAAGTCTATATGGTCGTGGGTGTGGCTTAGTCACAAGATTCAATTTGGAAACCATTCTAGTACTAGCAACATTAGTACAACTCCCACCATCAATAATTAAAGAACATACCTTCCCTTGGATCATGCATCTAGTATAGAAGATATTTTCTCTTTGGCTCTCATCATGCTCCTTAGCTTGGCTTCCCAAAAGTCTCCTCACCATGAGCAAATCTCCTTCTTCTGGAACTACTTCTCCCCCACTTTCTTCTTCACTAGAAGCCTCAGATTGTGTGACCACTTCTCCATTTCTTGATACCATTGTCCTTTTAGTTGGACATTGAGATGCAATATGTCCATGGCCCAAGCACTTGAAACACTTCATATCACGGTTTCTAGGAGATGCTTCTATAGGCTTCTTTCCATGAGATGTAGGCACAACCTCCTTTGAAGATGAAGTACCCTCCTTCTTTGATTTGTCCTTCCAACTTGAAGATGAAAACTTAGAAGAAGAAGAAAATTTGGACTTCTTCCTCTTGAGTTGTTGCTCCACCTTTATGGCTTGTTGGACCAAATCTTCAAGCTCCACATAGTTTTGAAGCTCCACTATGTCTTGAATGTCTTGATTCAACCCATGTAAGAACCGAGCCATAGTTGCCTCCCTATCTTCATTAATGTTGGACCTAAGCAAGGCCAACTCCATCTCCTTGTGGTACTCATCAACACTTTTGGATCCTTGGGTCAATCTTTGCAATTTATTGTGAAGATCCCTATGGTAGTGATTTGGAACAAATCTTTTTCTCATGACTTGTTTCATTTCTGCCCAAGTCTCAATAGGCTCCTCCTCATACCTTCTTCTCTCCTTTTGCAATTGATCCCACCAAACAAGTGCATAGTCTTTGAATTCAACAGCGGCTACCTTCACTTTCTTTCTTTCATTGAAATTGTTGCAATCAAACACTTGCTCGATCTTCATTTCCCACTCCAAGTAGGCTTCGGGATCACTCTTCCCATGAAAGGTAGGAACTTTGATTTTGACCCCTTCAATTCTATCCTCTCTATCACGCCTCCTTCCTCTACGTGGTCCATGTCTAGGTCTGTCCTCACTCTCATAACCACTTCCTTGATTTGATTCTTCTCGATTTCGGAGGTTGGCAAGTTGTTCATTGAAGTTTGCATTCATTTGCTCCATTTGCCTTTGAAGGATTTGCATTTGAGTATTCATCGTAGCATGAAGAACCGCGGACCTTGGAGAAAGAGGTGGACTATCACCTTGGGCTGCCATCACTTGAAACACACAATATCAAAATAACAAGATAGTATAAATCCTCACCACACTCCCTCACGTGTGCACACAATGTGTATTTCACTCAAATAGGCTTTTTCCACACAAGATGTAATTTTCACTCTTGCCTCTTTCCACTCAAATTCTCTTTGCAAGTTCTTAAATGAACCCTCTCATGTTTGAATTACCAAAAGCTCTTACAAAAGTAGCGGTCCTCACAAGAGTAAGCACTCAGAAGTTGAAGAAAAGATGAAACTCTAGACAAAACTCAAAGGAATTTAAAAGACAAGCAAGAAAAGTGAATTAAAAAGAAAGGTAGAACTCAAAAGAAATAAAAAGAAAAAGAAATGCACAAGGTATGTAGAATAGCAAGCTTAATTGAAATTCACAAGGCATTCAAACTGAATCTTGCTTAAGTGCAAGGGCAGTCTCTTTTTTTTAATATTATTTTTCACGCCCTTGTTCTCTTGTTGCACTTAAAAAAAAATTGATTCTTGCAATTTTTGTTCCAATTGTTATGCCCAATTGTGTATTTAGGAGTTTCCTTTCAAATTAAGGTGCTATAAAACATATAACAGCAACGAATATAGAATTGACAAGATCAAAGTTGTAAATATTGCGTAAAAAATAAAGAACAGAAATTAAAGGCAGAAAATAGAAGGACTAGAATTTAAATGGCAAAAAGTAAAGAACGGAAAGTAAAGAATGTTGCCAATTCTTAGAAATGGCAGGGATCAATGATGATCAAGATTGTGTATAATTATGACATCCAAGCAATAATGCTTGATGTTTGGGAAGCAATAAGAACAAGAACAAAAGAACATGTAAGAACTCTATCAACTCTAGAATCAGGGACTCGATACCACATGATATGATCCAAGTTGGATGCATATTGTTTTTACGGATCGTCCTTGAGTTGATTTAGTGTTTCAAAGAATGAAACGATGAACGATTGCAGATGAACAGATGGTGATGAATAGTGATATGAATAGTGACATGAATAGTGATGTGAATAGTAAAAAAAATAGAAAAGATGGGAAAAGGAAAAAGGAATGAGAGGAAGAAGACGCCACACTCTTAGAGAGTGATAAGTCAAGTGAAGATTCGCCACAAAGGTAAGGAAGCCTTTGATAAGAACCAAGATGGCTCAACCAAGAACCAAAGAGAATGAAATTCTAATAAATGGATTCAATCCAAATTCACATCCAAAAGTCCTTTCATTCATGTTTTAGGCACATACTTATAGGAAAATATGGTGCATAGAATATGCATGCAAAGTGGTCATCATAATGTGACATATTCCCCATAAAAAGCAATAACTAATCCATTAAGTGGCTAATTAAAGCATTAACTAAAAAAATAGGAGTTACTTAGGTATGTAAACCAAAGGTTGCCCTCCCAAAAATGTGCACTATTCATCCTTCATGGTTTATTACACTTTATTTAATAGAAATAAACTAAAAAAATATTATTTTAAAGAAGTGGACATCCAAGCCATCACGGGTCTTCAAGTTGGAAGAGATAAGTGACCAATTTGGGCCCAACTCCATCAAGACCTGAATTTGGGCTTGTTTCAATTAAAGTTGTCATCATTTTATTTAGGACTTCTTGGGCTTTCTTGGTCCTAGCTCTTGTCATAGGTCCACCAAGTCCTTGTAGTGCTCCTTGATCCATGCTCCTTAGTGGGCTCACATCAATAACAAAGGTGCAAAAGGGACCTAGGGATAAACTATGTATACAGGTTGACTTGAAAGGCTCAAACGGTCCAAAGAAGGCCCTTATCATTTCCTTAATCATGCACTGCCTAGGATTTCGCCTCAAGAAAGAATCAAACAACTTCTAGATGCAAATCATCCACACACATGCAACCCCATAAACTTTCTCTAAGCTTGACATGCAATTAAAATCCAAAGTCTATCAATCATAAAGATGGGATGAACATTCATACACAATTGAAATAATAGAGATAAACATAACTCATAGATTCTCATGTGTTATCCCAAAAAATTAGACTAATCCACAATTCAAACAATCATTGGATATTCAAATCAACACACCATCATGCACAATTTCAATAATGACTCAAAACACAATAGGAGTGATGATGGAAAAATAAAATCAATAAAAAAACAAAAAACAAAATGAATTAAATACAAGAAGAAAAAGAAAAACTCTTTTTGGCGGCCGATAACTATATACATCCCCTACAAAGGCTCAGAACTCAAGGAGGCACTTAAGCGAAACTCAACGCTACCTTCAAAACAAAAATAGAAAAATGTTAATCAACAAAATAAGAAATAACAAAATAAAAACAAAAATAAAAGAGAAAAAGAGAGAAAATTTGGGTTGCCTCCCAAAAAGTGCTTGTTTAACGTCATTAGCTCGACGTTGCCTTTTCAACTAGTCAAGGTGGCTTGAAGCAAGAGAAGTAGGATGACATTTTTCTTTTATCAACTCGTTGCCTCCATACTCTGTCACTGCCTTTAGAATCAATCTGTAATACATTAATGAAAGCTGGACTTGTACTTACTTATCCAGAAGACACCTTAGCATTTGAAATCTCATCAGGCCATGGAGCTCTCAATTTTTTAACAGGAAAATGATTAACTTGCAGCAAACCATGGAAAATAGGAGGACCTTTCTCTGTCTCAGCAATCTCAACTATAGGAGGACCTTTCTCCTTTTCATCAACAATCTTAGGAGTGAGCAGATCCGCATTAATGGACAAAGAAGAGTTCTTACCATCAAACCCCTTTTGAAATGTACCTTGAATGCAATTAACAGGGGTATAAAGATCTGATGTTGGGGTAGACTTATTAGAAACATTTATAGTTACTTGATCTCCATCTACCCTCAAAATAAGCTCTCCTCTGGGGACATCAATCAATGCTCCTGATGTTACTAGGAATGGTCTCCCCAGAATTAATGGGATATCAGCATCCTCATCTATATCCAAGACTACAAAGTCAACTGGGAAAATAAATTTATCCACTTTCACTAGCAAATCTTCCATAATACCGTACGGATGTCTGACTGATCGATCTGCTAATTGAAGAGAAACCATTGTAGGCTTAACTTTATTAATTCCCAGCTTGCGCAAGATAGACAATGGCATCAAATTGATACTAGCCCCTAAGTCACATAGAGCTTTCTCAACATTCAGCTTTCCAATGGTGCAAGGAATATTAAAACTTCCTAGATCCCTCAACTTCGGTGGAAGCTTCCTCTGGATAATGGCACTGCACTCCTTAGTAAGTGCTATAGTCTCATCTTCTTCCAACTTCCTCTTCTTAGAGAGCAAATCTTTCATGAACTTTGCATATGAGGGCATCTGCTCTAATGCTTCAGCAAAAGGAATGTTAATCTGCAGCTTCTTAAAGACTTCTAAGAACTTGGAAAACTGCTTTTCTTGAATCTCTTTCCTGAATCTTTGAGGGTATGGAAGTTTAGCATAGAGTGAAGGATCAACTATTTTCTTCTCACATTCCTTCTTCTTCCTCTGCCACTTTGGCTGCTTCTCTTTAGCTTCTTCATTACAGCACTCTTGAGATAGGACATCTGCAACAGGAACATCAATTTCCTTAACTAGTCCATCCAAAGTCTTACCACTTCTCAGTGTAATTGCATGACATTGCTCCTTTGGATTGACAACAGTATCACTTGGGAAGGTACCTGGAGGTATCTCTTGAAGCTGTTTCACTATTTGCCCCACTTGATTCTCAAGACTTCTAATAGCGGCCTCATGATTCTTGAAATTAGTTTTTGATTCCTCCATAAAAGTTGAAGTCTGTTGCACAAAAATAGAGGTCTGCAGAGAAAGTTTCTCCATTGTAATCTCAAGAGGAGAATTCTGTTCGGGCTGAGCATTCAATGGTACAACTTGATTCTTCCAAGAGAAATTGAGATGATTCCTCCAACCTGGATTGTAAGTATTAGAATAAGGATTACCTTGTGGCCTTGAAGGATTACCTATATAGTTCACCTGCTCTGAAACGTTGACACCTGAATTCCCTGCCTCACATTGACCATTGACATGGTTACCTCCACAAAAATCGCAAGTCAGACCTTGATGATTAACTGCATTTACCTGTAAATTACCAACTTGCTTAGTAAGGTTGATGATGTGTTGCATCATAGTCTGATTCTGTGCAAGTATAGTATCAACAACACTAAGCTCCAACATTCCCTGTTTAAGTGCTGCTCTCCCACTAGGCAACTGATATTCATTGGTCGCCATGATCTCAAATAGTTCTAGAGCTTCTTCAGGAGTTTTTGTATTTAAAGATCCGCTTGCAGATGCATTCACCATAAGTCCTGTGGAATGATTCAAACCATTATAGAAAATCTGCACCTGCTGCCAAACTTCAAATGCATGATGAGGACATCTCCTTAATAGCTCCTTAAATCTCTCCCATGCTTCATAAAGAGAATCTCCTTGAATTTGAGTGAAACAAGCAATCTCACCCCTCATCTTCACAAACACTGATGGAGGAAAGTATCGAGTTAAAAATTTACTAACCAAATCCTCCCAAGTAGAGATGCTCCCTTGTGGCTGGGCTTGTAGCCAGCTCTTTGCTTTATCTCTGAGAGAAAATAGGAATAGTCGTAATCTAATGGCATCATCAGTAACACCATTATACTTAAAAGTATCATGAAGCGCAAGAAATTAAGTAATATGCAAGTTTGGATCTTACGCATGGCCTCCCCAATGATTCTCGCTGCACACCGGTGTAGAAATCTTTGGTTTAATCTCAAAATTATTGGCCTGAATAGCAGGACGCACAATACTGGTAGAAATATTTTCAGCAGATGGGGTAGCATAGTCAGCCAATTTACGTCTTCGCTCTGCAGTTACAACTCTTTTTGCCATCTTTTGCTCTATTTCTTCAAGCCTCTTCCTCTCTCTAGCTACTTTCCTGTTTGCTCTAGCTGTTCTCTCTATCTCTGGATCAAAAAGTAATTCTTCTGACTTTAGAGAACCTTGCATAAACAAACAAACAAACAAACAAACAAACCAGAGTGAAGTAAAAAAGGAAATTAAAAATAAAAATAAATAACTAATAAAAATAAACAAAATAAACAAAAAAAGAAACAAATTAAAAATAAAATTAAATGAAGAAAAATGAAATTAAATAAGAAAAAAATTAAATTAAAATTAAAAATAAACAATTAAAAATAAAATTAAACAATTAAAAAAATACTTAAATTAGTGTCTTTTCAACTACTATTTAATATTAATAACAATAATCCACGGCAATGGCGCCAAAAACTTGATGCGGATATCGGCAAGTGCAGAATCGACAAAAGTAATAAAAAGTGAGTAGAGTATCGTCCCACGAGGATTAAGTTATTAATTACTAAATTAGCGAAAATAACACTATTTAAGCTAACAAAAAGAGAATTTGTAAAAATTAAATTAAAAAGAAAAAATAAAAATCAGCAAACAATAAATGAAAGAGGTGAAAAATAATAATGTTAAAGCGTTAGGGTTTAGATTTCACTTGAACTCTTTAGATGCACATTCAAATATTAGTTTAACTATAATCTATTTCAATGATTTATGGTCAATTCTCAAAATTAATTAATACTCAATTCCTTGGTATATTAATCCTCTTACGCTGATTGAAATTAACTAATCTCTTAGTCTAACCCCAATTAGAAAGGCATTATCGAGAACGAGGGAGTTAAAAGAAAGACCACATAACCCACAACGTCTATTCCTAGCGATTGCAGAAGTTATGGTGTTTATCACAAGTTCTAAGTTCATGCAAATTTTCCCAAATCATACATAAACCCAAAAGATCATTCCCAAATTGGCCAGATTTAGAAAAGCATTAAGAATAGAGATAAACACGTAAATCATGAAATAGGAACATAAATTAAACCCATAAAAGAAAGTTGCATCATCCAAGAACAAGATCCATCATCCCCCTAACAATGGGAAATTAGTTACACATGAAAAAAGAAGAACACAAAGGGAAGAATATGACAAACTCCATTGTAGAAAGGTGGAAAGGTTGAAGAAAATCTCTAATCTTCAATCCTAATTGTGCCTACACCACATTAGGGTTTGTGCCTCTTGATGTCTACTGCCTTCTCTCCAAGTGTCCAAGAGTGTGTAAAAAGTGTGCTCCTTTTCTAAACTCGTTTTTCCTCTTTTATAGAAAAGTTGACAGATTTTCGTATCTGAATTGCATGATTTTTCTCACCCTCCAGATGGCCTAATTTGCCCTTGATCTCAACAGAGAAGTTGTAGATTTTCTGTTAGCTTTCTAATGCCACAAACGATGCGTCGATCTGATCTCTGTAACCCAAGATATGACTCAATTAATGAGGGATGGTCAAGATAGTGCGGGAATCCAAATTTTGCTCCAAATCAAATCTCTTTGAGAATCCTTATCTAATCTTTAATCTAATCCTTGTTTGAGATTTTACATGCAATTAAAGCTCTAATTAGCATTTAAGAATAGGATATGAATTTTATAAAATTTATCTTCAGGAATTTATTATTTTTGCACAAAATCTGATGATTTATCCTAAAAACTTATTTCTTTGATTTCTTTCTTCTTTAAGCATCCAATCTCTTTCCATGTGTATTCACCTATCAAAAATACATAAAAAAACATAATAAAAACAAAATTAAAATAATAAAAATATAATCAAATTTAAGAACAAAACTAAATCAAAAAGATTAAAAGAGAATGAAAACCTAAGATTTTGAACCGTAAAAATATGAATTTTTGTAGGTTCATCAGTGATCATAGACTTGGTTCCTTGCAGCTGAATTCCTAAACCTTTTCCGGCTTGGTAACCATTATTGGTCATAATGCGAGTCACAACTTGATGAACATCTTTAGAGGACGACTCATCCTTCTTTGCCTTCGAATCCACCAACTGGAAACTGTGTAGGAAGTTTTCCCCCTCCAGCTCTGTGTTTTCAACATAAGGCACTGAAGTAGGTTTCATCAGTAAGATTTCTTCCTCTCCTCGAATGGTAACCAGACATCCATTTTTAATGTATTTCAGGCATTGGTGCAGGGTCGAGGGAACAACACCAGTAACGTGGATCCATGGTCTTCCTAAAAGCATAGTATATGTAGGCTCGATATCCATTACTTGAAATAACACTTGGAAGCAGCTCAGGCTATCTCAAGTGGAAGGGTCACTTCTCCCAGAATTCCTCTTTTCCTTCCATCGAAGGCCTGCACTGTCATTTCTTGAGGCCTAAGGTCTTCTACACTCATAGCCAGCTGGGACAAGGTTGTCCTCGGGAGGACATTCAAGGCAGAACCCCCATCAATTAGAACTTTTGCGACTACATACTCCTGACATTTCAACGTGATATGCAAAGCACGTAGGTTATTCCTTATTGAATGTACCATTTCTTCTTCCGAGAAGGGGATCACATTGATGTGCCTTACTGGGTCTACCATGTTCACTAAGCTTTCTGGGGTAACATCCAGCTTCACATAGGCTTCATTTAACACTCTCCGCAGTGCTTTGCGATGAGGTTCAGAACTCATGATGAGTGACAATAGAGAGATCCGAGCTGGAGTTTTTCTGAGCTGTTCTACCACATCATACTCACTTTGCTTCATGATTTTTAGGAATTCTTCTTCATCATCTTCTTTTGTTTGTATGAAGCCTGTTTTTCCTTTCCCGGTCTTATCTTCTTGCCCATAACACCTGTAACTTCTTGTGATCCCTCCTATGCCCACGACGCTCGACACTGCTTGTGCGGGCTCTGCTGTCTGGGCAATAGAGGTTGAAATGGTTTGTCCTATATTACTTTGTGTCTTTACCTTGACATCATACTTCCAAGGCACAACATGTGTATCACTATAGGGAAAAGGTAAGGCTTTTTTATCGCTATAACAACTTTCTGGGAATCCGGAACTTCACTAGCACGCGGGAGTTTGAGGACTAGACGCTCCACAATATCTATCTCTTTTGCGAACCCTCTTGCTTGAGTAACATCTATTACCCCCAAAGCCATGAATCTTTGCACCCGAGCCTTAAACTCCTGACAACCTTCAATATCGTGCCCTTTCTCTATATGGTATTCACAATAAGTTTCAGTATCATATTCAAACCCCACATCACTCAAGGCTACTGAGGAACAATAGCCTGCTTGGACAAGACCTTGGAATATTAACTTCATAGGAGTTTTGACATCCTCTACATTTTGAAGTCCTTTATTCTCCTTTTCTAATGCGTTTATAATCCCTTTCCCATGATTTGGAATTGGGTTGCTAGTAATGCTACGTCCCTTCTCCTCTTCAAAGTCCAGCTTTCGGCAGGAAATCAATCTCCTCACTATGATCTTAAATACCTCGCAATCTTCGATTGAGTGTCCTGGGTTATCCATATGGAACTTGCAAGTTACGTTGGGATTGTACCAGGCTGGAAATGGGGGAACCATAGGGCGAGAAGGAACGCATGCAACCAAATGTGCATCAAACAATTGTTGAAACAAATCAGCATAGGAGATTGGCAACTTTGGAAAAGGGGGTAGATTCGACGGGGGTCGAGCATACCTTGGTTTCCTAGATTTCGAGGTGCTGAAGAACGATTGGTGTAGACGGGACGTGGTGAGGGAACATTGTTAACTTGGTATGAAGTCTGGTAAGCCGGAAAAACGGGTGAAGGGGCTTGATAAGAAAGGTATGATTGTGGATTACGAGGAAAACTTGAGTTTTGTTGATGCACATAACTGACTTCTAGCTCTTTCTTCCTTGTTGATGCCACATTCTTAGGAAAATTGCTCTCTGTATATCCAGTAGGTAATTTTCCTACTTTTGCAAGATTCTCAATCCTTTCTCCAGCTGAAATTAGATCAGAAAAATCTCTGTAAGCAGCACCTGCCATCAGCCCAATAAAAGGTGCTCCTAGGGTCCCCATGAAGTATGAGCTCATTTCTGATGGAGTCAAAGGTGGTTGAACTTGGGCTGCTAACATTCTCCATCTTTGAGCGTATTGCTTGAAAGTTTCATCATTCTTTTTTTGCATTGACCCTAGTTGTTCTCGGGTAGGTGCGGTGTCGATATTGAATCGATATTGCTCCAAGAATAGACTTGTCAGATCATCCCAACAAGAAACCTTTGAATGGTCAAGTTGCATGTACCATTCCAAAGCCGACCCAGTCAGGCTCTCATGAAAGAAATTGATTAAGAACTTTTGATCCCGTGACCAAATGGCCATTTTGGTGATGTAAGTCTTCAGATGGAACTTTGGATTGGTGCTCCCATCATACTTTGAGAAGTCTGGTACTTTGAAGTCTTTGGGAATATTAACTTCAACCTCAGGGAACAATTCATCGATTCCCACTAAGCCATACAGATTAGGGCCTTGCATGGCTTTAATTTGCTCTTGCATCTTTCCAATCAACTCATCTCTTAATTTTTCTTTTTTTGAGTTGCTGTTCAGGAATATTTTCACCAGCTGTTCATGAGTTACTTCTACATTATCTTTCTCCCCTTTATGATTTACGTTCATGGAATCACCCTCTTCATTCACATTGTTGTTTGCATTTGCATTTACCCTAGTGCCGACAGATGTTCCATTTGTTGTTCTAAGGGTCTCAGTTAATTGTCTCAGTAAATCTTCAACCCTTGATTGTCCTTCGGCCATTGTATTGATCCTTTCTCTCATTTCATCCATCTCTTGACTTAAGTTTCTTTCTGAGTTAGACATCCCTTGCAGCCTAGTTTGTGATCTAGTTCCGTAGGCCCGGGTTTGTGCAATCTGCGCTTTCTAAGGACGAGCAATGGTTCAAAGTTTTTACTTGAAAATTTTAGAAGATCAGTGATTATGTTCATTATTTGTTAGAGGACCATTAGTGATTTTGCACCAAGTAAATTTGAAATGAGTATCTTTGATATTGTTTGTTGTGACTATTACCCAGAACGTCTCGTTCAAAAGTATTAAGTCTCCAGTGAAATATAGGATAGAAAAAAATGAGTGCCGACACAAGCATACTTCATTCATTCAACTGAAAAGATATAACAATACATTGCTTCTTAGATGAATACATCATGACCTAGCCGAAAGAAACTATTCCCTATCTGAATAGGCCTTAGCCATCTGTTTCATCTCCCCTATGAGGTTCTTGCAGTACTCAATGAAATCACTGATTTCTACCAGTGTTTCAAAAGGATTGACCATCTGATCAGCTTTCTTCAAATGATATGGAGTATCCGCAATTACCGAATTAGCCAAACATGTCAATTTTGCAAAGCGACTCATCCAAAAATGAACTCCCTCCTTCCATCCATCGATGTCCCCTTTTTGTTGTTCCACCTGATCCATCTGTTTTTTCATATTTTCCTGTCCTTCTTGCAATGCTGCCTCATATTTTACAACTGTCTCTTTCATGTGTAGCTTCTTATTTTTATCATATCTTCATATCGCTTAGATGCCACTCCCATCTGCTGCCTCATTTCTTCTACCAGCCACATTGCATCGTTCTGGGTTACTTTGGCACTCTTGAGCTGCTCCCTAAGCTGTTGGTTTTCAGTCATGGCCCTGTCCTTTTCTTGCCTGCGGAGCCCTAATTCCTTGTTTGCTGCCCCTAGACACTGTTTGGTTTTTAGCATGTAATCAAGTTCTGCCTTCATCCTTTTATTAGCCCCTTCAAGAGTGTGGTCCTTTTCATCATTTTCTCGCTTCAAGGCCGCACATGCCTGGCGAATCTCTCTCAACTCGACTTCTATTTTTCTCTTTTCCTCTTCCATTTTCACAAACCTTGCTCTTATTTCTTTCATCTCTTCATTCTCGATCATGACCGAGGCTGAAGGTTCACCAACCATAGGGGTTGCCGGGGTCCTGAATGGTAACTTGATTTCTTGAACTCTATCCTTAACCCATTGGCGATAATCTTACTTGGCTGCATAACTTCTGAATCCCAGTTCTTTTCCTTTTTGGATGACTTTGTCCCAAGCACTTCAGACCTCCTGAAGTGATTCAGTGTCTTCCGTATCTATATAGTAAAGAACAAAAGAGGTTATTTGGGCTTCTACAGGTGGCCCCATCATAGGATAATTGAGTTGTCGCTGTGCCAAGGCTGGATTATAATTAATACATCCTCGTGTACCCATGAGGGGTACGTTTGGAAATCTTCCGCACTGGTAGATGATAGTTTCTACATCTTTCCATCGAGGATACCATCTTATCTGCTTTTCTTCTAATTTCGCCAAGTGGTCCGCCCATTCGCAGCTATTCTTGACTTTCAACTGGTACAGGTTAAAGTCAGCGATAGGGCACTCCGCTTTGTATGATCTATTGAAAACATGAGCTGTGAGCCAAACATACAACACCGACAAGTAACAGAGGACTCTTTTACCATTCCTCTCGTGACAAAAGTTCAGGGTAGAGTAAACATCTGCGAGAATGGCTGGGACAGGGTTGTCGGTGTGGAATTTGCAAGCAAGGAACACATTGATTGCTGCATAATCCACGTAATCATCAATATTAGGGAACAAGACTGTGCCGTAAATGGTGAGGGCTAGCACATTTATGAAAGCCTCCCAATCTCCATTTTTTGCCAAGTGACGCATCTGTCCTTCAAGGTACTCTCTTGAAAACCCTTTGGTTCCATTCCTATTCTACTGCGCACCTTGGAGGTCTCTTGCGTGCACTTTCAAAATGTTTGCTACAGTTTGGATGGATGCATAGTGTCCCTTATAAAGGTATGGCCTTTTACCTTCCAATGACAAACCTAGGATTTGCTCGAATTCTTCCAGAGTGGG
Organism: Ormosia semicastrata; assembly: GCA_029884595.1. Taxonomy (NCBI): domain Eukaryota; kingdom Viridiplantae; phylum Streptophyta; class Magnoliopsida; order Fabales; family Fabaceae; genus Ormosia; species Ormosia semicastrata. The sequence goes on from JAQQTO010000056.1 coordinate 58,349,295, forward strand.
AGCTAGTTAGAAATCCTGAAAAGTGAAATATCTGAGAGGAGGGTCATAATATTGGGCCACTGTGGTGATTGCTTCCACTTGCACATTCACCTCTAACAGATCCAGAACCTTTCCATACTTTGCTGCAAATGTCAAACGTTGAGTCTTCTTCAACATTCGTCCCATAACCACTAGGCTTTCAGTGTGAACTTTATTAGCCTTGAGTCGCAAAGTCTTTTTCAAGCTTGCATCCTTGTGATCTGATCCCATATTCCTTTTATCAAAGATATTCATTGTCAAATCTTGGTTGAGTTCTAACGGTTCTCTATCAAATCTGCCTCAGGAAGGACAAAAGATTAGAGTATTGCAAAGAAAAATATGGTGCAAGGATGCAAAGTACGATTTTTTTTATAAAAAAAAAATGCAATGACAGATAAATTTAAGGATAATGAAAAGGTGCGCTCCCTTTGTGCCCTGAAGGACTACCTTAAATTTGAGGAGTTCTACCCTAAAGATCTATGAGGCTGTCTAATTCGTGAGAACTTTCATTGGGTGGTTCTACTATTCTAAAGGCCTCTAGAGCTAAGTCATGATTAAAGGTAAACCACTAGGTGCGGGGCATTCATGAAAAAGGTACGCTCTAGATGAGATTTTCGCGATAACCAAACAGGATATACATCCAAAATGGCTACCATTACGCAACCTTTTCCTAACTTAAGATTCACTCAGACCCGGGTATAGGGCCCCACTCGAATGTGTGTGATAAACGTTTAGGTATAGTGTATGTAGGGAGCATACAAACCTTCATAATTCTAGAGACTACTTACATCCTTCAAAACAACACGAACACAAAACAAGATTCCCAAAATCTTCTATCCTAAGGTTTGCATGATAAAATAGAATCACAGTTAAGGTGATCAATAAATAATTTAAATAAAATAGAGAAACAAAAAAAAATAAAGCAAAAACAAAAGGAGTAAAACAAACATATAAAAGTTACAAAATTTGCACAATCAACTTTCAAAGGCTTGACTCTCAAATATCCCCAGTGGAGTCGCCATCTGTCGCGACCGGGATCGCGGTAGATGATATCAACTCATGTGATTTTAGAAAAAAGAAATAGAGTTGCCACCAATTTTATTTAAATTAGGAAAAATTAGAAAACCTTTCTTTGAAAATGGTCTTTGGAACCAGATTAGATTCGGGAGTCGGTTATGGATAGGGAAGGGCGGAAACTTAATCCCACAGCACCCCTAACACATCCGTTCTAAAACGGTACCTTAAATTGATTGTGCAAAATTTTATAACATTTGAAAATATTATTTTATCATTTAAAAAAACAAATAAATAAAAAAATTTAAAAGAAGGAAAAAAGATTTTACGAATCATCGAGTTGTCATAACTTAAATGATTCCAAAAAAAAGAGATTAACAAACTGTCACAGCTCAGCTAATCCGATTTTATAATTTCTCAATAACGTTTAATTATTTTATTTTCCCTAAAAAAAACCCACAGCTAAAGAGAAAAAAAAATAATAAATATGATAAACCAAGCTAACGAAAAAAAAAAGAAAAAAACATGTAACAAGTTAAACGAAATCCAAATAAATCCTAAGATGATTTTTTTATTGTCACTACTATTACTATTTAGATGTATTAAATTTATAGATAAGCTCACGAAAAAACATAACTATTGTTATTTATCTATACTACCTAAACTAAAAAGAAGGCCTTAGATCACAAAAAAAAAAGTAAAATAACCATGAAGTCCAACCCAGCAGAACCCTTTTCTTTTATTATACTTTTTTGTTAGAAATTCCTTTTTTTAAAACATACATGCTACTTTTAAAAAAATAAAATAATAAAAACAATGAAAGCAGAAAACAGAGCCTCATAGCCTCTAATAAGGAGGAAAAAAAACAAAGAGGCTTTCAGCCTCTGAAGTGGGAAAATGAAAAAGTGAGGTATCATGTTGGGAAGGATCTGGTGTTGAGGTCCGACGGTCGGTTGGGAAGGATCTGGTGTTGAGGTCCGACGGTCGATTGGGAAGGATATAGTGTTGAGGTCCGACGGTCGGTTGGGAAGGATCTGGTGTTGAGGTCCGACGGTCGATTGGGGATTATCTGGTGTTGAGGTCCGACGGTCGGTTGGGAAGGGTCTAGTGTTGAGGTCCAACGGTCGATTGGGGATTATCTGGTGTTGAGGTCCGACAGTCGGTTGGGAAGGGTCTAGTTTCTGAGGTCCGACAGTCGGTGAGGGGAAGGATCTGGTTTCTGAGATCCGTCGGTCGGTGCAGGGGGTTTTGGTTTTGTGAGATCCGATGGTCAGTGCAAGGAAAAGATCTGGCTTCTATGAGGTCCAACGGTCGGTGCGAGGAGGGATTTGGTTTCGTGAGATTCGACGGTCGGTTCGGGCTTCTGAGGTCCGACGGTCGGTTCGAGGTAATGGGTTGTGGTGGGTTTGGTTTTTGGTTGCTATGAAGGGATGGATGAGTTGTTACGAGAATGGTGGAGGTTGGTATGGGTTTACGTGGGGGGCACGGAAGTAGTTGGTTAGGATGGTGATTCGGAAGGTAGGTGTTTAGGAGGTTGAAAGGAGATGGAAGATGGTTTGATGAGTGAGGGTGGTGAGAGATGAAGGTTCACGGTTGAGGGTTTGGAAGATTGAGGGGTAAGGGGTGAAGGTAGGTTTTTGGATGAATGGTGGCGAGAAGGTTGGCTTGGGGTGTGATAAAGATTGTGGTTCTTTGGTAGGTGAGAATCGAGAATATGAATATAGAGAAAGACAGAATGCAGAAACTTAAATGCAACAGTAATGGTGGAAGTCCATGCATAAGAGAAAAAGATAAAACAAAATACCTTCGTGCTTCGGGAAAACACTTGGAAAAATTTCTTTCTATTCAATTCTTTTCTTTACAATTTCACTTCTCACTTTCTCTCCCCCTCCTCTTTTCTCACCAGTATCAAATAATAGCTTTTTGATTAGGAAGAGAAAACTCGTAAACTAAAGAAATCTCCCAAAAAAAAAGAACCCCTATTTCTTTACATTGTCCCTTTATATAGGCATAAAGAGATTCTGGCTTGGCATGCTCGAGCGTCGATTGTGCAGTCTCTTTCTATCCCCCTTTTCTTTGCTTGCTTCATCTCTTATCAGTAAACTATCCAAATTTCCCCTTTTTTTATGGACAGCTTAGGTAGCAACGTATAGCAGAGCATTGGTCATTTTTCAATTTCCAGTTTGATGAACCTTTCCTGTTTTTTGACTCTGCACTCCCTCTAGTTGGCTTAGGCAGCACGAGATTGTGCCATCCCTGTTGGCTCTCTGTTTTTGGCTTTAAAACTTGCTTCCTTTTTTCTCTTTTCCTGCCCCTATCCCGTTTTGTGTATCGTGGTTCAACCTTTTGCAAGAGTTGCATCGGGGACAAGCATTGTAAGAGGCTGCATCAAAGCGATGGCTGCAAGAGTTGCATCAGAGGCAGCAGCTCCTTCACTATTTGATGCTTCATTCCTCTGTTCCACGTCTCTCTTCCTCCCAATATTTGTTGCTTTTCCCTTTTGTTCATTCTGCTGCTACTAACTTGCGAAGATTGGTGGTCTACGCTGCTACCACCCCTTTTTTTGTCTTTCTTTTGTTTGTTTCCTTTTTTTATTTATTGTTTTGCATTCAACTTGCATGTCTTTTGTCTTCTTCTTTCTGGCTTTGTTTGCTTCTGCAATGATGGCCTCCTTTTTTTTTTAGAAACTTCAAACAAAAAAGGCCAAAGTAGCTAAATGGATCTGGACGTATATTTTTTTGGACTATACTTGATTTGGATCAGAAATTAAAGAAATGAGTAGAAGTAATAATAATTTTTATTATTTTTTTTATTTTTTATTTTAAATAAAGTTTTAAGGGTCCAGACAAAATTAGGTGTTCACAGCCTTAATGGCCCAAAATGTTTTATGCTTCAGTTTTACAAGCAAGTGACAAGATTTTCCATAGACTAACCGATCGGGTGACATACCTAAAGATGTTTTGAAAGCAGTACGGTAAGCTCAAAGTGCATCGTTTAGTCTTAAAGACCAATCTTTACGACTTGGGTTAACCATTTTTTTCAAAATTTGTTTAATCTCCCTATTTGCTAATTCTACTTGTCCACTTGTCTGAGGATGATAAGAGGTGACAATTTTGTGGGTAATGTCATATTTCTTCATTAAGGATTCAAATGGTTTATTACAAAAATATGTTCCCCCATCACTGATGATAGCTCAAGGGATTCCAAATTGAGTTAAAACATTTTCTTTTAAAATTTTAAGAACAATTTTATGATTATTGTGTCGACATGGATTCGCCTTAATCTATTTGGAGACATAATCAACTGTAACCAAAATATACACAAATCCAAATGATGATAGAAATGGACCCATGAAATCAATTTTTCAATAATAAAAAATTTCAATGACAATGATAGGATTCAGAGGCATCATGTTTCACTTAGAAATGGAACCCAATTTATGATAATTTTCACAATTTTTGCAAAAGGTATAGCTGTCCTTAAATAAAGTGGGTCAAAGAATTTCACAGCTGTTTTCTTTGAAGAAAAATGACCTCCACATACTTCTGAGTGACAAAATTTAATGACACTACCTACCTCACTGTTGGGTACACATCTCCGAAAGATTTGATCAAGATAATATTTGAACAAATATGGGTCATTCCAATAAAAAATTTTCACCTCAATCAAAAACTTTCTTCTGTCTTGGTGTGTCCACTGAGGCGGCATTTTTCCTGTTACAAGAAAATTGACTATGTTAGCAAACCAAGACATGGAATTGACAGAAAATAAAAATTCATCAAGAAAAGAATCATTGATAAGTGTGTTATCAAAAGGTGAGCCTGTTGTAAGTCTAGACAAATAATCTACAATAACATTTTTGGTTCTTTTTTTATCTTATGTTGTGATGTTGAATTCTTAAGTAACATGATCCACCGTATCAACCTAAGTTTGACATCTTGCTTAAACATTAAATATCTAACAGCAACATGATCGGTGAAAACAATAGTAGAAGAACCAATTAAATAAGCTCAAATTTTGTCCAATGCAAAAATTACAGCTAGTTCTTTTTCAGTAGTGGTATAATTCATTTGTGCACTATTTAAAGTTTGACTTGCGTAATAAATTATATGAGTCTTACCTTCCTTTCTTTGGCCTAAAATAGCACCAACAACAAAATTACTAGCATCAAACATTAACTCAAAAGGCAAAGACTAGTCAGGAGATTGCATGACAAGAGCAGATGTCAGAAGACCGATTAAATTTTCAAAAGATTTTTAACATTCTTGAGTCCAATCAAATGATGCATCTTTTATTAGAAGATTACATAATGATCTAGATATGGCACTAAAGTCCTTAATGAATCTTCTGTAAAATCTTGCATGTCCTAAAAAGGAACGAACTTCTCTTACTATTTTTGGGGAAGACAAATGAATAATTAATTCAACTTTAACCTTATCAACTTCAATTCTCTTAGAAGATATCACATAACCTAACATTATTCTTGAGGTAACCATGTAATGACATTTTTCTCAATTTAACACAAATCTTTTTTCTTCGTATATTTTAAGAACTTTTTTCAAATTATCAAGACAAATTTCAAAAGAATTATCACTAAAAATATGTAGCATGCATCTTTGGAAAGTTACCAGAGTATTACAAAGACCAAAAAACATTCTTCTATATATAAAAGTGTCAAAAGGACACTTAAAATTGATCTTTCTTGATCTTCTAATGCAATTGATATTTAATTATACCCTGAATAATCGTAAAAAAAATAGTAGTAGGGATGTCCTACTACTCTTTCTAGAATTTGATCAAGAAATGACAAGAAAAAATGATTTTTCCTAGTGGTTGCATTTAATTTTCTAAAATCAATACACATACGTTAACTGGATGAGACTCACGTAAGTATTAATTCACCTTTTTCATTTTCAACCACTGTTATTCTAGATTTCTTATACACAATTTGTGTTGGGCTTACCCACTGGCTATTAGAGATAGGGTAGATAATTTCAACAACAAGTAATTTGAGAACTTCAACTCTAACTACCTCTTTCATGTATGGATTTAATCTTCTTTGAGGTTGTTGAGATGTTTTAGCATTATCCTCTAAATGTATTTTATGTGTATAAATTAATGGATTAATGCCTTTTTATGTCCTTTAATATTCATCCAACTGCACTTTTATGCCTTTTAAGTACTTCTATCAACATACTTTCTTGTTCTCTGGTAAGTGATGAGGAAATTATCACTGGAAAGCTTTGTTCTTCTCCCAAAAATGTATACTTCAACCCAGTAGGTAAAGGCTTTAGTTCCAGTGTGGGTATTTCTTCATGGGTATTATCATTCATGGGTTTTAGTTCTTCGAATCTCAACTTCCATCATTTGTATTCCATTACCTATGTACAATCAAGCAAAGAGCATATTTCAAAAATATCATCATCTAATTACGTACCTAAATCAAAAGAATTAATTAAACAAAATTCTAATGGATCAGAAGAACTCCTTTCTTGAAGATGATCATGTATAATGGCTTCAATCCCTTCAACTTCTTTCTTTTTATCATGAACTTCCTGTGGTTGCTTACACATGTCCAAAACATTAAGCTCTAGTGTCATATTTCCAAATGTTAGCTTCATCACTCCATTTCTACAATTTATCAAAGTATTAGATGTTGCTAAAAATGAGCGACCTAAAATAACATGAATTGACTTGCAACTATTGACTATAGGTTTAGTTTCCAAGATAATAAAATCTACAGAATATATGAATTTATGAACTTGTATCAACACATCTTCCACTATTCCTTTTGGAATTTTAATTGATCTATTAATAAGTAGAAGAGTTACAGACGTTGGTTTTAACTCACTTAGGTTGAGTTATTGATAAACTGAATATGGAAGCAAATTAACATTAGCATCAAGATCAAGTAAAGATTGTTCAATTTTATGTTCTCCAATAATGCATGAAACCGTAGGACAACCAAGGTCTTTATGTTTCAAAACATTATTATTCTAAATAATGGAGCTTACTTGTTCAGTCAAAAAGGTCTTCTTTTTCACATTTAATTTCCTTGTAACAGTGCATACGTCCTTCAAAAATTTGGCATAAGAATGAACCTGTTTGATAACATCTAACAACAGAATATTGACCTTCATTTGTTTAAAAATTTCAAAATTTTTAATGTGTGGTTCAATTTTCTTAAATTGTTTAATGCTTGAGGAAATGAAGGCGGATTGGTCTCATTTTGGCTAGATGGCTTATCAACCTCTTCCTTATCTTGGGAGATTGATTCATTATCTCTCTCACGAGGTTCAAGAATTTGTTTTTTAACAACTTTTTCACTCTTAAGAGTTATCATTGACTTGATTTGATCTATTTATTAGTTTTTTGAACTACCCTCATTTAGATTGTATAGACCATTGGGATTCGGTTGAGGTTAAGAAGAAATTTTTTTTTCTCGTGAATGGTGAGTGCAGAAGAAAGTTTAGCAAGAGTGTCTTTTATGTCAATCATGACTTGAGTATTTTGATTATTAATGGCCTCTTGCTTTTCCATGATTGCATGCAATATTCCTGCAAGGTTTTTGCTATATTGTGGGACATAATGTGCATATCCTTGAAAATTTTGAGAATTCAGTTGCGCCTGAGGAGGTGGTGGTTGCATAAATTGTTCTTGATTATTAGTCCTCTAATTGAAGTTTGGGTGATTTCTCCATTCCGAATTGTATGAATCTGAAAAAGAAGAGGTGAATGACTTTTTAAAATTGTTCATTGCATTTACTTACTCATGCACAACTTCTTTAAAAATAAGAATTTTTGGATATTCATTTGTTCAGTGTCCTAAGTCATCACAAATGCTACAATTTTTTTCATTTTGCACAGATTTGATTTCTTTCACTTTTTCTAATTCCATGGCTTCAACCTTTCTAGCCAAATTGATGAACCTAGCATTTAGATCTTCTTCTTGACTAAAATAATATTTTTCTTTACTAGCATTTGCAAGGTTACATCTAATTAAATTTTCAGAAGGATTAGTATCATGCTAAGATTATGAATTTTCAGCCAAATGATTTAAATATTATAAAGCTTCTTCAGGTTTTTTATCAAGAAACTCGTCATTGCACATTGTTTCCACAAAATATTTGGTTTCAAGCGTTAAACTTTCATAAAAGAAGCTTATAGTGCGCCACTTTTCAAAATTATGATATGTGCAAGAATTTAACAGATCTTTAAAACGTTCCCAACATTGAAAATATGCTTCATTTAAATTTTGGAAAAAATTTTGAATTTATCTTTTCAAAGCATTGGTTTTATGTATTGAATTTTTTTTTTTAAAGACTCACCTTGCATTTCTTGCCATGTGCCAATTGATATTGGTTTCAAAGCGTTAAGCCAAGTTTTTACTTTATCTTTCAAAGAAAAAAGAAATAATTTAAGTTTAATAATATCTACAATACAAGTTTGGTCATTAAAAGCGATACATACTTCCTCAAATTCTTAGATGAAAATATGAATTTTTAGATTTTAAACCATGAAAATTAAGAAGTAATGAAATTATACCCGACTTAAATCTAAAATTATTAGCATTAAGTGGAAAGACAAAACATGAAGGACTAGAATTCCGAGGTACTTGCAAATATTCACGCATGGTTCGCAACAGTTGATTTTCATGTTCATCATGTACACTTTCAATTTCAGTCATTGTGTTTAATGTGTGTGATTATAATTCAAACAAATCAATATATAAAGTATCAAGATTAATTTTAAACAAATGACCAGAATTTGAATCACGATATCAATTAAGCATAAATAAGTGACTTAAAATAAAAAAAAATGTACAAGTAAACAGTATAAATCTGCCATTAAATATCATAGTTAGTAAATTAGTAAGTTAATAAATTAATAAGTTAAAAAGTTAGTAATTATGTTAGTAAGTTAAAAAGTCGAGTAAGTTAGATAGTAAGAAAGTTACAAAGTTAATAATTAAGTAAGTTAAATAGTTAGTAAGTTAAAAAGTTAAAAAATTAAAAGAGTAAAAAAAAAAATACCAGATGATGAAGTTTACTTAAAGAAAGAAAACTTTAATAAATTTGTTCTTCAAATCAAGTCCCCGACAATGACTCCAAAAACTTGATATGAATCATAAGTTGCAAATCCAAGTATAGGTTATTTTAAGTAATAAATTCTCGGAAGTCCGAAGTCGATCCATAGGAAATTGATGAAGAAAAATTCTTTGAAATAAGGAAAAAATTTGTCCCAATAATAAAGGTGATAAAAGTTGTTCACAAATAAGAAAAGATTTAGTTGGACTAGAAGATTCACTTTTGGTAATAAATTAAAGACAAGATTATTTCTTTTTTATAACTCAATTAAAATCCACACATAACGAAAGTTTCAATCGAAAAATACAACATTCAAAGTTCAATTAAATTATATATGTAATTATATTATGGTTACTTTAATTATTCATTAACGTCAACACTTGTAAAAAGACTTAAGTATTCATTGTGTCAACCCCTTCTCTACAATGAATCAAGATTTTCACTTTACAAAGAGGATTTCTAAATTGATTAGAAACAAAATACAACACATATAATGACCACTTGATAATACATCATTCAAGTAGAAGAAAGAAATTAATCTAACCTTAATTTATTATCAAAAACTTTACTTTTACCTAAACAAAATGAAAATTAATTACTCATGAACAAGAAGAAAGAAAGAGAAAAGAAGAAAAAGATAAACATAACTTTTATTTAAAACAAAAGAAAACTATCACAAAAGAAACAACCTAATAACATGATCTTGATCTCTAAGCCAAGATCTCAAAAATGAGCAGCCAATGCTCCCTTTTATAGAGCTTGAGGAAAACAAAATGACAATGAAGTTGTTTGATAATGATTAAAAAATGCCAAGGAAGTTGTTTGATAATTATAAGAGAAGTGCTAGGAACACACTCACTAACACACTCATTTCAACACTCTTTGTTATTGGGTCACATCATCCACTAAAGCATACACTCAAACTTGATTACACGTTAATCGAGATAATTACACGTTAATCGAAGTTAAGTGTGTGATGTGGTTCAATAAAAAAGAGTGTGTTAAAGAATGTGTTCCTAACATTCTCTTAATTGTAAATGAGTGAAAAATTATTGAGATGCTTGTCTCCCAAATGATTCGGTGTTGAACTTATGACTGCCGTCAGAATTTGAAAAAGTGATCTTCATGAAAGTTGTAGGTTTTTGTCTTAGCTTTTCAATGCCGCTAGTTTCAGCTCAATATAACTTCTACAACTCAAGATATAGCCCAATCTTTGCACACTATCCAAGACCAGCTACAGCTTCTCTGTTTTGATTTCCAAGCCCAATCTAACTTCCAAGCTATTCGAATTAACTCTTGTGTTCTTCATAAAAGTTGTAGATATGGATCTAAACTTTCCAATGCCACTGGTTTCACCCCAACATCGCTCCTACAGCTCAAGATATGGGCTGATGAGTATACAAAGGTCAAGCTATCAAAATCAACACTCTGAATCTTACTTCAACTCCAATTTAAATTATCCAAACGTGTGATTTAAATTATTACTGTAGAGAATTGTTTTAACTTTCCTACAAGACCAAAATCATATCAACCAGATATTTACAACTTAAATTATAGTCAATTTACTAAACGCTGCCAAATAAATAAATTAAAGTTAATTCAAATAATAATTCCTTCAATGATCCAATTAAGAGCCAAATCACACGTTTGGATAATTTAAATTGGAGTTGAAGCAAGATCCAGAGTGCTGATCTTGACAGTTTGACCTCTGTGCACTCATCAGCTCATATCTTGAGCTGTAGAAGTGATGGTAGGATGAAATCAGTGGCATTGAAAATTTAAGACTCAAATCTACAACCTTCATGAACAACACAAGAGTTAATTCAAATAGCTTAGAAGTCAGATTAGGCTTGAAAATCAGAACAGAGGAGTTGTAACTGGACTTGAACAGTATGTAAAGATTGGGTCATATCCTGAGCTATAGGAGTGATATTGGGCTAAAACCAACGACATGATATTGAGCTAAAACCAGCGACATTAGAAAGCTAAGACAAAAACTAACAACTTTCATGAAGACCACTTTTTCAAATTCTGACGGCAACCATGAGTTTAACACTAAATCATTTGGGAAACAAACATGTCAATAATTTTTCACTCATTCAAAATTATCAAACAACTCCTTTAGCATTTTTCACTCATTATTAAACAACTTCATTATCATTTTATTTTCCTCAAGTTCTATAAAAAGGAGCATTAGCTACTCATTTTTGACATCTTAACTTAAAAATCAAGATCATACTATTGTATTATTTGTTTCTCTTGTGATAATTTTCTTTTGTTTTAAATAAAAATTATGTTCATCCTTTTTTTTCTTTTCTTTTACTTTCTTCTTGTTCATGAGTAATTAATTTTTATTTTATTTAAGTGAAAAGATAAATTTTTTTTGTAATAAATTAAGGTTAGATTAATTTTTTCTTATATTTAAATGATGTATTATCAAGTGGTCATTATATATGTTGTATTTTATTTCCAATCAATTTAAAAACACACATTGTAAAATAGAGATCTTGATTCAAAACATAAATCCATCATTTCATTCCACAACTCATGTCCAAATCTACAAAACCTGCAACAAGTTTTTCTTTTATGAGATAAAAATTAACCAAAAATATGAAAATTAAAAAATTGACTATACATCCAGCAAGTTGATTAATCAAAATATGAAAATTAATTAATAATAAATGTTGCAGCTATTACTTAACTTGATTAATAACATGTTCAGGAACTTGACTCAATGTAGGCCTTGAGGAGAATGACTCTCCACGTTCATCGATAGATGCTTGAGAACTAAGGCATAGACACGACCACTCTTTATCTCGCCAATAGTTTTAATCCAAAGCTCTCGACTGGTCATTTGTGTACTAGATGCCCCTTCTTCATTTGAACACTAAGAAGATTGTTCAGCATCCTGAACTTTGAAATCCTCCTAAAAAAGGAAATAAAAAGTATGTTATAATATTGTTATAAAATGAGTTAATATTAAATTTTATAAATTCAAAAGAAATACTAACATAATCATTCTTAACTTTTGTAGAAACTCATTCACGATATACTTTCTTCAAATGGATGTGACGAAAGGTCTTATCAACTGTGAGCGCTCTACCCCAAGCCTTAGCCTGTAATAATGAGAAAATAAATTAATAATAAAGTAATACAACATATTAGTTAACAATTGACTATGACAATTACCAATTTTTGCGCATGGGTGCCTATAGAAATGCAACCATCAGTGTGCAAGCATCTACCAATGTCAGAAGCATGATTCCTCGTTGCTTGTTGACATTTCTCCTTATACACGCTACTAGCCCAATACCTGCATAGGTCTTCTCATATGCCTTCTCCAATCCAAAAAGATCTTTGATTTTAGTCGGGTGCCTTCCCTAGCAAACATGATAATCTCTTCGAACTACGACTATTATATGTCTTTCGCATATGGTTATAATGTTGAGGTATCCACCAAACATAACCCTTCAAAACTATTATGTAAATAACGTTAAAGTTAAAAAAAATTACACTAATGCAAAACAAAAAAACATAATTAAACAAATAAGATAATAAATGATACATACTTGAAACTCTCGAAACCATATTTCTCTAATATCATTAGGTATTTCTTCCTAAAAATTCCAAAGATGATTATACCTAGATCGTATAACCTTGATAATGGCATTAGCAGCAAGTTTAGATGGCAGAAAACTATGATCCAATTTAAAAACTCAAGTAAATATTCTCAACAAAATATTTGAACGCGCATAACTACAAATTAATGACAAATACTTATACACATACCCAAAATCACCATCTGGCTCAACGAATGTCTTGTTTCTTTGATTTGTTGCTTCCTCATTGACTCAACAAAATTTGAATGCGCATAACTACAAATGGAATAGATTAGGCACACCTCCAATCTGCGTTAACTCAAAGAATATGTTTGTCAAATACTAGAGTATGATATATTGAGGAAAAGAAAATTGACCATTTTAAGTATTAAATTAAAATGGAAGCAAAAGGCAATTGTTCAACTCATTGGCACCATTTTAACTTGAAATAAACTAATTTGGAATAATGGTATAACTCTAAAAGGCACAAATATTTTCTTATCACAAATCAAATTATTAAAAAAAATTGCAAGCTGAAAATCATAGGCAACAAAGTGAAAGGTGGTGTTCAACTCATGAACATAATAATGATGGTTCAACTAATGTAATGATGGTTCAACTCAAATCTAGCTACTCCTCAAATCCCAATTCCATTATACAATTGTTCAACTCATAGGCACCATAATTTTTTTTTAAAAAAAAAAGTGAAAGGTGTTGTTCAACTCATGAACATAGTAATGATAGTTCTTGCATCATTATAAGTCCCAATTGATGCAACCCCAACTTAAACACTTTATACAATGCCAATCAAGACCATTCAATATCACAAATAGAAAGGCTAGTACTTGACATAACAAATTCTTGTGTGTCTTTGTGAAACTTTCTCTACAAATTAAGCATGGCTGGACCTTAAACTAAAAACAAAAGACCTTATACAGAATACATAAGCCAAGCAAAACAACACATTCATAAATTCACCTGCCAGTCCTGCATAGGTTGAAATAATCATATAAACTAATAACCCCAGAAATATTACAGCCAATAATATAGCATAAATAAGCTCAATTGTTACACCAAGGGACAATATGATATCTAATGCATCCCAGGCTGAAATAATCATATAAACTAATAACCCCAGAAATATTACAGCCAATAATATAGCATAAATTAGCTCAATTGTTACACCAAGGGGCAATATGATATCTAATGCCCTCCAAATTAAATCCAAAGCAAAATGGCATTAATTTTAGCATTTGGTAAAAGCACTGAACAACCAACTTGCAAAATATCAAGCATCCAATTTTGTTTTTCAAAGTATTAAAAACACACACACAAAAAAAGAAAATTTAATTAATTTCCATCAAATTCTTTAGTATGAATAATTAACAAAGCTCATAGGGTTCTCCCCTTAATACCCAAATCAATAACAATAACAATTGTGAATCCCTAATCCCAATTTCAGCAACTATGCATGAAGAATCTAAATTTTTTTTTTAAGAAAATGAAAATTGAATAGGCATGGACAGGGAAAGTGAAAGTGTACTAACGGTGGGAGGGGAAGCAAGAGAAAGAGAGTGGAGGTGGGTATCATCAACGTCAAGTTCTAACACCGAAAACGAGTTTGCAATGTTCCTCCATTTGTTTCTTTTTCTTCAATCATGGTGCTCTATCGTCGGAGAAGAGAGAATGGTAGTGTGGGTCACGTCATGGATAGAGTTGCTGTTGAGTTGCGAAAAATTACTTATTTTTCAGAAAAAAAAGGGAACATAGAAGTATAGAGAGCTAGAAATAGATAGAAGTATAAAGCTCACTTGTTAGAACTCATGGGTTCACGGCGATGACCTCAAGCAGCGGTGGTCCTGGGCTCGCGGTGTTGGTGCGTGGCTGAACGGTGGCTGGACGGATCTGCGACGTGGAGGCGCGACACGACAGAGGCGCGATTCGGCAACAAAAATAGCAGCGGCATCGGAAATAGCAGCGGCAGACGGTGGTTCCGAGCTTGTGGCTGCGACAGGCTTGGTGGCAGAGGCATGAGATTTCAATAGTAAGGGAAAACAATTAGGTGAGATTTCAATTTATTGAAAAGAGAAGCAGATCCGTCACTTTATTTATTTATTTTTAAATTGTGGCGGATTAACATTTTTATTTTTATTATTTTTATTTTTTATTTTAAAATAAATTTTTATTAATTTAATAATTTACAATAAAAATATAAGAGATTCTTGTTTGCACACAATTGTATCACGTAGGGGTGATCAAACTGAGCAAATCAACTCATGGACCCACCCAGGCCGACCAGGCGACTCAATTACAAATATCTGGATTGGTTCAGATGTTCGGGTCAGTTTGGGTTGACCCAATTAAACCCGACCTCTCATTGGTTCGGATTACAGGTTTTAAGTGACCGATTCGATGATCCGACCCGATGACCTGGAAACGACGTCGTTTTGCCTAAATTTAACCATTTATATATTCAATTTTCATAACCCGACTCGATGACTCGACCAAAATATCCACTGTAAATGAAATAGAATAATAAGCAAGTAGAGCCCACACATTTAGTGGGGTGCATTATACACATTCTAGCACCTTTCATAAACAATTCTTATATTTTTACATTAAATAATGTATACATTCTTTTTTACATCCTATCTAATACTATTTATTATACATATTTTTTCTATCCTTTTCTCTTACTCAATCACATTCCTTAAAAAGAATGTGAATAGTACTTACACTCCTTTTTAAGAGTGCAAGATGATCATTTTTCTTTCACAAATTACATTCCATCCACTTGATTTTTGGCTTCACTTTGACATGGATCTAAGTCATGGCTTCTCATTGACTTTGATTTGATTGTAGCTTATTTTCATGTGTTGTGTGATTTGGAGCTTCTTCTTCTAAAAATTCATCACCTTTTACTCAAATTGATCAACAAAATAAAATCATCAAATAGTGATGTTACATTGTTTTATATATATATAAACAATGTAACCTCATTATTTGATGATGTATATATATTATATGTATATATATTACATCAGGCCATTAGCTTTGCCACTCACGTGGGGCTTGTTATGGAGCTTTTTCTAAAAAATATTCCTTAGGCTTTACATAGTGCCATTTTGGAGGGATCTTAAGTTTTTTTTTAACTAAAAGACAAGGGTGTCCAACCAGGTGGATCGGTTACGGGTATCATATTGAGGGTGGTTTATCAATCCTTGACTAGATTTTGACTTAAATGATTTATATATGATAACCGGACCAATGGAGTGCAAGAATTAGAGCAAGACACCAACTAAGAGTTCATGCAAATTGTATTACACCAAAGGGAAGGAGGGTGAGAAACTCTGCACGTTAAGTTTCTAGCTAGATTTCGAGTGAGAAGTCAATACCAAGGCTGAACCAGTGTCTTGCAAAATAAGTCTTTAGATGTTGGTCCGACTGACACCATCATCAAGTCAATTTGAGGAAGAAATGAAACTTTGAAATTTAAGAACTGAAAGTGGTGTCACTAGAAGATTAACAAACTTGGAGTAATCATAGCTTAAATCAACCTAACTTCTCCTAATTTGAGTTACCAGTTTTAAGGTATGTAGATAAGTTTATTTCGTTTGCATTGTTTCATTGTTTATTTACAATGTAGATTGAATTGAGTACCTGACCATGTATCCTGTGGCTTGATTCCATAAATTCGATTGTTGCATTTGGACTCCTGCACATAGAGGATAAAGTAGACTCTGACGTTTGGCCAGAAAATGCTCCTATAAGGTTGCTAGGAAAATTGCACCTTAAGGATTGCTACGACTTAATGTGGAAGTGTTTATGCTGCGTAATTGCTAATCACTGAATTATGATTGATGGAATACCTGATTACTATACTCTACCGATTAGAAAATGTGAAATAATCTTGTTTGTATACTCAGGTGTTATCCTCACTGTTTTAGTTTCAAGTTTTATAGGTGGGATTGAAAAGTAAGATAAATTAAATAACGTTAGCCTGAACTACAATCATAGTACTATGCTAATTGGGAAAATGTGAATGTTGTGTTGTGACTGAATCTTTTGGGAACCTTGCTTTACTGGCATCGTATAAGGGAACATTGTGTATTTCTTATGCATTTGTGAGTAAATCTCTAGTATATGTATTGTTTGTAGTGTTAGTAAAGTTTAATGTAATTAACAAACCATATTACTGGTTTGTAATGTACTAAACAAGTCTGAGACAACTTTGCACAAGAATCCTAGTTACTAGTTGTTGCTTGATTGGTAAGTGTACTAAGTTGTACAAGTAATAAAGTGTGAGTGAGTATCATTTTCATTGGGATTAAGGGTGTCAAGTACTAAATTCACTAATCCAATACTATCTAAACTATCAATAACTCGAGGTAAAGCGGAACAAAGCAAGTAAAAACATGGAAATTAAAGAACAATTTGCATTTTTGACAAGTTTCTAAAGCAAAATTATTGATGAACCACAATTGAGAAATATGCTAGGGTTCGATTTCACTTGACTCTTCCGTTAATTACATGAATTCTTCCTTAATTAAGTTTAGTTTCACTAGTTGATGATAGGAATTCTCTTGATTAGCTAAAGCTCAATTTCTTGGTAAATTAGGTTAAGGTAATTCCTTAGTTGACCCAAATAGCATAAAGGATACAAGCACAAGATTCCTATAATAAACATAATCAACAATATCTATTCCTAGAGATTCTTAGATCATGACACTCAACACAAGAAGCACAAGGTACATCGAGATTTCCCAATCCACAACATAACATACCCATAAAATCAATCTATGATTGATCAATTCATAGAAGCAATAAGAACATTGATAAATGCAGGATGTCTAAACTGAGAGAAATGGGAATTTGATGGTAATGATGGAGATGGTAGAGGTGAAAAGGAAGAGTAGGAAGTTAGATGAGTAAAGCCAAGAGGAAGTAATGGATAAGAGATAGGGGGAAAACCAGGAGATTGTGATAGTGAAGGATACTGTGAAGATGAAGTACAAGGATAGGAAGAGTAAGATGAAGGATACATTGGAGGAGGAAAAGAAGGTAAGTGCTAAGATGAGGAAGTATTTTGAGAAGAAAATTGAGGTCAAATCTCATATCTATAATAATAATTGGTTGCTAAATGACTAGAACGGCCACATAGTTGACACACAATAGAAGAGGATCTACCTCCAAACCTACCAAATCTTCTTCTACCACAGCCATAGGAAAACCTTTCCCCACGAGAATAGGTATTAAAACCACGAAATTCACTTTGATAGATCAAAATGACCACTATATACTCCTGAATTCTAATAACTAGTGTGAGTTTGACCAATTCTGTCAAAACTATTTCGAAATGTGAGTTGATTAACATCAAAACCACCATGATAACCACTAAGATTCTGCTCAAAAGAACTGTGTCCATGTGAAGTACCACCAGTATTAGCTTTAGGTTGCAAGTTGAAATTAGACTTTGTATCATTAAATTGAGCTACATTAGCAGTTAAATGATCACCAAGAATAGACTTAGATAATGCTCTTTCAATCCTAACTTCCTGTGCTAGCAACAAAGATTCAATCTCTCCTACTATATAAGGATCTAGACGAGAATTAATAGAAGTGACAAAAGCATCATACTCATTTGGAAGACCATCAAGGATAATTTGAATGTGTTCTTCTAAGCTGATTTGACTTCCAATAAAAGTAAGTGCATCAATCAATGCTTCGATCTGTAAGAGATACTCAGTAACTGATTTTGAATCTTTCTTTGTATTACGTAACTCAGATCTATATTGTTTGATCTTGACACGAATCTGTGAAGCAAAGAAAATCTGAATTTGCTTCCACAACTGCAATGAGAAATCACAACCTAGCATTCTAGTCAGCATGCTTTCACTCAGAGAGGACAACATCCATGATAAGAGAAGTTGATCTTGTTGTTCCCAAGTGATAAATGCATGATTCACATTACCACATGGCTCATCATCCACAAAAAGATATTGAGGCAGAATTGAAGATCCAGTAAGAAAATCTTGAAGATGATGACCACGGATTGCTACAGCAATTTGTTGTTTCCATACAAAGAAATTCTTTTCATCCAATTTCACAGAAATAGAATGAGTGAACGTAATAAGAAAAGATGAAGCTATAGAACTAAGATGTGAAGCAGTGGGAGGAGAAGAGGATTCCGCCATAGCCCCAAGAAATCAAGCTCTGATTACCATGTTAGAATTCATAGAATGATGAAAGAAAGGAAACATAGAAAGAAAGAAAATGATAGAAATGAAGAATGAAGAGCAGAGCAGAGAAACCAAATTGCAACTGTATGAATTTATTTCACTTTAGTTTTCACATACAGAACTTTAATGCTTATATTACAAGTCACACTAAGATCAATAGAGTAACAATATTGTGATCTAACAGAATAACAAACTAACAGAATAACAAACTCAATTAACTAACTTCTAACAGAATACGAACAGTTATCTAGCTACACTATATTAAAAAGAAACTTAGAGCAAGCAAGAAATTCAATTACATTAACATTCAAGCCAAGCTACATCTCCCCTTAGCAAAAGGAGATTTAGCTACTCATGGAGAAAGAAAGAAAATGGAAAAAAAGGATGAAGAACCATGGTTACCAATCCAAAGGGAGGAAAGAATGAGCTAATCTTCCTCCACATCTCTCTTTTCTCCAACCCTAGATCTCACTCACAACTCTCCTAAGAAAAAGTCGGTGAAGCAAAAAAGTCCCCAAATTATCCAAAAAAAAAAAACCACTTAAAACGTGCATAAGGATGGGCTAATTTTGTTGTTGAAGTTGCGACTTCATGCAGAAAGTACTGTTCAAGCGGTTGACTCTTGATGCCACGCTATGGCGTCACGGCCTCAAGTCTATCACAACCATTGTACCATAAATAGAAGACTACGGGAGAGAAGAGTTTGGAATTGCAAGGGGAGAGTTTTCAGATAGAGAGGGAAGTAAATAGGCAAAATAATTCATTGGAATACTAAAGAGATATGACTTTTGAGTGGTAGGTGCTGGAGACAATTAAAATCAATTAATAAAATTTCATAAAAATAAAAAACAATAAAATACTTATTTAGTGGCTCATTATAAAATAGATATTAATAATTATATAATTAAAAGATAGTTGACATTAAAATTAAAACACTTAAGTAATTGGCTAAAATGCCCTTAATTTATGAGGAAAGATAAAACCCTAGGGTTATCCTAGGACAATACCATTATTCCTCTTTTATATATAAAAGATAAAAAGTCGTATTAATGAGTTTTAAAATACAAATATATGTTAAACTTAATCTGCAGTTGGAGGGTCCCTAAAAGAAAGAGGCAACTGAATTAAAAAAAAAATTAGAGCAATGGCATTAATATTATTTGGCTAGAAAAATTGAAAAAAACTATTTCTTTTAAAGGCAAAAATTTACTTTTCATGATCCCTCAAGTTTACTCTAAGTTTCATTTTGTCTCACAATTATATTTTGTTTCATTCTTGTCTCAAATCTTTTCAAAACCTTCCAAATTCGTCTCAACCACTAAAACCATTAGAAATGTTATCGGAATTTGCTAACATAACATATTTAGATATAAGTGCACAATTGGTACATCCAACTTGGATTTTTTTTCTTTTTTTGAAGTAGTAGTTTGGATGAATTTGGTATGTTTTAAAAGATTTGGAACGAAAATGAAATAATATAGTTATAAGATAAAAATGAAACATACAATAAAGTTAAGGGACAAAAGGTAAAATTTCACCTATAATGAATTTTATACATCATTTTCTTTTTCAACTTCTTTATTTGTGCATTATGAAATAATGCTTTTCATGTAGATTGATTTCTAAAAATTGAATTATTAAAGTAATCTATAACTCACAAAAGGTGGGGTTGATATGATAAGCAATCACGACCTCTTGGGACTAGAACGTGAATTCAAATCCTAAATAAATAACTTTTGTGGGAAGATGTCATAACTCTCGTGCTATTGCGATTGAACAAGGATTAGTCTTATAGATATAGTTCAAATGAGCTGAACTTGTAAAAATAACTCATGTTCTAAAAAAAAGTAATATATAAAATTAGGATCTGTTTTAAGAGTGAGAGTATCCTTATTCTAACTTCTATTTAATTGAGAATAAAGGCCTATTTAACATGTTATATTATGTCTGATAGGATAAACTAATACAATACATTATGACATTATCAGTCGTTTGATGCAAATATTGTATTGTATAAGCTTATCCATCAAACTCCTCTTATATATTAAAATGATGGATAACTTAATCAAGTCTTGGAAAGTGAGATTAGGCCTGATTGAGTTTTCATATATAAGCTTTTATAAAAAAAATTTCATTATAATTCTAAACATTCTAATATTCCTAACCCTTATGTATTAGGCTTTATACTATCAGGTCTTATACATCAGACTTTATATTATCAGATCTAATATGATTGGGTCTTATCCTATTCTTCATACCAAATGAGCCCTAAGTTTCTTTCAAAGTTATCGTAAGGGTACATCACCATATTGGTGTGATGCATTCATCTCATTGGCTTGAAGGAGGAACACTTTGTACTCAAGTGGACTTCATTCACATTCATGACAGCCATCTCCAAGTTAGAGATATTTGGTAGAATAATACTTGGAACTTCCAAATGTTTTCCACTCAACTTCCAGATGAAATCAAAGGTAAAATATCCTCCCTATATCTGGCAACAAAAACTCATGTTGAGGATGTTATTATATTGGATCCTTCTCCATCAGGAACATATTCAGTTAAGTTCGCCTATGATAGGCTTTTGCACCAACAAAAATATTCAATAGCTAATGTTTCCTGGTCTTAGATTTGGCGTTTGCAAGGTCTATAAAAAAATTCATTTTGCTATGTAATTGGCTTGTCATGATGCTCTCCCCTTAAATGGCTTTCATTTTCATAGGGGTATTGCTTCCACTCCACTTTGTTCCAGATGCAACATTAAGTGGGAGGACCCAATTAATTGTTTAAAGGATTGCCCCAAAGCTCGCAGGATGTGGGAGTTGCTTGGTTTCCTTTATGATCAGGAGTTTGTTCATTATGATCTTTATGACTAGCTCCATCACTATAGTCAAGACAACAATGCTACCCTTTTCAAGGTTGGAATCTAGACTATTTGGTGCACTAGAAATGAAGAGGCTCTTGCAAGGATAGTCTTTGATCATATTCGCTCACATAGGAGCCCTCTACCTTTGGCAAATTTAATCACGAGTTGTGATACCCAATCTGCATCTCAACAATGCCTCCCTATTCATGTATCTTGGTTCCTCCTTCGCATGACAACTGCAAATTGAATGTTGATGGGAGTACACATGGTTTTGAATTGTGGTTCGCAACTATAATTGTGACCATTGGCCGCATTTTTTTTCACAATTATCTGCAATTGTGGTAAATACAATGTAATTACAATTGCGATCTCAACCGCAATTTAAAAACCATAGGAGTACCTCTAGAGTTGATTAAAAAACTGAATATGGTGCCTTGATTAGAAACAGTTCTGGTTGTTGGGTTCAAGGCTTCTCTGGTTTCATTGGCAGATCAAAGATAATTCATGTTGAACTTTTTGCTATTCTCACTAGTCTTCGCGTATGGCTTGTTCCTTGGGCATTGCAAAATTGTTGTGTGAATCAGACTCATCTGAAGCTATCAGGCTGTCACAACTTCGGATCCTACTGACATTCATTTCCATAAATTCGGTACCATCATTCAGACATCTGATCTTTGCTCCAACGAGATTGGAATGTGAGGATTAGCCATGTCTATCGTAAGGCAAATTTTGCTGCTAATTATCTAGCCAAGGAAGAAAGAGATGGTTCTTCTAACTTCACTCTTTGGCGTGACCCTCCCTAGGCATCCATAAGTATAACCACCTTTTGGCTGATGTTGTAGGTGTAGCTTTTATTCAATAGTCTTGCCTTCTTTTTTTTCATCCCTGTACCAAAAACAAAAAGAAATACGTGATTCTCAACAATCATTTTATGTAAAAATCATAATTATTTTAATATACAATTTTAGGAGTTAAGGAAATTATACATTAAATTATTACCATAAAATTTTTTTATTCCTTTGCTTTACTTTGAGTTTCTTTTTTATTTTACAACTACATCATTTGAATTTTGTCCTCTGATCTTTTTAAAACTCACCAAATTTGTCCCAGTGATTATTATTTTTTTTATAAAAAAAACCTAGCTGCATGTGCCAACTGTATACTTATATCTACATAGGATTTCATGTCAGCAAATTCCATTTAACTTTCCTAATGGTGTTAATGGTTAGAATGAAAGTGGTGAATTCTAAAAAGATTTGAAATGAAAATAAAACATAAGATTTTGCTTAGGGTACTTATTAACGAAGTCAAAATTAGAAATTTTAGATTAAAAAATGCATTCAATATATTGAAAATTAAAATTTTTAATTTGTTATTTAAAATTTTTTAATTTAATTTCTTTAATGATTATCCTTAAAACACTTATTAGCCCTAAAAGGCAATAGAATTGTAAGACGAAAATCACACCTACAACAAAGTTTTTTTTTTTTTGGCAATGAACACCTATAATAGAGTTAATGGACAAAGCGTATACTTTATAAAAAGATATTAGTTTGTGAACAAAATCCGTTTCAAAGTTTGTTTATGCATAATAAAAGGTAAAAATTTTACAACATTGTTATTTTTACATGGTGTTATAAAATAAGTGCAAAGAATTCAAGAGATATATAGAAAAAAGAAATCGAGAAAGTAAAGAAAGTAATTTATTAATCTCAAAAGTCACTAATAAAAGGCATCTAAAAAGGTATTTATAGCCCAAAAGTAAGGTATTCAAAACTAAATCAAGTACTTATCCTTATCAAATACAAGCCTTCTTATAATATAATTTTAAGTCCAAATGACAAGTTCAAATCTATAAATTAGAATAAGATAATATTTGGGCATCTACATAGTAGTTGTTATTGTTAGAATTATCTATTAATTCTTGTAGCCTACAATCAATTGTGACTTTTAGTTTTGTTAAAAATAAGCTAATTCATGATCCATATGCGGATGTATTTGTAATCCACTTATTAATTTAAGTTATTCGTTTAATATGAGCTAGACACCTAAAAGTTTGATTAGTGTGAGTTACAGTGTAGACCTTAACTTATAGGCCCATGATAGGAGGATACTAGGGTTAATTTATTTAGATTAGGTCTCCTTTGCATTCACAGGGACACACAATATGATTTTAGGATCCAATTTTGTGATTAACTCCTATGAGTCCTTAATTGTATAAATAATCCCCTTATGATTTTATGTGTAAGATTTTTTTTTCTTTATTCGATTTGGGACTTTGTAACGTTTGTTGTAGAGCATGATTGTGTGAATCCACTAACACTTAAATCACAATTTATCGTGTAGTATATATATGAATAATTGTGGATTGATTGCATGAACCTTTGGTATTTCATGGTTTATTTTGAATCAACACACTTGTCTTCATATAGGTCCTTTTCCAATTCTCTCTCACTATAAAAACCACATGAAATATGCCTTATTATCATGTATTAATTCAATTCGATTTGAATGAATAGGCCCTACTATTCTAATCTTCCCCCTTGATGTTGTCAAACTTATCAAATTACCGTGTTATTGATTGAGCATTTGGATTTAAAATAATAAGAATATAATTTTTGAAGAGGCATGGTGTAATGCTAAATATTTAATGAAAGATAGGTCCTTTAATCATCCACATAAGAATAGATGACAAAAGTTATTCTTTTCATATTGTTCATGTTGCTCACGTATTGGTGCTTAATGTCATTAAATTTCCTAAATTATTGAAATTTATGCAGATATCTTAATATGATTGTCACATTTCGTATTTGTTGGATTTTCGAGAAATGTTAGGAATATAGTCTCTATCATAATCCTTTCAACACACTCTCTTTTATTAGGTCACGTCACATACTAAAGTACACACGCTCAACCTTGATTAGTGTGTAATCAACTCGATTAGTGTATAATCAATTCAATTAATGTGTAATCAAGTTTAAGTTTATGCTTTAGCGTGTGACGTGATCCAATAGAAGAGAGAGTATTAAAAGAAGTGTGATAGAAAGTATGTTCCTAACATTCCTCTAGATTAGCATGTAATCAAGTTTGAGTTTATATTTTAGTATGTGAAGTGACCCAATAGAATAGAGTGTGTTGAAAAGAATGCGATAAAAAATGTGTTCCTAACACTCCTTAAGATTTTATAAGTGCACTATATTTTCTTTTGGGCACTTGGTTATGCTTATATACATAATTATATTTTATGCACATTTCTTAAATGATAAAATATATTCTTTGGGATATTATGCTACTTAAATTAATTTATAATTTTGCTCATCTACAAAGGGTGAGTTCTTGAATTAATTAAATGTGACATGGAATTTTTGGGATGACTCTGTTATTGAAGTTCTTTTTGTTTAAGGGTAGAATATTTTCACTCTGATTCTTCTGTCAAGATCTTGGCGTCGTTGTGAGGGATCGAACCTGGGTCACCCGCATGATAGGTAGGAATACTCACCACTCTAATATCCCAATAAATTATTTTTTTTCTTCTTATCTAATGGAAAACATTCAATTATTTGTTATATTTTGTTACTTTCTAGCTGATATTACGAAAAATAATATACTGGAAATTTAATTTATCATGTTTTGAATATTTTCATAATGTTCACTCTTTATTTATTTTTTTTTGTTATAGAAGTGTGTATACTAAGCCTAAATTATATGCTTAAAATTGTCTACTTGTTGAGTTGTACGCTTCCGTTTGAAGTATTTAAGTGCAAAATTTTTGGGAATGCTGTTAAATTAAATTCATGAATAGTAGGAGTGTTGTTAATAACTACACGTTCTTTTGGACTGTATCATGGTTTTTTAGGCAAGAGAAAATTGATTCTTGTGCAAGAATTTTCATGAATTACTATGGGTGATTACTACCAAAGTAGCATTAACTGTTTTGGTTTGTGGAAGTTCTTTGTAATTTGAGAAATGTTTCTGGTTGTTGCATGCAATTACTTACTCGAAAGGGATTCTTGTGTGTTGTAACTAGAAGCTAATATGAAGATGAAGTTATTAGGGAGTGCATTGGTCTAGGAGATCTATCTGTCTAATGGAGATAGATTTTCAAACTCAATCCATTCTCATTTATTAACTCATTTTGAGATTTGTGGATAAAGTTATTGGAGGTGCATTGGTCTAGAGGGTTTGTCTGCCCAAAAGGGATGGATTCTTGAACCTAGTGTATGCTCATTAATTAACTCATTTGAGGTTCTGAACTTGGTTGCGACCTTGGTTCCACATTTTGCTAAAAGAGAAATTTGTGATATTATGCTAACCTTATAATGATAGCTTAGTTTAATTTGGAGCTATGCCCTTATTGTTTAGTGCATCCCTCTTTTGTCTTATAAAGTTACCTTCTCCATGAAGGGTGGACTTGAATTTATTAATACTTGTATTCTACCTAGTTGCATTATCTCATATACTCTATAGTTTTTTAAGGCATCAAAATAGGATAATGATTAAATAAATGTGTATATTGATTTATATTTATAGTCACATGTTGACTAAATTATTTGTATATATACATGTCGTTAAAGTATGTATTTTTTGACATTTTTGTTTTTAGATACGTTACTACCTACTATAATAAATTGGATTATGGTGCATACCATGATGTATCAAGCTTGAAATTGCTTCTGTTTGTAATATTTGTTGTGTTTGCATGATAGTTATGCTTGAGGCTAATTGGTTGGTGCGTCATTGGGACTTAATGATCCATTAGGACACATACTGTGTTAGTGTCTTATATTGGATAAATCAGCAACATACATTTATTTATTAATATTTTGG
The DNA here is from genome assembly GCA_029884595.1 of Ormosia semicastrata. Taxonomy (NCBI): domain Eukaryota; kingdom Viridiplantae; phylum Streptophyta; class Magnoliopsida; order Fabales; family Fabaceae; genus Ormosia; species Ormosia semicastrata. Next base: position 58,375,941 of record JAQQTO010000056.1, read on the forward strand.
ACTCTTTTTGTTTTGGACAATGTTATATCCTGGTATGGATCAATTTTGAAAGTTTGTGTGAATGTTTTGTCACAAAAGTGACTCATTTACATAGAATGAAAGAACATTGTCTTACCATTGCATAGGATATTTTTTCCGAATTATTACATGTGATCGCCTATCCAAAGGGGGGCTATCTTGTGTCATAATTCTGGTGAATTTCATGAAGAACACTTGCAAAGACACAATGACTTTAGAAATTTGTCTGCCCAAAGGGGTTAAAAATCCAAGTTTTATTGTGTGTTCTACTGTGTTAGCTGTGACGATATTAAATTTATGTCTGACCAAAGGGGACAATATTTGAGTTATGTTGCAATCTAATGTGTGGACTTCATAGTTGAGAGGCATTCTAATATTTGTTTGCCTTACCCAAATGGGAGTGTTTGGTGACGTGGTAGTGACCTCCAATAGCTTGTGTTACTAGATGCTAAATTTTATGTTATTTTTGTGAAATTTATTTATTGAATTTATGTTGTTATAAAATATTTTAAAGCTATATTTGTGCATGCAATATTTTATTTTTGGCCATATTTAAATAAAAAACTCTTTTGTAAAATTTGCACTTGTAAATTTGATATGAAAATTAGTATTTCATAATTTAAAATATTGATCATTCTTGATACATGTGTATGGCAATTTAATTGTAGTTGATTTTGGATCCCATAATTTTTATAAGATATAATGTTCAATCTTACATGTTTTGCAATTTAACACATGTAAATTATTTTAGTTTGTAGGTTATAAAGTGAAAGCATTAAGAAATTTATTTTGAATATTTGTTTCTCGTTCTTTTAGCAAGGTAAATGGTAAATTTACTTTGTTTTGGCATAAAATATGAGATTTTCTTAAAATCTCCAAAATAATAATGGTGCATGTGTATTTGTTTCAAAATTTATGGAATGAGAACTTTACTTTATATTTTATCTCATTTGATGTTCCTCGTGTTAAGGAATTTTATTTAATTTTGATAGCTTGATTTTATTTCAAATGTCGAAAGTTTTTAAATCATGATTTACTACCAGAAATCATGATTTACTACCAATTTTATATCTTGGAATTCTATAATAAGAATTGAGATGCTACTGTTAGTTGACATGCAAGTTATGATAATTAAATAATGCAAGTTATCTTGACCAATTTTTATCTTATTATTTTTATAAGATGTACAGTATCTATTACTATGCTAAATATCTATCAAACTTTTGTGATTCTTTGCTAATTGCATTTGAAGAATAAAATATATTGAGATGCTTGTGTAAACAATTTATCATAATATTGTAGTTGACAAATTTTGAGGTTGATTATTAGAAGACTCATTATTGAATCATTTGAAAGATGTTAAAACCTCTCAAATAGGTATTTATTAAAAAATTGAATTGTTCTCACTTTTGGTTTTTACACAAGCAATTGATAATATTCATGTTTGGTAGCTATCCATATTTGTGTACATCATTTACCATATTTTTCTAAAGACATGTGGATAATTTTGTCATTTTATCATTAAAAACTTTTATGGATATGATTATGATGACTGTTTGTCTAGAAGGTTAATGATCCCACAAATGGAATGTGAAATGTGTTCATAATATTTGCTATCTTGATAAAGTAAATAATAAATTCAATTTTCTTTGAATAATTGTTTTTCTTATAACATACTAGAGAGATGTGCAATTTTGTTGTATGTTATGATGATACTACTTAAACTGTTTAGTTAAGAAACTTGTAACATGGTTTCACATTGAGAATTTTGTTGTTAGACCATTGTAATTTTCAATGATAATACTGCTATACTTGGTAATGGTCTTGAACATTTTTATGTAAAGCATTTGATGTCAGATATTTTATGAACAATAAAGATATATTTGTTGAGCATATTCATATTAATTCCATGTAAGCTAATCCCTTCATTTAAGGACTTAGACCCATGCCATTTAAAAAGTAAGTTGAAAAAAGGCATATTGAGTTCTTTTGATGTGCTTGGTTAGTGCGAGCTTGGAGGCTTGTGTTATCTGCTAGCCATGGTAACCATTACCTAAAAGGGGGGGTGAACTGGGTGATGACTGGTTTTAATGCAACTTTGACAAATTATACATTTTAAAACACTTAATTAATAAATGCAACGGAACATGCATAGTAAAGCCACAACTATTAAGGATTACTCAAATACAACTTGGGTTAAAGGATAAATTAAGCAAATAAGCTAGATATCAAGATCAACTCAAGCATATATAGTTAAAGTACAAATATAAAGAGATAGAGTTGAGAAGAGCAAACACAAATATTTATCCTGATTCAGCCACCAACCACTTGTGGCCTACGTCTAGTCCCTAAGCTTAACTTGAAATTTTCTTCACTATCTCCTAGACTTCACGGGTGCTAGAAAAATCTTTGTACAAACAAGAGCACTTCTCACACCTTGGGATACCTCACCCTTATGCTAGAGTCTCCAATTCTTCAAGCTTCAAAGGTGCTTGAGAAACCTTTACATTCAAGAGCACTCATAACACCTTTGGGATACCTCACCCTTTTCTCTCTTGAGGGATATCTCACCCTCTTACAATGATTTCGAGGTAAAGAGAAAGAATAAAAACACTCACAAGAGTAGATATACAACTTGAAGAACAAAGTATAGATGATAGAAACTCTCTCAAGAGTGGATAATACAAATTGAAGAACAAAGGAATAGAAGGATTTTGTAATAAGGAGTTCAAAATATGATTTTAGTGATTCAAGGAAAAAATCAAGTGTTCAAGAGGTGTATAAGTTTTATACAACACTTATATATAGAGCCCAAGTGATAAAATAGTCATTCGTAGTGTTTAGAAATATTTTTTTTATGAAAACTAGCCGTTTATAGCCGTTGGGAACGTTTCTGGGCACTTGGCAATTGATTACACACTTCTAATAATCAATTACATAGCCTCTACCAACATTTTAATCGATTACAAGACTTGTGTAATCGATTACAGCATTTCTGGTTTTGAAAACTGACTTTAAAATGTCATAACTTCTTCATTTCTTATCCGATTAAAGCGAATGACTACTCATTGAAAAGATCTTTGAGTATATTTTCAAATGAAATAAGTTTCAGGACAAAAATCAAAGTATTTTAAAAGATATGATCAAAAGAGTAATCAAAAGTCAGCTTTTCAGAACTCAAACTTGACTGTTTTCACATGGAATATTTCACAACAAAACTCGAAATAGTTTGAAAGTTATGATCAAAAGAGTAACCAAATATCAGTTTTGTAAAACACAAACTTGGCTATTTTTTAAAGGTTTGAACTACGACCAAGACTAACTTTCCAAAAAGTAGTTTGTTGGGCATTTAAACATGTAAGAACCATTTTTAAAGAATTAAAAAATATATTTGAGCTCTTTTCTTGTAAAACCTTTATCTTTACATAGGAGAAAACCTAAAAGGAAAATATACCAATTCTAGTCCTTAGGCTTCTTGATGTAATCCAAGCTTCTACAAATTTCTTCTCTTTAAATCTTGCAAATGCTTGGAACATCTTATCATTCTCATTCTTCTTGAGTTGAGCATAATTGTGATCTTTTACTTTCTTGTTGTAATACTCACTTTTGGTACTTGGACTATCCTACAAAGTATTACTCACTTAAAACAAGCATAATTAGTCCAAATTCATAATTCAATATTTTGATATGCATAATTCATAAATGTATAACTCTAATTAGTCTAACATGCATATAAGACTTTCATAGACACATCCAAATAAGATATTTATCAATTACAAATAGATATACCTATATAGGATGCAACAAAGAATACTTTGCACATTTTCATTTAGATAGAACCAAATTCAATATTAATTTAATACAACTTATATAAAGCATTATTGGAAATATTATATGAAAAATGTTACACATATCTCATTGCATAATTATTAAGTGAAATATAACTAGATAAAGTACATAATCATGTATGATGCAATATATCTCATTAAGCACATTTATGTAACATGATCAATATTCTTTTGTGATATATTTGTCATCTATAAAGCACATTTATCAAGCATAAGCATCATTCTTTTTGTCTTGTATTTATCATCATCAAAACTTAACATATTAAACCATTGGGGCAAACTTATTTTCACAATCTCTCCCTTTTTGATGATGACAAATCACCAAAGAAAAAATATGTTTAGCAATATAGAAGAATAAATATTCATGTAAGCATATCAAACAATAAGCACAATGAACATATTTTTCTTTCTAATTCTCTCTCCCCCTATTTGACATCAACAAAAAGGCTTAGGAAGGAAATGTAATATTTTTCTCTCCCCCTATAGATAAAACTCATATTGTCAAAAAAAGTAGGATCATCAAACTTCAAAAACTTATTCAAGTTATTCAAAACATAATTATCTCCCTTTATTTGATTCTATACATGATTCAAGAATAGAGATATGAAACAAGTATGCTTTCAAGATATAAAAGATTATTCATACAAAGCTTGTCATATTTTGGTACATCAACATTTAACACACGATAGCAATGAGCTCAAGAAATTATGTCTAGCATATAATTGTCGCGACCCAAATCGCGGCGGGATAGCAACTTAAATTAAAAAAATAATTTAATTTAGGATTCGCCACCAATTTTATTTTTTATTAGAAAAAATTGAAAAACCTAAGAAAAATATTATTTGAAACCAGATTGAATTCGGGAGTTAGTTATGTGTAGGGAATTGTGGAAACTTAATCCCACAGCACCCCTAACACACTCGTCCTCAGACGGTACCTTAAGTTAATTATGCAATTTTTTAATAATCATTGAAAATATTTGTTTTACCCATTTCGTAAAAATAAAATGAATAAATAAATAAATTATGAAAATTTAATTTTTGGCTTAACGAAATAGAGATTTAGCTCCTACGTATCCTCAGGTGCAATGAAGAACTCAAAGTCACGTAATTCTTTAGAAAATATTGTGAGTTGATTGATTTTAATTACAATTTTATTTTATGAAAAATTGAATTAACAGGACGTCGCGACTCTGTTAATCAAATTAAGGTTGAATAGGTAAAGCTCGCATCACGTTAGAGACGTCACCCACTAATTATCAAATTTGTTACAAAATTTTTATTTAAAATTATCTTTAAAAAAAGAATTGGTTAATTTTATTTTTTTATTTTTTAAAAAGAAACTATTTAATTATTTTAAAAAATTTGAATTAACAAGTGGTCGCGACTCTGTTAATCAAATTAAGGATTGAATAGGTGAAGTTCGCGTCACGCTAGAGACGTCACCCGTTAAACCATCAAGTTGTCACAACTCTGATGATCATAAAAAAATTTATAGGATCAATAAATTGTCACATATCAGTTATCCTATTTTGTTCTTTTTAAAAAATTTAATTATTTTATATTTTTTACTTTGTAGTTTTATCATTTTTTTCATATTTTTTATTTTTCTTCTTTACCTTCCTAAATTTTTTTTTCTTAGCCCAATATCTTTCAGCCCAACCTTTCAAGATTGTCCCCCCCCAAAAAAAAAACAAACTGGCAGAATTTAGAAATCAAACAGAATTAGATCAAAGCTTATGAAAAGGGATACTTTTCTTCCTCTTTTTTTTTGAAATGTTGCAGGAGAGTTCAAGACCAGAGGGGCGGCAGCGAGGGGGGGATCTGGTTTGTTCCAGTTGGTGGAGCGAAGTCGCACGGTTCTACGCGTTCGATGATGGCTATAGAGCTCCAATTCGGGTTGAAGGTAGACGACGGCGCAGCTGGTGCGATGGTGATCACGGAGTTGAGCGGTGCACGGATTGCGGTGGTTCCGATGCGGGTCGTGGGCAGTGCGGCTCAGGTGGTTGAGGACGAGCTCAACGGAACAGCGCCACCGGTGCTGGGATCGGTGGCTGAGTTGCTTGAGAATGGCAATGGGTCCAAGTCGCTGCTGCTCGATTTATGGTGGCACTGCTACAGTGGCCATTTGATGACGAGTTTAGTGGTTGATTATGGGCTTCCACTGTGGTGGGAGGTGAATGGTGAGGGTAGCTTGCGTTTGGGTCACTTGGTGAGGGGTCTCGGTTGGTGTTGGTATGTGAATGGTGATTATGGAGGTGAAGTTATAATGATGTGTTGGTGTTTGGGGTTGAAGGCCATGGCATTTGGTGATGGTGTTTGGGGTTGGAAGATGGTGGTGCTGTGTGAATGAAAGGTTCATGGTGGAGAAGGTGGCTTGAGGTGGTTTAATCGTGAATGAGGATTTTTGCTTGGTAGGGATGGTGGCTATGGTAAAAGTTGAAGAAGATCATTGTGAAAAACTTTGGCAGAGGTGTATTTCAAGGCTGAAAAATTAGTCAGGTCAGGTTCTGAGTCCGGTTCCCAGTGTGAGTTATGTGTTTTTATAGGAGGGGATTAAGTTGAAGAACTTGAGTTAAAATGTGATTAGGAGTTTGTTTAGGATAAGTGACACAGTTTGTTTAGGATAAGTGTTGGGTTTAGGATAAGTGATGAAGTCTATTGAGGATGAGTTATGGTTGGTTTAGGATAGATGATGAAATCTATTGAGGATGAGTTTAAGTATTAGGATAACTGATGAGGTTTGTTTAGGATGAGTACTAGTATATGGGTTGTGGGTTAACGAATTAGATCATGGGTTATGGGTTAATAGGTTAGTTTATGGGTTAATGAGTTGGTTTATGGGTTAATGAGCCAATGGGTTGGATTGTGAGCCACTAAGTGAAAGATGAGTCTTTTTTTTCTTTTTTTTACAAAATGTCTGGGACAAAATTGGGTGTTCACAGTTGCCCCTCTTTACTTGTTTCTTACTAGATAAAAAGAACAACCGTAGTTTTTCATTTTATCACTGTAAGAAACAAGTAAAGACATGAACTTGAATTTTGTTCGGGAGCGAAAAGAAACAAAACAATACAAAGAGTGATGCGCTCAAACGCAAAAGACAAGAGCCGATGCGCTTAAAAGCAAAAAACAGGAGCCGATGGGCTCAAAAATAAATGACAGGAATTTAAAAGACAGGAAGTCGATGCGCTCGAAAGTAAATGCCAAGAAATTAAAATGCATGGAACTGATGCGCTAACAAAAATGACAGGAATTTAAAATGTATTATGCTGATGTGCTCAAAAAAATTAAAAGACAATGGATAACTGCGTCTCAAAATTTAAAATGACAATGGACAACTGAGTCCCGGAATTTAAATGACAATGGGCAACTGGGTCCTGAAATTTAAATGACAATGGATAATTGAGTCACAGAATTTAAATGACAATGGGCAACAGAGTCCCGAATTTTAAATGACAATGGGCAATTAAGTCCCTGAATTTAAATGATAATGGGCAACTGAGTCCTAGAATTTAAATGACAATGAGCAACTGAGTCCCTGAATTTAAATGACAATGGGCAACTAAGTACCAAACTTTAAATGACAATGGGCAACTGAGTCCCTGAATTTAAATAACAATGGGCAACTGAGTCCCGAAAATTAAATGACAATGGGCAACTGAGTCCCGAAATTTAAATGGAATTGGGCAACTGAGTCCTGGAATTGAAATGACAATGGGCAACTTGTGATTACCATGCAACATTTATGATGAGTTTTGATGATAACAAATATGGAGATGATGAGAAGATCAAGTCCAAGTTGTTCAAGTTTAGCTTTAGGACTTAGGATCTCTCTTGTACAGAGCTCTCATAGGATATCTCAGTATTTAACTCAAAAGATCTAAGAACTTGTTTTTCTACAAACCAAATTAAAGTTTTAATAAGCCTTTGATAATCAAAGAGATTGTGGTTTTTCTAATCTTACATAATCTTGCTCATAGAAACGTTTTTCATATTTTTAACAGAGGCATTCGAATACCTCTAAGGTCATTCGAATACAACCATTTTGAAAATGCTTCTACAAATGTGTTTTTAACAGAGGTATTCGAATACCATTGGAGGCATTCGAATACAACCCTTTTAAAAAGGCTTTTACAAATATATTTCAAATAGTGGCATTCGAATACCTTGGTATGGTATTTGAATAACGTGGGTCTGATCTGTTTTTTATATGCTGATATCAGAGGTATTCGAATACCTCATAGTGGTATTCGAATAACCCAAGCTTAAACTATTTTTTATATATTGATATCGGTGGTATTCGAATACCACAATAAAGTATTCGAATAACCCACGAGTTTCAAATTTTCACGGTTTTGAATTTGATATGCAAACGGATTTTGCATTTATTATGCATTCAATTTCCCGTGAATTTTTTCGATCAAAGGCTCTATAAATAGAGACCTTCCTCACTGGAAAAAAACCAATCCTTGAAATTATTTTTTGGGTCTGTGCTAAAACGCCGCTTACTCACTCTCTCTTTCTCTCTCGTGCTCTTTTGGTAAAATTTGAGATATTGTTAGAGAGCTCTATAGTACTTCAATTTGTATTACTTACTCTGAGTGAGAGTTTCTCTTCATCTATTTTTTGATATTTTGTATCAAGGGTGAGGTATCCCTCAAGGTTTGTATAAGGGTGAGGTATCCCTGCAGGCTGAGAATTTAGCACAAGGGTAGAGTGTCCCTGTGTGTGAAAAGTACTCTATTTTGTAACCGTAGTAAGCACCTATTGAAACTTGTATACTTAGTGAAAAATCTCGGCTTTCGAGGACTGGACGTAGACCACAAGTGGGTTAGTGGTCGAACCAGGATAAATACGTGTCTGATTCTCTTTTCCCTAATCTCTTTATTTTATGCAATTTATTTTACTGCACATTTATTTTTTACTGCTCTTTATTGTTTCTTTTCTTCTTCTCATTCCTTCTGTGTATTTATTTATTAAGCTTTTATTTTTTGTCTTATTTAAAAAGAGGTTTTGCGAAAAAAAAATTATACTCAATTCACCCCTCTCTTGAGTACTGGAAGCCACTTGGTAACAAGTGGTATCAGAGCTAGACTCTTGTATAAAGAGCTTAGCAGCTTCAAGAGAACATGGCTTCTTCAAATGGTTTTTCAGAAGGATCTTCCATAAACCGACCACCCTTTTTCAATAGGGATGGTTATGCATATTGGAAGGAAAAAATAAAAATCTTCATTAAAGCTATTGATCTAGATGTATGGGATACTATCGAAAATGGCGCTTTTATACCCACACATGAGGTCGATGGTGTAAGGACCGAAACACCACGAAATAAATGGTCTGATGAAGACAAAAGAAAAGTTCAATTTAATTTAAAAGCCAAAAATATTATTACTACTACTTTGGGATATGATGAGTTTTTTAGAATTTCAAATTGTAAAACTGCTAAAGAAATGTGGGATACTTTGCAAGTTATCCATGAGGGTACTAGTGAAGTTAAGAGGTCGAGAATAAATTCTCTAACTCGTGAATATGAATTATTCAGAATGAACCAAGGAGAAAGCATTCAGGAAATACAAAAGAGGTTTACCCACATAGTTAATCATCTTGCATCCTTAGGCAAAAGTTTTTCTAACAAAGATTTGATTAACAAAGTTTTGAGATGTCTTAGCAGGATTTGGCAACCCAAAGTGACAGCAATATCAGAATCAAGAGATTTGTCCACAATGACTTTAGCTACCCTCTTTGGAAAACTTCATGAGCACGAATTGGAACTAAGCAGACTAAGCCAAAGCGAAGAGAACGATAAAAAGAAAAAGGGAATAGCGCTCAAAGCCACTTCATCAACATTCGACAATGATGATGAAGAAAATGAAGAAAGTTCAGAGAACATCGAGGTAAGTGAAGAAAATCTAAGTTTGCTAGTTAAAAAGTTTGGTAAATTTCTCAGGAAAAAGGGAACGCAAAGAAGACCTCCCTTCCCTCCTAAAAAGACACACTTCAAAGGCGAAGGAGCTTTATCGACTCCAACTTGCTATGAATGTGGCAAACCTGGTCACATGAAAATGGAGTGCCCAGTTTATCAAAAGAAGAAGGAGAAATTTGAAAAGAAGCCCTTCAAGGAAAGAAAAGGAAGAAAAGCCTACATAGCGTGGGATGAAAACGACATGGACTCAACTGACAGCTCAGATAGCGAAGAAGCTCAACTGTGTCTCATGGCAAAAGGAGATGAAGAAGAAAGCGAAAACGAGGTAAGTTCTAATACTACTTTATTGCCCTCTTACGATGAGTTACAAGATGCTTTTGAGGAACTACATGAAAAATCTTTAAAATTCACAAAAATTATTTCTTTTTCTAAGAAAACAATTTCTTCTTTAGAAAAACAAATTCTTGTTTTAAATAAAGAAATAGAAGAATTGAAAACGAAACTTTAGGAATCATTGATGCATGCACAAATCATTCTTCACACGCTTCTACTTTTTAATCTTGTTCTTCATATCATATACTTGAAAAAGAAATCGAAGACTTAAAAAACACTCTTTCTAAATTCACCTTTGGAATGGATAACTTAAATATTTTATTAGGAAGACAAAGAGTGGTTTTTCAAAAAGCCGGGATAGGTTATAACCCGAAAAATCAACAAAAACTCTATAAAAATTTCTTTGTGCATTATAATGTTTCAAGTAGTCCTTTTATTAAATGTTTTTATTGTGGAAGAAAAGGACATAGTGCTTCAACATGTAATGCAAGGAAAAACATAAATACAAAAGTTGGAACAAAAATGGTTTAGGTTCCCAATGGTACTATACCCAAAACTGACACACAAGGACCCAAGAAAGTTTGGGTACCAAAAGTTAAAAACTGAACTTGTGTTGTAGGTGTGCTTGAAAGCCAGGAGTTCAAATTGGTATCTTGACAGCGGCTGTTCCAAGCACATGACCGAGGACGACTCAAAATTCACCATGCTTATTCCAAAGAATCATGGACACGTCACTTATAGTGATAACAATAAAGGAAAAATCCTTGGAATCAGCAAAGTCGGTAAGAACCTTAACTCCTCTATTGAAAATGTGCTGCTTGTTGAAGGTTTGAAACATAACTTGCTTAGTATTAGCCAATTATGTGATAAAGAAAATAAAGTTATATTTAATTCAAACTGTTGCATAACTGAAGATAAAAATGACAAGCATGTTAAATTCATTGGTCATAGAGTAAACAACATTTATATGATTAGTCTTGATGATATATCTTCAAATGATGCGAAATGCCTTTTAAGTAAGAATGATGATTCATGGCTATGGCATAGGAGAATTACACACATTCACATGGATCACTTAAAGAAGTTGGTCTCTAAAGAGCTAGTAATTGGACTACCCAAGCTTAATTTTATAAAAGATAAGTTATATGATGCATGTCAAAAGGGTAAACAAATAAAGGTCTCTTTTAAAGCAAAAAATATAGTTTCAACTACTAGACCTTTACAATTTTGCACATGGATCTGTTTGGACCTTCTAGAACTATGAGCTTTGGTGGGAATTACTATGCTTTAGTGATTGTGGATGATTTTTCTAGGTTTACATAGACTTTATTTCTTACAAATAAAAATGATGCATTTCTAGCTTTTAAAAGACTTGCCAAAGTTATTCAAAATGAAAAAGATTTTCAAATCTCTTCTATAAGAAGTGATCATGGTGGCGAATTTGAAAACAATGTTTTTGAAAATTACTGTGATAAACATGGCATTAATCATAATTTCTCTACCCCTAGAACTCCACAACAAAACGGAGTTGTAGAAAGGAAAAACCGTTCTTTAGAAGAAATGGCGAGAACTATGCTTAATGAGGCTACTCTTCCTAAATACTTTTGGGCGGATGCTATAAGTACAGCTTGTTATGTAATGAACTGTGCCCTTATAAGGCCTATTTTGAAGAAAATCCCATATGAGCTGTATAAGGGAAGAAAGCCAAATGTCTCACACTTTCATGTTTTTGGTTGCAAATGTTTTGTTTTAAATAATGGAAAAGATAACTTAGGCAAGTTTGATGCTAAGTCTGATGAAGGTATATTTCTTAGCTATTCAAATCATAGTAAAGCTTTTCGAATATATAATAAAAGAACTATGACTATTGAAGAATCTATACATGTTGCATTTGATGAAACTGACCCAAATAGATCGAGAAAGGATCTTGTTATTGATGATGTTGCAGAGGTCTTGGCGGAAACACATTTGGATAATAAAGAAAAAGAAATCAAGGAGCAAGAGAATAAACAAAGACAAGAAGATTCGCAAGCTTTGGAACTTCCCAAAGAATGGCGAACTTCAAAATATCATTCCCTTGATCAGATTATCGGTGATGTATCTAAAGGTGTAATTACTCGTAACTCTCTTAGAAATACTTGTAATCATTTAGCATTTGTTTCTCAAATTGAACCTAAGGATTTAATTGAAGCTTTTGATGATGAACATTAGATCTTAGCTATGCATGAGGAATTAAATCAGTTTGAAAGAAATCAAGTTTGGGAATTAGTTGCTAGACCTAATAATCACCCCATAATTGGCACTAAGTGGGTTTTTAGAAACAAACTTGATGAAAATGGGTTAATAACTAGAAACAAAGCTAGATTGGTTGCTAAAGGGTATAATCAAGAAGAAGGTATAGATTATGAAGAAACCTATGCACCTGTAGCTAGACTAGAAGCTATTAGAATGTTACTTGCTTATGCTTGCATCATGGATTTCAAATTATATCAAATGGATGTCAAAAGTGCTTTTCTATGGTTTTATTCAAGAGGAGGTATACGTTGAACAACCTCTAGGTTTTGAAAATCATGAACTGCCCAACTATGTTTTTAAACTCAAAAAGGCTTTATACGGTTTAAAGCAAACCCTTAGAGCTTGGTATGAAAGGTTGAGTAAGTTCCTTTTGGAAAATGATTTTTCAAGAGGAAAAGTCGATACTACCCTCTTTATTAAAAATAAAAAGCATGACATTCTTATTGTGCAAGTATATGTGGATGATATTATCTTCGGTGCTACTAATGAATCCCTCTGCAAAGAATTTACTAAGTCAATGCAGAATGAATTTGAAATGTCAATGATGGGAGAATTGAATTTCTTCCTCGGACTTCAAATCAAACAAACAAACGAAGGGACTTTCATAAGTCAAACAAAATACTGCAAGGAATTGCTCAAGAGATTCAAAATGGAAAACGCTAAACATTTGGCCACTCCGATGGGCACGTCTTGCTACTTGGACAAAGATGAAGGAGGTAAATCAGTAGAAATAACAAAATATAGAGGTATGATTGGTTCTCTCCTTTATCTTACTGCTAGTAGGCCAGACATAATGTTTAGTGTATGCATGTGTGCTAGATATCAGGCAAACCCTAAGGAATCTCATTTAAGTGCTGTTAAACGAATAATGAAATATCTAGTAGGCACTTCACAAATGGGCTTATGGTACCCTAAGGGTACCTCTTGTAGCCTAATAGGCTATTCTGACTCTGATTTTGCTGGGTGCAAATTAGACAGAAAGAGTACTAGTGGGACATGCCACTTGCTTGGTAGTTCTTTAGTTTCTTGGTATAGTAAGAAACAAAATAGTGTGGCTTTGTCTACCGCTGAGGCTGAATATGTTGCAGCCGGAATTTGTTGTGCTCAAATCCTATGGATGAAGCAACAACTATTAGACTACGGTCTTCAGCTTGATCAATCCCTATAAGATGTGATAACACTAGTGCAATAAATATCTCTAAGAATCCCATACTGCATTCTAGAATAAAGCATATGGAGATAAGACACCACTTTATCAGAGATCACGTACAAAAAGGGGATTGCATTCTTGAATTTGTTGAAACATCTAAGCAACTTGTAGATATCTTCACTAAACCCCTAGCAAAAGAAGCATTCTTTTATATAAGAGGAGAATTGGGCATAATTGATCAATCCAACATTTAAATGCTTGTTATTTGCTTAAATTTATGTTTAATCCTTCTTAAACTATTACTGACTTTGAGCATCGGAGTTATCCCGAAATCTTTTTCTGGTACTTCATCAACAGGTATGTGTTTGTCTTTCAAAATTGCATTTTCTGGACATTTATAAGTGCTTTTCTTGTTAGTTATTCGAATACCTCCATATGGTATTCGAATACCCTTACTGTTATACGAGAAAACCTACGTTCTTTTTGTTTAAGGCATTCGAATACCTTTAAGGATTATTCGAATACCCAGAGGCCTTTTGTCTCTGTCCCTCTCACAGGTCTCTAGAGCATTTGAATACCATCAGGGTTATTCGAATACCCAGATGCTTCTTGTTTCAGTTTCTCTCTGGAGTATTCGAATATCATTATGTCGTATTCGAATACTTGCTCCCCTGGCCTTCTCCTCTGTCTCTGGAATATTTGAATACCATCAGTTTGTCTCTGGAGTGTTCAAATACTTCATGAGTATTCGAATACCATTAAAAGCATTCGAATACCTTCGTTTGGCAGCCAAGCTTAATCTGGTAATCTATTCGAATACCTAGTGTGGTATTCGAATACTCTCTGTCTGGAGGCTGCGTCTTTTGAGCTTTCCCATTCGAAATACCTCCCATTTCCTTTAAATACCCTCTTTTTCTGCGTATCCGAATACCTTTCCTCTTCTATCTCCACTTTCAAAAACTCTTGGTTTTCCTTCCTCCAGAAACCTCCCTTTCTCACAGTCTCCACCCCTCCTCTCTTCTTCTCCTCTCCTCCATGGCCTCATCCTCCTCTCGCTCTAAGCGTCCTCATACAAAGACGGCTCCATGCAATAACCCGTTGGACCTTTGCAGGCTTTCCTCCAATGAGCAACAGCTCGGGCGCTTCGTTACACACTTTCGAGAGCGCAACTTGGTGCATCCTAAGTACCTTGACTTGGGGTTCTTCGAAAGAGAAGGTGGTTTTGACTTTCTAAATCGGCTAAACCACCAAGGCGTTCTTCGCTTCTGCTCTTTCTCTGCTGCTTTGTATCCTGACCTAGTCAAAATGTTCTACTGCAATCTGAAGATTGAAGGTCAGGAGCTACACTCCAGTGTCTACAATCAAAACATCGTGATCACACCCGGCGATTGGGTTCAGATGTTTGGCTTACAGTCCACTGGCCACTTTGCTGAAGAAGATTCACTCCTCCAGCTCTTCGACAAGAACAGAGCAATTGAAGATGTTCTTTACCCTGGGTTAGCTTTACCTTCGACTCAAAAGGGAGTCAAAGGGGGCATGATGAAGAGCCAGGACAGGCTCCTCCACTATGCTTATGCCCACATCCTCGCTCCTAGAGGTGGGAACTACACCTACATGAGTGAAGATGACGTGTTCATGCTATGGATTCTAAAGCAAGGCCATCAGATCAACTGGCCCATCTTCATTATGAAGCACATGATGAGGGCAAGAGGTAAAGAGCGGTGTGAACTTCCCTACGGCATAATCATCACTGCCTTCTTAGGCAAGTATCCACACTTTCTGGAAACCAAGCGAGTGACCCTGCTAACCCATCATCACATTTTTGGGTCCTTTACCCTTAACAAAATGAAGATGATCAGGACCGATGAAGGCTGGGTGTTCCCAGTGGAAGTTGATGATGAAGACAACGACCCTGCTGCCCCTTCTGCTGCTGCTGCTGCTGCTGATATTCCTGCTCCTGTCACAAATGAGCAAATCCTGGCTACCCTGTTGGATAACAGAACCTATATGGAGAACACCTTCACTATTCTGTTTGACAGAATCGCTGGTGTTGAGCGTGAACAGGCTGCCCTTCGAGCTCTGCTGTCTAGCAACGACCCTGTCTCTCCTCCTCCACCACCTGATGCCTACTTCTAGAGCTTTCTTAGTCTTAGGATCAGTTGCTTATGTTCCATTTTTTAGCTGTTTATTGTATTGATTGCCTTTTAATTACAATTGTATATGCGCTTGGCCACTTTCCTTTAATGCATTGAATATTTTCTTTAATCTATTGTCAATTATAATCGCTTTTTGATTATCTCATATATATTTATCACTATGCTTTGTTGATTGAATGTATCCTTTTTGATCATGTCAAAAGGGGGAGAAAAATAATAATCAATCTTATTTGAGAAAAGAAAGGATTAACACTGGCGCTTGGATTCCAAAAGAAAGGGGGAGAATAAATATACTTGTTTTGTTATTTAATTACCTATGAGAATAAGTCTCCTATTCTTTTTGAAATTCCATTTTATATGAACTAATGCTTTTCTCAATGTTAGTTTGTTATCATCAAAAAGGGGGAGAATGTGATTACCATGCAACATTTATGATGAGTTTTGATGATAACAAATATGGAGATGATGAGAAGATCAAGTCCAAGTTGTTCAAGTTTAGCTTTAAGACTTAGGATCTCTCTTGTACAGAGCTCTCATAGGATATCTCAGTGTTTAACTCAAAAGATCTAAGTACTTGTTTTTCTACAAACCAAATTAAAGTTTTAATAAGCCTTTGATAATCAAAGAGATTATGGTTTTTCTAATCTTACATAATCTTGCTCATAGAAGCATTTTTCATGTTTTTAACAGAGGCATTCGAATACCTCTAAGGTCATTCGAATACAACTATTCTGAAAATGCTTTTACAAACGTGTTTTTAACAGAGGTATTCAAATACCATTGGAGGCATTCGAATACAACCCTTTTAAAAAGGCTTTTACAAATGTATTTCAAACAGTGGCATTCGAATACCTTGGTATGGTATTCGAATAACGTGGGTCTGATCTGTTTTTATATGCTGATATCAGAGGTATTCGAATACCTCATAATGGTATTCGAATAACCCAAGCTTAAACTATTTTTTATATATTGATATCAGTGGTATTCAAATACCACAATAAAGTATTCGAATAACCCACGAGTTTCAACTTCTGGTTTTTGAATTTGATACGCAAACAGATTTTGCATTTATTATGCATTCAATTTCCCCAGTGAAATTTTCTGATCAAAGGCTCTATAAATAGAGACCTTCCCTCACGGTTGAAAAACACCAATCCTTGAAATTATTTTTTGGCTGTGCTAAAACGCTGCTTACTCACTTCTCTCTTTCTCTCTGTGCTCTTTTGGTAAAATTATGAGATATTGTTAGAGAGCTCTATAGTACTTCAATTTGTATTACTTACTCTGAGTGAGAGTTTCTCTTCATCTATTTTCTAATATTTTGTATCGAGGGTGAGGTATCCCTCAAGGTTTGTATAAGGGTGAGGTATCCCTGCAGGCTGAGACTTTAGCACAAGGGTAGAGTGTCCCTGTGTGTGAAAAGTACTATATTTTGTAACGGTAGCAAGCATCTATTGAAACTTGTATACTTAGTGAAAAATCTCGGCTTTCGAGGACTGGACGTAGACCACAAGTGAGTTAGTGGTCGAACCAGGATAAATACTGTACCTGCTTCTCTTTTCCCTATTCTCTTTATTTTATGCAATTTATTTTACTGCACATTTATTTTTCGCTGCTCTTTATTGTTTCTTTTCTTCTTCTCGTTCCTTTTGTGTATTTATTTATTAAGCTTTTATTTTTTGTCTTATTTAAAAAGAGGTTTTGCAAAAAAAAAATTATACTCAATTCACCCCCCCTCTTGAGTACTGGAAGCTACTTGGTAACACAACTGAGTCCCGAAATTTAAATGACAATGGGCAACTGAGTCCTGAAATTTAAAAAATAATGGACAACTGAGTCCCGAAATTTAAATGACAATAGGCAACTGAGTCTCGAAATTTAAAAGACAATGGGCAACTGAGTCTTGAAATTTAAATGACAATGGGCAACTGAGTCCCGAAATTTAAATGACAATGGGCAGCTGAGTCCTTGAATTTAAATGACAATGGGCAATTGAGTCCCGAAAATTAAATGACAATAGACAATTGAGTCCCAAAATTTAAAAGATAATGGGCAACTGAGTCCCAGAATTTAAATGACAATGGGCAACTGAGTCCTTGAATTTAAATGACAATGGGCAACTAGGTCCCGAAAATTAAAAGACAATGGGCAACTATGGCCCGAAAGACAAATTTTAAAGGCAATGGACATCTTGACCTAAAAAGATCTTCTTTTATTTATTATTTTTTCTCTCCTTTTCCCTCTTTTTTTTCTCTCTCTTTCTTTTTTTTTTTTTTTTCTTCTCTTTTTTTCTCTTTTTTAATTTTCCTCTCTTTTTTCTTTTTCTTTCTCTTTTCTCTTTTCTCTTCTTTTTTTTCTCTTCTTTATTTTTCTCTCCTTTTTTCTTTTTCTTTCCTTTTTTTATTTTTTCTTATTTTCTAAATCTTATTTTAAAAAAATCATTTGAACCAAGGACGACTTTGGAAAGTTTTGACCAATCAAACTTCTTGTTCACGTGCTTTAGCCCGTTGGACCTGATAACTTCGGTCCTCATCCTTTCTTTCATTTTTCTTCTTCTTTCTTTTTCCTTGTTTGCCACTCTCAACTCTCTTTTTGAGAAATGAAATGATCATCTCTTGTCATGAACCATTACTTGGCTGAGTCCTTGAGAGAAAATTTTACTCTAACATTTAACTTTGTCCTTCATCCAATTAATTCCCTACAATTGCTTGATAACTCAATTGTTGTCTCTATTGCTACTTCCTTTAACATATCTCCCCTTAATTCTTCAAAAAAATTTCCCCAATATGGCCAATCAAACACAAATAAAGTTGCCAAAAAATTGCTCCAGTTTAAGTCATGCCAATTTATTTGCCCTAACTTTTGTTTAAACTGCCATTTCGGGTTTTCAGTATAACATGCTCTTTTTCCCTTTTTTTTTTCCTTTTATGCTCAGATACCTCCTATTTATGGATTATCCCTTGAGATATCATTTTCCCCTTTAATTGGAACTTCTAAGTTCTTTTCAATCTGAATTGTTCATCAAGGGATTGTCATCGAATGGTCAAATCATAATGTTATACTCATGTTCACCTTACCTGAAACATTACATAATAGACGGACATGAATTCAAAAAGTACAACAAAAAGGAATTCACTAAGTGAACAACTTCCAGATTGGCCTTGGAGTTTGACAACACAAAAGGGTACATATGGAACAAGACACAAACAATGGTATGTGATTCAAAGAAGAGTTGCTTTGATATAGATTGGTTTGATCCTTACTTGCTCACTAGATATTATGACCAAGGATTGTCTTTTACTGAGCATCTACATCAAGTCAAATTGAGTCAAAGAAAAATTTGCCTCAGTCTAGGACTGAATAGAATAGGGCAACAATTCGCCCTGAATTGAACCAAAGAGAAATTTACCCCAGTCTAGGACTGAATTGAATAGGACAAGAACTCACCCTAGGGACCAAAAGATGATGCCCCAGTGTAGGTCAAATTGAACTAAGGAAAAGAAAAATTACCCCAGTTAAAAGTCAAATCGAGCAGGGTAGAAATTTATCCTAGTGTAAGGCCAAATTGAACCAAATAGAAATTTGCCCCAGTTTAGGACTGAATTTAATATAACAAGAACTCGCCCTAGTGACCAAAAGATTTACCCCATTGTAGGTTAAATGGAACTAGGGAAAAGAATGCCCCAATGTAAGGCTAGCTTGAACATGGTAGAAATTTGCCTTGGTGTAAGTCTTTTTTTTCTCTTTTCCTTTTCTTTTTTTTTTCTTTTTTTAAAAGAGTAATGAACTAGATACTTGGATAAGCGTAACCTTTGTCTCAAAATTAAAGTTAACAAAAATGACAACAACCTTTTATTGATCAGAATGGACTTTTCGAGGCTTGTAACGTGGCCAAGGCTAGGGGTTATGAAAGGAAAGATATAAGGCTCAAACAAGTATTTAAGGGTTGAATGAAACCAAGGATCATTGATCAAAATTGAACTTCGTTAACTACTTTTGCACTTTCAAGCACACATTTCTCTTATTGTTCTCCATTTCTTCCCCATTTCATTTCATTTTCTTTCTTCTTTCTTTCCCTTCTCTCTTTTTTTGTTTTGTTTTTTCCTCTCTTTTTTTAGTTTTTTTAATCATTTTTTTACTCCTTACCCCTTTCACATTTTCTTCCTCTTCCATTATGCTTCAAAATAGTTACCATGACAATCAACCTTTACTTTGTGCTATCCCCTAGTGTAGGAGTGATCCTTATTCAGGGTTTATTGAAGAAATTTTCAAGCTCAAAATAGGTAACAAGGGATAAAAATGATGAAATTTTGTAAAGATAGAGAAAAATGGTCAGTCTTCATTTTCAAATCATGATTATTTTTTTTTAAAACTTTAACTTTGAGATAAAAAGATAGCGCACACCAAGTGATTACTTCTTTGCTTCCCTTTTCCTTTTTGATTATTTTTTTTCTTTTTGCTCTTCTTTTTTTTGCAAAAGGCACTTCCAGACGCGAACCTTATTGACATATACCAAACTGAGAATTGCCAAGAATTGGCATTCAATGGGATTCAAATACAAGGAAAACACTTCGAAGAAACGAAAGCGAATAAATGTCAAGAAAGACAACGTGATGAAAATGAAAGGAAACAAGATATCCATGCAAATTCATTACACTAATGCTTCAAGAAAGTTATCATAAGTTCAAAACCCAATGATTTTATTGATCAAATAAACATAGAGTTGATACAATTAAACCATCGTTTCATGGTAACTACTTGATAAACAAATCAGAATATCAGTCGCTTAGAAATTCCCCAGTGTTGGAGGACTCTAAAGTATTGTTTATGAACCACCACTAAGTTGAACTTTCTGAGGTTTCCTTGATCAACCATTCTAAGCATTTACCCCATTCCTTCCACCATGATTAGGAATTGGGTTATTGATAATACTGGGTCCAGCCTCCTCTTGGATATCAAGCTTCCCATAAGCAATTAACTTCCTCACTGTTGTCTTAAAAGCTTCACAGTCTTCAATAGAATGCCCAGAAACGTCCATGTGAAATTTACAAGTCAAATTTGGGTTATGCCAACTTGGGAATGGTGACTCCATGGGGCGCACAGGACTCCCCGAAATTAAATGGGCATCATAGAGCCTTTGGAATAACTCTGCATTCAAAATGAACAATCTTGGGAAAGGAGGTAGGCCTTGGGGATGAAAACGACCTTGATTTTGGAAGTTTGGCCTAGGTTGTGGGTAATTTTGTGGAGGTGCAGATGGATATTGGTTATAGGTTGGGCGGGTTGGTACATATGGTTGAGGTGTGGGAACATTGTTGATTTGGAATTGTGGGGTTGGAATAATGTTTGTGGGTGGCACAACTTGATAGGGAGATGTAGGTGTTTGGTTTGAACAATAAGGGTTAGGGTTATATGGTGCTTGATGTCTTGAGTTTTATGCAAAATATCGAGGTCTGAAGTTCTGTTGGAGTTGGACATAATTCACTCTGAGTTCTTTCTTCCTTGGCTGGAATCCCTTCTTAGGAGAAATATCCTCTATATTGCTCATTGAAAACTTCCTGGCTTTGGCCAAAGTCTCAATCCTTTCTCCCGTAGTGATCAAGTCAACAAAATCTTTGTAAGCTGCCCTGACCATCGCCCCAATAAAAGGACTTCCCAGTGTTACCAAGTGGCCTCAATACTCAAGAGGGGGGGTGAATTGAGTAGTTAAAAATAAGTTCACAAATCTTTCGCAAATCGTTTGACAATCAATTTTCGTTGAAGCTATTGAATGATCAGAGATAATTGAGTAGGTGAGTTAAACACTTTTACTTATGTACGTAATAGCCAAGGAGACAATATCCAAATAAAACAATGAAACAGTGCACAAAGATAAGCAGAGGAGGGTTTAGAGAAACAAACACAGTCGTTTATCCTGGTTCAATCACCACTCCACTTGTGATCTACATCCAGTCCCCAAGCAACACCTTGAGATTTTCCACTATATCTTTAAGCTTCAATGGGTGCTTGAAAAACCACTACAACCTTGAGCACTCAACAGTATGGGATACCTCACCCAAAAGCTTGAGCCTCTATTTTCCAAGGGATACCTCACCCTCACTATTCAGAATGTATAAGATTGAAATAGAAGAAGCTCTCTCTAGAGCAAGTGTTTACAAATTGAAGCTCTAATATGCTCTCAAAGATTTTTCACGTTTTTAGTCGAAAAACAAGAAAATGATTTTAAGGATTGATTCACGTTTTGAAGTTTGATGATCAAGTTTTTGATTCAAGGTCAACCGCAAATAAGGACCCAACTTTGGTATTTATAAGTTTCTCAATTAATAGAGCCGTTGGAGGTAGTTGGGCATGCATTTAATGCATTTAATATAGCCGTTGGACGTTGTCGGGATGCGTGTAATCGATTACATATCTCAGTGTAATCGATTACATTATTGTTCCAACGTTTTCGAACTTTTACGGGAAGTGTAATCGATTACATTCTTGGTGTAATCGATTACATGGCTTCGACTTTGCTTGTAATCGATTACAATGCCCATGTAATCGATTACATGACTTGACTTCTTTGTGTAATCGATTACAATATTCATGTAATCGATTACATGGCTCGTCATTAACGTGTTCTTTGAGTTACGGGTTTTGTGTAATCGATTACAATATTGGTGTAATCGATTACATGGCTTCGACTTTGTTTGTAATCGATTACAACATCAATGTAATCGATTACATTACTCGTCGAACGTGTTCTTTGCCTTTCGGGCTTTGTGTAATCGATTACATATATTGTGTAATTGATTACATGGCCTCTGACTTGCTTGTAATCGATTACAATGTTCATGTAATCGATTACATGCTTTCTGTTTGATGTGTAATCGATTACAAACATTATGTAATCGATTACATTAGCCTTTGAACACATTTTTCAAGTTCAATAATGCTTGTAAGTCATTTCCAACACCTCAAGGTACTTGTTTAAACATAAATCCTTTTTAAGAGTGTTAGATTTAAAGTTGAAACTCAGGTTTTGTTGAAAGCCATGTTTATCTTTGAAATTTCCCATTGATTTTGAAATCATATATATTGAAAAACCATTTGAGGAATCTTGAGAGCATTTAACATTAAAATCCTAAGTCTTATAACTAAATAAACCTTCTGTCTTCTTTCTTTGATCTTGATTTTTCCTTTTGTGCTTGATCTTCTCTTTTGCTTTTGTTATCATCAAAAACCTTTTGACATGCCTTAGAGACATAAGCATTCACACCCAGCGTCCCCAAGAAATACGAACACATTGCAGACAGAGTCAACGGGGGTTGAACTTGAGCTGCCAAAGCTCTCCATCTTTGCGCATATTGCTTGAAAGGTTCCTCTCTTCCTTTTTGCATTGAGCTCAACTGTTCTCAGGTTAGGACTGTTTCCAGATTAAACTGATATTGTCCCATAAACAAATTCGCTCAGTCATCCCAAGAGGAGATTTTTGAAAGGTCCTATTGGATACACCACTCCAAAGCAGACGCAATCAAACTTTCATGAAAGAAGCTAACAAGGAACTTCCAATCCTTAGACCAAATGGACATTTTGGTAATGTAAGTTTTTAGATGGAAAAATGGGTTGGTGCTCCCATCATACTTGACAAATTCTGGGATTTTAAAATCCTTGGGGATAATGATGTTAGCAGTAGGGCATAATTCTTCTATTCTAAGGGGACCGTATATGCTAGGACTCTTGATCGCCTTAATTTGCTCCTTCATCTTTTCCATCCACTCTTCTTTCATCTTATTATTTTGAACAGTTGCGTGCCCAGTACTGGCAGGAAATCCAATTGGCATCGGAATGGACATATGTAGCGGTTCCCATGTGAACTCGGTGTTACCATGGACCTCATTTCGAGTACCTTCTAATAAATGATATCCTTCTCCAATAGGAATTACTACTGATGCAGTGTTTGAGGTTTCTCTCACAAAAGGTATCTCAGTAGTGACCCTGGGGTTTGTCCTCATGGAAGTGATATTCAATGGGTGAGAATGTGCCCCAGTTACTCCTGTACCTCCAGTTGCTCCCATCAGGGTGAGGGTCTCCCTCATGGCTAACAACATTTCCTCCATTCTTCTTCGAGATTCTGTCATCTTATTCATCATTTCTTTCACTTCATCCACTTCCAAACTTAGGTTCTTGCCTTCATTTTCAGCTACCATCACTGCAAGCAACTTTGTTCAAGCCCTTGTGTTGTGAACACGGGTTTGATTGGTGTCCTCTTTCCTTAGTCGCGCAATGGTTCCTTGAAAATGGTAACATCATACAAGGAATGAGATGAAATGAATGAGATTACTATAATGCATAAGATGAAATGAATGAAATGAAAAGACATTTTTTTTTAAATGCATGGAATGCATGATTTATTTTTTTATATTATTATTATATTTAGAATACTAAAGATGCCATGAAAATGCATGATTTTTTATGAGAATGCATGATTTATTTTTTATTTTTATTTTTTAAATGCCAAGGATGCCATGAAAATGCATGATTTTTTTATTTTATAAGAATGCTAGGAATGACATAAAAATTTACGATAATGTATTTTTTAAGTTTTTTTTTAATGCAAGAATGGATGGCATGAGGAAAGAAGAAATACGCTCCCTTTGTGTCCTAATAGGATTGCCTTAAACTTAGGACTTTCTATCCTAAAGATCTAAGAGTCCTTCTGATCCGTGAGAACTATCATTGGGTGACTCTTCTATTCTAAAGGTCTCTAGAGCCAAGTCCTATTTCAGAATGTTGACCACAAACAGTGGGTAAACCACAAGGTGTGGGACATTCACGGAAAAGGCACACTCTAGATGAGATTTTTGTGATAACTAAACAGGATGTACATCCAAAATGACTACCACTATGCAACTTCTGCCTAACCTGGGCTTCACTCAGACCCGGGTATAGGGCCCCACTCGGATGTGTGTGATAAATGTGAAGGTGCAGTGGGTGTAGGGAGCATACAAACATTTACAATCCTAAAGACTACCCATATCCTCCAAAACAAAGCAAACATAAAACAAACTCCAAAAGTTTTCTACCCTAAGGTTTACATAATAAAGACAATTAACAAATAAAAAAATCAAATAAAAAAAGGGTAAAACAAATATATAAAGATTACCAAATTTTTTTGCATAATCAACTCGTATAGGCTTGACTCTCAAGCATCCTCAGCGGAGTCACCATCTGTCGCGACCGTGATCACGGCGGAATAGCAACTTAAATTAAAAAATAATTTAATTTAGGAGTCGCCACTAATTTTATTTTTTATTAGAAAAAATTAGAAAACCTAAGAAAAATAGTCTTTGAAACCAAATTGAATTCGGGAGTCAATTATGTGTAGGGAATGATAGAAACTTAAACCCACAGCACCCCTAACACACCCGTCCTCAGACGGTACCTTAAGTTAATTATGTAAATTTTTAATAATCCTTGAAAATATTTGTTTTACCCCTTTTGTAAAAAATAAAATAAAATAAATAAATAAATTATGAAAATTTAATTTTTGACTTGATGAAATAGAGATTTCGCTCCTACGTATCCTCAAGTACAATGAAGAACTCAAAGTCACGTAGTTCTTTAGAAAATATTGTGGTTTGGTTGATTTTAATTAAAATTTTATTTTATGAAAATTTGAATTAACAAGTCGTCGCGACTCTGTTAATCAAATTAAGGTTAAATAAGTGAAGCTCGCGTCACGTTAGAGACGTCACCCACTAATTATCAAATTTGTTACAAAATTTTTATTTAAAATTATCTTTAAAAAAAAGAATTGGTTGATTTTATTTTTTAATTTTTTAAAAAGAAATAATTTAATTATTTTAAAAAATTTGAATTAACAAGTCATCGCGACTCTGTTAATCAAATTAAGGATTGATTAGGTGAAACTCGCGTCACGCTAGAGACGTTACCCGTTAAACCATCAAGTTGTCACAACTCTAATGATCATAAAAAAAATTATAGGATTAACAAAATGTCACATCTAAATTATCCTATTTTGTTCTTTTTAAAAATTTTAATTATTTTATATTTTTTACTTTATAATTTTATCATTTTTTTCATATTTTTTATTTTTCTTCTTTACCTTCCTAATTTTTTTTCTTAGCCCAATATCTTTCAGCCCAACCTTTCAAGATTGTCCTCTCCCAAAAAAAAAAACTAGCAGAATTTAGAAATCAAACAAAATCATATCAAAGCTTACGAAAAGGTATACTTTTCTTCGTCTTTTTTTTGAAATGTTGCAGGAGAGTTCAAGACTAAAGGGGCGGCAGCAAGGGGGGGATCTGGTTTGTTCCGGCTGGTGGAGCAAAGTTGCGTGGTTCTGCGCATTCGATGGTGGCTATAGAGCTCCGGTTCGGGTTGAAGGTAGACGATGGCATAGCTGGTGCGGTGGTGATTGCGGAGTTGAGCAGTGCACGGATTGCGGTGGTTCCGATGCAGGTCGTGGGTGGTGCGGCTCAGGTGGTTGAGGACAAGCTCAACAGAATGGCGCGACTAGTGCTGGGATTGGTGGCTGAGTTGCTCAAGAATGGCAATGGGTCCAGGTTGCTGTTGCTCGGTTTATGATGGCACTGCTACGGTGGCCGTTTGATGATGAGTTTAGTGGCTGATTATGGGCTTCCATTGTGGTGGGAGGTGAATGGTGAGGGTGGCTTACATTCGGGTTACTTGGTGGGGGTCTCGATTGGTGTTGGTATATGAATGGTGATTATGAAGGTGAAGTTATAATGATGTGTTGGTGTTTGGGGGTGAAGGCCGTGGCGTTTGGAGATGGTGTTTGGGGTTGGAAGATGGTGGTGATGCGTGAGTGAAAGGTTCACGGTGGAGAAGGTGGCTTGAGGTGGTTTAATCATGAATGAGGATTTTTGCTTGGTAGGGATGGTGGCTATGGTAAAAGTTGAAGAAGATCATTGTGAAAAACTTTGGCAGAGGTGTATTTCAAGGCTGAAAAATTAGTCAGGTCAGGTTCTGAGTCCGGTTCCCAGTGTGAGTTATGTGTTTTTATAGGAGGGGATTAGGTTGAAAAGCTTGAGTTAAAATGTGATTAGGAGTTTGTTTAGGATAAGTGACGGGATTTGTTTAGGATAAGTGTTGGGTTTAGGATAAGTGATAAAGTCTATTGAGGATGAGTTATAGTTGATTTAGGATAGATGATGAAATCTATTGAGGATGAGTTCAAGTATTAGGATAACTGATTAGGTTTGTTTAGGATGAGTGCTGGTATATGGGTTGTGGGTTAACGAGTTAGATTATAGGTTATGGGTTAATGGGTTAGTTGATGGGTTAATGGGCCAATGAGTTGGATAGTGAGTCACTAAGTGAACGATGAGTCTTTTTTTCTTTTTTTTTTACAAAATATCCCAGACAAAATTGGGTGTTCACAATAATATCTTGCATATCACATGATAAATAAGTACCACTTGAGATCACTTGTTAGGAGTTACAAAATATTCGTGTAAGATCATGGATTTGAGGTTTTCAAATGAAAGATCATACTACTTGTCACATATCAAGCATTTCTCAATGAAAGAATCAAAAGATATGAAGTTTAAGAATGTTTAGCTTCTTTCATTGATAGAGGGAAAAACGATAAGAGATGATCTTTGTTGACATGTTGATAGTATTAACAGTAAAACACTTCATGCCAAATAAGGATGTAAGCCAAGAGATATAAGCAACAATTTAAGAACTAGGCTCCCCCTCAAAATATGCATATTATCAAAATATCAAACATAATAGTTTAACATAGTTATGCATATGTTCTTAGTCAACAAGGATATGGAAGAATGATATGTAAGATAAGCTCCCCTTTATTGAAGCACAAAATAGATAAAGGGAAATATGCATGCCAATATCATGTAAGCACATTACCATAAAGAAAAGCAATGCAAAGATACATATTCTTAATCTATAAATCAAAAACTATTTTAAAACTTCTCCCCCTTTCAAAAAGAATTTTATGATAACACATTACATTTCTAAAAGCATTTTAGAAAGGTAGAAGGGTTTTAAATTAAAACCACATATTCCTTGAGAGTGATTAAACTCAAGTCAAAAGAGCATATGAAAGAATATCTCCTTTCTTTCACATTGAACAAGAGCTTTGAAAAGATAAAACACTTTTGAAGAACAAGGCTTATCTTTTGAAGTATTAAGATGATCTCTATAGAACATTTCAAAAGATTTATTTAGAAACTTTCTTAAATATTCTCTCAAGATTTAATAAGACTTTTCAAAGCAAAAGAATAGAATACTACATTTATAACACATATCCAATGATTTCTAAATTTTCAAGACAATTAGAAGGTGAAAATACTTTCAAGTTCTTAAGACAAGTTCAAAAGATTCTCAAGGATATGGAACTTGAAAAGCTTCTTTCAAATATGATAAGAAATTTTTCTTAAGAAAAAAATTTAGTCAAACCATAAACTCTATTCGAAACATGTGTATGATTCTTATAGGTGTTATACAACTAAGAAACCATAGATCAAGAGAATCATGGATATCAAATATTCACCTTGATAAAATATTTTACAGGGATCAAAGCATGTATAGAACTAATATCATCCACCCTATATGTAATGACAAAATTAGTAAGTTAATGTCCAATTAAGCACTTTGTCAATGCGAAGTATACTTCTCATGTAAGGAAAGTATCTAATCATTTAAGATCAATTTATCAACAAGTATCATATAAGTTATAGTATATAGAATACCACAATAGTTTAGGGATAGAGATACTTATTGAGTTAGATAGAGAGTGATACTCCTTTAGAATGTTCTTCATTTATAAGTCCTTTGAGTTTGTACTTTCTTCCATTGAGTATTTCATTCCATTGCACTTGAAGAAAGTCTCCTCATGTTCCTCTTGCTTCAACATTTCTCATTTATCCACATATGCTTGACATTTCAATATTTAATGACTATATTTCAAAAGTTCTCTAAAACATTGGTTAGCATCAAATATCATTTAAACTTATTTACAAGCATAATTTAGGTTGATATACAATGTAAAACATGTATCACATTATCAACCATGCAATGTTAGCTCTTACAAGAATAAAAGAAGAACATATGCACTTGAATCCAAAAGCATAGTTTAAGCATTTTCAAAGTAAGATTCAAGTTTGTCAAGAAAGAAATTATCATCATCAAAACATATATAAGCGTTTTGGGGCAAACAATGATCATATAAGGCATGTAAAAACAACTCTCTACTTCTCCAAATATCACATGATATTCAATTTAAAGCATAGATGAGGATAAGAGATTGATGTTACCAAAAGTGTACTCTTTGAGTTGTTGTAGGTGATTCCAACTTATATGCATCAAGGCTCCTTGAGAATGTTGTGGTTCTCCATGCCATCCTTTTATGGTTTCATTACTCTTGGAGAACTTGGATAATTTCAAATTTTTCTAACCTTAAGTGGCATAATTGTATTTTACTTCAATACATGCTTGAGTTAATAGTCACCCTACGACACAATTCAAAGAACTTTCTTTGGTATCCACCAATTTTGGATCTATAGAGATTAGTCATTATACCAAACTTATGAGCAAATAAGCATTAAAAATAATACATGAGTTCACAAGGGCAAAAGATATTTCATTTCATTGATCATTAAGCACATACCAAGAGAAAAGGTGAGTAACAGAAGAAATATGGTTTTTTGTGCACTGAAACTCATTTTTAAAGCTTGTGTAATCGATTACAATGTGTGTGTAATTGATTACCAGTCCTCTGGAATCCATGTAATTGATTACATGTTTGGTGTAATCGATTACCAACTTTCTGGGAACCTAGTAATCGATTACAGGGTTAGTGTAATCGATTACCACCCTTGACAGAACCTTTGTAATCGATTACCAGTTTACTAAAATTCATTTTTTTATACTTTTGACAGTAAATGGCTAATCTCAAAGCATTCAAATTGATTTCAAAATGTCTTAAGGCAATTTCAAATATCATGCAAACATACCTAGGCATTTTAGAACCTTATGTTACAAATCATGTGCTAAACATAATATTCAAATTTTACCAAGTACACATAATTCTATTCTTTACATATGACCTACATGGAATATATATCATATTCATTGTCTTTTTAAGTGAATGTGCATAAGAGGTTAAAACATTTGATACCTTGGCCTTAGTAATCAAGGAAACTCTTTTCA
Organism: Ormosia semicastrata; assembly: GCA_029884595.1. NCBI lineage: Eukaryota > Viridiplantae > Streptophyta > Magnoliopsida > Fabales > Fabaceae > Ormosia > Ormosia semicastrata. The sequence goes on from JAQQTO010000056.1 coordinate 58,405,865, forward strand.
TTACTCATTACTTCTCTTTTGGTGTTTTGAACTTTTCAAGTTCCACATTTTGTACTTGAGAAGTTTTGGTTGAAGCCATCTTCCTTCTTTGACCAAAAATTCTACCAATGGGCTTTGGAAGCATTCCCCTTGAAGATTCCTTTTTAACTTGGGTCCTTGAATGTTAGTACTAGGGCATTTAAGATCTTTAGGAACTCATATCATATTATTTCTCATATAAGAATTTCTTCTATAATTACACAAATGAGAAATATGTCCTAGATGACCACAAAAATTACAAACAATTGAATTCAATGATGGCTTGGTCCTTTGAAGATCATTTTTGAAAAACTTAAGTCTTTTGTTATTTTTATATTCTATACTATTTTTACCATAAGCCTTGCTTGAACTTTCATGTGGAATAACATTAATTTTATTCTCATTAACAAGCATAGAATGTAAGCAATTTGAATCATTAGCTTTAGCAAATTTAGAAGATAAGTCCTCAACTTGATTTTCTAAATCAATGCATTTTTCATATGAAGTTGAGGTTTCACATTTCAAAGGCATTTCCTCATTAAGAAAAATATACTCATTTTTCAAGAATTCATTTTCATTTTCAATAGAGAAAATGCTTTCCAAACAAGATAAGTTTTTCTTTTCTAAATTCAACAAACCATCATATAATTCATTATATGCACATTGTAGCTCATCATAGGAATAACTATAATATGATTTAGCATTATTTACCTCAAAGTCCTTTTTAATGGAATCACCATCTTCCTTATTGTTGTCACTCAAGCATTCAAGAACATTTTCTTTCTCAATTTTGTTTTGATTTGCCTCTTCTTGCTCTCTACGTACTACTTTATGCAAAGGATCATCATTAGCAAGATAGATAGCATCAAGAGCATCTCATATATCTTTAGCACTAGAGAAATTCTTAATTCTAGCACAAGCATTATCATTCAAACTACTTCTTAAGATTTGCATTGCTCTAATGTTCAAGGAAAAACATTTCTTATCATAGGCATTCCAAGTTTATTTTGATTTGCAAGTAAATTCATCAAACATAATATCCCACAAATCAAGATCAATAGATTGCATATAAATTTTCATTCTAACTTTCCAATAAACGAAATTCACACCATCAAAGAATAGTGATTTATTAATTTCAAAACCATTCATTTTGAAAAGCTTTCAATGGTTTCCAAATAAACAAGGATCTTTAACTCCAAGCAGTTAAGCTTTTAACAGAGCATGAAACTCTGATACCACTTGTTAGCAATGACAACTATTACCCAATAGGGGGTGAATTGGGTGATGACTGATTTTAATGCAACTTTGACAAATTATACATTTTAAAATACTCAATTAATAAATGCAGCGGAACATGCATAGCAAAGCCACAACTATTAAAGATTACTCAAATACAACTTGGGTTAAAGGATAATCAAGCAAATAAGCTAGATATCAAGATTAACTCAAGCATATATAGTTAAAGCACAAATATAAAGAGATAGAGTTGAGAAAAGCAAACACTAAGATTTATCTTGGTTCAGCTACCAACTACTTATGGCCTACGTCCAGTCTCTAAGTTTAACTTAAGATTTTCTTCACTATCTCCTAGACTTCACGGATGCTAGGAAAACCTTTGTACAAACAAGAGCACTTCTCACACTTTGGGATACCTCACCCTTATGCTAGAGCCTCCAACTCTTTAAGCTTCACAAGTGCTTGAGAAACCTTTATATTCAAGAGCACTCTTAACACCTTTGGGATACCTCACCCTTTGTGTTTGAATCTCACTACAAGGGATAACTCACCTTTTTCTCTCTTGTGGAATATCTCACCCTCTTACAATGATTTTGAGGTGAAAAGAAAGAATAGAGACTCTCACAAGAGTAGATATACAACTTGAAGAACAAAGTATGGATGATAGAAACTCACTTAAGAGTGGATAATACAAATTGAAGAACAAAGGAATAGAAGGATTTTGTAATAAAGAGCTTAAAATATGATTTTGGTGATTCAAGGATCAAATCAAGTGTTCAAGATGTGTATAAGCTTCATATAACACTTATATACAGAGCCCAAGTGATAAAATAGTCGTTAGTAGTGTTTAGAAATATTTTTTTATGAAAACTAGCCATTTATAGCCATTGGGAACGTTTCTGGGCACTTGGTAATCGATTACACACGTTGTAATTGGGACTTGTGTAATCGATTACAACATTTCTGATTTTGAAAACTGACTTTAAAATGTCATAACTTCTTCATTTCTTATCCGATTAAAGCGAATGACCATTCATTGGAAAGATCTTTAAGTATATTTTCAAATGAAATAAGTTTCAGGACAAAAATCAAAGTATTTTAAAAGATGTGATTAAAAGAGTAATCAAAGGTCAGCTTTTCAGAACTCAAACTTGACTGTTTTTGAAAACTGACTTTAAATGGTCATAACTTCTTCATTTCTTATTCGTTTAAAGCAAATGACCACTCATCGAAAGATATTTGAGTCTATTTTCATATGGAATATTTCACAATAAAACTCAAAGTAGTTTGAAAGTTATGATCAAAAGAGTAACTTTATATCAATTTTGCAAAACACAAACTTGATTATTTTTCAAAGGTTTGAACTACCACCAAGACTAACTTTCCAAAAAGTAGTTTGTTAGGCATTTAAACATGTAAGAACCATTTTTAAAGAATTAAAAATATATTTGAGCTCTTTTCTTGTAAAACCTCTATCTTTACATAGGAGAAAATCTAAAAGGAAAATATACCAATTCTAGTCCTTAGGCTTCTTGATGTAATTCAAGCTTCCACAAATTTCTTCTCTTCAAATCTTGCAAATGCTTGGAACATATTATTATTCTCATTTTTATTGAATTGAGCATAATTGTGATTTTTTACTTTCTTGTTGCAATGCTCACTTTTGGTATTTGGACTGTCCTACAAAGTATTACTCACTGAAAACAAGCATAGTTAGTCCAAATTCATAACTCAATATCTTCATATGCATGATTCATAAATGTATAACTCTAGTAAGTCTAACATGCATATAAGACTTTCATAAATACATCCAAATAAGATATTTATCAATTACAAATAGATATGCCTATATAGGATGCAACAAAGAATACTTTGCATATTTTCATTTAGATAGAGCCAAATTCAATATTAATTTAATACAACTTATATAAAGCATTATTGGATATATTATATGAAAAATGTTACACATATCTCATTGCATGATTATTAAGTGAAATATAACTAGATAAAGTACATAATCATGCATGATACAATATATCTCATTAAGCACATTTATGTAACATGATCAATATTCTTTTGTGATGCATTTGTCATCTATAAAGCACATTTATCAAGCATAAGCATAATTCTTTTTGTCTTGTATTTGTCATCATCAAAACTTAACATATTAAACTATTAGGACAAACTTATTTCCACATTATCATGTTAAACCTTCATTTTAGACACTTTTAGTGTTCGGTTGACATGTATTGCATTTTTTTAAGCAATTGATAATACATTGATCTTAATTATCATATCTCTTAGTATATGTTTGTTTTTTTCAATTGCAAAATCTTTGGAACTTGGTGTTGTTGGAACTATCGTGCCTATGGTTGACACCATATTGGAGTTTGAGGTATAATGTGTAATTGGCTATTGACCTTTGAAGATTATTTTGATGATAACAAACATGAAGATGATAGCAAAATCAAGTCCAAGACCTTCAAGAATAGCTTTAGGACTTAGACATTTTTGTAAAGGTAAAAAAGGGTTCATTGTTAAGTTCTAAACTTTTTTTTAAAGAACCCAAATAGCACACATGATTTCATAACTTTAAAATGATTTTTGGTTTCTTAATAAATAGCCTTTAAGTGTCTAAGAACTTGTTGGAACATTTGGAAACATGTGGCAAATTTTAAAAGCTGATTAAAGTATTTTTCAAATAGGTTTATTTAAATAAAGATTTTCCTTGTTCGAATAATTAACCAAAGTCAAAGAGCCAAGATTTCTAATCCATCAAGCCTTAGTCTAATAAGTCAGGGCCTTATTCGAATAAGAAACACAAAGCAGTTTACACGTCCTTTTGGTTTTTAAAGGTTTATTCGAATAACACTATGGTTATTCAAATAACATATTTCAGAAGCCATTTTCAGCTTGTGCCAGAAACGCGTTGATTCGAATAAGGATCTGCTTATTTGAATAAACATGGTTCTAGAATCAGAAAATAATGGCTAGTATGACTACATTTAATGCTTCAACCACCCCCAATGAATCTTTAATGCTTTGAGTTATAAATATCAGTTGTTGGGCATTGAAGTTTGTTAGGAAATCAATCTAAAAAATATTGTTGAGCATTAATACGAGTTCTTACAGCCTATTTCTTTAATCCCTTATTTTTGAGCTTAAAGTGTGATCAATCTTTAGACCCATTGAGTTTCAATTTGTATTATCTACTCTTGTGAGAATTTCTCATTCATCTATACTTTGGTTTTCTGTAAAGAGGGTGAGGTATCCCTCAAAGAATTGTAAGGGTGGGGTATCCCTTGTTGTTGAGGCTCAACCACAAAGGGTGAGACATCCCAATGTATATTGGGTGCTCTAGTTTGTAAAGGTAGCAAGCACCTATTCAAACTTGAGGTAATAGTAGAAAATCTCAGATGATTACTTGAGGACTGGATGTAGATCACAAGGAGTGATTGAATCAAGATAAATATTGTGTTTATTCTTCTAAACTTAAACTCATTTATATTTGTGATTTAATTTCATATGCTTGCTTGAATACTTTCTGTCTTGACTTGTTCAATCTGTGAGTGAAGTGCTCTATCTTCTCTATCTATTCACCTCATTCAATCAATAACTTTAACGAAAATTGATATTCAAGTGTTTTGTGAAAAGTTTGTAAAAAAAATTTATAAACTCAATTCACCCCCCTCTTGAGTGTTGAAGCCACTTAGTAACATAATGTATTTTGAAGCTCGGTGTCATTGGGAGCACTATGACCATGGTTGATGTCATGTTGGAGTTGACGCATGATGGTTCTTTATGAATCATACAATTTCTCTAGCTTTAAAAGTTGTTTTTGAGAGGAATTGTGAAGATTGACAATGAAAATAGTAGCATAGTTATTAGATCACATTGACAAGCTATTTTCTTGCTACACACCTGATGGGACCACGACAAGTGTACCGGATCTTCAAATAATAAAAAATAGTGAGAAAATCAGATATCGTTCTCAAGGATTAATGACCAATTACCAATTTACAAACTTAACTACTATTCAAATAGAACTTTGGTTCAAAGGGAGCTCAATTGTAAACAACTAAGCATGCAAGAAATTAAATTAAAGATAAAGATTCTTTTTAGTATTTTAGCTTTGACAAATTAACAAACACTTAGAACACAAAAGAGATAGGAATTCAAAGATAAGGAAGAGTTGAGATCAAGTTTCATTTGATTTCATTTACTGCATATTAATTTGGGGTTAAAACAAATTTCTACTTCTATTTTGTTATCGGATTCGCCTAAATATCCAAGTCCTAATTCCTTAGGCACAAGAACTTTAAATCTTAGTTAAAATCCCTAATTCCTTAGGTGATTCTAAAAGGGAAAAAGCATTAAGATTACGAATCCAACGAGATAACAAGCATTCATTAACTATTCCTAGCACGAAGAATCACAAGGTTCATAATCTCAAACAAAATTTACACATTAAATTCTCATCCAATGCATAAAACTAAAAATCATTCTAAGCATGATCAAACCCTAGAAAACTTTAAGAACAGAGATTATAAACTCAAAACAGAAGAATCTATTAAGCATAACTAAAACCCAAGTCAAATACAAGCAAAAATCCATCAAAATCCGCTCAATCCTAACAATGGAGAGTTTATCTAAACATAGAAATAAATGTAGAAACTAAAACAATAGGGAAGAAGATGTAAAACTTCATGGAAGATTGAAGAAAATCTGATCTCCCACTCTTCTTCTCTTCAAACCCACACCAAAGCTTTCCAAATTAAGTCTATTTTTCGTATCTCTTCTGTGTGTCTCTGACGACCCCCCTCAGGTTATGAATAAAAAGCCTTTTTATACTGATATGAGCGCCTAGGCCCTGAATATAGAGCGCCTAGACGCCCACTACACAAAGAGAAACATGCGTGAGTTTGGACCAGCGCCTAGGCGCTAAATCCGGGGCGTCTAGGCACTGAGCTGACAGCCAGAATTCCTTGAATTTGCCTCCGAAATTCTATCTCCTCCATCATTAGATGCTTCCCTATACAAATACATCAAAGTGGTGAGGATTTTTCTTCTTTTAGGACAAGTATTATCAATTACAAAAAATCAAACTTTGCAAAATACTTGAGAAACAATCAGTAAAATGAGTAAATTCAGGAGAAATAATTCACGATTACAAGACATAAAACCACATCTTTTGCGTGCTCATCAACACCACACTAATGACTAGTCGACGAAGTCGTTGGTATTTGCAACCATGGATTGATCCTACATCAATAAGGGATGTAATGATTGTCATTATTTGATGTTACTTGACTTTAATTGGATAAAGTCATATTTAGATGTCGGATCTTATCACATGTTTTCTTAAAATGTACATTACAAAATTACGTCAATAGCCCAAAAGTTGTTTTTAAACAAATGTTTTTCAAATTAAAATTACACAATTGATTTTGTCCAAGTAAGAGAATGTTAGAATTATTTATTAATTCTTATAGACTACAATCAATTATGGCTTTTAGTTTTGTTAAAAACGGACTAATTCATTATTCATATAAGGATGCATTTGTAATCCACTTATTAATTTAAGTGAATCGTTTAGTATGGGCTAGACTTCTGCAAGTTTGATTAGTGCAGGTTACAATGTAAGCTTTAACCCATAGACCTATGATGGAAGGGCATTAAGGTTAATTTATTTAGGCTAGGTCCCATCTATATTCACAAGAGCACACACAGACTCTATAGGTTGCCCTATTGAGAGTTGTGGTAGGAAGTGTGAATTGTAGAAGAAGATTTAGTCTTTCAACATTGCAAGTTCACATAAGGATTTCAGAATTACTTTCATCATGCCGTCAATGAGTAAGATCTAATTGATGTTCTAAATATCATATAATTGTCAATTTATTCTTACAAATACACCATTTTTGTACTTTTCTTGTTTTAGAAAAAGATAGACAATGTGTATTAGAATATATATTTTCTCTTATTTTGTTAAAAAAATTAATTTTGTTATATTATTAATATAAATTTTTTTTATATCATTAATCAATCATAAGTTACAACATATATGACTTTTAAAATAATAATTTTATGAGAGTCAAATATTTTTTTTACGATGAATAAGAATTAGTCTATGAGCGATTCAAATTGAGTGAATCTATAAAGATATCCCGTACTCTCATAATTTTTTTTATTTATAATAACGTAACGATACATAATTGAATCACACATTATATTCAAATTAAATCTTTATTAAAAAAAGGTAATGGTATAATTTGAAAAATTAATGTAAGGCTAATGCAATAAAAATGGTGTAGAAATAATATTTTAGAGAAGTTTTATTCCACGGTACCCGTGGTACATCGGTAGTTCAATGTTACAGATAAGTACTGCATTCATTGATATTTCTTGGCGCTCTCTTTCTCTGTCATTTTCTTCAATCCTCAACTCAGCCTATCAAAAACCCTAGTTAACATTCGTAGTTGAGACATGCATCTATGGCCGACGAAGAATCTCAGAGATTCCTTCAAGCTTTCTTACCTCCAAAACCTCGAATGGAACTACTTAAGAATGAAAAGGGACCAACAATCTTCAACGGAGCAGAAACTGTTGGACGATGAAAACCAGGATCAGAGGAACACCCAGGTCAACGGTGACGCACCCAACCACCTCAAATGCGAAGCTGGGTTGGTCGTTTCCATTTGCCAGGAGCTGTTGTTGGTTCTCTCTTGCTGCTACTGTTGCTTTTGCTGCGGAGGTAACTCTTTAACCCCTTTTTCTTTTTTTTTTTTTTTTTTTATTTGTTGATTTTGATTTTTAATCGCTTTGTGGGAATTGGTGTTTAGTTCAATTGAGTTTTCTGGGTTGCTTGCAAAATCGGTTCTTTTTGGGTGTGATTTGTTATGGGAATTTTGGGTAAATTAGTAACTTAGCTTCTGGAATATTATCCATTTGCAATTTAGTTGCTGAGTGTAATTATTGTACGAGTTAGTTTTTGAGTTTACAAATGACTAAAGTGAGATTAAAAGGGACTCTGTCGATACGAGTTTTATAAATTCATGACTAACTCGTATTCGTAATTAAATTTAAAGACTAAACTGTAAAAACTTTGAGAAAAACTTTGAGGACTAAGTTGCTAATTTACTCCAGGAAGTTTTTATCTGGGGTTAGTTAATTGGTGTTGAAATTAATGGCTAACGTGTACAATAGTCTTGTGTAGTTAAGGGAATTGGTGAATTTTGATTAGTGGTGATTTTGATTGAGTTTTGTTGTTGGCTCATGTGCGTTCGATTGAGCAGGAAGTTAGATAAGAAAAAGAGAGAAAGAAATTGATTCATGGATTCTCTAAATAGCGTGTGTCATATAAATTTAACGGCTACATTTTTCAATCAATGATGCTACTGTGGTAAGAAAGTTGTCTGGAAGAGTTTCTGGCCATGCTGATTGTGCACCGTGATTTATTGTGGGGTGAACTTTTAGAACATCTTACGTAAATTTTAAATAAGCATAAAAATTTGGAGAAAGAAATGCCATTGAGAAGATTCTTTAATGAGGTCAAGAGTCAATTCTTACACTCATTTATTGGCTTGTGCTGTGTCCCCTTCTGTCCCACTTTTCTCTCCCTTTTAGTCCAATTGGAGAAAAGGCTTAAGATTTGTCAACCCTGACTTAACACTGCATAAGCTTCATTTGGCATTCATGGCATGTGATATTTTAACTGGGAAGTCATTGACTTTTGTTCAACAAAAATAATTTCTTACAAACTGAGGGGTGTAAGAATGGGGATGACTCCTGCGAGTCTAGTTGCGTGATGGGCGTCAAAGTACTGATAATCAATTTACTTTATATATACTAGATTGTATTTCTGTTAGTCCGCACTTCATATCTGCGTCTTGGGATTGTTGCATTCTTCAATGATTCCCTGGAGAAGATATTAATGGGATCGAAGGTCTGGCTATCTTTGAAATTATTAACTGTTGCTATTGACTTTTAGAGCTGTTGATCCTACTGGTTGCCTGATACTTGGTTAGGCACTAATTAAGCTTATATTTTAATGTGGAAAGGTGATTTATCTCATTGTGTTTTCTCATGATCTCAAAAGATAAATGTATATTAGCAAATTATGCTGTTTTGCCCTCGCACTTTCTTTCTTCTTTCTTTTTTTTTTTAGAATTGTTTTTACCTTTTTATCTTTTCTTCTCTGGATCTAAGAAAATTTCACTTTCATGGTTTTATGATGATTTACATTGTTTAGTATTGAATTTAATATCCGTATTTGGTTTAGTTGATTTGAAATATTTCTTCTGGGTTTTTTATGGATGGCAATTTATATACTAATTACTTATTTGCCTGGTGCTTCTCTAACTTTTCTGGAAGATCTGATAATCTCAATATCATTTTGCTGTGAGTAAGGGATAGTATATTTATTACTAAGTCAATTTTCTTTATAGAGGTTCTTCTGTACAATTGATTTTGGATTGTATTTTTGTGTTCTCCCTCTTTTCTAAGGAAAGATATTGTGTTGTTCTATAAAAGGTTCAATTTAGCTTTGTATATTTCTGGGTCATTATAGCTTTCTTACCTTCAATCATCACAATTGAAACTCTCATTACATTTTCAAGAGTATATATTTTTTAGTTCGTTTGATCAGCATAGTTAATCCTCTGATCTAAAACACCTTGAAACTGCATTATCAGTTGAATGAACATCAAAAATTTTAGTTCGTATAACTAGCATGTTGAATTTCTTTAGTTCCGTTTCCTTTTCTTTTTGAGGAGGGGGCAGAGTAGTTTGGAGGATGGTTTAGGTGCATTGAACTTGCTTCTATTCTGGAGCTCTTCTGTCATCTGAAAAGTGTTTTTCTCTTGAAGCTTGTGTTGAGGAGAAATAAGGAACTACTTGGCTGGGCTTCTATTCCAGCCTCAATGCTCATGGAGACAAAATTTGTGTAAAGTACTGGGACCAAATTCTGTACAGCTGGTTATAGGTTTTCTTATAATCATTTAGATTTTAACATTATTGTACAATAATTGTGCTATCTGATTCTTAAAGGGTACTAAATAGACTAATTGAGGTTTTCTTGCATAGGAGTTTTATCCCCTTCTTTCAATGCTCATGGTGGCAAAATTTGTACGAAGTAAATACAGGGACCGAATTTTGTACAGCTGGTTATTGGTTTTCTCATTATTATCTGAATTTTTTTAATGTTATACAATGATTGTCCAATGTAGTTCTTAGAGGGTACTAAATAGACCGATTGAGGTTTCTTAGCATAAGAGTTTTATCCCCTTCTTCATGTTCCTCAGATTTTTATTCATGTTGTTAAATGTTTTTTCATCGAAATGACGTCAAGGTCTTCTTCTTTCTAGCTCAGACTTTCTTTCATGTTGTTAAATGTCTTTTTCATCAAAATGACGTCAAGGTCTTCTTTCAAGCTCAGATTTTATTCATGTTTTTAGATGTATTTTTCATCGAAATGACGACAGGGGCGAGCTCAGACAATTGACATGACCTCCTTGATTCTCGTCTACATGGATAAGGGTTACATATGTGACGAGGTTGTGATTAAGGTTTCAAAAGGGGAGTGGGATTGATTCACTTGAGTATGGGAGGGAAGGAAGGATAACAAATTATGGTCTCCAGTTCAAAAAAATTAGAGAATAATGCACACACACTGGAGTTGCTCAATAAACTATGCACTTCCTTTGGCAAGGGATTGCTCACATTCAAAACAAAAGGGTAATGCTACACCTACACATATAAAAGATGGAGATTCGAAAACTCACATTTCATTTTTGCATTATTAGATTCACCAACACTTCTATGCAAATATTCATATACAACCAAACAGTTCTATATACTAGCTGTGTTTTTAATTCTATCAAAAAGTTGCCTTTCTAGCATTAACCAAGATAAAAGCTTGGCAAATAATCTATGGGAGCAAAGTAGCCAAATAGCCTATGCACCTCCAAAAGAAAGTGCTTGCTCACATTCAAAATGAGAATTTTGCTTCTTCCCGGACTAATTGCTTTTTGTTACTTTAAGAAAGTGGATGTAAGACAAATAATGTCAGATTTGGCATCACTTTTACACTCTTCATCTACTGAAAAAGTAGTTATTATAGGAGGATGCAAGAATTTATCATTCTAGAATATTCAATTTCAATTTGCATTTTGATTAAAAAAAATAAATTCAAGATTCAGTTTCAAAAGGATAAGCACAGGTGGGGGACAAATGTACAGCTACAAAGTAGAATATCTCTTATAGAAGACTAAGATTCACTCTTGTCTAAAAAAAAAAAAAACAAAATCCATATGGTTCAGCTTCTCCATTTGAAGTAGCAGGAAAACAACCCAATCAAAAAAGTGTCTCCTATTACTCCTGCTCTATCTTCATCAATCTTTGCTCCCCTTTCTGCTCATAGGCAATAGCTTATGTCAGTCTAATTTCATAGTTTCTTCCTCTTGCTTCCTCTTCATCGGTTCAGCAGGGAAGTATTTTACTCCCACTAGATCACCAACTTTGCTGATAACCTAAGAAAGCACAACAATCCCAGCCAGTTGGAGCAAAATATATTTTCATAATCTCCAACAAGGTTTTGCATGACGCATATTTTATCAAATAACATGACAAGATATATATTGCTCCTTGATATCTAATATAAGCACAAAACGTTATTTGCATTCCCTTTCCCTGGTTAAGTAGAAAATTTTCGTATTCTCAGCTATGGCAAGCATACCAAAATAATGGTACAGAAAACGTAACAGCTATCTTTCTACACTAAAGTGACACATTCACAACAACTTAAATGATGCATTTTGTGTAAAGTTAACCATAATGAAAATCAAAGTGTATACCTGCAAGTCTTTGATAAGGTCTTCCTTTGAGTGAGAAGCAGATATGCATATGCGTGCTCTGCCTGCTAGTAGGGGTGTTGCTGGATATGACACTGTTGACACAACTACCTGAAACAGGACCATTCAAAAATGGATTTTTTTATTTTTTGGCTGAGAAGGAAAAGAATTCATTAAGAAAGGATCAATCATATTCACAATTTGGGGCGTCAATAAGGGGCATGATAAGCAGTTGGGTGTTTTCGCATTCTGCTTGAGGCACTCCCTTGAGAAGGCAGGGAGTTTTGCTGGGTTGTAAAGCATGGTTGGCATTACAGGAGCATCATTATCTCCACGAACCTCAAATTCCATCTTCTACAATTCTGACCTGAAAAAATTGCTATTTTCACGAATTTTTGCAAGTTTCTGAGCACCTATTTGGAAACAATTTGCTTCAATTAATGTGAAGTAAACAAAGTAGATGGATGTGTTAGTTTGGGATAGATGCATGTACAAGAGTTGCATGTAGAAAAAGCCAAAGAATAACACTAGTGTCAGCCAAACCTCTATTGGAACCATCCTCTCCAAGGGTAACCTTTATGGCTGATATTATTTGTTGTGCTGCTGGTGGTGAAATTGAAGTTGCATAAAGATGAGCAGGGCAAGTGTGCTTCAAGTATTGGATAAGCTCCTGACAGTAGATCCAAAAGTTGAACATAGGAATCACAGAATTTCTCATGGAGCTCCAACTGCACATCAATACAGCAATACTAGATGGCTTCAGTTGCATGAAACTATCACTTTTATGTTCCCTCCCATCCCTTCTTTTCTATAGGCCCCTTTCCTTTTTTTTTTACTTTTCTTTACATACAATTAACACATTTTGTAACTTCTTGGTTTTACATGAAAAGTAGGAAAAACATAGCTCATATTCAATAAGAGAGAAAATATTTTTAGAAAGTTGTTTTAATCATTAAATTTGGAGTATCATATTTTAGTATGCTTACTTTAGATCCTGCAATATAACCCCCCACATGATCCAAATGATTTGGTGAATGTCCCCATCATGATGTCAACATCATCAGGATCCACATCCAAGAGCTCACAAATTCCTCTTCCAGTCTTGCCCATTGCTCCAATGCTGTGTGCTTCGTCTAGGTATATATATATGCCTAGAAAGCAATGGAAAGATGCAAAAAACAACAAATAAATAGATAATTATATATTAAACAAAACTTATAATGAAAAACTCAGAAAATCCCCTTCTAAGTCTGTTTGGCAGAAAGGAAAGGGAAGGGATCGAAGGAAAACTTATTGGGTTTATTTCCCTCCCTTCTCTACAGAAGCTAGGGAAAAAGGTAGCTGCATGAAAAGTTGTCATATGACATAAAAAATTATTCAAAATTTCAAATACCAAGTTAAATAATTTGAAGATTGCGTGGAGTATACTTTTTACACAAATTAAATAATTTTCCTGGACATGAACCATTTACGTCATTTTATTGTAAAAAGTTTGTAGGATGCCCCATCCCTATAAAGATTTATTCAAATATTAAGGATTCTTAACATGCATAACCAAACCGCACAATTTATACATTAGATCACAATTACCATCATACCATGTTAACAAACACAACATTTTTTGCATATGGCTATGATTTCTGGTAGTTTGCAAAGCTCCCCTTCCATGCTATATATCCCCTCCACAATAATAACTATCTTTCTCCAAGGTCTATGGGTTGTTGGACGTCCCTCTACAATTTTTTTCTTAATATACTTCTTCAAGATATGATGGTTTTGCAGAAAAGATTTAACTAGATCACTAAAGAAGTTTTAGTATCATAAATATCTAAAATATTTAACTTTTTAAAAGATGTGCTAATATATCCAAATTAAAATTAAACTCTAAGTCAAACGATTTAATTTTGATCTAGTTAAGGTGTTAGAGTACAAAACTTCTTTACACTATCATTCAATCATGTTTTATCAAATCATTAAAGAAGTTTGACTAACATAATTACTAATTAGAAAACCTAACCTTTTAAATGATGTGCCAACATATATTGAATGATAATATAAATTTTTTTACATAAACAATGAATCTATTTATCTATTTATATTTATTTATCTATCTATCTATTCTATTTATAATATATAAAAGCCGAATTCCACATCAGCTTATCCCATCTCTTCTTTTTAGACATGTCAACAAAATTTTATAATTCATAGCCTGTGGTGCAATGTCTTCTAAGCTCTTTTGCCTATCTTACATTAGTGATAATGCTTCATTTTAATCTCCACTTCTGCCACATTAACAATTTTACACACCCCTCACCTACCCATTTTCAATACCTTTGCACATTAAATGCCCACCATCACTCTTTCACATTGTTTCAAAAGCTCTTCTCGTTCCTTCATTTTTAACCTTTTCTTCTTTCCTTTTATTTGCATCGAGCATTGATTTGGTCATCATCTCTGCCGCCTTACCGCCACCAATACCACCATCGCCATTGAAGCTGCCATGGAGGCAAGAGAACAGTCCCGCGCAGAGAGTTTATAGTACTGGTGATTCGCAAAATTCCACTATATTAATCCTTCGCATACACTTCTATACGTTATATACTTTCCAGTTGTATTTCTTGAGAACTAAACTACCACGATCAACTACTTCTCATAACCTTTACTATGTTTACTGTTGAGTTCACAACGACTTCAAAATTAATAGAATATATTTGTTTATGATAGTTAAATACTTCCATACACAATATACCTTTTTTTAACATATATTATCTACACACAAACATATTCTGACTTTGGAAAATTGAGAGTGACTTTTCATATAGTCTAATTATCATACAATAAGGGGTAACTTGGCTAAGTTAGTGATTTTTTTTATTATCAAATTCTACTTCTATCATAAATAAAAGAATTTAAGAAAAGAAAAAAGTTACCTCTTATTACTTGTAGTAATTTATAATGAATGGACCCAAACATAATATGAAGATACTTCATATGGTCATGCAGGAAATTTGGAAGTTATAAGCCTTTGTACTTGCCAATGAAAGCATTCCCACAAAATAAAATATATAAGATGAGAGTTGGAGTTTTAAAAAAAAAGAAAAATGAAACAATTCATTTATCCTCCTATAACGCGTGGTCTACATCTAGTAATATATAAAAGCTAAGGCGTGGGTTATGGATGGAGTTGCCATTTCAGCTACTTACAACTTCCTTTTATTGCCATGTCAGCATTTGGCATATGGTGTCAACTTCTGGTTCAACTCCAATCCCTCCTTTTCTCCCTGGTCACATTTGCTCACAGTCTGTTTTACGCTCACTGATGCACACTTTTTAATTATTGCATTTGTAAATTTAAGTGCAGGTTGTTTCAAGTAATAAATTTCTCGGAAGTTCAAGGTCAATCTATAGGGAATTGTTAAAGATTAATTAAGGTGAAGTGAATATTTTGTTACTACGATTAAAATTATTTACTTGAGTAAAAAGATTCACTCTTGGTAAATAAAATAAAGGTAAGATTAATTCTTTTTGTAACTCAATTAGAATCCTCACAACATAAAGTTTCCAATCGAAAAATACAACGTTAAAAGTCTATTTAAAATAATATACATATTTATATTATGTTTCCGAAAAATATTATCACCACTTATAAATTGGTTAAAGTATTCATTGTGCCAATATTTTGTCTACAACAAATCAAGAACTCCACTTTATAAGGAGAGTTTCTAACACCACCACTTGTAAATGGGTTAAAGCATTCATTGTGCCAATATCTTGTCTACAACAAATCAAGAACTCTACTTTACAAGGAGGGTTTCTAAATTGATTGGAAACTAAATACAATACGTATAATAACCACTTAAAAATATATCATTTAAGTACAAGAGAGAAATTAATCTAACCTTATTTCATTACCAAGAACTTCACCCCTTCATCCAAGTAAAATGAAACTTAATTACTCATAGATAAGAAGAAAGAAAGAGAGAAGAAGAAGAAGAAGAACATGACTTTAATTTATAACAAAGGAAAATTACTACAAGAAAACCTAGTAATAAAATAGCATCATTTTGGTAACTAACACTTAACACCCTCAATGATCTGCCAAGGACCCCTTTTATAGAGGATTAGAGATACAAAATGACAAGGGGGCCGAGTCATTAGTGGGTGGATGAGTGAAAAATGAGTGGAAAATGCCAAATGACTTTAGGTGAGTGGGAAATTATGGAGATTCCTTGTCTCCGAAATCATGCAGCCCTGAAGTCATTGCATTCGTCATTTTTGAACCAAGTGGTCTTCATAAAAGTTGTAGGCCTGGATCTTAGCTTTCAAATGGCTTTGGTTTGAGTCTAATATCATTTCTATAACTCTAGATAAGTTCAAATTACTAAACACTACCCAGGCCCAGTCATAGCTCCTCTGTTCTGACTTCTAAGCCTAATATCATCTTCAAGGAGTCCGATTCTGGAAAAGTGTTCAACATGAAAGTTGTAGATATGGGTCTTAACTATTCAAAATATAAATTTCAGCCCATTTGACAACCTCTAGCCCAAAAAATGCATGAACGGTACACATAGATCAAGCTGTCAGGAACAGCACTCTAGTTCTTTCTTTAACCCCAATTTGAGTTATCTACTCGTGTGATTGGGCCTTTGACGTCTTCATGAAAGTTATAGAGCTCTCTCTTATCTTTAAAATGCCATCAGATTCACCTCATTTGACCACCTACATCCCAAGATATAGCCCAAATACAAAAGCAACGTAAGACATAAATTATGCTGAAAAATTCAATTAAGTCCAATTTGAGTCTAAACTTACAAAACATAATCAAAATCAATCAATTAAGTACATGGAGATTGTAAATGACTAAAAATGAAGGCTTATTAATGTATCAAATATGTGATCATCAAATTCCCCCACACTTAGCTTTTTGCACTCCTGAGCAAAACACATAAGACCACTCACAAAAAAAAAAACGAAACAGACTCAAAAGCTAAACACTCTAAAAGACTCAATTTCTAATAATATTTAAAAATGAAGAGCAATCAATCATTCAAGTAATCAAAACATTCATGAGGTAACATATCTTCACTTCTCAAATCAACAATCAAGGATATTTCAATTGAAAAACATGAGTCAAGAATGATAGATTTTCACAAGATTCACTCTCAATCCCTCAAGTGTTTAAAAGGTAAGTATTTCACTCAATTCAACCCATGAAAATTGCACTACCATAAGCTTGCTTATCTTCTACTTCTCCACTACTCAGAACACATGCACACACAAATCATGAGGACTTTATTCAAGGTTGTAATGGAGTCAAGGTAAAGGAGGAGGTAATATGAATATGACAAGTTAAACACCAGAGAATAAAAGAACATGAGAGCTGAGTTCAATTAACAAGCATGAAAGTTCATCCCAACTCTACCTAATACAAATTCCCTTTACATATTTTTTTCCTTTCCTTTATTACCTTGTTGACCCTCTTCTTTTTACATTTTTTTGATTGATTTTTTTTTTTTACAAAAAGAACATCATATATACATTTTTTTAAACCATTCTGCACACACACCCCCACACTTGTTCAAGAACTCATCGAATGACAAAACTAATGTTCTTTTATTCCCTAAGGTCAAGTAAGAACATGATTTTTCATTTAAGGCACATAATGAGTTCGAAACAAAGAATAGTCAAATAAGCTCAAAGGGGTTAAGCAAGGGGAAATAGGTCATTTCTAATGCTTTATGTTAGCAGGAATCAAAGAATTTTCAAGAAGTCATAAGAGTGCTTGATATCATATTGAGACAACATGCTGCTAAACAAGGCTGGCTATTTGATTAAAGTAACTATTTCAAAAAAAATGTCTCAATCATATTTATGTATGCATATGAAAATGTAGTCTAAAAAAGAATCAAAGTAAGTTCTAGAGTAACAATTCCATGAGTGAAATTCACACAAAAAAGAAGAGAATGGTACAAATGTTCAATCCATTCATCAATAGGCTCAAAATCTCACAAGACATAATTCTATTATTCTCAGTCCACCAATTCAACATCCATAACCAAGCATGTGAATTTTAAGAAAGAAGACAATTTACTCAATCATGCAAATTTTCCTGAATTTGAATTGCTACTTCCACACAAACTAGTTATCTACCCCAACTAAGATGCGTCTTAAGAGTAAAATTTACTCCTTACTCTGTCATCCTTAACTGGTTTAGTAAATTACTGACAAACATATAAACACAACAAACATATTAATACACACACTTCCTAAAAAATTTTTTAATTTTTTTTACACAACTATCCTTCCCCCCAACCAGATCATAACATTGTCCTCAATGTCAAAGATAGATAGGTAAAGGATAGAAGATAGTAGCTACTGTAATTACTGAAAAGAGAAATCTCACACAAATTTAAACAGAAACAAAGTATGATAAATAAAACTAATGATAAAGGAAAGTTATAGATGAAGTGACAAATCACACTCTTGTTCCTTGCTGCCTCCCTTGCTGTTGCCTCTCTTGTTGCTACCTCCCTTGCTGCTGCCTTCTGACCAATCTATCTGAGCTGTTACTAGATCAGGTTCATAAACAAAAATTTCTAATTTATCAATCAACTCATCAATAGTGGAAGCAAAAATAAGGAGTCGTCTTACCGAAAGTGTGATGAATTTCTGTTCCACAGCATGGTCAAGAAAATATAACAAAAGATCAAAGAAATTATTAACATTCAGCAAACCTATGGGTTTATGGTGGATGTTCAGTTGGGCCCAAGAGACAATTTGAAAAATTTCTTCCAAAGTACCAAAACCACCAGGTAAGACAATGAATGCATCAGAGTTTTCAATCATCGCCTTCATTCGTCCATGCATAGATGATACCTGAATTTCCAGTCCAATTGTCTTTCCAACGATGTTCTTTCGAGTTAAAGGTTCAGGAATGACACCTAAAACTTGATCACCTCTTACAAATGCAGAAAGTGATACAGCCCCCATTAACCCAAGGCAACCTCCCCCATATACTACACGAATGTTCCTCGCAGCAAGTGTTCTACTAACAGTGCTTACTGCGTTTACAAACTCTAAATTCTTACCATAACTTGTCCCACAAAATACACAGATACTGACAAATCTATGAACAGAAGAAGAAGCTCCCTCCATTTCTACACCCACACTCTCTTTGAAGGATTATGAGTTGCAGGAAAGTGAAGAAAATGGAGTGTTTAAATAGGGAAGAGTATAGAAAAAGTAATAATAGCTCATATACAGGTAGGTTGGCTGGTGTCAGAAAAGTTTGAAAATTTAAAAATAATAATTTTTTTTTGTTTTTTTTGTTTTTTTTGTTTTATTTGTTTTGTTTTGTTTTTGTTTTTGTTTTTGTTTTTTTTTATTTCAAGAAAACCATCAGGGTAAAGAAGTCTAGAAACCCCCGAAGGATCCCATCCAAAGGATCGTCTGTCCAAAATCAAAATTCAACAAAATCATACAAAGATAAAATAATAATAACAAATGATTACATACCTTTATGTACAAGTTTCATGGCAGATCTTTATACTGCGTATCATGAGTGTAGTAATACCAAGACGGCTCAGCCAATCTAGGCATTCTTCTCCCTCCCGCTTGTGGGATATCCTAGCCTATGCATCGTCCCTCTAGTTAAAGAGAGAAAATCTGAATACGACGACCAGTGACCACAGCCAGTGAGAGGTCACTAGAGAACCCATGGCATTAAATCACAGGATCCAACTCAGAGGCATTGTCACGCGAGAATGCAAACACGGGAAGCTTCTTTCTGTCCATCAGCAAGCAGAGCCTTTGGTTAAAACCTGGGAATGTTTGTGCGGCTCTCTACAGAGCATGGCACACGAACCTTATTTACCGACGGGCGTGTGAAGGTCCACCCGAGTCAATGACGGGTCTGCCACTGGTAGGGGCTCCTAATCTAATTAAAGACCAAGTACAACCGAAGTTTCACCCTTTTTTATTCTTTTTTATTTCATTTTTTTCTTTTTTTTTTTCTTTTTTTTTTTTTGAAAATGTACAAGATAATATATACATGTTGTTGTGATTGTGGCTAACATCTTCCTCTGGTTTCATGTCTAGAAACGGCTTAAATGCCTTCTATGAGTCAGGGATAAGCTTCCCATCTAATTTTCTTTTAAATTGGCAAATAGGGTCTTTTTGAGTCAGATTCCCAAGACTATAACGCTCTTGTTCGTCCTTGAAGAGATTCCACAAACTAAGAAGTTCACGCTGCACAACTCCACAAGAATGCGTCTCAAGAGTCAATAAGATATTATCTAATAACTCCTTACTCAGTCCATTCTTAATGAAAAATATTTTATCTTCTCTGTTTACAGAAACCATCCCCAAAGAGTGACATTGCATGTTGCAATTCCATCGTGCACACTTGTAGCAAACTTTCATTCTTTTTGCTCTTCGCCTTTTTGAAAATGAACTTTTACCGAGACCAGGCATGTATGGGACAAATAAATCTGAAGATTCACCAGCTAAACGAACCTTTGCTTCGATTATCCAGCATATATCTTTTGGGATGCCCTTATACATTAACAGTCTCAGTCTTTCACACTTAGCTTCATAGACTTTTGTTAGAGCATTTAGAGGGAGAGAAGGAAAATGTTTTCTTAGATTTGAGAGAATGACATCCATTTTAAAAGGAGAGGAAATCAGTTATTATGGGAAACTGAAAAACAAACCGACTTGAGAGTCACGGAGTACCATTATCCGCCATTTAACTGGGAACACAAAGAATTGCAAAAAGAAAGAAACAACATTAAAATAAATTCTACTCATAACAAAGATTAGAAAGAGAAATGGATTCTACCTCAACAACTTGATGTTCCAGAAATGGTTTGAGTCTTTGTCCACTGACCTTAAATATAATATCATTCCTAGGATTCTTAATGTCTATGGCCCCATAAGAATACACATGTTTGACAATATAAGGATCAATCCACCTAGATCTCAATTTTTCAGGGAATAGGTGAAGACGAGAATTATAAAGTAGAACTTTTTGACCAATTTCAAAAGTTTTTCTGAAAATTGATTTGTCATGAAAAGATTTTGTTCTAACTTTATAAATCTTTGAGTTTTCATATGCATCATTTCTTAATTCCTCAAGTTCATTCAATTGCAATTTGCGTAACTTGGAAGCATCAACAAGACTTAAGTTAAAAGTTTTAATGGCCCAAAATGCTTTATGCTCCAATTCTACAAGCAAATGACAAGGTTTTTCATAAACTAACCGATAGGGAGACATGCCCAAAGATGTTTTAAAAGTAGTACAGTAAGCCCAAAGTGCATCGTTTAGTCTTAAAGACCAATCTTTACGATTTGGGTTAACCATTTTTTCCAAAATTTGTTTAATCTCCCTATTTGCTAATTCAACTTGTCCACTTGTCTGAGGATGATAAGGGGTTACAATTTTGTGGGTAATGCAATATTTCTTCATTAAGGATTCAAATGATTTATTACAAAAATGTGTTCCCCCATCACTGATGATAGCTCGAGGAATTCTAAATTGACTCAAAACATTTTCTTTTAAAAATTTTAGAACAGTTTTATGATCATTGTGCCGACATGAAATCGCCTCAATCCATTTTGAGACATAATCAACTACAACCAAAATGTACACAAATCTAAAAGATGATGGAAATGGACCCATGAAATTAATTCCCCAACAATTAAAAATTTTAATGACAAGGATAAGGTTCAAATACATCATATTTCTTTTAGAAATGGACCCTAATTTTCGATAACTTTCACAACTTTTGCAAAAAGTATAACTGTCCTTAAATAAAGTGGGCCAATAAAATCCACACTGCAAGATTTTCGCAGCTGTTTTCTTTGAAGAAAAATGACCTCCACATGCTTCTGAATGACAAAATTTAATGACACTACTTACCTCATTGTCAGGTACACATCTTCGAAAGATTTGATCAGGATAATATTTGAACAAATATGGGTCATCCCAAAAGAAATTTTTTACCTCAATCAAAAACTTTTTTCTATCTTGGTGTGTCCACTGAGGCGGATCTTACCCGTTACAAGAAAATTTACAATGTTAGCAAACCAAGGCATGAAATTGACAGAAAATAAAAATTCATCGGGAAAAGAATCATTGATAGGTGTGCTATCAAAAGATGAGCCTGTTGTCAGCCTTGACAAATGATCTGCAACAATATTTTCGGCTCCTTTCTTGTCTTTTATTGTGATGTTGAATTCTTGAAGCAACAAGATCCACCGTATCAACCTAGGTTTGGCATCCTGTTTAGACATTAAATATCTAACAGCAGCATGATCAGTAAAAACAACAGTGGATGAACTAATTAAATAAGCTTGAAATTTGTCCAATGCAAAAATTACAGCAAGTAGTTCTTTTTCAGTAGTGGTGTAATTTATTTGTGCACTATTCAAAGTTCGACTTGCGTAATAAATTACATGAGACTTACCTTCCTTTCTTTGGCCTAAAACAGCGCCAACAGCAAAATCACTAGCATCACACATCAACTCAAAAGGCAAAGACCAGTCAAGAGAATGCATGATAGGAGCAGAAGTCAAAAGACCGATTAATTTTTGAAAATATTTTTGACAATCTTGAGTCCAATCAAATGGTGTATATTTTGTTAGAAGATTACATAAAGGTCTAGATATGACACTAAAGTCCTTTACAAATCTTCTGTAAAATCCTGTATGTCCTAAAAAGGAACGAACTTCTCTGACAGTTTTTGGGAAAGGCAAATGAGCAATTAATTCAACTTTGGCCTTATCAACTTCAATTCATTTAGAAGATATCACATGACCTAACATTATTCCTGAGGTAACCATGTAATGACATTTTTCCCAATTTAATACAAATCTTTTTTCTTCGCATCTTTTAAGAACTTTTTCCAAATTATCAAGACAATTTTCAAAAGAATTTCCAAAAACTATCAAATCATCCATGAAAATCTCTAAATAATGCTCAATCATGTCACTGAAAATACTTAGCATGCATCTTTGAAAAGTTACCGAAGCATTACAAAGACCAAAAGGCATTCTTCTATATGCAAAAGTGCCAAAGGGGCAAGTAAAAGTGGTCTTTTCTTGGTCCTCTAATGCAATTAGTATTTGATTATACCCTGAATAACCATCAAGAAAACAATAGTAGGGATGTCCTGCTACTCTTTCCAGAATCTGATCAAGAAATGGCAATGGAAAATGGTCTTTCCCAGTGGCTGCATTCAATTTTCTGAAATCAATACACATACGCCAACTAGATGAGACTCGGGTAGGTATTAATTCTCTTTTTTCATTTTCAACCATTGTTATTCCAGATTTCTTAGGCACAACTTGTGTAGGGCTTACCCACTGGCTATCAGAGATAGGATAGATAATTCCAATATCAAGTAATTTAAGAACTTCGGCTCTAACTACCTCTTTCATGTGTGGATTTAATCTTCTTTGAGGTTGTTGATATGTTTTAGCATTATCCTCTAAATGTATTCTATGTGTACAGATTAATGGATTAATGCCTTTTATATCCTTTAATGTCCATCCAATTGCATTTTTATGCCTTTTAAGTACTTCTATCAACTTACCTTCTTGTTCTTTGGTCAGGGATGAGGAAATTACTACTGGAGAGCTTTGTTCTTCTCCCAAAAATGTGTACTTCAATCCATCAGGTAATGGCTTCAGTTCCAGTGTGGGTACTTCTTTATGGGCATCATCATTCATGGATTTTAGCTCTTCGAATCTTAGCTTCATTCCTTTGTATTCCATTTCCTGTGTACAGTCAAGCAAAGAGCATATTTCAGAAACATCATCATCTAATTGTATAGCTGAATCAAATGAATTAATTAAACAGATTTCTAATGAGTCAGAAGAACTCCTGATTTGAAGATGATCATCTATAATAGCCTCAATCCCTTCAATCTCTTCCTTTTCATCATAAACTTCATGTGGTTGCTTGCACATGTTGAAAACATTAAGCTCCAATGTCATATTTCCAAAAGTTAGCTTCACCACTCCATTTTTGCAATTTATCAAAGTATTAGATGTTGCTAAAAATGGGCGACCTAGAATAACAGGAACTGATTTAGAACTATCAACCATAGGTTCAGTTTCCAAGACAATAAAATCCACAGGATATATGAATTTATCAACTTGTACTAACACATCTTCTACTATTCCTTTTGGATTTTTAATTGATCTATCAGCAAGTAGAAGAGTTACAGAAGTTGGTTTTAACTCACCAAGATTGAGTTGTTGATAAACTGAATATAGAAGCAAATTAACACTAGTACCAAGATCAAGTAAAGTTCGTTCAATTTTATGTTCACCAATAATGCATGAAACTGTAGGACAACCAGGGTCTTTATATTTCAACTCATTATTATTTTGAACAATGGAGCTTACCTGTTCAGTCAAAAATGCTTTCTTTTTCATATTATGTTTTCTTTTAACAGTGCACAAGTCTTTCAAAAATTTGGCATAACAAGGAATCTGCTTGATAGCATCTAACAGAGGAATATTGACCTTCAATTGTTTAAAGATTTTTAAAATGTCACTGTTATGATTCACTTTACTTAAATTGTTTAATGCTTGAGGAAATGGGGGTGAAGACGAGGGTTTGATCTCCTTTTGGCTAGGTGGCTTATCAACTCCTTCCTCATATTTGGGAACTGACTCATCATTTTTCTCAAAAAGTTCAAGAATTTGTTTTTCAACAACATTTCCACTCCTAAGTGTTATCACTGAGTTGACTTAATCTATTTTTTGACTTTCTGAACCACCCTCATTTAGGCTAAACTGACACTTGGGATTTGGTTGAGGTTGAGAGGGAAATTTTCCTTTCTCGTGAATGGCAAGTGCAGAAGAAAGTTTAGTAAGAGTGTCTTTTATGTCAATCATGGCTTGAGTGTTTTGGTTATTGATGGCCTCTTGTTTTTCCATGAATGCATGCAATGTTCCTTCAAGGTTTTTCCTATATGGTGGGACATAGGATGCATATTCTTGAGGATTTTGAGAATCTTGTTGTGCTTGAGGAGGTGGTGGTTGCATGAATTATGCCTAGTTGTTGTTCCTCTAACTGAAATTCGGGTGATTTCTCCATCTCGGATTGTATGTATCTGAAAAAGAAAAAGTGAATGGCTTTTTAAAATTATTCATTGCATTTACTTGCTCATGCACAACTTCTTTAAAAACAATAATTTTTGGACATTCATTTGTTGAGTGTCCTAATTCATCACAAATGTCACAAATTTCTTCATTTTGAGCAGATTTGATTTCTTTTACTTTCTCGGATTCCATGACTTCAACCTTTCTAGCCAGACTAGCAAACCTAGCATTTAAATCTTCTTCTTGACTAAGATGATATTTTCCTTTACTAGCATTTGCAAGGTTATATCTAATTGAATTTTCAGAAGGATTGGTACTATGCCAAGATTGAGAATTTTCAGCCAAATGGTTTAAATAGTCTAAAGCTTCTTCGGGTTCTTTATCAAGAAATTCACCATTGCACATTGTTTCCACAAATTGCTTGGTTTCAGGTGTTAACCCTTCATAAAAGAAGCTTATAGTGCGCCATTTTTTAAAACCATGATGTGGGCAAGAATTCAACAAATCTTTAAAACGTTCCCAACTTTGAAAGTATGCTTCATTGGAATTTTGGGAAAAAATTTGGATTTGTCTTTTCAAAGCATTGATTTTATGTGTTGGAAAAAATTTCTTCAAAAACTCACCTTGTATTTCTTGTCATGTGCCAATTGATCTTGGTTTTAAAGTGTTAAGCCAAGTTTTTGCTTAATCTTTCAAAGAAAAAGGAAATAATTTAAGCTTAACAACCTCTTCAGTGCAAGTTTGATCATGAAAAGCAGTACATACTTCCTCAAATTCTTTTAAATGTAAATATGGGCTTTCAGATTCTAAATCATGAAAATTAGGAAGTAAAGAAATCATATCTGGCTTGAATATAAAATTGTTGGCATTGAGTGGAAAGATAAAACATGATGGACTAGAATTTTGAGATGGTTGCAGATACTCACACATAGTTTGCAACGGTTAATTTTCATGTTCATCATGCACACTTTCGTTTTCAGTCATTGTGCTTAATGTGTGTGATTGTGATTCAAACAAATCAATATGTAAAGTACCTGGATTAACTCTAACTAAACCACCAGAATTTAAATCACGATACCAATTAAGCATAAACAAGTAACTTACAGTATAAAATAAAACGTACAAGTTAGCAGTATAAACTGTCCATTAAATACTAACAAAGGTGTGATATAAACCAACCACCAAATAAGTTAATAAGCATAAAAATTAAAAAGTTAGTATACAGATAAATTAAAATGTTAGAAGCAGAAAAAGTAAAAAGTTAGATAGCTGATAAAGTAAAAAGTTAGTAAGTTAGTAAGTGAGTTAGTAAGTTAGTAAACAAAAAATAAATGACAGAAAATAAATAACAAAAAAAATAAAATAAATACGAGAAAATAAAGTACAGAAAGTAAATTTAAAATATGAAAACTAGAGAATCGGCAAGCCGATTTTTTGCTCCAACGAAATAGAAGAGAAGAAAAAAGATTATTTCATTAATGATTAAAGATTACAGAAAGTAAAAGGGAGAGTTTTCCCCCACTGTTAGTATGCACAGAAATTAAAAAGGAAGAGGTTCCCCCACTAGTTAGTATGTTAGTATATATACAAAATTTTTACACCAGAAATTCAGTCTTCAAATCAAGTCCCCGGCAACGGCGCTAAAAACTTGATACACACTTTTTAATTGTCGCATTTGCAAACCCAAGTGCAGGTTGTCTCAAGTAATAAATTTCTCGGGAGTCCGAGGTTGATCCACAGGGAATTGTTGAACATTAATTAAGGTGAAGTGAATATTTTATTACTACGATTAAAATTATTTACTTGGGTAAAAAGATTCACTCTTGGTAAGTAAAATAAATGTAAGATTAATTCCTTTTGTAACTCAATTAGAATTCTCGTAACATGGAGGTTCCAATCGGAAAATACAACGTTAAAAGTCCATTTAAAATAATATACATATTTATATTATGTTTCCGAAAAATATTACCACCACTTATAAATGGGTTAAAGCATTCATTGTGCCAATATTTTATCTACAACAAATTAAGAATTCCACTTTATAATGAGAGTTTCTAACACCACCACTTGTAAATGGGTTAAAGCATTCATTGTGTCAATCTCTTGTCTACAACAAATCAAGAACTCCACTTTACAAGGAGGGTTTCTAAATTGATTGGAAATAAAATACAATACCTATAATAACCACTTGAAAATATATCATTTAAGCACAAGAGAGAAATTAATCTAACCTTATTTCATTACCAAGAGCTTCATCCCTTCACCCAAGTAAAATGAAACTTAGTTACTCATAGATAAGAAGAAAGAAAGAGAGAAGAAGAAGAAGAAGAACATGACTTTAATTTATAACAAAGGAAAATTACTACAAGAAAACCTAGTAACAAAATGGCATCATTTTGGTAACTAACACCTAACACCCTCAACGATCTGCCAAGGACCCCTTTTATAGAGGATTAGAGATACAACATGACAAGGGGGCTAAGTCATTAGTGGGTGGATGAGCGGAAAATGAGTGAAAAATGCCAAATGACTTTAGGTGAGTGAAAAATTATGGAGATTCCTTGTCTCCGAAATCATGCAGCTCTGAAGTCATTGCAT
The DNA here is from genome assembly GCA_029884595.1 of Ormosia semicastrata. NCBI lineage: Eukaryota > Viridiplantae > Streptophyta > Magnoliopsida > Fabales > Fabaceae > Ormosia > Ormosia semicastrata. The sequence goes on from JAQQTO010000056.1 coordinate 58,433,677, forward strand.
TCGTCATTTTTGAACCAAGTGGTCTTCATAAATGGCTTTGGTTTGAGTCCAATATCATTTCTATAACTCCAGATAAGTTCAAATTACTGAATATTGCCCAGGCCTAATCACAGCTCCTCTGTTCTGACTTCTAAGCCCAATATCACCTTCAAGGAGTCCGATTCTGGAAAAGTGTTCAACATGAAAGTTGTAAATATGGGTCTTAATTCAAAATATAAATTTCAGCCCATTTGACAACCTCTAACCCGAAAAATGGCATGAACGGTACACATAGGTCAAGCTGTCAGGAACAGCACTCTAGTTCTTTCTTTAACCTCAATTTGAGTTATCTATTCATGTGATTGGGCCTTTGAGGTCTTCATGAAAGTTATAGAGCTCTCTCTTATCTTTAAAATTCCATCAGATTCACCTCATTTGACCACTTACATCCCAAGATATAGCTCAAATACAGAAGCAACGTAAGACGTAAATTATGCTGAAAAATTTAATTAAGTCCAATTTGAGTCCAAACTTACAAAACATAATCAAAATCAATCAATTAAGTACATAAAGAGTGTAAATGACTAAAAATGAAGGCTTATTAATGTATCAAATATGTGATCATCACTCACATTGTCATGAAAGGGAGCACATGCTGCCCCTTGATTTATTTTTTTTGAAGAAATATTAACTATTATTAGTATATAGTTTAAGACTTAAGTGTCTCTAAAAAATAATATTATCCCCCGTTATCCTTTAAATTATTAAATCTATTAACCTAATACTAGTAACATTTTCTTTTCCCCACTGTTTCCGATTAACAATTCACAAATCGCAAATCTCAATACTAATCCTATTCAGCAAATTGCAATTGAAATTTTGTTTAGTTTTTGCGTTTAGAGTTTGGACGTTGGGCGTTGGTGAGTCACAAGTGAGTTTGTGGGAATTGGCGTGGCAAAAACAACAATGATAACGCATTAAGCAAGAGATCTTTGTTTTTTCTCTTTTCTTAATCGACCAAAGACTCTTCTTGACTATATATATATTTATCAATTTTTTTAGCTCATTCTCTGAAATTTTTAAAGCATGGAGCTTCTATTTTGACTCCAAAAAAAAAAATGTTGGAGTTTTTTGATTCATTGTGTAGTTGTTGTTTTCTTTAGTGTCTCCATTATTTTTCTCCACTTTAGGTAGCATTTTTTTAATTCTTAGTTTTTCTTTCCATGATCTCTTTTGTGGAATTACTATTTAGAAATATAGTTGTATAACCTGCACCAAAGGTTTACCAGCTCAGAAGACTGAATCACTGAATCAACGGATCATTGTAGGTCAAATGGTTGAATCGGAAAACTAAGACAAAGAAAAAAATATTTTTTAAAAAAATATTATATAAAAAATTACTTGATATAAAAAATATTGTATTAAAAAATACTTAAAAAATACTATATGAAAAAAATACTTCCAAATAAATAATGATAATAATATATTAGTTAGATAATAATATAAATTAAAAATTAAGAATAATACTAAATATGAGTATATGATCTAGTGATAGAATGTATTTTGTGACAAAGACTTTTATGTATAATGTTCAAATATTAAAAGTCACATTTTTGAAGTTTTAATTCTAAAAAAAAAATAAAAAAACCAAGTCAACCTGCTGACGAATCACCAAGTCGCCTGGGTTTAATTGGGTTGGTAAAAAAAAAAATTCTAATTGATTTACTGTACTATCTTAAAACTCCAGTCATGAGTTTCCAAGATAGATCATCTTGTGTGTCCGATTCGTATAACTATATTTATAAATCTTTATAGCTATATTTATAAATCTTCAGTTGTTATTCTCTTTATATGCCATTAGTTATTGTTCTCTGTTAGTGCTCCCCTGATCTCCGTGACATGACTCTCCCACTTGTTATATGTCCCTTTGACTTAATTTTCCTTCCTCATTCTATGCTTAGTTATGTGGTCTTTTGAGTGACTAAAATTCACGCCTGTAATCCCTAATTTCTCTTCCTCTTTCTCTTTAATTCCACAGTTACATATGTAGATAGACCTTCCCAGCTTTATATATCATGTTATTGGTCTTTGAATCGAAGATCGAGCTCAAAAAATTGAGGTGCATGATTTGCATAAATGTATTACTGTTTGGGAGCTGCGGGTGGTGGGCTGGGAGGTCAGTTACGGTGCTAAAGAAGCAAGATAATATGCATGTCATCATTCGTCCAATCCATTAACAATCAATAATTTTGGTCATGAGTTAATTGCAGATTGGCTTATCCTCTTCTGAATTTGTTTGTTACGTATCTTCTGATTTGGCAGGGTATCAACCTTCCAACTACAAAAAATGCAAGGTATACCAAAATCATTTCATGATTGGCAAACTAAGTGTTGTGAAATGCTGAACAGGAAAGACTAAGTTGACAAGCCCTATTATCCTATCATCTAATTGATTAGCGAATTGTTGAATAGGATAGACGAAGTTATAAGCCCTATTATCCTATAATCTAATTTATTAGAGTTAAGGTTATAAACTGTTTCACTTTTTACTTGCATATATTTTTTTAACTATCTTTAGTATGTAAGTATGTTCATTATGCATTTTGTATTTATATTTTGTTTCACACTGAGATACTACTTGATTGCTTTAGTTTTGGATTGATATTTAGTGCTCTTATTATCCCAGTCACGTATTTGTTGATATTCACAGTTACTTCATTTTTTTTATTACTTGCTATAGAAAGCGTCCATAATACACACATATACTATCTCACTGCAAAGTCAAACGGACCATCATGCGTATTCTCTATTGCCTCAAAGATTGCAATTTATTTTGTGTACATATATATAGCATACAATTCAAAATTTGTGTTTGTATTACAGTTTTTGATACAATCCAAAATTTGTGTTTGTATTTCAGTTTTTAACCAAATGAAATTTAAAACAATTTCGATTATTAAGAGAAAACTTATTTGTGACAATTTGAATATCTGATTTGCAAATTTCATGCTATTAATTTCCATTTACCTGAACCAAGTAGATGGATTAGATTGAGAAGGGCTTCTTCTGAAAAATTTATTCAATCTGCGTTGTAAAATTTCTTCTGCATTTTTAACTCTTGATGAGCAATGGAGGCTACTTTATTTCCATACCAGTGATGTTTACTATGCTTATATTAAGGTTGTATATGAGTTTTTTTTTTCAGTCGTATGAGTTATATTCTCTTTTATGTCACATAAATATCAAATTTGAGAATTCAACCATAGAAATATGTGAGGGGTTCGCGCATTGTGCGAATTTATATCTAATTAAAATTAAACTCTAAGTTAAACTAGTAATATCTTTGTTTTCTCATGACCACTAATATTTTCTTGAAAATAAACTATTCCTTTATTTAACCAAAGTTCAATAATAAATGTCAAACCCCAATTCCACTATTGTAAAAATAAAAAAGCTAAATGATAAATGATAAATGTAAATACTTATTAACTATTATATCCTTCTCAATTGTCACTTCCATTGCTTCTCTTTTGGTCCCATCTCACACCTATTACCATTCCTGCCTTTCGTCCACCCCTCAGACCAGATGAGCCTCCTCTAGCCGCTGGAGGTGCTGGTGCAGGTGAAGGAGAATTAGGAGTTGGAGCAGGAGGTGATGGTGATGGTGGAAGTGTAGGTGAAGGTGAAACAGGTGCTGGGGCTACAGGGTGGGCCACTTGGGCAACAGGCTCAGGTGTTGGGGGCTCAGGTGCTGATTCTACAGAGTGATTAGCTGGGGCTACAGGCTGGGGAGCTGGGGCTACAGGCTCAGGTGTTGGGGCTACAGGCTCAGGTGCTGGTGCTATAGGTTTAGAAGCTGGGGCAACAGGCTCAGGTGCTGGTGCTACAGGCTCAGGTGCTAGTGCTATAGGTTCAGGATCTGGGGCTACAGGCTCAGGATCTGCGACTACTGGCTCAGGCGCTGGTGCTACAGGCTCAGGTGCTGGCTCAGGTGCTGGTGCTACAGGCTCAGGATATGGGGCTACAGGCTCAGGAGCTGCGGCTACTGGCTCAGCTGCTGTTGCTACAGGCTCAGCTGCTGGTGCTATTGGTTCAGGAGCTGGGGCTAAAGGCTAAGCATCCAAATAGTTCATGAAATTTGTAGACACTACAAGTAGTACTAAGAGATTTAAGCAGCCACTTCTTACTATTATTGCCATGATCTTATAAGACCATATGCAAAATGTATTGTTGGGGACTGAAAGTTTAGGAGGGTACCTGCTGAAGATCAAGAAATGACTAACATTTAAAAGCATCAAGATTCAAGATGGAGAAAATGCCTAGGCATATAACTTAACAGCTACTCTTTTGCCTCATCTGAACATAGTTGTTGACGCCTTTCATGGGAATTAAAATATCAAATGTCACAATACTTCCAAAGATTTTGACACCTTCTGTATCCTCGGATGTTTCATTTGTTGAGGCTGTTTTCGAAGGTTGAAACTTTTTTTTTTTTGACTGGATTCTGACGGTTGGCTTAGAAGCATGCAATTTGAGAATTTGAATAGTAGAGTAATTATGAGGCACACACTATCAAATCAATTTTTAACATATATGAAGTTATTTTTAAACATAATTGTATGTTTAACATGACATATACAATCTTACACGTCTAATAATAATAATTTGAGTTTATATGGTATATTTTTCTTACCTAAGAATTTTATGGATAATAACAAGGTACTACTAGTGTCAACAACATTAATATGCAAATTCAAGTTGTGTGAAACAGTCAAGAATATGAAGTAGATGTTAAGACAATTGAATATAGCTAAGCTGTTTTCTGTAAAATCAACAACTGGCATAACAGAACATTGTGGGTCAGAGCATTTGTTCCCAATGCGAGGAAAATGAAATTGTAAACAATATATGAAATTGCATATTTGTTTTCCTTAATATTTTCTATGTTCCTGGCTAGAACATATACCTACATGTTCATCTGTAAGTGAATATAAGGTATCAGAATGCCTTACATACTCTTCAGTGGAAACAAATGTCCCTAACCAATTAGAAGTGAGGGGATGCCAAATATATATATAAGTTGGGGAAATATTTTTACATCTAAGACTTATTACGGTACTTTTAGAAACTCAGAAACAGTTAGTGTCCAGCCCATAAATGCTGGATGGATCTTCTCCTAAAGTGTTGTTTTCCCCTGTGTCTACCCTTTTAATCTGATTATCTTCCAGATGATCTACTTTTTATCACCTAAGTCTCTATTGATCTTCTTCTTTTGACTAAACACTACCTTGGGTGGGTTTTTGACATCTTTTCCTCGTCAGATGTTACTTCAACTTTCTCCTTAATATATTTCATCGTAATTTAATCATTTCTTGAATGTCCACTCATCTATCTCAGCATGCTCCATGAGGTAAATGGTATTCATATGAAAAATAGTGGTTAATGACTGGTGAAATACCTCACAGTCATCATCTCAAATTTCTGGCATACCATTCCCTCAAATTCTTCAAACGTTTGTGAAAGATTCAAAAGAGGCAAGAAAACAGTAGAAGACAGCTTCAATTGCCATTCTTCATTAGTAGACATTTGATTATGAAAGCTTTCTGAGTCACGTAGTCTGTGGCTTAAGCTGGTGCCTAACTCCTTCAGAAGTGCCTTGCTTATACCTAATTGTCGCAAAACATATTCTGCCTTGCTGGTTAGTGAAGAGAAAGTCTGTTTCTCCCCAGTTATCAAAGCTTCAAATATTTCATATGCTCGTATAGGTCTCCATTTGGAACCCAAGTCCAGTGTCTTGCTGTGTTCCTTGATCTCAGATTGTGCACTTAGCATCAGATTCTCCTCTGCTTCAAAACATCCAAGTAGAGACCCAAACAATATAATGGTCAAGTTCTCTTCTCCCTCAACTTTCTGAACTTGATTTAACATCACAGTAGGGCAATTATCTTCCATACAGTCTTGAACCGATTATGTAACTTCCATGGACAGGAGAAAGACGTCATTCAATGTCTCAACCATGATGACTTGGTGTATCTTCTCCCTGATGAAGTTCTCCAAGTAGTAGTTGTGAACACCCAATTTTGACCAGGCTAAAAGAAAAAAATAAAAAAAAAGTATAAATTAAAAATAAAAGAGAAAAATTAAAAAAATAAAATAAATAAAATAAACAATAAACAAAAAAAAAAAAATCACACACAAAGAACACTCACTTTTCTTTTTTATTATTTTCTAACTACTCCCTCACTAATGCACTGACTCCATTAGGCATGATCACCCACTCCATTGTCAGTTTGTTATCACTCACTCCATTATGCGTAACCACTCCACTCCATAACCACTCCACTCCATTATCACCTGGCGGCTAACAACTAATAAGAGAGGACGAACTTCAAGACCTTGAGGGGGATCTCTCCATCAGGAGCTGAGATTCAACTTTCAACCCCCATCATCTTTCATCTGATCCTCACCTTCCATCACCCCACTCATCCTCTCTTCACCGTAAGCTCCTGTAACCATCCAAACCAGCCACCACATCACCTCCATTTCCACATCCAACCTTCACCATGTAACAAAGAACCACCCTTCACCAAGCTCTCACCATCCAACGTGACCACCATGCAAACAAACCTCCCATCACCCACAACCACCTAAACTCCATCTTCATCTTCTCCAACCAAATAAAACCACCAACCTCCCTCTTCATCAACCATTTTCCACTATAGCCACCTAAAAACCCAGAATCACTTGTGCTGCCCAGAACCAGAAGACCACATCACAACCGACCGTCGGTCATAATCCTTTAAACCACATCCTTCCTCCTCTCGACCGTCGAACCTCTTCCATCTCTCACCACATCACCTACTTCCATCACATCCGACCGTCGAATACCATATCCCTAAACCGACCGTCGAACTCAAAACCACCAACCGACCGTCGGACCCCCCAAACTCTATCCTATTCGACTGTCAAACCACCCAAGAACCAAAACCGACCGTCGAATCCGTCCTCTCATCCGACCGTCAGACTACACAGAACCACCCAAGAACAGAAACCAGACGCGTCGAATCCATTCTCTCATCCGACCGTCGGACCGTACAGTTACCATCATCTCACCGACCATCTCTCCGACACCCTCACCGACTGTCGAAACCCCAGAGGTAAGACCCTTCCCTTCAACCAACCGACCGTCGAACTCCTGAATCCCTCTCCTCATTCGACCGTCGAACCATACCATTGCGACTCACCAACTGTCGAATCCCCACCACCATCCTCGAACCATACCATTGTGACCCTCGACCAACCTCACCGAACCTCAGGTCCCTACCAACCGACCGTCGAATCCCAAATCCTTCCACTGTGACCTTCGCCTACCTTCAGCCTCTCGAGCCTAACTAGATCCCCTTAACCGACAGACGAACCCCAGAACCGTCGAACCTCAGAGGCCAGCTCTCGACCGTCGGACCACAGGAACCAGTTCTCGACCGTCAGAGGCAATTCCCGACCGTCGAACCTCAGAGGCCAGCTCTCGACCGTCGGACCACAGGAACTAGTTCTCGACCTTCAGAGGCAATTCCCGACCGTCGAACATCGAAGTCGCCTCCCGACCGTCGAATCTCGGGTCCAAACCCCTCCCAAACGTCCCCAGTGCGTCTTTGTTAGTGTTGTCAAATTCTCCAAATTTTTTATCTCTTTAAATCGAATTGTGATTGTCTTTTGGGTGTGTGAGGTTGAATCACGTGGGCCTTGTCCATAATGATGCATTTTGATAAGAAGGAGAAGGGTAAAAAAGGTTAAAAAAAATAATAATAATAATAAAATAAAGAAATAATTAAAATTTTTTAAAAAGGAATAAAAATGGGTTACCTGAGTTGCGACAGCTTGCTAACCCTTATATTTTGTAAACATCCGAGTTGCGACATGACTTGATGATTTACAATCTTAAATAAAAATTTCGTAACAAACTCGATAATCAATGGGTGACGTCTCTAGCGTGACGCGTGCTTCACCTATTTAATCTTTAATTTGAATAAGCGAGCGCGACGGCTTGTTAATTCAAATTCCAAAAATCATTTTAAATAAAATCAACCAACCCACACTTATTTTATAAAAGAACTACGTGACTTTGAATTACTCATTGCACTTGAGGATACGTAGGAGCGGGAATCATATTCCGTCAAGCCAAATTTAAATTTTCACAATTTTGTGGTTTTGCTTTTTAGTTACAATGTTTGCAAAAGGGTAAAATAAATATTTTCAAAGGATTGTTAATAATTTGCACAATTAATCTAAGGTACCGTCTTAGGACGGGTGCGTTAGGGGTGCAGTGGGATTAAGTTTCCACCCTTCCCTAAGCATAACCGACTCGAATCCAACTGGTTCCAAAGACCATTTCCAAATAAAAGGTTTTCCAATTTTTCCAAATTCAAATAAAATTGGTGGCGACTCTTAAAATTAAAATAATTTAATTTTAAGTTGCTATTTCGCTTGCGATTAATTTTACGGTCGCATGACAGATGGCGACTCCTAATCGGGAGTTTCGGAGAGTCAAGCCTGTTGTTGTTAGTTGTGCAAATTGTTAATAATTTTTATTTATTTATTTTACCCTTTTATCTTCGTTTTTGTTTTCTTTTTGTTTGTAAATGATTTTATTTGTTTTTGTTTTATGTAAATATCTGATAGCATCATCTTATGTATATTGTTATTTGTATATATTTGTGCATAATTGTTGAAACCTTAGGATAGATGATTGCTGCCTGGTTATTGTATATATGTTTTTGCAGGTTGGGGGGTAGTTTCTTTTTAAATTTTTGTACAGGTTTGTACGCTCCCAGTACCCACTGCACCTACACGTAAAACACACACATCCGAGTGGGGCCCTATACCCGGGTCTGAGTGAAGCCTAAGATAAGTAGAGGTTGCGTAGTGGTAGCCATTTTGGATGTACTTCCTGTTTGGTTATCGCGAAAACCTCATCTAGAGTGCGCCTTTTTCATGAATGTCCCACACCTAGTGGTTTACCCACTATTTCGTGGTCAACATTCGAAATAGGACTTGGCTCTAGAGACCTTTAAAATAGAAGAGCCACCCTATGGAAGTTATCACGAACTAGAAAGACTCTTAGATCCTTAAGATGGATTTCCCAAGTTTAAGGCAACCTCATTAGGACATAAAGGGAGCGTACTTCTTCTTTCCTCATGCCATCCATTCTTGAAAAAAAACTTAAAAAAAAAATAAATAAATACATTTTCTTACATTAAAAAAAAAAAAATCATCTTGCCATATCTTGTGAGTTGTTCAGTCTTTTAATGTAACAAACCATGCTTGCGTCCCTCTTAAAAATTTCTTTTTCAAAAAAGAGGAGATGAGTCATTATTAAAGGACCAACAACTCACTCACTCATTATTGCATCACTTGTCATCATTCTTCTCATCATGTTTTCTCAAAAAAATAAAAAAGAAAAAAAAAAAAAAAAAAAAAAATTTGTGTCGACAATGAGGTAGGTAGTGCCATTAAACTTTATTGGAAGCATGTGGAGACAACAACTGCGAAAATCTTGCAGTATGGATTTTATTGGCCTTCTTTATTCAAGGTCTGTTGCACCTTTTGCAAAAGTTGTGGAAATTGGTCAATAAAGTTTTGCTTTAAGATTCTCATCCGCACCTACTCCTTAGAAAATTGAGATCTAGGTGGCGCGGTTCTCTTGTTGTCAAACACGTGTATCTTATGGGGCCATAGACATTGAGAATCCTAAGAATGGTAATGCGCTTAAAGTTAATGGACCAAGACTCAACCATTTCTGGAACATCAAGTTGTTGAGTTCTCTGTGTTGCCGATTAAATGGCGGATAACGGTACTCCGTGACTCTCAAGTTGGTTTGTTTTTCAGTTTCCCATAATAACTGATTTCTTCTCCTTTCAAAATGGATGTCATTCTCTCAAATCTAAGAAAATATTTTCCTTCTCTTCCTCTAAATGCTCTGACAAAAGTCTATGAAGCTAGGTGTGAAAGACTGAGATTGTTAATGTATAAGGGCATCCCGAGAAGATATACTTTGGATAATCGAAGCAAAGGTTCGTTTAGCGGTGAATCTTCGATTCATTTGTCCCATACATGCCTGGTCTCGGTAAAAGTTCATTTTCAAAAAGGAGAAGAGCAAAAAGAATGAAAGTTTGTTACAAGTGTGCACGATGGAATTGCAACACGCGATGTCACTCTTTGGGGATGGTTTCTGTAAATAGAGAAGATAAAATATTCTTCATTAAGAATGGACTGAGTAAGGAGTCATTAGATAATATCTTATTGACTCTTGAGACGCATTCTTGTGGAGTTGTACAGCGTGAACTTCTTAGTTTGTGGAATCTCTTCAAGGACGAGCAGGAGCGTTACAGTCTTGGGAATCTGACTCAAAAAGACCCTGTTTGCCAATTTATAAGAAAATTGGATGGGAAGCTTATCATCGACTCATAGAAGGCGTTTAAGCCGTTTCTGGACGTGAAACCAGAGGAAGATGTGAGCCACAATCACAACAACATGTATATATTATCTTTCAAAAAAAAAAAAAAAAGAAAGAAAGAAAGAAAGAAAAAAAAAACTAAAAAGCGAAAAAATGAAAAAAAGGCGAAACTTCGGTTGTACTTGGTCTTTAATTAGATTAGAGCCCCGCCGGTGGAGTGGCAGGGACCCGTCATTGACTCGGGTGGACCTTCACACGCCGGTCGGTAAATAAGGTTCGTGTGCCATGCTCGCAGAGAGCCGCGCAAGCATTCCTGTGTTTTAACCAAAGGCTCGCTTGTTGATGGACGTAAAGAAAGCGTCCGTGTTTGCATTCTCGCGTGACAATGCCTCCGAGCCGAATCCCGTGATTTAATGCCATGGGCTCTTCGGCCGACCTCTCACCGGCCGTGGTCGTTGGTGGTAGTGTCGATTTACGCACTTTAATTAGTGGCGTCGTAGCTCAATCCAAAATATCCCACAAGCGGGAGGAGAAGAATGCCCAGATTGGTGAGCCATCTTGGTATTACTGCACTCATGACGCAAGATAAAGATCGCCATGAAACCTGTACATAAAGGTATGTAATCATTTTTTATCTTTGTATGATTTTGTTGAATTTTGGTTTTGGACAGACGATCTTTTGGATGGGATCCTTCGGGGGTTTCTAGACTTCTTTACCCTGATGATTTTCTTGAAAAAAAAAGTTAAAAAAAAAAAACAACACAAAAAAAAAAAAGATTTTATGTTTCTTAAATTCAACCTTTTTCGACAACAAATTGACCTACCTTTCTAGGTGCAATTATTTCCCTTTCCATTCTTTTTCTTATTTAAACACTCCATTTTCTCCTTCATCTTCAACTCAGAAACACTCAAAGAGAAGAAGGGTATAGAATGGGGCCTGCTATTCGTAACCTAAAAAATGTCCGTGTTTTTGTGGGTCGAGTTATAGGAAGGGATTAGAGTTTGTAAACGCACTAGCGCTCTTGGTCGATCACTTGTGCAAGGAACATTCATCTTGTATATGGGGAGGTTGTCGTGGGTTAATGGGGATCTGTTTCACTTGCTGCTCTTATAGGAGGCAGTCAGGTTTTAGGTGTTATTCCTAAACCTTTAGCTGAAAGTAACATCACTGGCAAGACAGTTGGAGAAGAAATTCAGGTAACATCCATGCATGGACGCATGAAAATAATGACTGACAATTCTGATGCATTTCTTGTCTTACCAGGTGGTTTTGGTACTTTGGAAGAAATTTTTCAAATTGTCTCTTGGTTGAACGAACATCCACCATAAACCCATTGGTCGTTGAATGTTAATAATTTCTTTGACCTTTTGTTATTTTTTCTTGACAAAGCCGTGGAACAGTAAATTTATCACTCCTTCTAAGCAAGACAACTTCTTATCTCTGCCTCCACTATTGATGAGCTCATTGATAAATTGGAAGCTTTTGAGTATGTACCTGATAAGGTATTGGCTCAGATAGATTGGTCAATAGGAAGCCAGCGAAGGAAGTAACAAGAAAAGCAAGCCAGATCTGACACTTTCTCTTTAATCGGTTTGATTTTATTGTACTTTGTTTCTGTTTAAATTTGTGTCCGCTTTCTCCAACAGGTAATTCTATCCTTTACTCATCTATATTTTAACATTAGGGACAATGTTATGATCTGGTTGGGGGGAAGGATGGTTGTGTAAAAACAAAAAAAACAAAAAAAACAAAAACAAAACAAAACAAAAAACCAAAAAAAAAAAAAATTTCAAAAAGTGTGTTTGTTAATATGTTTGTTGTGTTTGTCATCAATTAACAACAAAAGTAAATAGAGATGGCAGAGTAAGGAGTATTTTTTATCTTGAGACGCATCTCGATTGGTGGCAGAGTAAGGAGTAGTAGGGTAGTAATTAGTATTAAATTGTGGAAGTACTAAAGTTCTATTCACTTCTTATCAGGGTCCGATGCAGCACTGACTGTGTGCTTCTGTTCTACTGGGCGTTGATTCACTTCTTATCAGGTTGTTTTGCTCTTTTCTATATCTCTCTCTCACATTGAGGACAATGTTATGATCTGGTTGGGGGGAAGGATCGTTGTGTGCCTAAATATAAAAAACAAAAAAAAACAAAAAAAAACAAAAAAAATAAAAAAAAAAGTGTGTGCATGTATTAATATGTTTATATGTTTGTCAGTAATTTTCTAAACCAGTTAAGGATGGCAGAGTAGGGAGTAAATTTTACTCTTGAGACGCATTTTAGTTGGGGTAGATAACTAGTTTGTGTGGAAGTAGCAATTGAAATTCAGGAAAATTTGCATGATTGAGTAAATTGTCTTCTTTCTTAAAAATCATATGTTTGGTTATGGATGTTGAATTGGTGGACTGAGAATGATAGAACTATATCTTGTGAGATCTTGAGCCTAATGGATGGATTCAACATTTATGCCATTCTCTTCTTTCTTGTGTGATTTTCACTCATGATAATGATCACTCTAGAACTTGCTTTGATTCTTTTTGAGGCTACGTTTCACTTGCATGCATGAACATGATTAAGGCCCTCTTTCTTAGCCAGTTGAGCCAAATAGCCAACCTTGCATATTTTCCTTTGCTTAACCCCTTTGAGCTTATTTGACCATTCTTTGTTTCTAACTCATTACGTGCCTTAAATGAAAAACCATGTTCTAACCCAACCTTAGGGAATAAGAGAGCATTGACTTTGTTATTTGATGAGTCCTTGAACAAGTGTGGGGGTGCATATGCAGATTGGTTATATAAAAAAAAAAAAAAAAGAAAGAAAGAAAAAGAAAAAAAAAGGGAAAAAGAAAATATGTTTCTATAAAAAAAAAAAAAAAGAGAGCTGATTATTGCTACAATCAAAAGAATGCACCATGTGATATATTCATACCTAGAATGAGGGTGGATGATTGGAAATAATAGGAATAGAAGGAGAATGTTCAAGCCTAAAGGAATTCAATCTACCAATTGATCTTTAACAAAACATTAGTTAGATATTGGTCATTGTTCTGTATGAGAAAAAACTAAGAAAATCGTGGGAAAGTTAGACGGAATGTTCTCAAACATCTTCTCCACTCTAACTGTATCATAATGCTCTTCTATTCTCTTTGGTATTTAACTTGACATATCCATATTACTTCCACCTTTACCTTGACCCCATTATAACCTTGAATAAAGTCCTCATGATTTGTGTATACATGTGTTTTGAGTAGTGGAGAAGTAGAAAATAAGCAAGCATATGGTAGTGAAATTTTCATGGGTCGAATTGAGTGAAACACCTACCTTTTAAACACTTGAGAGATTGAGAGTAAATGTTGTGAGGATCTATCATTCTTTACTCATGTTTTTCAATTGAAGTATCCTTGCTTGTTGATTTGAGATATGAAGATATGTTGCCTCATGAATGTTTGATTACTTGAATTATTAATTGATCTTCATTCTTAAATATTATTAGAAATTGAGTTTTTAGAATGTTTAACTTTTGAGTCAGTTTTTTTTTGTTTTGCCCAAGGACGTGCAAAAGAGTAAGTGTGGGGGGTGTTTGATAATTAATGATGTCCAGTTGTCGAATCTTGACTCAAGCGAAAAAAAAAAAATCTTTTGATTTTATTTCTTGTGTCTTTAACCGTTGTAAATAATATCCTTTCGTAGTCAAACTTCTAAGAACAATCTAGAAGTTGTTCGTTTCTTTCTGTTGTACTTTTAAATTCATGAGTGTCGTGACATAATGCTTGAGGTAAAGTGACCATGAGTACAACACCATGATTTGACCATCTAATGGTAATTGCTTATTGACCAATTCAGATCCCAATTAATGGAAGAGGAGGTACCGAGCAAAAAAACAAAAAAAAAAAAAAAAAAATAAAAAGAAAAAGAAAAAAAGCTCAAAAACCCGAAAAGCGGCCTAAACAAAAGTTAAAAAAAAGAAAAAGCAAAAAAAAAAAAGCAAAAAAAAAAAAAAGAAGAAAATGAGCCCGTTAGTGAAAACCCGAAAGGTCGGTCTAAACAAAAGTTAGGGCAAATGAACGGGCAAAATCTCGGAGGAAGTTAGCACGAAACACCTTGAAGGGTGCACCCAAACTCGGGGCAATTTTGAATTGCGTTTGATCAGCCACACGGGGGCAATTTTGCTTACATTCGGTTGGTCATCTTGGGGTAAACATTTTTGAGGGATTGAGAGAGAAGCTGTGTTGAAGGAAGTAGCAACGCAGAACAAGGATCGAGTTATCAAGCGGTTGCAGGTGGAATCAACTAAATGAGAGACAAGGTTAAACACGGGGCAAAATTTTCTCTCAAGGAATCATCAAGCAATGGTTCATCCCATTTCTTGAAAGGAGAGTTGAAAGGAAAAAAAAAAAAAAAAAAAAAAGAAGGAAAGGAGAAGAAGAAGGAAGAAAGAAGCGAAGGGTCTAAGGAAGAAAAGCATGTGAATAAAGTTTGGGTGGTCAAAGCTTTCCAAAGTCATCCTTGGTTCAAATGTTTTTAAATAAAATTTAGAAAATGAAAAATAAAAAAAAAATCCTGTTTTCGGGACTCAGTTGCCCATTGTCATTTAAATTTCGGGACTCAGTTGCCCATTGTCATTTAAATTTCGGGACTCAGTTGCCCATTATCTTTTAAAATTCCGGGACGCAGTTGCCCATTGTTTTTTAAAAAAATTCGAAAAGAAAAAAAAGAGAAAGAAAAAAAAAGAAAGAAAAAAGAAAGAGAAAAAGAAAACAAAAAAAAAGAGAAAAGAGAGAAAAGCAAAAGAAAAAACAAAGAAATAAAAATAAAAAATATAAAAAAAAGTAAAAAAAAAAAATCTTTTTGATCAAAATGCTTATTCCTTCATTTTAAATTTGGGACACCAGATACCCATTGCTTTTTAAATTTGGGACACCAGATACCCATTGCTTTTTAAATTTGGGACACCAGATACCCATTGCTTTTAAATTCGGGACACCAGATACCCATTTCATTTTAAATTCGGGACACCAGATACCCACTGTCTTTTAAATCAGGCCAAGCCCATCTTGTCCTTAAGTGCAGGCCAAGCCCATTGTCTTTCAATTCTGGGCCAAGCCAACTTGTCTTTTAAATTGCGGGCCAAGCCCTTCGTCTTTTAAATTCTAGGCCAAGCCCATTGTCTTTCAAGTCTCGGGCCAAGCCCATCGCCTCTTAAAGTCAGGCCAAGCCCATCGTGTCTCTCAAGTCTGGGCCAAGCCACTGTCCTTTAAATTGCAGGCCAAGCCCATGTTTTAAATTTTGGGCAAGCCCATCTGTTTTAAATTTCTGGGCCAAGCCATCTGTTTTAAATTCTGGGCCAAGCCCATCGTTTTTCAAGTCCAGGCCAAGCCCACTGTCCTAAAGTTGGGCCAAGCCCACTTGTCTTTCAAATTTTGGGCCAAGCCCATTGTCTTTTAAATTTTGGGCCAAGCCCTTTGTTTTTTAAATTAGGGCCAAGCCCATCGTTTTAAATTTTGGGCCAAGCCCATTGTTTTTTAAATTCAGGCCAAGCCATTGTTTTAAATTTCGGGCCAAGCCATCTTGTTTTTTTAAATTTCGGGCCAAGCCCACTTGTTTTTCAAAGTCTGGGCCAAGCCCATCTTGTCCTTAAGTTGGGCCAAGCCCACTATCCTTAAATTCGGGCCAAGCCCATCGTCTTTCAAGTCTGGGCCAAGCCCACCGTTTTTCAAATTGGGCCAAGCCCACTTGTCCTTAATTCAGGCCAAGCCCACCGTTTTAAATTCGGGCCAAGCCCACCGTCTTTAAGTTCAGGCCAAGCCCACCGTCTCTCAAATTCTAGGCCAAGCCCATTGTCTTTTAAATTTCGAGAGCCAAGCCCCTTGTCTCTCAAATTACGGACCAAGCCCATTGTCACTTAAATTAGGGCTAAGCCCCTTGTTTTAAATTCAGGCCAAGCCCATTTGTCTCTCAAATTGGGCCAAGCCCATTGTCTCTTAAATTCGGGGCCAAGCCCTCCGTCTTTCAAATTTCGGGGCCAAGCCCCTTTGTCTTTTAAATTGAGCCAAACCCACTGTCTCTCAATGGGCAGGCCAGCCCCTTGTCTCTTAAATTGGGTCAAGCTTGTCTCTCGTTTTCAGGCCAAGCTGCCCATTGTCTCTTAAATTCTTAGGGCCAAGCCCATCTTTGTCTTTCAAATTCCTCGCCAAGCCCACTGTTTTAAATTCAGGTCAAGTCCATTGTCTTTTAAATTCGGGCCAAGCCCCTTTGTCTCTCAAATTCGGGCCAAGCCCACTGTCTCTTAAATTAGGGCCAAGCCCACCGTCTTTCACCGGGCCAAGCCCCTTTGTCATTTAAATTCAGGCCAAGCCCATTGTCTCTCAAATTCTGGGCCAAGCCCACTGTCTCTCAAATTCTGGGCCAAGCCCACCGTCTCTCAAATTCTAGGCCAAGCCCACTGTCTTTCAAATTCTGGGTCAAGCCCACTGTCTCTTAAATTCTGGGCCAAGCCCACTGTCTCTCAAATTCTGGGCCAAGCCCACTGTCTTTCAAATTCTGGGCCAAGCCCGCTGTCTTTTTAAATTCTAGTCAAGCCCCTTGTCTTTTAAATTTCGAGACGCAGTTGCCCATTGTCTTTTAAATTTTGGGACTCGGTCGCCCATTTTTTTTTTTTTTTACTACATTGAGCGCATCGCTCCATGCATTCTAATTTCTTTTCATTGTTTTTACTTTGTTTTGCATTTATCCTTTCATGCATTGCGGACAAAATTGGAGTTCATTTCTTTACTCGTTTCTTACGACGATAAAATGAAAAAACACAATTTTCCTTTTTATCTAATAAGAAACAAGTAAAGAGGGCAAGCTGTGAACACCCAATTTTGACCAGGCTAAAAGAAAAAAAAAAAAAAAAGTATAAATTAAAAATAAAAGAGAAAAATTAAAAAAATAAAATAAATAAAATAAACAATAAACAAAACAAAAAAAAATCACACACAAAGAACACTCACTTTTCTTTTTTATTATTTTCTAACTACTCCCTCACTAATTCACTGACTCCATTAGGCATGATCACCCACTCCATTGTCGTTTGTTATCACTCACTCCATTATGCGTAACCACTCCACTCCATAACCACTCCACTCCATTATCACCTGGCGGCTAACAACTAATAAGAGATGACGAACTTCAAGACCTTGAGGGGGATCTCTCCATCAGGAGCTGAGATTCAACTTTCAACCCCCATCATCTTTCATCTGATCCTCACCTTCCATCACCCCACTCATCCTCTCTTCACCGTAAGCTCCTGTAACCATCCAAACCAGCCACCACATCACCTCCATTTCCACATCCAACCTTCACCATGTAACAAAGCAACCACCCTTCACCAAGCTCTCACCATCCAACGTGACCACCATGCAAACAAACCTCCCATCACCCACAACCACCTAAACTCCATCTTCATCTTCTCCAACCAAATAAAACCACCAACCTCCTCTTCATCAACCATTTTCCACTATAGCCACCTAAAAACCCGAGAATCACTTGTGTTGCCCGTAACCCAGAAGACCACATCACAACCGACCGTCGGTCATAATCCTTTAAACCACATCCTTCCTCCTCTCGACCGTCGAACCTCTTCCATCTCTCACCACATCACCTACTTCCATCACATCCGACCGTCGAATACCATATCCCTAAACCGACCGTCGAACTCAAAACCACCAACCGACCGTCGGACCCCCCCAAACTCTATCCTATTCGACTGTCAAACCACCTGTGAACACCCAATTTTGACCGGGCTAAAAAAAAAAAAAGTAAAAAAAGTAAAAAAGAAAAATAAAAAAAAAAGTCACATGCTGCACATACGTTTTTTTTTACTTTGGATTTCATGGGGATGGGGGACTCAATATAAAAAGGAGAAAAGAAAGAGTCAGCAGCAAAGAAAAGAAAAAGAGAGAATTTTGATAAAAAAGGAGGATTTTAAGGGAGATTTGTCGGGAGAAGATGAAAATTTGAAGGAAAATGCCAAACTCCCAGACGGTGAGCAATCATAACACCCATTACCAACAACTCTTCCCTCCAAAACGTGAGGGATCCATCCATAAATGTCTCTGCCATCATTTTCTTCCAGGGGGGGCTGGACAACCCATTCCATCCATCTTCTGCCACCCTCTCATCTCCAATTTTTTGACTTTGATCATCCTTCATCCCATCATCATCCAAGCCTCTCAACCGTAACAGCAACCACCCTTCACTTCTATCTCCACAGAACCTCCATCACCTTCCCATCACCCTCATCATCATCTTGCAGCCACCCTCCATAGCCACACGTCCACCTCCACTATACAACACCCATCATCACCCCGCTTCCCAAACTCCCTCCTCGTAACCATCCAAACCAAAGCAACCACATCAACTCCATCTCCACGTAAATTAGTCACCACTACACAACCACCATTAACTTCCATCAAAACCAACCACCTCTCCATTATCAACCACTCACCACCTCCACCTTCAAACCCATCACCCCCTCTCGCTACCATGTAAACAACCCCACTTTCAACTCTACTCCACACAACCTTCCCATCATCCCATCCATCTTCCACGTGAACTCCACCATTCACGTAACCACCATGGCAGCACCTTCACCAAGCTCTCACTCTCCAACGTGACCACCATGCAGCAAACCTCCCATCACCCACAACCACCTAAACTCCTGTAACCATCCTTCTCCAAACATGTAACCACCAACCTCCCTCTTCATCAACCATTTTCCACTATAGCCACCTAAAAACCCAGAATCATTTGTGCTGCCCTCAACCGTGACCACACGCTCCAACCTTCATAACTTTTTCATCTCCCCACCAACCGACTGTCGGATCATATCCTCACCTCCCATTCGACCGTCGAACTCCTGCACTGGTCTTCAACGCACTTCACAAACACTATCATATCCTCACCTCCCATTCGACCGTCGAACTCTGCGCTGATCTTCGACCAACCCCACCAAACCGTAGCAGCCTACCACAAATATCAAGCCATCAACCAGAACCGACCGTCAAACCGTGACCCTTCAAACCCAATCCTCTTCAACCACCCTCTTTTATCCTCCCCGGACCACACAACCTTCACCTCTCTTCAGACCGATGATGTTGAGTCGGACCGCAAAAAAAGCAAGAACCACCCAAGAACGAAACCAAATCCGTCGAGTCCAGTCTCTCATCCGACCATCGGACCCCCAAACTCATCATATTCGACCGTCGAAGCCCCAAAGGTCGATCCTTCCTTTCAACCATGCATGCTTTGTCGGACCCCATCTCCTCAAACCACCGTCGAACCTCAACCGTGACCCAAATTCCATCACGCCCTTTTCACCGACCCGTCGAACCTTCCTCCTCTCGACCGTCGAATTCCCTCTCACCCAAACAAGCCATCCAATTCCCTTAATCAAATGGCGAATCCATCCCTTCACCGAATTCAAAACCGTCGAACCATATCGCCTACTACCCCTAAACTATGAACCCAACCATCATCACGCTGTAACCACCAACTTCACAAACACCATCATACCATCACCTCCCAACCGACAGTCGAACCATCCAAATCTCCTCAAACCGACCGTCGAAACCCCAGAGGTCAGATCCTTCCCTTCGACCAACCGACCGTCGGACTCCTGAATCCCACTATACCCGACTGTCGAACCTATCCAAACCTTCACACCATCAACCAAACTCCATCACAACCGACCGTCGGATCCCCAAACTCCATCATATCTGACTGTCGAACCATCCCATCTCCCTAAACCGACCGTCGAATGCCAACCGCGACCCAAACTCCTTCACCATCCTTTTCATCGACCGTCGAACCCTAAAACAGAATCATCCTACCATATCCTCCAATCGACCGTCGAACCCTAAAACAGAATCACCCTATCTCCTCAAACCGACCGTCGAACCTCAGCTAGGTCCCCCACCGACTGTCGAACCACACCATTGTGACCCCAAAAACAAAACCACTCACCTTCATCTCACTCGACCGTCGAATCCAGCATTCTTCCCAACCGACCGTCGAATCCAGCACCTTTCCCAACCAACCGTTGAATCCATCCACTCATTCGACCGTCGAAAATATCCCACAAATCCAGACCACCTACCTCTCAATCCTCCACACCTCTAAACAGTCCTCATACCCTCTCTACCGACCGTAGGAACCCAAATCAAATTCCAATCAAGCAACTTCCATACCAAACACCCTCTATCCGACGGTCGAATACCAAGAAGCCAGACTCTTCCCCATCTACAAACTTCCCTTCAACCGACCGTCGAATACCAAAAGGCCAGATCCTTTCCCAACCGACTGTCGGACCCCAATTTCCAAATCGTGATCCCATCGTCCCCACAGCCACCAAGTAACAAGCCTGCCTCAGATTCACCAACCTCCAATCCGACCGTCGAACAGAAGAAGCCAGCCACTCTCCTGCTATTCTGATCGTAAATGAGGACCTTACTGCTGTATCTTTTAATTTCGGGTTATCTGTTTCTTTGTTTTCTTTTTACGTTTTATTGTTTTTTTTTATTTCATGTATCATCAGTTTGTTGGGCTAGATTTTGGGAGTTAAGAGTGATAAAAATAGCAAAAATAAAAAAAATAAGGAAAATAAAAAATCTTTTAATCCATGCAATGACCAATGATGATGATTGAATAGTGAATGCTATCTTCATTATCTTCTGGATCATAAGGGTTTATTGAGTAGCCTAGTGCTAACTTGAATCCTGTGCAAAAAAATGGATTCGCTTTCAAATAAAATCTTTTTTTAAATAAAATCAACCAACCTACAATTATTTTCTAAAGAACTACGTAACTTTGAGTTCCCCATTGCACCAGGGGATACGTAGGAGCAGAATTTCATTTCTGTCAAGCCAAATTTAAATTTTCACAATTTTGTGGTTTCGCTTTTTAGTTACAATGTTTGCAAAAAGGGTAAAATAAATATTTTCAAGGATTATTAAGAATTTGCACAATTAACCCAAGGTACCGTCTTATGACAGGTGCGTTAGAAGTCTTTGTGGGATTAAGTTTCCACCCTTCCCTAAGCATAACCGACTTCCGAATCCAATCTGGTTCCAAAGACCATTTTCAAAGAGAGGTTTTCCAATTTTTCCAAATTCAAATAAAATTGGTGGCGACTCCATTTTCTCAATTTCAATTTTCTAAAATCCAATTCGAGTTGCTATTTCCCCGCCGCGATCTCCGGTCGCGACAGATGGCGACTCCACTGGGGATATTTGGAGAGTCAAGCCTGTCGTTGTTAGTTGTGCAAATTGTTAATAATTTTCATTTATTTATTTTACCCTTTTTATCCTTGTTTGTAAATGGATTTCATTTATTTTGTTCTATGTAAATATCTGATAGCGTTATCCCTGTGTTTATTTTGACCTGATATACTTGTATATACTTTGTACTTAATTGTGCATAATTGTTGAAACCTTAGGATAGATGATTCTTTGCTGGTTATTGTATATATGTTTCTGCGAGGTTGGGGTAGTTTTATCTTTTAAAATTTTTGTACAGGTTTGTATGCTCCCTCACACACATCACTATCACTTACCTCACACACTTTTGGGCTCTATACCCGAGTGCAGTGCGAACCCGAGGAGTAGGAGGGTCTCGGCTTTTGTTATTGAGGGGCTTTATGCTCACTTGACATTTGTTGAGACACCACTCGTTTGTTACCATTATCATAGACGAATCATATTGAGAGGGTTTATCCCTACTTGTGATTAATTCATGATTTGGGACCTTGTCTTTATAGATAAGGGCAATCTGGGAACCGTGACTTTTAGAAGTTTAGACTGTCCGAAAATCTTGCACTGATAGGTTGAACATAGTGATTGTCAAATCTTAGGTTCCACTTGGCTAGGGCACAAAAGGGAGCGTATTTTCTTTTTCTTTTCTCTTATATCATTCATTCTTGCAAAAAAAAAAATCAAAAAGAAAAGAATAATAAAAAAAAAGAAGTTATTCATTACTTGCATTTTCATAAACATGCTTAGCATTAAAAAAAAAAAAAACTTGCATTTTCATAACATTGCATAAAAAAATCATGCATTTTCATGCCATCCTTAGAATTTAAAAAAAAATATAATAAAAAATAAATCAGGCATTTTCAAAAAAAAAAAAAAAAATTTCATGCATGGCATCTTTAGCATTCTAAAAAAAATATATATATAAAAAAAAAATCATGCATTTCATTCCATGCATTTGAAAAGAAAATGTTTTCATTTCATTCATCTCATTTTATGCATGACATTCCTTGTATGATGTTACCGTCTTCTCCATACGCATTATGAATAAAAAAAAAAAAAAAAAAAAAGAAGAAGACAATTTGTGACAACGAATGAGGTAGGTAGTGCCATTAAACTTTATCGGAAGCACGTGGAGGTCACTTTTTTTTTTTTCAGCGACAACAACTGCGAAAATCTTGCAGTATGGATTTTATTGGCCTTCTTTATTCAAGGTCTGACACACCTTTTGCAAAAGTTGCGGAAAATGGTCAATAAAGTTTTGCTTTAAGATTCTCATCCGCACCTACTCCTTAGAAAATTGAGATCTAGGAGGCGCGGTTCTTTTGTTGTCAAACACGTGTATTTTGTGGGGCCATAGACATTGAGAATCCTAGGAATGGTGTTGTATTAAAAGTTAATGGACCAAGACTCAACCATTTTCTGGAACGTCAAGTTGTTGAGTTCTCTGTGTTCTTGGGTTAAATGGCGGATAACGGTACTCCGTGACTCTCGGTCGGTTTGTTTTTCAGTTTCCCATAATAACTGACTTCTTCTCCTTTCAAAATGGAGGTCATTCTCTCAAATCTAAGAAAATATTTTCCTTATCTCCCTCTAAATGCTCTAACAAAAGTCTATGAAGCTAGGTGTGAGAGACTGAGATTGTTAATGTATAAGGGCATCCCGAGAAGATATACTGTTGGATAATCGAAGCAAAGGTTCGTTTAGTCGGTGAATCTTCGATTCATTTGTCCCATACATGCCTGGTCTCGGTAAAAGTTCATTTTCAAAAAGGAGAAGAGCAAAAAGAATGAAAGTTTGTTACAAGTGTGCACGATGGAATTGCAACACGCGATGTCACTCTTTGGGGATGGTTTACGTAAATAGAGAAGATAAAATATTCTTTGTTAAGAATGGGTGAGTAAGGAGTCATTAGATAATATCTTATTGACTCTTGAGACGCATTCTTGTGGAGTTGTGCGGCGTGAACTTCTTAGTTTGTGGAATCTCTTCAAGGACGAACAAGAGCGTTACGGTCTTGGGAATCGACTCAAAAAGACCCTGTTTGCCAATTTATAAGAAAATTGGATGGGAAGCTTATCCTCGACTCATAGAAGGCGTTTAAGCCGTTTCGGACGTGAAATCGAGAGGAAGATGTGAGCCACAATCACAACAACATGTATATATTATCTTTCAAAAAAAAAAAAAAAAAAAAAAAAAATGAAAAAAAAAAAAAGAGGCGAAACTTCGGTTGTACTTGGTCTTTAATTAGATTAGGAGCCCCGCCGGTGGAGTGGCGGAGACCGTCATTGACTCGGGTGGACCTTCGCACGCCGGTCGGTAAATAAGGTTCGTGTGCCATGCTGCGAGAGAGCCGCGCAAGCATTCCTGTGTTTTTACCAAAGGCTCGCTTGTTGATGGACGAGAAAGAAGCGTCCCGTGTTTGCATTCTCGCGTGACAATGCCTCTCGAGTGAATCCCGTGATTTAATGCCATGGGCTCTTCAAACGATCTCTCACCGGCCGTGGTCGTTGGTGGTATTTGTCGATTTACGCACTTTAATTAGTGGCGTCGTAGCTCAATCAAAATATCCCACAAGCGGGAGGGAGAAGAATGCCCAGATTGGTGAGCCGTCTTGGTATTCTTGCACTCATGACGCAAAGATAAAGATCCGCCATGAAACCCGTACATAAAGGTATGTAATCATTTGTTATTATCTTTGTATGATTTTGTTGAATTTTGGTTTTGATGAGACGATCCTTTGGATGGGATCCTTCGGGGGTTTCTAGACTTCTTTACCCCGATGGTTTTCTTTTTAAAAAAAAAAAAAAAAAAAAAAAAAAAAAAAAAAGTTAAAAAAAAAAAACAAAAAAAAGAAAAGATTTTATGTTTCTTAAATTCAACCTTTTTCGACAACAAATGACCTACCCTTCTAGGTGCAATTATTTCCCTTTCCATTCTTTTTCTTATTTAAACACTTCATCTTCTCCTTCATCTTCAACTCGAAACACTCAAAGAGAAGAAGGGTATAGAATGGGGCCTGCTATTCGTAACCTAAAAATGTCGTGTTTTTTGTGGGTCGAGTTATGGGAAGGGATTAGATTTTTGTAAACGCTTGCTAGCACTCTTGGTCGAGCACTTGCTGCGAGGAATATTCATCTTGTATATGGGGGAGGTTGTCGTGGGTTAATGGGGTGTTTCACTTGCTGCTCTTATAGGAGGCGGATCAGGTTTTAGGTGTTATTCCTAAACCTTTAGTGAAAGTAACATCACTGGCAAGACAGTTGGAGAAGAAATTCAGGTAACATCCATGCATGGACGCATGAAAATAATGGCTGACAATTCTGATGCATTTCTTGTCTTACCAGGTGGTTTTGGTACTTTGGAAGAAATTTTTCAAATTGTCTCTTGGGCTGAACTGAACATCCACCATAAACCCATTGGTTTGTTGAATGTTAATAATTTCTTTGACCTTTTGTTATTTTTTCTTGACAAAGCTGTGGAACAGAAATTTATCACTCCTTCGGCAAGACAACTTCTTATCTCTGCCTCCACTATTGATGAGCTCATGGATAAATTGGAAGCTTTTGAGTATGTACCTGATAAGGTATTGGCTCAGATAGATTGGTCAATAGGAAGCAGCGAAGGAAGTAACAAGAGAAGCAAGACAGATCTGACACTTTCTCTTTAATCGGTTTGATTTTATTGTACTTTATTTCTGTTTACATTTGGTCCGCTTTCTCCAACAGGTAGTTTATTCTATCCTTTACTCATCTATATTTTAACATTAAGGACAATGTTATGATCTGGTTGGGGGGAAGGATGGTTGTGTAAAAAAAAAAAAAATTCAAAAAGTGTGTTTGTCAATATATTTGTTGTGTTTGTCAGTAATTTTCTAAACCAGTTAAGGATGGCAGAGTAAGGAGTAATTTTTTATCTTGAGACGCATCTTAATTGGTGGCAGAGTAAGGAGTAGTAGGGTAGTAATTAGTATTAAATTGTGGAAGTACTTAAGTTTTATTATCTGATTTCTTTTTAGGGTCAGATGCGGCACTGACAGTGTGCTTCTTTTCTGTTTGGCGTGGATTCACTTCTTATCAGGGTCAGATGCGGCACTGACAGTGTGCTTCTTTTCTGTTTGGCGTGGATTCACTTCTTCTTATCGTGGTCGATGCGGCATTTGATCGTGTGCTTCATTTATTTCGCATTTGGCGCGTTGATTCATTTCTTATCGGGTTGTTTTGCTCTTTTCTATATCTCTCTTTCACATTGAGGACAATGTTAGAT
This sequence comes from Ormosia semicastrata, assembly GCA_029884595.1. Classification (NCBI taxonomy): domain Eukaryota; kingdom Viridiplantae; phylum Streptophyta; class Magnoliopsida; order Fabales; family Fabaceae; genus Ormosia; species Ormosia semicastrata. Next base: position 58,459,659 of record JAQQTO010000056.1, read on the forward strand.
CTGGTTGGGGGGAAGGATCGTTGTGTGCCTAAATATAAAAAAAAAAAAAAACAAACAAAAAAAAAAAAAAAAAAAAAAAAAAAAAAAAAACAAAAATTCAAAAAGTGTGTTTGTTAATATGTTTGTTGTGTTTGTCATCAATTAACAACAAAAGTAAATAGGGATGGCGAGTAGGGAGTAAATTTTACTCTTGAGACGCATTTTAGTTGGGGTAGAAGTAGCAATTGAAATTCAGGAAAATTTGCATGATTGAGTAAATTGTCTTCTTTCTTAAAATCATATGTTTGGTTATGGATGTTGAATTGGTGGACTGAGAATGATAGAACTATATCTTGTGAGATCTTGAGCCGATGAATGGATTGAACATTTGTACCATTCTCTTCTTTCTTGTGTGATTTTCACTCATGATAATGATCGCTCTAGAACTTGCTTTGATTCTTTTTGAGGCTACGTTTCACTTGCATGCATGAACATGATTGAGGCCCTCTTTCTTAGCCGATTTAACCAAATAGCCAACCTTGTTTTCAATATGATATCAAGCACTCTTTTGACTTCTTGAAAATTTCTCGATTCTTGCCAACCTTGTATATTTCCCCTTGCTTAACCCCTTTGAGCTTATTTGACCATTCTTTGTTTCGAACTCATTATGTGCATTAAATGAAAAACCATGTTCTAACCCAACCTTAGGGAATAAGAGAGCATTGACCTTGTTATTTGATGAGTTCCTGAACAAGTGTGGGGGTGCATGTGCAGATTGATTATATAAAAAAAAAAAAAGAAAAATCTTGTTTTCCGGGACGTAGTTGCCCATTGTCTTTTAAATTCCGGGACTCAGTTGCCCATTGTCATTTAAACTTCGGGACTCAGTTGCCCATTGTCTTTTAAAATTTCGGGAATTGATTACCCATTGTCTTTTAAAATTCGAAAAGAAAGCGAAAAAAAAAAAGAAAAAGAAAAAAAAAAAAAAAAAAGAAAATATGTTTCTAAAAAAAAAAAAAAGAGAGAGAGAGTGATTATTGCTACAATCAAAAGAATGCACCATGTGATATATTCATACCTAGAATGAGGGTGGATGATTGGAAATAACAGGAATAGAAGGAGAATGTTCAAGCCTAAAGGAATTCAATCTACCAATTGATCTTTAACAAAACATTAGTTAGATATTGGTAATTGTCCTGTATGAGAAAAAACTAAGAAAATCTTGGGAAAGTTAGACTGAATGTTCTCAAACATCTTCTCCATTCTATTGTATCATAATGCTCTTCTATTCTCTTTGGTATTTAACTTGACATATCCATACTACTTCTACCTTTACCTTGACCTCACCACAACCTTGAATAAAGTCCTCATGATTTGTGTGTGCATGTGTTTTGAGTAGTGGAGAAGTAGAAGATAAGCAAGCATATGGTAGTGCAATTTTCATGAGTCGAATTGAGTGAAATACCTACTAAACACTTGAGAGATTGAGAGTAAATTCTGTGAGGAGCTATCATTCTTTACTCATGTTTTTCAATTGAAGTATCCTTGCTTATTGATTTGGGATGTGAAGACGTGTTACCTCATGAATGTTTTAATTACTTGAATTTAATTGATCTTCATTCTTAGAAATTGAGTCTTTTAGAATGTTTAACTTTTCTGTTTTGCCCGAGGACGTGCAAAAGAGTAAGTGTGGGGGGTGTTTGATAATTAATGATGTCCAGTTGTCAAATCTCGACTCAAGCGAAAACAAAAAAAAAAATTCTTTTGATTTTCTTGATATCCTTTCTGTAATCAAACTTCTAAGAACAATCTAGAAGTTGTTCGTTTCTTTCCTGTTGTACTTTTTGAATTCATGAGTGTACGTGATGTAATGCTTGGGTAAAGTGACCATGAGTACACACATGATTTGACCATCTAATGGTAATTGCTTATTGACCAATTCAGATCGAAGAGATCTTGGAAATCCCAATTGATGGAAAAGGAAGTACCCGAAAAAAAAAAGAAAAGAAAGAAAAGAAAAGAAAAAGCCCATTAGTCTGAAAACCCGAAAGGGCGGCTAAAAACAAAATGAAAAAAAAGAGAGCCCGTTAGTCTGAAAACCTGAAAGGTCGGTCTAAACAAAAGTTAGGGCAAATGAATGGGCAAAATCTCAGAGGAAGTTGGCCTGAAACACCTTGAAGGGTGCACCCAAACTGGGGCAATTTTGAATTGTGTGTGATCAGCTACACAGGGGCAGTTTTGTTTGCATTTAGTTGGCCATACTGGGGCAAAATTTTTGAAGGATTAAGGAGAAGCTGTGTTGAAGGAAGTAGCAACGCAGACAAGGACTGAGTTATCAAGCAGTTGTAGGAAATCAACTAAATGAGAAACAAGGTTAAACACTGGGGCAAAATTTTCTCTCAAGGAATCAGTCAAGCAATGGTTCATCCCATTTCTTGAAAGGAGAGTTGAAAGTGAAAAACAAAGAAAAAGAAGGAAAGGAGAAGAAGAAGGAAAGAAGTTTGAGTGGTCAAAGCTTTAGAAGTCGTCCTTGGTTCAAATGTTTTTAAATAAAATTTAGAAAAAGTAAAAAAAAAAAAAAAAAAAAAAAAAAAAGAAAAAGAAAACTCCTGTTTTCTGGGACTCAGTTGCCCATTGTCTTTTAAATTTCGGGCCGCAGTTGCCCATTGTCTTTTAAATTTCGGGCCGCAGTTGCCCATTGTCTTTTAAATTTCGGGACTCAGTTGCCCATTGTCCTTTAAGTTTTCGGGACTCAGTTGCCCATTGTCCTTTAGGTTTCCGGGACTCAGTTGCCCTTTGTCTTTTACTTTTGAGCGCATCGGCTCCTGTCATTTACTTTTTGAGCGCATCGGCTCTTGTCTGTTAATTTGTCTTTTACTTTTGAGCGCATCGGCTCCTGTCATTTACTTTTGAGCGCATCGGCTCCTGTCATTTACTTTTTGAGCGCATCGGCTCCTGTCATTTACTTTTTGAGCGCATCGGCTCCTGTCTTTTAATTTCTGTCTTTACTTTTCGAGCGCATCGGTTCCTGTCTTTTAATTTCTGTTTTTACTTTTGAGCGCATCGGCTCCTGTCATTTACTTTTCGAGCGCATCGGCTCCTGTCTGTTAAATTCCTGTCTTTTACTTTTGAGCGCATCGGCTCCTGTCATTTACTTTTTGAGCGCATCGGCTCCTGTCTTTTAATTCCTGTCATTTACTTTTGAGCGCATCGGCTCATGTCTGTTAATTCCTGTCTCTTGAGCGCATCGGCTCTTGTCTTTTAATTCCTGAGCGCATTGGCTCCATGCATTCCATGCATTTTTAATTCCTGCCATTTACTTTTTGAGCGCATCGGCTCCTGTCTTTTAATTCCTGAGCGCATTGGCTCCATGCATTCCATGCATTTTAAATTTCTGTCAATTTCTTTGAGCGCATCGGCTCCATACATTACATGTTCTTTTTACTTTCTGTTGAGTGCACCGTTCCACGCATTCCATGCATTTTAAATTTCTGTCAATTCTATGCATTTTTAAATTCTGTCGAGCGCATCGGCTCCATGCATTTTACTTTCTGTCGAGCTTTTTGTTGAGCGCAGCTGCTCCATGCATTCCATGCATTTTATTTTTCTGTCATTTGCTGTTGAGCGCATCGGCTCCATGTATTTTAATTTCTTTGAGCGCATCGGCTCCATGCATTTTAAATTCTGTTGAGCGCATCGGCTCATTGCATTTTAACTTCCTATCATTGTTCTTACTTTGTTTTGCATTTACATCTTGTGCTTTCTGGACAAAATTGGAGTTCATGTCTTTACTCGTTCTTACGACGATAATAAGAAGATCACAATTTTCTTATTATCTAATAAGAAACAAGTAAAGAGGGCAACAGCTGTGAACACCCAATTTTGACCTGCTAAAAAAAAAAAGTAAAAAAGTAAAAAGAAAAATAAAAAAAAAAAAAAAAAGTCACATCTTTGCACATACGTTTTTTTTTTACTTTGGATTTCATGGGGATGGGGACTCAATATAAAAAAAGGAGATTGAGGCAAAAGAAAAAAAAGAAAGAGTCAAGAAACAAAGAAAAGAAAAAGAGAGAATTTTGATAAAAAAGGAGGATTTTAAGGGAGATTTGTCGGGAGAAGATGAAAATTTGAAGGAAAATGCCAAACTCCCAGACGGTGGGCAATCATAACATCCACTACCAACAACTCTTCCCTCCAAAACGTGAGGGATCCATCCATAAATGTTTCTGCCATCATTTTCTTCCAGGAGGGGGCTGGACAACCCATTCCATCCATCTTCTGCCTCCCTCTCATCTCCAATTTTTTCACTTTGATCATCCTTCATCCCATCATCATCCAAGCCTCTCAACCGTAACAGCAACCACCCTTCACTTCCATCTCCACAGAACCTCCATCACCTTCCCATCACCCTCATCATCATCTTGCAGCCACCCTCCATAGCCACACGTCCACCTCCACCATACAACACCCATCATCACCCTGCTTCCCAAACTCCCTCCTGTAACCATCCAAACCAGCAACCACATCAACTCCATCTCCACGTAAATTAGTCACCACTACACAACCACCATTAACTTCCATCAAAACCAACCACCTCTCCATTATCAACCACTCACCACCTCCAACTTCAAACCCATCACCCCTCAAGCTACCATGTAAACAACCCCACTTTCAACTCACCACACAACCTTCCCATCATCCCATCCATCTTCCACGTGAACTCCACCATTCACGTCAACCACCATGGCAATTGAGTCACCAAGACTCTCCATCTCCAACGTGACCACCAAAACCACCATAAAGCCAAACCTCCCATCACGTGAAGTTCCACCTAAAAAGAGGCAGCGTAACCATCCTTCTCCAAACATGTAACCACCAACCTCCCTCTTCATCAACCATTTTCCACGTATAGCACCTAAAATCTCCATAATCTTTTCCATTCCCAACATCCCTCAAACCCCGTGACCACACGCTCCAACCTTCATAACTTTTTCGGATCGTCTTCAAACCAAACCATCCTCTCACCCGACCGTCGGATCATATCCTCTAACCCCCCATTCGACCGTCGAACTAACCCTTCAAACCAAATCCCGGTCTCACTCAACGCACTTCACAAACACCATCACCTCTACTCCTCAAACCATTCAAACCGGATCAACTCTCAAATCTCCGACCACATTTCAAACACCATCACACCAACCCCGTCGGACCCGCAAATATCACCCATCTACCACGAAGCCATGAACCCTATCTTCATCATATCCGTGACCATCTTCAAACGACCACCCTCTTTTATCCTCCCCAAATCATCCCATCTTCGGCCAAAGAAGGAAGATTGATGATGTTGAGTTGATCCCTGGTGATAGCTAAAAAAAAAAAAAAGCAAGAAGACTGGGGAGGCTGCTGGGAACAAAAGGGAGTTTTTGATTCTTTTTGAGTGGAGTTTGCCATTGGTAGCGCAGAAGAGGTAAGCCCTTCCTCACCACTATCCTTGCACTGCTGTGAGTAAATATGTAGTGTTCAAATGCATGCTTTGATCCTGACTGGTTAGTCATGTTGCCCATCTTCAAGCACTTTTCTTGTTTTTAAATCATGAGTACCATACACACACTGGCACTCCTCTCCCATGCAACACATTACCCAAACCCACCGTGAGAATTCCATCACCTTCAATATCCATATCTGTCGAACCTTCCCATCTCTCACCACATCACCTATTTCCTTCACATCCGACCGTCGAATACCATATCCCTAAACCGACCGTCGAATTCAAAACCCCAAATCCTCTCCCACCGACCGTCGAATCCCCCTAAACTATGAACCCAACCATCATCACGCTGTAACCACCAACTTCACAAACACCATCATACCATCACCTCCCAACCGACAGTCGAACCATCCAAATCTCCTCAAACCGACCGTCGAAACCCCAGAGGTCAGATCCTTCCCTTCGACCAACCGACCGTCGGACTCCTGAATCCCACTATACCCGACTGTCGAACCTATCCAAACCTTCACACCATCAACCAAACTCCATCACAACCGACCGTCGGATCCCCAAACTCCATCATATCTGACTGTCGAACCATCCCATCTCCCTAAACCGACCGTCGAATGCCAACCGCGACCCAAACTCCTTCACCATCCTTTTCATCGACCGTCGAACCCTAAAACAGAATCATCCTACCATATCCTCCAATCGACCGTCGAACCCTAAAACAGAATCACCCTATCTTCTCAAACCGACCGTCGAACCTCAGCTAGGTCCCCCACCGACTGTCGAACCACACCATTGTGACCCCAAAAACAAAACCACTCACCTTCATCTCACTCGACCGTCGAATCCAGCATTCTTCCCAACCGACCGTCGAATCCAGCACCTTTCCCAACCAACCGTTGAATCCATCCTCTCATTCGACCGTCGAAAATATCCCACAAATCCAGACCACCTACCTCTCAATCCTCCACACCTCTAAAACAGTCCTCATACCCTCTCTACCGACCGTAGGAACCCAAATCAAATTCCAATCAAGCAACTTCCATACCAAACACCCTCTATCCGACGGTCGAATACCAAGAAGCAAGACTCTTCCCCATCTACAAACTTCCCTTCAACCGACCGTCGAATACCAAAAGGCCAGATCCTTTCCCAACCGACTGTCGGACCCCAATTTCCAAATCGTGATCCCATCGTCCCCACAGCCACCAAGTAACAAGCTTGCCTCAGATCCACCAACCTCCAATCCGACCGTCGAACAGAAGAAGCCAGCCACTCTCCTGCTATTCTGATCGTAAATGAGGACCTTACTGCTGTATCTTTTAATTTCGGGTTATCTGTTTCTTTGTTTTCTTTTTACGTTTTATTGTTTTTTTTTATTTCATGTATCATCAGTTTGTTGGGCTAGATTTTGGGAGTTAAGAGTGATAAAAATAGCAAAAATAAAAAAAAATAATAAGGAAAATAAAAAATCTTTTAATCCATGCAATGACCAATGATGATGATTGAATAGTGAATGCTATCTTCATTATCTTCTGGATCATAAGGGTTTATTGAGTAGCCTAGTGCTAACTTGAATCCTGTGCAAAAAAATGGATTCGCTTTCAAATAAAATCTTTTTTTAAATAAAATCAACCAACCTACAATTATTTTCTAAAGAACTACGTAACTTTGAGTTCCCCATTGCACCAGGGGATACGTAGGAGCAGAATTTCATTTCTGTCAAGCCAAATTTAAATTTTCACAATTTTGTGGTTTCGCTTTTTAGTTACAATGTTTGCAAAAAAGGGTAAAATAAATATTTTCAAGGATTATTAAGAATTTGCACAATTAACCCAAGGTACCGTCTTATGACGGGTGCGTTAGGGGTGCTGTGGGATTAAGTTTCCACCCTTCCCTAAGCATAACCGACTTCCGAATCCAATCTGGTTCCAAAGACCATTTTCAAAGAGAGGTTTTCCAATTTTTCCAAATTCAAATAAAATTGGTGGCGACTCCATTTTCTCAATTTCAATTTTCTAAAATCCAATTCGAGTTGCTATTTCCCCGCCGCGATCTCCGGTCGCGACACCACCCAAGAACCAAAACCGACCGTCGAATCCGTCCTCTCATCCGACCGTCAGACTACACAGAACCACCCAAGAATAGAAACCAGACGCGTCGAATCCATTCTCTCATTCGACCGTCGGACCGTACAGTTACCATCATCTCACCGACCATCTCTCCGACACCCTCACCGACTGTCGAAACCCCGCAGGTAAGACCCTTCCCTTCAACCAACCGACCGTCGAACTCCCCGAATCCCTCTCCTCATTCGACCGTCGAACCATACCATTGCGACTCACCAACTGTCGAATCCCCACCACCATCCTCGAACCATACCATTGTGACCCTCGACCAACCTCACCGAACCTCAGGTCCCTACCAACCGACCGTCGAATCCCAAATCCTTCCACTGTGACCTTCGCCTACCTTCAGCCTCTCGAGCCTAACTAGATCCCCTTAACCGACAGACGAACCCCAGAACCGTCGAACCTCAGAGGCCAGCTCTCGACCGTCGGACCACAGGAACCAGTTCTCGACCGTCAGAGGCAATTCCCGACCGTCGAACCTCAGAGGCCAGCTCTCGACCGTCGGACCACAGGAACTAGTTCTCGACCTTCAGAGGCAATTCCCGACCGTCGAACATCAGAAGTCAGCCTCCCGACCGTCGAATCTCAGGGTCCAAACCCCTCCCCAAACGTCCCCAGTGCGTGCTCGTTAGTGTTGTCAAATTCTCCAAATTTTTATCTCTTTAAATCGAATTGTGATTGTCTTTTGGGTGTGTGAGGTTGAATCACGTGGACTGCTGTCCATAATGATGCATTTTGATAAGAAGGGAGAAGGGTAAAAAAGGTTAAAAAATAATAATAATAATAATAAAATAAAGAAATAATTAAAATTTTTTAAAAAGGAATAAAAATGGGTTACCTGAGTTGCGACAACTTGCTAACCCTTATATTTTGTAAACATCTGAGTTGCGACAGCTTGATGATTTACAATCTTAAATAAAAATTTCGTAACAAACTCGATAATCAATGGGTGACGTCTCTAGCGTGACGCGTGCTTCACCTATTTAATCTTTAATTTGAATAACTGAGCCGCGACGGCTTGTTAATTCAAATTCCAAAAAATCATTTTAAATAAAATCAACCAACCCACACTTATTTTATAAAAGAACTACGTGACTTTGAATTACTCATTGCACTTGAGGATACGTAGGAGCGGGAATCATATTCCGTCAAGCCAAATTTAAATTTTCACAATTTTGTGGTTTTGCTTTTTAGTTACAATGTTTGCAAAAGGGGTAAAATAAATATTTTCAAGGATTGTTAATAATTTGCACAATTAATCTAAGGTACCGTCTTAGGACGGGTGCGTTAGGAGTGCAAAGGGATTAAGTTTCCACCCTTCCCTAAGCATAACCGACTCCCGAATCCAATCTGGTTCCAAAGACCATTTCCAAATAAAAGGTTTTCCAATTTTTTCAAATTCAAATAAAATTGGTGGCGACTCTTAAAATTAAAATAATTTAATTTAAGTTGCTATTTCGCCGCGATTAATTTTACGGTCGCGACAGTAGTTGTCTAACTCCAACTTCCATTCCTTAAGCATAGCTTTGAATACAACCATGCAGACATCTTCCTTCAGAAGACTTTCTGTGATCATAAACTGTAACTAATCAAGAAAATTATCTTGAATGTTGTTCTCTCTATGCTCCCTTGAAGCAGAACTTGCAATATTGGCAAAAAATTTCAATGTTTCTGCAAAGACAATCTGATGTATCTCTTCTCTTACTATACTATCAACATTACAACCTACCATCATGTTGTTGAATTCCTCAAAAATTTTCCTAAAGATAAGTATGCTATATCCTCTTTTATGGTGCTCTCTATTTCATCTACTTGGTTACTAGATGTTGAGTATTATAAACAATGTTCCTCAGCTTCACCACCATGACACTTGGCTTGTTAGAAATGGACACAAAAAAATCTGGAGAATATTTATGTATATTCTCTAAATTATATCTGAATTATATCTCAATTAATTAGTGTGTACAAGAAGATTTTTTATTTACAAAGAGAGAGTTTATATAAAAAAAGAAATATAATCAAATACAATCAAAATAGTATATTTAATTATGTGCAAATCAAATCTTTAAAATAACACAAAAACAAGCTTAATTTAATCCCAAGATATGTTATAGATATTCTAACACTCTCCCTCAAATTAAAACTACTAATTAAGCTTTACCTTATTACAATTAGACACACAAAAATAATATAAAATAAAATATTTTAAAAACACAACATCGAGATCTGAGTTAAATTCTCACTTATGTCACATAAATATCATAATTATGAGCATGATTTTAAATTGTGATTACATTACATTTTTTACAATTGTGAATAATTGTGAAAAAATGCGATCAATGAGGCCTCAATTGTAATTGTGATAGGATTGCAGAAACTACAAAATTGCAAATTTTGTGGCCACAATTATGGTTGGAGACCACAATTTAAAACTATGATTGAGAGTTCAACCATAAAAGTATGTGAGTAGAAACTACAAAATTGCAAATTTTGTGGCCACAATTATGGTTGGAGATCACAATTTAAAACTGTGATTGAGAGTTCAACCATAAAAATATGTGAGGCACTCTAGCATTGCACGGGTTGATATCTAGTTAAAATTAAACTCTAAGCCAAACTAGTAATATCTTTTTTTTTTACCAGAAAGAAAATTTATTATAATCAAAGCTTAATGACACTTACAAATCAGATAAGATACATCAAATTTAGAAAGAGAAAGAGACAAATATAGTCTATCCTTTGAACTAATCACCGATCTATAAATTTGTTCTTTATTCTTTATCCAAAAGTTATTGATGTTTAAGTATCTTTTAAAGTAGAGACTAATACAAAAAGTGTTATAATTTGAAGAGTGTATTACGCTTCTTCTCAAAGTAAATTTAAAATTTTTTCCCTACTTGTAAGACTATTAGGATACGGTCAACTATAAGGGGACTGACAAAAAATACTTTAAAAATTAAAAACTAAAATACCTTTAAAAAGGACAATAAAAACACCCATAAACGAAATAATAAAATCACAAAATCTATCATTGAGAGAAAAGATCTGAACAACTAAACTCAAGATCTATCATATCTAAACAAATTATTCAAAAGACACATAAAAATAAAAGAAAAGGAGATGGTGGTGTTGCCCATCAGATTAAGAGGACGGTAGCTCCCCTCCAACACTCTCACATAAAGAAGCTTAGAACAAGAGAAAGATGGGAAGAAAGGGGGTTAGGGATTTATTCCTTATTCCTCTTAGTAATATCTTTATTTTCCCACGACCACCCATATTTTCTTGAAAATAAACTATTCCTTTATTTAACTAAAGTTGAATAATAAATGTCAAACCTCAATTCCACTATCGTAGAATTAAAAAAGCTAAACGATAAATGATAAATGTAAATAGTTATCATTTCTTACTACTCAATCCAAACCATAATAGATATAGCTATAGGCATTTCATTTTCTCACTATAAAATATAAAATTGAACACAACATTCTCTTTGCTTGACCCTTAATACTCGTCCACACTGCTGAGTCCAAATCAACCATGGAAGGAAGACGCCTAAACTTTCACAAGGCAATCTATAGTTTTAAACTGTGAAAATTGGAGGAGTTTGTCTGAGATCACTAAATTTTTTTAATTTTCTGAAGTTTCATCATCACAACACTCATTGACCAAAAGTCTATCCCCAATTGTCCCAATGCAATTGAATTCACAGACACATAAAAATCAAAGATATGTAACCATCAGATGGAATTATGATTCATCATTATCCTGCAATTTTGCTATGTTTTAGGCCAAACACCATCACAATCAATCTACACGTCGCAACTGCTGAAAATTGGAGGAGTTTGTCTGCATGACTTTCCTTTTTATTTTTTCTATTTTTCTGTCGTTTCATCATCACAACACTCATTGACCAAAAGTCTATCCCCACTCGCTGTCCCGTGCAATTTGAAGTCACAGACACAAAACATGTTACCAAAGAAATGTAACCACAGATGGACATGTTGCTCACTCTCATCATTATCACTGTGTTCTTGTTTCTGTTTCTCTTCCAACTTTGATTTCTCATAGAATAATTAAAACATATTTTATAATTAAATTAGACTTAATTTTATGTTATTTTAAAAATTTAATTAACAGGTAATTAAAGATATTATTTTAATTATATTTAATTATATTTTTTTTATATAAATTTTATCTCTTATAAATAAGAAATTTCCTTATATTACTAATTAATTTAAAAATATATACAAATTATCAATATTTATCTCCCTATTTTTCTATTTCTAACCGTCTCTTCTCATGCTCTCTTGCTTCATTGTAGTTGGATTAAAAATAAGGTATGATTCTCTAAAAAAGAAAACAGGTATCATTATTCCTTTAAAGATTTTTTTTTTTTAAAAAAAATTAGTTAAAGAAGAGTGACGATAGCCTTATAACAGTGACCATAAAAATGTCCCAAGCATAAAATAAAAGTGATTCAAGCAAAAATAAAAGTACTTTTGTAGCCTTATGTGGTCAAGAAAATTTATAACTAGATCCAAAGAGAACCACACGACTACAGAATTTTATGACTACAAATATTTCTAAACGCACAGATAAAGCTCCTTAAAGCATGCCTAGAGACATGCTTACTATGTAAAGTTCTTGAAAGGGTCAGTTTTGACATCCACTTTTAGTGGGGATTTCAGATCTAATGCACATTCTCTTTGACTTCCACAAAGTTTCTTCATCTTTAACCCCATTTGATGAATTTTCCGTAGCATTTATCACCCCCTTATTGTTCTACTTGTTGAATAAAGTAGCAACTGGCTGTGTAGTGTATTTTCCTGGAAAAATGGATGAGATTTTTGGATATATGGATGAAAGATTAGAAGTATCTTTGGCAGATTCCACCATGATGTGGATCGTGCACTATGCCATGAACAGAGCTCAAGAAAGGATGAAGACAAAAACAGGAGTCATTGAGCGCTTGAATGAGATATCCAAATTCTATGAGTTGGCAGTGATGCAACTTGAAGGTTGTTTGAGCTTTGTTCATGCAGAAACTGAAAGCAGGGTTCTTGAAAGCAAACATGAAGAGGTTCTTACAGACTTGAGAGAAATAAAAGATCGCCTTCAATGGCGTCTCAAGGAATGTGAATTGGCTATATCAGAGAAGGATAGAGAGTTGACAGAGAGATTAGAGAATGAGTTGAAGCTCAGGCATGCTTTGGAGCTGAAAGAAAGAGAATTAGTTTCTTTGGGTGTAAGCCATGGGATTGAAACAACAAGAAGTCATAATGCTGAGAATGATCAAGCAAGAAGAAATGAGCATGGTGATGGTGATTTCTGTGAGTTGAGGACTAGTGTGGATCAGCAAATGCTGAATATTAGACAAAGACTTGAACCACAACATGACATGTTAGGTGAGGTACCACATAATGGCATTGACAGGAAAAAGGTTGAAGAGATGGGTTCTGACATAGACATACTAAAGCAGACTATGGATCTTGCTTTTGGAAAGATGCAAAGTACCCTTCTCTTGTGTGAGATGGGACCAAAAGAGAGGCAATGGAAGTTGACAATTGAAAAAGATATAATGTCTATTTCAATTAGAAGTTTCATGAGGGAGCTCCAAGAGAATATTGAAGCAGAAGTGAGGAAGGATGAGAACCAGGTTCTCAAGCGTTGGCAGGAGCATTGGACACAAGTGATGAATATGGTTACATGTTTACAGCATGAACTTGCCACTTTGCATGAAACTTGTCCTGAGGATTCTGACTGTTCAGCCCTTTCTTCCCCAACAAAGTCTTCTGCCCTTTCTTCCCCAACAAAGTCTTCAGCAGAAGAAGGAAATCATGACAAACCTAACAGTTCCTCTCAAAAGGTTGAAGTGGTAGATAAGAAGGAAAAATCACCAAAAGGGGAAGAGAATGAAGATGGAAGCAACCATGTTGCTAAGATGATAAAGAATCATGAGTCTATTATTCGCCAGAAGAGTGAAGAATGGAATTGGAGTAAGCATGGATTATCACAAGAAAAAAAGGCCTCATCCTCCAAGAGAGGAAAGGAATTAAATAGGCTGAAAGAAAGAATCCTTGCTGTTACTGAAAGATTGGACAATCTTATAAATTGGAATGCTAAAGTGAGTGAATCTCTTTTCAACCAAATAGCTATTCATGACAAGGAAGCACTTTTAGGGAGGAAGTTATCAAAGGTATGTGAGATTGATAGAGTGAGCAAGGATGTTGATACCTGGGGATTTCGAAGTGCCTGGGAGAAGGTAAAAGGACTCTCTGAAGCAGGAAATGAAGTACGGGAGGAAATAAGGGTGTTAAATATAGAAAAGGAATACAACACAATGCAAAGTTTGACATCAGATGACATGCATCCTTCTATAGATGAAGGTCTAGTAAAAGAATTTGATAGTAAATCCTACAATTTTGACTTAGAGATGCTAATACAGGAGCATGTATATAAATACTACTTAAGGGAAGTAATCACTCAGTGGAATGAGAGCATTGAAAGAAGTATCATTGAAAGGAAGATTAGTGATGACATAAATTTGATTGTCTTCTCTGAGGCAGCTAAGGATATCAGTTCCAATCAAGAATTTGCCTTAGCCAAGTGCCAGGATGGTGAAGCTGAGGAACATTGTTTACAATACTCGACATCTAGTAACCAAGTAGATGAAATAGAGAGCACCATAAGAGAGGACATATGCATGCTTATCTTTAGGAAAACTGTTGAGGAATTCAACATCATGATGATAGGTTGTAATGTTGACAGTATAGTAAGAGAAGAGATACATCAGATTGTCTTTTCAGAAACATTCAAAAATTTTGCCAATATTGCAAGTTCTGCTTTAAGGGAGCATAGAGAGAACAGCATTCAAGATAAATTTCTTGATCAGTTACAGTTTATGATCACAGAAAGTCTTCTGAAGGAAGATGTCTGCATGGTTGTATTCAAAGCTATGCTTAAGGAATGGAAGCTGGAGTTAGACAACTACTACATGGAGAACTTCATCAAGGAGAAGATACACCAAGTCATCATGGTTGAGACATTGAATGATGTCTTTCTCTTGTCCATGGAAGTTACATCACTGGTTCAAGACAATACTATGGAAGATAATTGCTCTACTGTGATCTTAAATCAAGTTCAGAAAGTTCAGGGAGAAGAGAACTTGACCATTATATTGTTAGAGTCTCTACTTGGATGTTTTGAAGCAGAGGAGACTCTGATGCTAAGTGCACAATCTGAGATCAAGGAACACAGCAAGACACTCGACTTGGGTTCCGAACGTGGAGACCTACATGAGCATGAAATATTTGAAGATTTGATAACTGGGGAGGAACAGACTTTCTCTTCACTAACCAGCAAGGTAGAGAATGTTTTGCAACAATTAGGTATAAGCAAGGCACTTCTAAGGGAGTTAGGCACCAACTTAGGCCACAGACTACGTGACTCAGAAAGTTTTCATAATCAAATGTCTATTAATGAAGAATGGCAACTGAAGCTGTCTTCTACTGTTTTCTTGCCTCTTTTGAATCTTTCACAAACGTTTGAAGAATTTGAGGGAATGGTATGCCAGAAATTTGAGATGATGATAGTGAGGTATTTCACCAGTCATTAACCAGTATTTTTCATATGAATACTATTTGCCTCATGGATTTCCTTATATTTTCCCAAAAATATTCATACAGGTTAGAAAATATGAAATGTTGTTTGGATCCAGTTATTGAGTTGGTTGATTGCTTGAAAATCAAGGAATTACTTTACCAGAAGGCCTTCATTAGAAGGTGCCAGAATCTCCAAATAGCTGAAGCTGAGGTCTGTAGCATAATCTCACACTCTCTATATTCAGTATTAACTAGTCACCTAAATAAACAAGGTAAGGCAATTTATTTTCCTTCTTCTACGAGAGATCTAATATTTCTGGTTAGGCTTAGCCTTCTTGGAAATGCTAGTAATATTTGTAAATGCTCAAAACTAAAATTTTGTGTTGAAATATAGGTTGATCTTCTTGGTGATCAAGTGGAAGCACTTTTAACATTACTTGAGAAGATATATGTAACCCTTCATCAGTATGCACCAGCTTTGCAACAGTACTTTGAGGTGAGAAGCTCGCTTTCTATTTGATATTTCAGTTAAAACCTTGACCTGCCCTCATATCATTTTAAAATATCATGATCTTAGTGTATATCAATTAATTTAGCGCACCATAAATTTTTATTATTTTTTCACATTTAATTGTTCTAATCTTCAACAGGTCTCTAACATTTTGGAGTTAATAAGAAAAGAAATTAATAGTGGAGCTGTTCAGGCTGCAAGTGTAGTGACTTAGAGACAGATGGGTGTCGTTGCCCTTTCTTTTTGCCACAGGGGATAGTATTCATAAAAAGCTTAGAAAATTTGTGTCCCTCTGGCCTCTACAGATCAAAGTCCACAAGAAATTAAGAGCTCATCCAATTGATTTGTTTTTGCTAAAACTTTCATTAATTTTTCTTCTTATGGGTGATTGAAATGTAAAATGATTGAAAATTCAAGTAATTGTTGAAGTCTTACGTTGATAAATAATAGACAAATTAAAAGTTATATAAGTAGAAAAGACCTATAAATTTAATGTTTAAAATTTTCGGTTAAGATATGATGTCAAACCCACTATTATAATTTCTCACTTAACCACTTTTAGACTCCCTCAACAAAAATTACAAGGAAGGCCACACACATATATGTCAATCACTTGACAGTCGATGCACTTATTTCATTTAACATTTCCCTTTCATTAAACAACTTTTTAAAAACAATGAATTTGATCCAACCGTCGGAATGATAGATTTCATGAGATAAATCACACTCATAAAATTTCATATAATTTAAAAATTAATTGGTACTTCATTTAACTATTTTATGTTAACCTATAATATGCTTTCAAAATATGCGTAAAATGTCAACTATTAGCTTAGATACCTATAAATGTACGATCGATTTTTCTTAATATAAGATCATCACAATAATATCACTTGATTCAACAGTTAGATTGATTAAATTGGCATTCTACAAGTTATTATATATAATCTAATAATTAGTTATGGGAACTAATGCAAATTAGGTGACGTTTAGTTGAACTGAGACACTAACAAATTTGGTGCCAGGACTAAAATCTATTAGTATCATCCTTATTTTAAACATGTTTCGCAAGGAAGATTAATTCTTGATTTGAATTAGATTGAAACAAAAAATTATACAAAAAGAATTTGTTAAAGAAATTAATTATAAAATGATAAATTTTAAATTCTTTTGAGTAATATAATGTAGTGGAGAAGATAATGTTAAGGTGAATGACTAGACATTAAAAAATAGTACATGTTTAGGAATAAATATATGTAAGAGAAAGCACCTGTTGAGAAAATGGCAAAAACTTATCTAAGGTGATTTGGTTATATAGGCTTAAGAACTACATAGGCTACAGTGAAAAGAATGGATCAATAGAAGATAGTTCGATTTAAAGGGATAAAAAGTGACTTTACTAAATTAATTTATTGAAATTTTATTTTTAAATATAGTCTAATGACATCATTTAATTCATCTAATTGAACACACCTAATGGAATAACGTGTAATATATATGGAATGATGCAGACTCAATAAAATGCGAGTTAGCATTCTTTTGGTAGTAAAATTTGAGGATTACATCATACCATAAGTTGCATGGTTTGATACATCTTTTCTAGTGATGGATAAAAATGTCACACAGTGTTCAAACTAGGTAGATTAGATTAAAAAAACGCTTAAAGTGTAATTTGTGATCACAAAGTGTCTATCAAACTCAAAAAAAAAAAAAATCTACAGGGCAAACAACTATGAAAAACCGAGTTTGAAAAAAAGAAAATTGGGGTGCCAAGGGCTTCCTAAGCAATAAGCCAATAACGTAGCGCTGCCCTTGTATAAGACGGTGGATGCTGGGATAGTGACTGTTGGGCAGGGAAGTAGAAAAAAAAACATATATATATATATATATAAGTGTAGCAGACACGAGAAAGCTGAGATAGATGAGTGGACAATCAAGAAAAGATTAAATTACGTAGAGAAGTATTAAGGAGAAAGTTGAAATAACATCTAACGAGGAAAAGATGTCAAAAACCCACCCAAGGTGGTTTAGCCAAAAGAAGATCAATAGAGACTAGGTGAAACTGGTAGATCATCTGGAAGATAATCACATTAAAAGGGTAGACACGGGGAAAACAAAACTTTAGGAGAAGATGCATCCGGCATTTATGGGCTGGACACTGACTGTTTTCTGATTTTCTAAAGTACTTTAATAAGTCTTAGATTTTTTTTGCCCCAACTTATATATATATATTTGGCATCCCCTCACATTTAATTGGTTAGGGACATTTGTTTCCACTGCTAGAGTATGTGAGGCAGACTGATACCTTATATTCACTTACAAATGAACATTATAGGTGTCGTATAGCCAGGAGCCCAGGAACATAGAAAATAGTAAGGAAAACAAATATGCAATTTCATATATTTTTTACTATTTCATTTTCCTCGCATTGGGAACAAATGCTCTGATCCGGTATCTACAATGTTCATTTATGCCAGTTGTTGATTTTACAGAAAACAGATATATTCAACCATCTTGACATCTTCTTCATATTCTTGACTGTTTTACACAACTTGAAATTACAGATTAATGTTGTTGACACTAGTAGTACCTTGTTATTATCCATAAAATTTTTATATAGGGTATACCATATAAACTCAAATTATTATTAGACGTATAAGGCTGTGTAAGTCATGTTAAACATACAATTATCTTTAAAAAATAAATTTACATATGTTAATAAATGATTTGAATATCTATGATTGATCATATCTACTTAAGCATTACTATACTTTTCAAATTTCTCATATTGCATGCTTCTAAGTCAACCTTCATAATCCAGTCAAAAAAAAAAGAGAAAAGTTGAAACCTTCAGAAACCAGCCTCAACAGATGAAACATCCGAGGATACAAAAGGTGTCAAAATCTTTGGAAGTATTGTGACATTTGATATTTTAATTCCCATGAAAGGCGTCAACAACTATGTTCCGATGAGGCCAAAGAGTAGCTGTCAAGTTATGCCTAGGCCTTTTCTCCATCTTGAATCTTGATGCTTTTAAATGTTAGTCATCTCTTGCTCTTCAGCAGTTACCCTCTTAAACTTTCAGTCCCCAGCAATACATTTTGCATATGGTCTTATAAGATCATGACAAGAATAGTAAGAAGTGGCTGCTTAAATCTCTTAGTACTACTTGTAGTGTCTACAAATTTAATGAACTCTTTGGATGCTCAGCCTGTAGCCCCAGCTCCTGAGCCTGTAGCACCAGCTCCTGAACCTGTAGCACCAGCACCTGAGCCTGTAGCACCAGCACCTGAGCCAGTAGGCCCAGCTCCTGAGCCTGTAGCCCCAGCACCTCAGCCAGTAGCCCCAGCTCCTGAGCCTGTAGCCCCAGCACCTGAGCCTGTAGCCCCAGCACCTGAGCCTGTTGCCCCAGCTCCTCAACCTGTAGCACCAGCACCTGAGCCTGTAGCCCCAGCACCTGTACCAGTGTCTGAACCGGCAACTCAAGCGGCTAGAGGAGGCTCATCTGGTCTGAGGGGTGGACAAAAGGCAGGAATAGTAATAGGTGTGCTAGTGGGGGCAGTTCTGATTGGTTTGGGTGGATTGGTGTGCCTGAAGCGCCAGACAAACATCAGAAGAAGCAGTTATAGCAATGCAGCTAGGAATTTTGATCTTTGAATTCCCAATGAATTGCTTTGTTTGTTCTATTAACTTTTACAGTTAGCCATGTTTGAATAGTTAAATAAGGAACTAAGGTAGAAGCCATTTAAATGGTATTTTCATGTCTGGAATTGGATGGACATTATGGATCACCAATTCTATAGCCTTCGCTCATTACATGGCAAATCTGAAAACCTGAAGGCTGAAAGTAGGAAGATATAAACTTTTTCTATTATGTAAACAAAGTCATATGCTACGTTATCAAATGTGGAATGTATTAAAATTTACATTTTACAATGTACCTTATATTTCAACATAAAAACATGGAGATTCATGAACAAAATTACAGATTAAAAAGAAGTTTATAACTTTATGCACATCATGAATAAAACATTATTAATAGCAGAACCAACATTTGATTAAGGCTTCAAGTTGTGCAGCCTTTGCTGCCAAGTGGAATTTAATGAGCAAGTTCTATACTCCTTCAATAATGCTTCACTCTCCCAACTATCGGCACCATGACAAATCTCCTCTTTCCTTCAAATTCATCATACATAATTCTATTGCAAAAGCAAGAGGAAGTTCCTGAGCAGAACCTGCCTCTCCTCCAAACTCCAAAGTATATATGTTCAGAGAATTTTGATAGTTGATTAGACTAGATAAAGGTATTTATGAGTGCAGTGCTAGTATATCTTGCAGGATTTGCTCCACCACAATGCCACATGCAAATAGTCCAACCATAATAAGTGCTGGCCTAGAATTTGATAATTCCTTTTGACCAGAAAGTTCAGGTTCCCTCTTATGCATTGACCATGCCATTGCTGGTGGAAGAACTCCAAAGAGCACTGTCATGCAGTAACCTCCCTAATTCACAATAAAGCATCAATAGCCACAAAAAGCATAATTGAAATTTTTTATGTGATTTAACAAGAATATACTTAATTTCAGGGCCATCCCATTTCAATCATCATTGTATAAAGACTAAATCACAATGTCCCCCAAAGAAAAAGACCCTCTCTTGCTCAACTTACAGCAATATCTGTGGCAGCAGAGAATGCATCTGGAAATGTTGTTGAGACAAACAGAGAAGGTGCAACTACTATTGTCACAGCCGTGAAATTCATTTTATTCCTGCCCCACCAATTTCCCTGTCCAATGAGCTTTCTTCATTAAACTTACCATACAGTGATATCGGTTATGTTGTTCATTGAGTTAGTATTTGTACTTTTATAGGACCAAAAAAAAAACAGAAACTGATAGGCAGTTATTTAATCAAGATGTTAAAGCTACATAGTTTACTTTTACCTTTTGTATTGAAGGGGAATGCCAGGTTAAGATTTTAAGTTGCTCCTTGAAGAACTCTGAGAAGCCCAGGAGGGTACCAATAAGTGATGTGCCAACTGCTAAAAGTGAGAAGGCGCCAACCATAAGTGAAACACCACTCCATCTCACCCTAAACCATTGACATTTAAGAATTTTAGTTACTTGATGTCTGACATAATAGTCTTAATATTTTAGAAATAATTTGGGGAAGGTTCTTTTTCCTGTAGTGGGAATTAAAGAAAAATAACTTGTTTTTTTGCCTGGTCTCATGATTATGGGTAAGGTTGCATCAATCCTTTATACTCAAAATAATCTATGATCAGAGACAACTATTACTATGAGTGCAATTTCCACTAGGCTTCCCAAAATTGTCACTTTATAGTTAAACATCATCATCAACACAAATCTCCCCATATTATTCTGCAGGGGCTGAATTACCTATATAACAACTCAACCGGATCAATCACTTGTTCAGCTTCAGCTGCTAAACCAAGTGCAATTGCATCCCAGACAAGCAATGCCACCAGTGGAACAAGACTACCAAGAAAAACTGAAGCTTTTATCCGACGAAGATCACCTTCCAAATAAGCACAAATAACTGCAAGGTTTTGAAAACAAAAATTTCTCAAGCAAAATACTAGTGGAAAAATAACATAAGATAAAAATTTATCATTTTTACCTGGTGCTATATCATGATACACTAAGGAAAAAATAATCACAGGAATTGTTGGTGGAACTTTTGCCCAGTCACTGATGCCCCCAACTCCTGACCATCCCCCAAACACAACAGCTAGCACCTCAATAGCCAATAAAAGACCTGCTAACAAGAATCTACACATTGTTATCCAGTCAAAATGTTCCATGCCAAAATTCTAGAGTGAAAAACTGCTATAATCTATAAACCTACAACCATTAGAAAAAACACAATAACCAATAATTGGTACACTCTGATCAAGTTTGCACAATGCCAATAAATGAAAGTCAAAGAATGGCATTTCCCCATCATAATATTTTGCACAATGGCAATAACAATTCACAAGCACGCATAGCTGAGAGAACAACTTGCATAAAGTTAGTACACCCAAGTTTAGGTACACTAGACCAATAAAGTATTGACATATCAATAATTATAATAATTAATTAATAATTAACTGTGAAAGTTAATCATTATTTCATAATGTGATTTTCCTAGTGCACCAAGGTTTATGCAAGATGTTATCCATAGGTCAAATATATTTACCAATCATGGAAGCAGTTAGATATTGGTTGACTTGATCAGTGGTACGAGTTCCCCCAATGGAGACAAGCATTGTGAAGACTGCAGTGAATAGACAGCCTGAAACTGGTGCTGGGAGATTGATCAATTGGAAAAGGATGTCCCCAGACTTGGAACTATAGGCAACCATGGAACTATAGCCCAAGAAAACATAAGCAATAGTTGCTAATGTTCCACCCCAATCCCCTAGTGTTTCTTGGGCCATGGTTCTAATAGAAATGACCTCCAACTCATTCTCTTCTTCCTTTTTCTTTCCTTTCTTCCTCATCAGACCCACATTAATTTCAACTAGCAAAAGTGCTTCAATGAGGAGAAAAACCCAACATACTATCACTGATATGGAACTTGGAAGAAATCCCTGCAATTACACATAAGTGTTTAGGACATGTTAGCATGAAAATGAGATATACTTTTGGCACAAATGGCTGTTCCTTTGTACTTCAAGAATCAGATAGAAGAATATAGGGGGAAAGTACAGCTGGGGAGGCTTTCTTTGGAAGTGCAAGAATCCCAGAACCAATACTAGTACCAATAACAAGAGCAACTGCACCAGCAACAGTACCCTTCTTCTCAGCTACTTTGCTGATGTTTTTGCTCAACTGAGTGGAGCATTTCTGGAGCTTTCTAGCATTAGGCCTCCTGCTAGTCACTGGCTTTTGCTGTTGCCGGTTGAAGTTGCACAAACAGGTGTAATAGCTATTGCTGGTAGGAGTTGGAACTCATCATATATTATTCGAGACAAAGAAGAGGAAGTTCAGGCCGACAAGACAAAATGAGAGAATGAAAAAGTGGTAAATCATGTCATACTTTCTTATTTTGAAGCCAATTGTTGTTGTGTTTCTTGGTGGATTTCTTGCCCAAGATGGATTTGCTTCTGCACGTCTCTGAATTTTGAGATGTAAGAAGGAAGATGAAGTAATGAACTGTGAATCCATGAGAAAATGTGACAGATGGCTAAGGTGAATCAAGTGTATGGTGTCCAAGTATCTTGGAAACGGTCCCCACGCTAGATTGTGAGTGGTCACTTTTTTCTTTTTTCTTTGTTTTGATAAAAGCATATGAGGAATGAACAGTAATGGCAGTCAGGTAAAGATACAACAAAGGAATTCATTTTAAGAAAGATACTATCTATACAGCCGTTTCTAAGATACACCCCCTAATCATACACCTTATAACATAAATTATTGATTTATTCATAAAATAAATAAATGACTTGGATTAATTTTAAGAAACCTGTTTAGTAAGTTTTTTTTTTTTTTTTTCAACTTTTTTTAGTATTATATTTTTTATATACTATCACCATCATAATATTGATTACACCGCTTTTTAACTATCACTTATCACTTGTAATTTTTTTAAATTGTATATTTATATAAATATTATCAGTTAAAATTTATAAGATTTTTCAAAAAATACAATTATGATTTTAAAAAACTCGATCACTTCTAATTTTTTAAATTATATAATCTGTATAAATATCATTAGTTAAAATTTATAAATTTTTTTAACAATAATAATTTTAAAAAAAATTTAGTATACACAGTTATTTATAAAAAAAAATATAAAGACTGATTGATATAATTTTAATTGGTATTATTTACAGAGTTGTGTAATTTTAAAATATATAAACAGTATTCTTTTTTTGACATAAACAGTGTTTTTTCTGGTGTGAACAATAATTTTTTTGACGTGAACAGTGATTTTTTCGGTATAAACAATATTTTCGGTGTGAATAGTACATTCTACCAGCATAAACAGTACACATAATTTCTGAAAAAAAAAAGCCCTGCTCAAAGAAAAAAATACTTACTGTTGTAAGTTATGGTCAATGGTGTACCATACACCCCAACTTAATGGGGTGTATTAGCAACGGCCCTATCTGTACTTCCGAAAGCTCACAATCTCTCGTATACGGGTTATATGATAGGCTCACATCTCTCATATACGGGTTATATGATAGAATGAGTACAAAAAATGAGATAAGATTAAGTGTAATCAGATAATAAAAATTATATATATATAAAATAATATATGTGTAAGTAATATTATTTTTCTTTTAATTAATGATAGATACTATTTATTTTTAATTTTCATCAATTTAAGAAAAAATTATATATAAATAAAACTTGTGTTGATTAAACTAATCAGATTATGTCGTGTGAGCTGAATTAAATTTAAAGTTGAAAAGAAAAATAAGTTTAAAAAAAATATACTTACATATTTATTCTATTTGAATCTTGGTTCGTCTATATGATCAAATACAATTCATCTCGTGTGCGTATATAAAAAATTTAATTTCAATCAACAAATGATTAGAGACTTGTAATCGTAATCCTTAGCATACATCTTTAAATGAAAATCTCCACAGAGCATGGATTTGTTAGTCTATTTAAATCCAGATATCTAGTTACATATTTATAATATTTTTAAGGTGAAGTCACGTCTACAGTTTATGAGAAAATATTTTTAAAGTAACACTGTTCTTTGCTGTGAGCATTTTGCTTTATATCCATCATGGCCTTCTGGGCTGTAAAGCTTTGGGCCCATTAAGTGCCTTCTGAATTGGGATGGATTGAAAGCATTGGTCAACATATTATTGGAACACCTAAAAGCATACATATATGGGCCGAACGCTAGCCTTTAATCGACATCTGTAAACAACAAATATGGTTGGTTATGGTCCAGGTCAATATCTGACCCAAAAAAAAAGGTCAAGGTCACTAAGATATAAAAAATGGATCAAGGCCACAAATGATTCCCAGTTGTGGCCATAAGATCTCTATGTTTTCTTATTGGGTGTTCAATGTTTCTAATGTTGATTGGGCTCATAGGTGCAGCTTCATCTTTATCCATTTGTTTCAACCTACGACATGTATGAAAGTCCAATTTAAGCATAATGAAAATCGAATTTAATGGCCAAGGAAAAAGTCACATTTTTGTGCTACGACTTGTTTAAGCAAACAAGGCTTTTGGTTGCAAGCCCATATCAGAATCCCGGCCATTGACTATCCTAGGTGCTGGTGAAGACTTCAACATCTTTTTTTTTTTTTTGCCAGGTAATATATGACCAGGGATGGTAATGGGACAGGACCGCGTGTGTAGTGTTTCTTAAGAGTGTAAATTAATTCGGATAATCGACCAATCCGATCAATCCAAACCAAACCAATTATATTGGTTCGGTTTGGTTTGGGTATATTGATTGGTTCGGATAAAATCCAAACCAATTAAAGCTTAATTAGTTCGATTCTCGGATTTGAAATTTCAAAATCGACCAAACCGAACCAAACCAAACCATATATTTATATATTTTATTTAAAAAAAAATTTATGCTACAACATTTTTTGGTTACTATTTATTTTTTGATTTTTTGTAATACTTTCTCAGTTTTCAACTCCTAAAACGTCGTTTTCGTTTAACACAGAAGACTAAAAAACTCCTCTATCAAAATATTCGATTTTGCTCACCAGCACTGCAGTTCTGGCCAGGAATATACTATCAGATGTTATTCCAAAAATTCTTGGAGATGTGAGAGACTTGAAAACTTTGAATCTTTCCTTCAACCAACTCTCTGGATCCATTCCTATTGAACTTCAAAATCTGCATGTCATTCAACTTTTGAACCTCTCTTATAATGATTTAGAAGGAACCATTCTTAATGGTGGAGTTTTCAAAATCTTTCTGTTGTCAATTTAGAAGGTAATAAAAAACTTTGTTTGTATTTTGTATGTGAGCCTAATGGTCATGGAAGAAGCTAAATTTCAGATTGGTACACTAATACTACGCCTCGATAATTTACTTACTACTATACATAAAAAACGAGAAAAGTGAAAGTAATAAAGAACAACATCATCTAAACTTGGAAGCTTGGAAACGATGAATTGACTTTAAACGCTTCTAAGTATTGACTTTAAAAACAATGAATTTCGACTCTAGTTTATGATTACTTAAGTAATGGGAGCTTAAGAAGATTGGATTAAGGGAAGAGAAAGCATGCAAATGAAAATGAGTTGAACCTTATGGAGAGATTGAATATAGATATTAATGTTACTTGTGCATTGGATTACCT
Source organism: Ormosia semicastrata (assembly GCA_029884595.1). Taxonomy (NCBI): domain Eukaryota; kingdom Viridiplantae; phylum Streptophyta; class Magnoliopsida; order Fabales; family Fabaceae; genus Ormosia; species Ormosia semicastrata. The sequence continues at coordinate 58,485,683 of JAQQTO010000056.1, forward strand.
ACGCAATGATAGTGAAGTTCCTATTATCATCATTGTGATTTGAAGCCCAACAACATTCTCTTGGATGAAAATATGATCAAGAAAGGTTGGAAACTTTGAATCAAAGACTAGGTTCTTTGATTCAAAGTTTAACTAATCAAGTCTCCATTAGCTCCACTCATGTCCTTAGAGGTTTAATTAGTTACATATATACCTCCAGATTAGTAGCCTCACTACTTTCTCTTAATTGAATAGTAGTAGTATATAACTTATCAAGTTAAATCTCTCTTGAAGAATTTTTTAACTTATTCAAATATAATTTCTTAATACAAATATCAATATGTTTTCTTTTTCTCTTTATGAACCTTCTAATACACATTCTAAAACATGAAATAATTATTAGTGTTCAAATCAATAAGTTTGATTCTATTTCTAAAATTTTTTTCATAGGTTTATTATGTATTTTTTTTGTTATGAAAAACTAATTATTTAGTTAATTTTTGTATTAAAAAAAGGACTAACCCGATCATCCGAACCAAACCAATCCATAGATGTTCGGTTCGGATTTGGCTATCAAAAAATACGAAAACCGAACCAAACCAAACCAATTGATTTTGATTGGTTTAGATTTATTTTTCCTCAAAAACCAAATCAAACCACCCACTTACACCCCTAAGTTTCTCCTGCTCTTATTTGCTATAACCATGAGTACTTATTATGAATATTAGTGAGTAATTAATAATTTAAAATAAAATTTTAAAAATTATAAATAAAATATAAATAAAATAAATTTAAATATTACATATTATAATTTTATTTAATAATTTAAGATTTTTATAAAATTAAAAAATATTATAAATAATAAATTAAATTATATTATATTTTGTAATAATTAATTTATATAAATAACTATTATATAAATAATATATATTTTTTCAACAAACTTTATTATTATTGACTTATTCAATAAAAAAATTATTTTAAAATAATAAAAATATTTTTTTTATCTTATCTCAAAATAAAAAAATCATAATATATGATATATATAAATAAAAAAATATACTTAACAAATTTGTGATAATCGCAAGATGGATATTATAATTCCTGTCGTCATTTTCATTTATTAAATGATGGATATCCATCTTCGTCTCATTATGAGTAATCCTTGAGAATTCTATTAATATGGGTAATTTTGACATCCCCATATATGATTTCATTCATTGAGAAAGGAACGTGTCGAGAAGGACAAGATTACAAATATCTGGGGCATTCCTCAGGCCACACCTTATTTTTAAAAATGTAAGCAGTCTTAGCTAGATAATGAGCAGCTTTGTTACCTTCTCTTCTGGTATGAGAGAACTTGCATTTTTGGAATTGAATACCCAGATGAATGAAGTCATCCACCACCAAACCAAAGTAAGAAGATCCCTTCCTTTTACTATTCAACATTTGGAAGAGTTCAAGATTGTCAGTTTTTGCCTCCAACTTCATGAAATAGAGGTCGAAAGCTAAGGACAGAGCTAGGCGAAGACTTCAACTTCTTTGCAGTGTTAAAAATACAATAATAAATCAAAACATAAAATCATTAACTGAAGAGAAATCTTAAATCACACGAACTCAATTTTGTGAAACGCTACACGAACTGAGACAACAGGAGTAAGAGGATGCCATTTTATTAGGTGGTTTGTCTTTTTATTTTTTTTAAATTTCATTACTTATTAATTGTAAAACAAAAAATGAAAGTAGATTAGGCATTCGTGGATCACTTCATAAAATATCATTCGTGTAATAAAGCATTGCTCTAAACTTAATATATAAACTTAACAATAAGTAAATTAATTAAGGCAAATAACAATTCTCTTGGTGCTACATGTGCGAGATGGATCTATCCGTGTGAAGGCATCCATCAGCTGGAGATGCTCTGTTACTCCTAGGGATGGTAATTTTACCCGCCCATGCGGGTACTCCCGGGTAATACCCATGACGGAGACGGGTAATATCCGTTAAATTTTTCTCGCGGATATAAATACTTATTTAGTGTTATCCCCGTTTAATAAACGGTAGAGTAGGGCGAGGTGTTTCGCACTCCACTTGTAAGATCTTCATGAAAAAATTTATATAAATATTTTATATAAAATTATTAAAAAACTTAATTATATAAATTAAAATATTGTAAAGTTATATAAATTAAAAGTATTTTAGGTGTTTGAAATTATTTTTAGATTAAGTTATGTTGGACAAATTTTAAAAAATTATAGTATTATGCTTTTTTTTCATTTTTTATTTTTTTATTTTATTTTTTTGAATTTTTTAAATTTTTTTACAATTTATTGGAGACGACGGATATCGCAGATCCCGCTTACCTGCAGGAGAAAGATAAAGCAGATGCCGCGTGGATATGGAGGCGAAGACGGGGGCAGATATTATTCACGGGGGCGGGGGACAGGGGGCTACTACCCGTCCCCGGCCCGCCCGTTGCCATCCCTAATTACTCCTCGCTTCGAGAGACTTGTCCTTGAAGGTCGGGGCAACCCATGTTAGAATCAATTAAGATTTTGTTAGATATAGATAGAATTAATATTAATCAATATATGTTAGAATATTTTAAAATATTTTTATTATATTTTCAAATATATTAAAATATTATAAATGATCTCTTAGAATAGATTTAATTTATTTTTTTATTTTCGTTATTAAGACATATTCATTCTTGTATTATGACATATTAATTTTTTGTAATTTAACTTTATTTTAGACAAATAATTATTGATATAAAATTATATAATATAAATTATATTTGTATAATTATTTTTTCATATTTTTTCTTGTAATTATAAAAAATTTAATATAAACTTATAAATTCTTATATATAAATATATGTCGAGAATAAATCATATTAAAATTATTATCTAAAACATTTTAATACAAAGTGTGCCACCAAAGTGCCTACTAAGGGTTTGTTTGAGAAAGTTAAAAATTATAGATTATCGATAATCGATTATTATTAATCGATTATAATTGATTATTGTTATATCGATTATAATTAATTATTGTTATATCAATTATAATCTATTCATTTTTATGTTTAGATGCATTAAGCGTAAAGTAATTTTAAGCTAATATGATTCGTTTGGATGATATAAAAAAATTATTTTTATGTATTAAATTACTAAAATAGGTATAAAATGATTTAAAAAAAGTATTTGATTGAGGGCAAAATAGTATTTACATATCAAAATGTAAGAAATAATCTATAAGCTAAAATCATAAGCTCCAATTTTTAGCTTATGATTATTAGTTAAAAAAAGCTTTTATTTTGCATTGAATTTTGTGTAAAAGCTTTTTTAGAAAATAATTTTTTTATCCAAACATAATTATTTCACAAAACAGCTTAATCCTTCAAAAATAATTGTTTGAAAAAGAATTAATCTTTCCCAAATATACTCTAACTTTGTTTTCCATTCTAGTTAGGCTTTTTCTTAGCCTTTCAGCCGTTCCCTAACATATTAGACAAGCGCCATGAAGGACAAATCCATTTATATACAAATAATATTTAATTGATGGTAAAAAGTAATAAGTGAATGAATATTTAATAATTGAGCAGTCACTTTACCTAAAACTCTTTGAACCAAATCTTATTGGTGGTCACAAGAATCTGCCTTAAGAAGGTCATGGATGGTTGTACTTGGCTTTGATGACTCTAGTGATGGCATCAACAACATATGTGGAAGGTAGAAACATGTACCAAATTTATGTATGCAAATTATGTAAACATAACATATATGTGAATATTTTTTTTAAAAATTAAATCAAACAAAAGAAAATCATATTGGAATTTGTCATCAAGCCTAATGGTTTTTCTCTGTCCATACTATGTAGATTCAATACAAAAAGTAGGAGTAGCATCCGAGGCATCAACATCATACCAAGAAGCATCAAAGCCAAGATGGTGGGGGATACGCTTATAGTGATGATATATATGGGATGGGTTGGTGGTGATAGGTGGTCCGAAATAGGTAAACCACCAGGAGATTGGAGATTTTGTGAAGATGGTGTACGAAATGAAATGCAAACTAAGTAGAAAAAAGGAAGTACAAAAGGAGGCCAAAGTGGATGTGGATCCAGGCGTAGGCATCAAGATAATCCTAAGAACAGACTGCCATGATCCAGCTATAGATGGAGGTAGCCTAGTTGGAGGAGCTCCCACCTGGGATTCTCCTTGTCCTTCCTCATGCCATGATGTGATGACATCATCTGATGGGGGAACAACAATGTAACAGTGTAGCACAATAGTAAAATAATATGCAACAGAAATAAATTCTCTCCAACTTACAAGAATCTATGAGAAGTAACAACAAATATATGGCAACAAATAGAAAAACGCAAACACACAAAAATACCAAGATTTTAACGTGAAAAATCTCTCAAAGTAAGGGTAAAAGCCACGGGTTGTCTAGACTAAAGAAACAGCTCCGCTATGATCAAATAAGGGTACGAAACAGTCTTCAACAAGTGCACAAACCGTGCTAACAATCAACCAAATTCATCTAAGCACCAATGTTTAGATGAATCTGAATGGTGAGAATGAAGAACCAACGTCTTGAACCTGCTGCACAAATTTCAGCCCGATCCAACGGTGAACGAATCTTCAGTTACGATTTTACGGTGACTGTCTGGTGGGTATGCGAGTTGACTTTCTCTCTTATCTTCTTTCTTGTTGGCTGCTGTATTCTCACTAAAATAATACTTCTCTCTAACTCTAATCTGACCTCTCTTCACTTAGACAAGTGAGACAAAATAAACTTACACATTTGAGCTTTTCTCCACATAAAAAGGGAGCCCAAAACCCAACATCATCTACCTTATTTAAAGACTATGTTAGTGTTTAAAAGTAGACTTAAAAATATAAATAATAAACTAAAAAAGTAAGATTCACATTATAGCACAACTTCTGCACAAATTAAACTCTAAAACTAATATAGTAATCGCAAATTAAGTTAAACCATTGTACAACATTTTCTTACTATTAATCAAAGACTTCATCCTCATAGTCGTCATCTATGTTTGTTTCATCATCATCATCCATCCATTCATTCTCTTTATCAACTTCTTCATCATTTGCTTCATCAACTTCTTCATCAACATTTTCCAATCTAATAGGGATACTACTAGCATCAACTTCTTCAAACATACTATCCTTGTCTCGCATATGTTCAAGAGCCTCAGTATCAAATATCAAACTCACTATAGACATAACAATCATTTTGAAATGCAATTACCAATACAACCTCAATCTCCAAGTACAATCTCTTAGTTTAAACTTAATTATCACTCACCAATTGATCTTATCCTTAATTGTTCCTAGCCATGAAGCATAATACACTTGTCTTACTTGTTAAGCAATGATAAAATAATCAAGTATCTCATATTTTCTTGTATGTCGAACCTCTACAATTTGATATTCTTCATGCACTATGTTTCTCTATTTCTCTTTAGGTCAAACCACTCACATTGAAAAGAACAACTTTCTTTATTAGTTCCCCAACATATTCTAAGTCAATAATCTCTTTAATTACTCCTTAATCATCTTCACCATCATGCGATCCCTTAACACAAACCTCATTGTTGATTGTCTTTCTGATTGTCTTTCTTCCCTATGACCATGCCAAAGTGTGAAATTTAAACCATTAACGAAATACTTTGAATAAGATTTCACACATCAATTTGGACCCTAAGCAGGATCATGAAAGTAAAGGCTAGTCACCATATTTTGAGGGTTGTGAACCTACGAATCAAATTCCACATATAGAAGATCATGCATCAATTAACACAATAATCATATTTAATCGGTTTGAGCCAAGTCTAGCAACAAATTTTATAGTCTTATAGAAGTCTTCAGGTGCAAGTGACCTAAGAGGGTTTGTTTCCATCACTATTCTGATCACATCATTATAAGTATTATGAGATAAGTTAAGGTTGGATTTAAGGCTCAATATTTGGACAACAAGGGATAGCTCTAAGTAATTAAGCTTCACAACTAGGCTATAAAGGTTGTGTTGCAGCATTCAACATACGTATAAAACTCCTATTTATCATCATTTGGGGGTTTATTAATCCTCTCTTATCAAGGACTTCTAAAACCTGGAATTTCTCTTCTAGTCGCATCACATACCATCTGCTAATAGTTATTTAGCACATATTAATTACTAACTCCAATTTTAGCATAATGACCAACACTAATTAATATTGTCTTGGAATTGAAACACAGTTGGTTCTAACTCCTCTCATGATTCGTCCAATACCAATTATTTGGTTTGAATTCCTTTTTATATAGATGTAGTATGTGTTAGGGTTTAACAATTTTTCGACATATCATTTCAAACTGGACAAAATCCCTCCTACTAGAAAGAAACACAATATGCATCCATATAGGATTTTTAGGAATATCCATATTTTGCAGTTAACAAAAAATAATTCATAATTAACTTAATTGCCCTAACAAGCAGGATTTAAATCTAATTATGCCTAGGATGCAAATTGTAACATTCAAAGATAACTCAGTTGTCCTAACATACAGTGAATATTTTTTATAAATGTTTGTATTTCTTATCTTACGAGTTTTTTTCACACTTTGAGTGTGAGAATAATTTTCTGAGAATTGTAGAGATTCCCCAAGTGCTTATCTCAGAGCTTGTTTACCGCTTAAGTATTCATTTGTAAGTAATTTTTGCCTTGTTTAAACATGGTATAAAGAAGAATAAGATAATTTTTTTTATAATATATTCTAAAATCTTTCTTATTTATTATTTAAATATTGCAAAGCTTTTATAAAAAAAAAAACTAAATGTATAAAAATAATTATTTAACTTCATTCTCATATTTTCTTTGTTTTTTTTCGATTTCTTCTATTTCTTTTATCTCTTTAACGTGCTTTTGTTAATATTTCTTCCTCGAACATTATACGGATTTTTAAAAGAACAAAACTTAAGTTCGTTTCTTTATATCTATTACATCTATTTCACTAATTAAGTTATGATATGTGTGCACATTTTTAAAAAAATAGAATAAAAGAGAGAACATTAATGAATACATGTCATAACTTGATTTGTGAACTAGATATAATAGACATAAAGAAATGGACCTAAATTTTATCATTTTTAAAACTTTGTATATTTATTTTTATAAATGTTTCAATGTATATATCCAATTTTAAAAAGTTCGGAAGATTTTTAATTAGAAAACATTCTAATTTTAATTCTTTTTTTTTTAATTTCTTCTCTACTTTGCAAGTTTCAAGTTTCAACATCTAAAGTAACATATTTATTAATCACTAGGTATGGCTCAATTCATAAATTCTTTTATATGGATAAATTTAACCTGCAATATACGGGTTTGAACTCCACTAAAAAGTAACTTTGAGTGTAGAGACGTCTTGTTTCTTTTTTTTTTTTTTTGTATTTTTCAAAAGTAATGCGTTCATTCATCATTTCTATATCTTATCTTTATTTCATCAAATTGTAGCTCTACAAGAAGATAAATACAAGTTAGTATAAATACTCAAATTAACAATTAATAAGTGTAAAAATATTTTTTGGAAATAAATATACACATTTCAAACATATTTAGTATAATTTTATAAATATCAATTATTAATTTAAATATTTATAATAAATAATACCTTCCTAAATTTTTTTCATAATTTATACATTTTTTTGTTTTTTACTAGAATATTTTTATAAACATTATTGAAAGATTAACTCTTTAAATACTAAGAGCTCTTGTACTCATTCTATAATTAGGCGCAGGAGAGAACTAAAACAATTAAGATCTGTTTTTCTTTATATATATATATATTCATTTCTAGCTCCAAAATTTGTTCGTTGATGAAAGACAAATTGTAGTGGCCCAATCTCAGCCGTATGAAAACGACCCCAAAAATGACATTAAACAATATTATGTGACCCATTGGTCAATATCGCTGAAATCGTAAAAACAGTTTCTTTTGTGGTACCTATCCCATCCCAACGACTCTCTCTCTCTCTCTCTCTATGTCAATATGTGTAGTATTGAATTTTTACATATAGAATTTTTATTTTTTTTCTTTCTTTTTCTTTTTCCTTTTAATTTCTCATTTTTAACGTAATGTAATGATGCTTGCATAAATTTTATTATCATAAATCCTTCACATACTTTAACGTGGACTCAATTAAACCTTTTTAAAAAAGACAATCGAATCAATGTGCTATCTATAAATTTTAATGAATGATGCTTGCTAACAGTGCAAGAAATTCACACATTACGTCGGCTAAATTCGCTGGTAATTCTAAAAAATTCTCCACATTTTTTTATGGATTTTCATTTCTCGAAAAAATACTTGTCAAAAATAGGAATTTGTTGAAAAATTATAGACAGATATAGTCCCTACAAAAATGATGCCTTGTTAGTTTGTCACATTTTTTTGTGGTATTCCAAAAAAAGCTTGTTACTGCAAGTTTTGTCCGGTGAAAAATTCGTCAAAATATGTTAGTATCACTGTATGAGTGACTCTAAATAATTTAATATTTGACTGTTTTACTCATTTTTTACCTCTATTAATAGTGAAAATGATGATTTTAATAATAATATTTTTAAATGATTGATATGATCAAAAATTTGTTAACGGAAATTGTTTCACCTCATATGATGATAAGAATAAGACTAAGTAAAGAGATAAAAAGAAGGAGAAAAACATTGCAGATTATAACAATAAATTTACACTATTTTATGAAGTAATTTTTTCTGATGAATAGAAGTCCCTTGGTGGAGAAGGTGGGGAATAAGAAAAGAATCAAAAGAAAATAATTTTTTTTATTAAGAATGGTGACACTAATGAAAATGACATTGTACCAGAGTATCATGGAGAGATATATTCAGATAACAATATGTGCTCAACATTATTAAAGTTAGGATAGTTGATAGGGTAGCCTCAAGACCATTTTCCTTGTTGGTGGCACATAAAATATTTGCCTGCTTGCATTTGTGTAACGAATTTTAAAGAGTTGCAGAAAAAAATTAATCTCAAAGGAATTTAGATAAAAGTGAAATTAAGATTTTAAACATGATGGTGATAACAAGTCAAAGCATATATATATATATATATATATATAGGCATATGGATTGACCACTGACAATGTAATTATCATCAAGCATAATGAAAAGTAGAAAAAATGTTAACAAAATATACTTATTTAATTATTGAAGACAAGAATGATAATTGATGTATTTTGTAAAGAATATTACTTAGAAAAAGTCGTACTTCTTTACAGCTGTCAGCATTTCTATCTTAACTCATTAGAAGAGATCCAATACTAAAATCTTTTAAGACAAGTGTGAACAATTTATTAAATATAAAAAAAATTACTTTTCTTGGTACTGACGTTCCCAGATGCTAAACTCATTCATTAAACATGGATAATATTCTCTTGAGTTCCAATGGTATTACATTGTATAAGAAAAATATCTCTACTTCACTTGTCATCACTATCACTCCCTAAACCCTAATTCTAACTTCAACTAAATACCTCTAAAATTAATTTTCTCTCAATTAACTACTTTCTAAAACTTGACAGATGAGTGCAAGGAGACACGTGTTTTCGGTGTCACCAGTAAGAGCAATAGCTGGGCAATATCCAGTGGCAGAGCCAGGCCTCAGAGGTTAGAGGCCTTAGAGCACTAGTCCTCACACATATAAAGATAAATAATAATTAACTATTGTAACAGTTAAATTTTAAAAAAATAACTTTTACTATTTCTTTAATTGAGAGAAATTTTAGTGTTTGTCCTAAAAAATTACTTTTCTTTTAAATAACTTATCTTTCTTGGCATACCCTATTAAAAAATTATAATTAATCTAAATAATTATAATTATAACGCTTCAAATTATTAATAAAACTAAAATTATAAATATCAATAAACTAAAACCATGAATGCAAGAACTAGAAGCACTAAAGACATACTAAGAGAACAACAACTAGAGATTTCTAAATATCAATACCATAAAGGAGATTATGGAAGGAAAAATAGAGAATTAAAAGAATAAAGAAATATGCTATCTAAAGTGGATAAAAATAATAAAGACAAACAAAAAGAACAATAACTACACACTAAATCAAGAAGTTCCACCACTTTCTTAGTAAAAGTAGAAGTTTCGTGCTTAAAAAATTTCAGAATAAGAGTGAAAAACTTAATGATTGCTTATGATCAAGGAAAATGATGACATTGGTCTGTTGGGAAAGGAAAGGGTTTTCACTTTCGATCTATTGTAAAATTGCTATTTTGCGAACTTACTTAAGAAAATTGGAAACTCAAAAAAATCTTCCTTAATCTATTGAATTTAGACAACAAATTAAAGGGGATAATGTTTTTTCTTTAGGGAGTACTAAAGTTGTTTAATTTTTTTCTATAGATATTATTGTTTTTAGGGGGAGCATAATAGTTTGGCTTCGCCACGGGCACTACCTACTCAGCTTTCTCAATTCTAAAGATGTCGAGCTCACGATTCTATCCAACATATCCTCTCCACAAGACTCTTGTATAACGTCATTTTCATTGTTGAAATCACTCTTTATATTAATTTCATCTGCTTTCAATTTCTGTCTTATTCTCCAGTTACTCCACCATATGTTTTCTGTCCGTAAAAAAATCTACTTAAAAAAAACATGTAGATTTTTTTTAATCCGCATTGTTTTTCTTCCTCCTTTTCTTATATCATCATACCTAGTCTATTCCTTATCCTCATAAAAGGTGGACTCGTGTCACTACTCAAACTTTCTATCACATTTACCATATGATAATCTTATCACTAGATTCATCTTCCTTACTACTAGTGGATGACAAATGATAAGTTATGATAATCATATATTTTATACATTAATAAACTCTCATTTTTAGTCATTTATATTCTCCATGTGCTCAACTAATTAATGCTTGGTCATGTTTTGTAAGTTTGAGCTCAAATTAGGCCTAATTTAATTTTTACAGCATTATTGAGTTTTGACGTTGTTTCGGTATTTCAGTCATAACTTGAGTTCAAGATATCTAAAAATTATGTATTTTATTTTGTAGAAAAACTGAGAGGAAGCTCTATAACTTTGATGAAGAGCTTGAAGTCTCAATCAGATTTCTAGTGAACCTAATTAGGCTTGGAATTTCAGACTCGGGTTTGGGGAGCATATGATATTAAAGTAAGCATATCTTGGTCAATTCAAATTCAATTCAGATGAGACTTGGGCCATTATATTCCTCCAAGGCCCAGCTTTATTTGGGAAGTGTAATAAAGCACTAGAGGCCAATTTAGGGGTGCAGTTTTAGCTATAAAGAGAGGAATCCAAGATCATGGAGGAGTAGGTCTCATTATTAGACTTTCACTTTCTCTTTAGATCTAGATCCATATTTCTTGCTCCTCCTTCTCTAAAAACTTCATTCTTCTCTTCTTTCATTTTTTCTGAGTTCTCTCCTTCTTATGGAAGTGTAGGTCCTTTAGATCAATCCAAGAGATTAAACAACTTGATGCTTAATTTTGAGATTTTGCTTTAATTGTTATGTTCATCTATTAATCAGGTTTCTTTTCCTCTTCTTCTCTTTGTTAATTCTGGTTGAATGCTTAATTAGATTGGAATTTTCATATGTTAATTGCTTAATTATCATGTGCAAAAAGATGAACTCAGAGATTAAACAAGATATTGAAGGTGTTTGATGAAATGTTTAACTCGGTTGGATCTTAGTTTTTAAGTTAATTTCAGTTTTGATGAGTGTTTAATTTGTCTAACCTTAATTAGTTGAATCCTGAAAGTGTTTTTAGTAGAAGATTCATGGATCATTGAGAGGTGTCTTGAAGTGATATGAAACCAAGTACTTGATTGATAAATGAATGGACTTATAATAATCAAGGATGAATTAAAATTAAGTTTGGTTAATTCTCTTGGATTGGTTGCTTTATTAATTCTGTTTTATCCATTTTTTTTGTTTGAATTGTTTTATTTACGTTCTCTGTATGCTCAAACCCCCTTCCCAACTTCGGCTTGATCTTATCCAATTTCAATTACAATCCTAGAGAGACAATTCGGTGTTGACTCCTATTCTACAAGCCATAGGTATAACTCAATTTTAATTTTGATTGAGTTCGACGCTCGTCAAAATTTTGGGCCATTGCCGGGGACTGTTGATTGCGATTTGATCATATTAAGTGACCATACTAACTCTTGTTCTTGCTCTTAATAAAAATTAACTATTATTCTGTCATTACATTATGATCATAACTGCTGAATTGCATTCTGCTGCATTACTGTTACTGTCACATTGGTTATTACTGCTGTTGATCATTCTTTTGCTGCCTCTTGTGACAATTGCATTGCAAGATCTCCTTGTAAGTGTCCTTCACTCATTTTGGATGTGTTCTTAATTGTCTAACACTGTTTCATATTTGCTAGCATGTTTTCACCATTTTCTGATTTTTATGGGTGTAGGGGCAGACTAGTGTTAATTTGACTGTGGAGTTTTGAGCTGAGACTTGGTTTTCAAGGTTTAATCATCATTTTGAGCAAGGTGATCTTGTAAGGATCATCTACTCAGATTTTAGCCAAATTCCATCATCTAATAAGAGTTTTGAGAAAAGTGGGGATATAACGGTAATTTCTATAATTATTTTGGTATCTCTGAATGACCTGATTTTTTGTCAGTTGATAGAAAAAAACCTAAATCACTCGGCCAGACATGCCTTTTAGGCAACTCTGGCTATGCTCTGTTTTCCTAAATTCTATCATTTAGACCACTTTTTCAATTTTTGAAATATTTTCTTTGCATGATAATTTTCTAAATCAGTGTAGTTTTCATTCTATGGTGTCCCATGATTTTTAAAATTCATTTGATATTTTTTTTTATTTTTTCTAGCTATTTTTGTAGTGTAGATTTGCATGATTTTGTATTTTTAGCATCCTGACACCTGTTTACCCTTGATTGGTACATGACTAGATCTAATCCTGATATCTTGCTTGAATTTGATCCTGAGCTTGATAGAACATTACATAGGTTTATTAGAGCTCGTAGGCTAAGTGAAAGAATTGTTTCTGAATTTATTTGTGACATTGAATCTGATAGTGCACTTGAGATCTTAAGTGATTCTGAAATCATGGCTGATAACGTGCTTAATAGGACTCTTAAAGAACTTGCTGCTCCTGATGTAACTTACCAATCTTTGTGCATTAAATATCCTGATCTTGATGCTGACTTTGAGTTAAAATCTGGATTGATACACTTGTTGCCCAAGTTTCATGGTCTTGCAGGTGAGGACCCCCATAAGCACTTAAAGGAGTTTCATGTGGTCTGTTCAACCATGAAGCCGCATGGAATCCCTGAGGAGCATATCAAGTTGAGGGTATTCCCTTTCTCTCTTGCTGATGTAGCCAAGGATTGGTTGTTCTACATTTCACCAGGTTCTGTCATGAGTTGGGATGATATGAAGAAGTTATTCTTGGAGAGGTTCTTCCCTGTATCCAGAGCAGCTGCCATTAGAAAAGACATTTGTGGCATAAGGCAAATGACTGGTGAGACCTTGCATGAATATTGAGAGATATGCAAGAAGCTGTGTTCGAGCTGTCCCCACCATCAAATTAGTGATCAGCTCTTGATTCAATATGTCTATGAAGGCTTGCTACCAATAGACAGAAGTATGGTGGATGCTGCCTCTAGAGGTGCCTTGGTGGATAAAACTCGTATTGCAGAAGAGATTTGATAGCAAATATGGCAGCCAATGCTCAACAATTTGGCACAATAGTCCTTACCTCAACCAGAGAAGTCAATGAAGTTCAATCGTCTCATGCAGACCAATAGAGAATGGAACACAAACTTGATGAATTAACTTCTTTGGTGAGGCAATTAGCAGTGGGACAACATGTACTAGTTTCTGTACAAGAGCCTGCAAGGGTGTGTGGGATTTGCTCTTGTCCATCCCATCCTACAGATGCTTGTCCAACACTTCAAGATGGTGGTTCTGTTTTTCCAAAGTAATCAGTTGCAGTAGCTGGCATTTTTCTTGGTAGACCTCAATGTTAGCAATCCCAACAGCCAAGATATGATCCATTTTCTAATACTTATAACCTTGGCTGGAAGGACCATCCTAACCTAAGATATGGAAATTCAGGTCAGCAATAACAGCCCCAACAGCAGCAACAATTTAGATACCAAGCTGCAAGTCCAAGCACCAAATACTAACCACCTGTATTCAGATAGCAACAAACTGTGCAATCACCTATGCAGCAGCCCCTCATGCTGCCAAGTCCAGCAGCCACTCTAGCCGAGCCATCATTGGAAGATTTAATGAAACAAATGGCCACAAATAATATTCAGTTCTAGCAGAATGTCAATGTCACCTGTTGATACCCAATTTTGTCCATAATTTTTTTTTTATTTTTGTTACTTAATCAAGGTATGAACACTCAATTTTGTCCATAAAGTTTATTTCTAAACCTTGAAAAAATGAATGAAAATCTAAACAAAATAAAAAGAAAAAATAAAAAAAATGAAGAAAGTTGAAAAACTAAAGTGTTTAAGTCCCACATTGGAGAAGTCATGTTCCTTCCCCCTCCCCTCCTCCTATATATAAGGGTAGTTCTCATTTGTTTTGGGACACATCCAAAAATTTTCACACTTGGGTTTAATACTAAGTATAGAGCTCGAGAACTTTAGTTTTTTTTTTATTTGAGCTTAATACTAAGTATAAGAGTCTGAGATTTTACTAAAAAAAAATTTCTCCATGCAAGTGGTTGCTTTTCAAGGTTCGATTTGAAGAGAACGTGTGAGGCTTTGTGCAGAATTCTTTGAGCATAGCATTTTTATACACCTTGGAGATAAGCTTGCTCTCTCTTTCTTTCTTTTTTTTTTGGTTTGTTTGTATTTTTTATTTATTTTTACCTTTTTTAATTTTATTTTTATCTTTCATCTGGGTTTAAGTAAAAAATAAATTTGGGCCTTTTTTTTTGCTTGCTTGGGCTTGAGATATTTCCTTTTTTTTAAAGAAAAAAGAGAGTTTTGAAATTTGTAATTAGGCCTTTTAAGAAAAATATATAAAAATATATAAAAAAGAGAAAAAAATTTAAAAAAAGGAAATATCTCAAAAGAGAGTTTTGTGTTTAATTTGGTTTGTATGTTATTTTTATTGTATTTATCTAGCTCATGATATGACAATGTGTTGCTTGTATAGTTACTTGGTTGTCTTTGTACATGCCTTAAAATAAAACAAATAAAATAAAAATCTTCTAATCCATGCAATGATCAATGATGATGATTGAATAGCGGATGTTATCTTCAATGTCATTTGAATCATAAGGGTTTATTGAGTAGCCTGGTGCTAACTTGAACCTCGTGCAAGAATAGAGTTGTTTTCAAACAAAATCCCTTTTTCAAAAATTTCTTTCTTAATTAAAATCAATCAACCCACAATCATTTTCTAAAGAACTACGTGACTTTGAGTTCCCCATTGCACTTAGGGATACGTAGGAGCAGAAACTTATTTTTGTCAAGCCAAAATTAAATTTTCATAATTTAGTTATTCTTTCTGTAAATAGTTATAACTTTTTTTAAGGGGTAAAATAAATACATTTGATATTATTAAAATTTATACAACTAACTTAAGGTACTATTCTTGGAACGGACAGTGTAGGGTGCTAATATCTTCCCTACTTGTAATCGACTCTCGAATCTAAACTCATTTTCTAAAAGACCAGTTTTCCTATTTGAAGGATTTTTCTAATGTTTTCCCAATTTAAATAAATATTAGTGGCGACTCCATTGATTTTTATATTTTTTCGGTCGTCCCATCGCGATCCCAATTGCGACACCACCATTTAGAACCTGCAAAGTTAGATTGGGTAGTTGGCAACCACTATGAGTGAACTGAAAAGTCAAGGGTTAAGCCAATTGCCTTCACAAATAGTCAACAACCCAAGAGGCAATATAAGTGCCATTACCTTGAGAAGTGGCAGAGAAATTGATGGTCCTAATCTACCACAACCAGAGCTCTCATTGCAACAACCAGAGATTGATCAGAACCAACAAAATTTGCAGAAACTAAATGCCCAAGTCCAGAAGAAATGTGCAAAGAATTCAGATCTGGTCATTCCACTACCTTTCCCAAATAGAGTGACATAGTCCAAGCAGATAGCGCAGGCAGAAATGGAAAAGGAAGTCATGGAGACATTTAAGAAGGTGGAAATCAATATCCCCCTCGTGGATCCAATCAAGCAAATTCTCAAGTATGCCAAATTCCTCAAAGAGTTATGTACTCATAAGAGAAGACTTAAGGGTACTAAGAAGGTCAGTATGGGTAGAAATGTTTCTGCAATGATTCAGCCAAGTATGCCACAGAAATGCAAAGATCCTGGAACTTTCACAATCTCTTGCACGATAGGCAATTCCAGATTTAAACATGCAATGCTAGATTTGGGTGCTTCTATCAATGTCATGCCTATGTTAGTATATAAATCTTTGAACATTGGCACCTTGCAGCCTACTGGTATAATGATTCAGTTGGTAAACAAGACCACTGCTCATCCTGTAAGAGTGCTAGAAGATGTGTTAGTACGGGTGAATGAGCTGATTTTCCCAGCGGACTTCTACATTCTGGATATGGAAGATGAGTCTTCAACAAACCATGCTCCATTGATTCTAGGAAGACCATTCCTCAAGACAGCCAAGACTAAGATAGATGTGCATATTGGCACCCTTTCTATGAAATTTGGTGAAGATGTGGTACAGTTTAACATTTTTGATGCCATGAGACATCCCCTTGAGGAGCATTCATTTTTC